>CM077089.1:4020229-4614254 GCA_039513925.1 Platanthera zijinensis
TGCAAGTGGGTATTCAAGAAGATGATCGACATGGATGAGAATGTACAGTCATTCAAAGGGCGACTGGTGGCTAAGGGTTTCAAGCAAATTCATGATATTGACTATGATGAAACATTTTCCCCTATTGCTATGGTTAAGTCCATCAAAATTCTACTTGCTATTGCTGTGTATTATGACTACGAGATCTGGCAGATGGATGTCAAAACAGCTTTTCTTAATGGGATCCTCCTTGATGAAGTGTATATGACACAACCCGAGGGTTTTATATCTCCAGGTAAAGCCACTAAAATATGCAAGCTGCAGAGATCCATTTATGGATTAAAACGAGCTTCTCAAAGTTGGAATCTTCGTTTGATGAAAAGATCAAAGAGTTTGGTTTTATTAAGAATGAGGATGAACCGTGTGTTTACAAATGGATTAGTGGAAGCATAGTTGTCTTCCTGATATTGTATGAAGATGACATACTGCTAATCGAGAATGACAAACCGACCCTACAAGTTGTTAAGAACAACCTAGGGAGCTGCTTTTCTATGAAAGACTTGGGTGATGCGATTTATATATATGGTATTATGATCTATAGAGATAGATCGAAGAAGTTGCTGGGTTTAACCCAAAGTACATATATTGATAAGGTATTGAAACGGTTCAACATACTTGAGTCTAAGAAAGTATTCTTACCCATATCTCATGATATGAGTCTCTCTAAGGATCAATGTCCCAAATCTTGTGAAGATAAGGGCCGCATGAAGTTGATTCCATATGCTTTCGCAATTGGTTCAATCATGTATGCAATGATATGTACTTGACCCGATGTCTTTTATGCCTTGAGCATGACTAGCAGATATTAGTCTGATCCCGATGAAAGTCACTAGATTACCGTCAAGAGCATCCTGAAGTACTTGAGAAGGACTATGGATACGTTCTTGGTATTCGGCGGGGAGGAAGAGCTCGTTGTAAAGGGTTACACAGATGTTAACTTCTAAACTGATAGGGATGATTCAAAGTCTCAATCAGGTTTTGTGTTTTGTCTAAATGGAGGTCATGTTAGCTAGAAGAGTTCCAAGCAAGAGACAGTCGCCGATTCTACAACTGAGGCTGAATATATCGCCGTTGCAAATGTAGCGAAGGAGGCTGTATGGATTAGGAAATTCATCGGCGAGTTAGATGTAGTTCCTAGCATTGTTTGTCTAGTGGATCTATACTATGACAACAACGGTGCAATTGCACTTGCTTCGGAACCTAGATCTCATCAGCGCTCTAAGCACATACTTTGGCGGCTCCATCTAATTCGAGAGATTATCGATCGAGGAGATGCGAGCATATGCAGAGTGCCGACTGAGGAGAACATTACAGATCCACTGACAAAGCCTCTCGCACAAAGAAAGCATGATGGTTATGTTAGATCAATGGGTATATGATACCTGAATGATCAACTCTAGTTTGAGTCTTGTGGATTGTATGTTTGTTGGCTGTAATATTTCATTTGATAAATAAAAGTACTATATACATTTAATTTATATATTTTGGCAAGTTCTTTTATTGTGTTATTATTTCTATTGTGATAGAGTAGTTAACTGTATAAATGCCCTAAGAATGTTTGCTTCCATAGGTCAAGTAATGACTTGAAGTGAGAACATATGATATTAGAGGCTTAATTCTTAAAGGTCCCTAGTCGTTATATCATCTTAGAATCTAAGGGCGATGATGATACTTTTAAGACTAACATGTGCATTGACTGATGACCCATCCCCACAGGTCATGATATTGTGATATCAATTCATCATATGGGTACTTGTTATAAACAAGTTGTACTTAACAGACCCACCGTGAGAATACTTTGTGAATTGTTATATGAACGTATCACAAGTATGGCTCAAGTGACAATGGTGTTTGTGGTTCTTTGACCTGAAGTCACAACACTCACTGAGTGAGGAAGGGTGTGCTTTGATGCTATCAAAGTCCAGTCTTAAGAAAGTTGGATGATAAAGATGGTTATTGGGTATGTTACGAATCATTTGGGTGTTTGCGTGTGAGCAGAGATGAGATTCGTCCTCCTATATGATAGGAGTTGCATCTATGAGACCTTTGATGGAATGAGACTGAGAAATGCATGACCATGCTTGGTTGAGTCAATATATGATATTGGACTCACCAATTTCCGGAAGTCCATTCTAGATCAAGAAAACTATGATTGAAATATTATGAGGGTGACACGATCTATACCTCTAGTCCTATCCGGATGTAAGGGACGAAGGGATATGACAACACTAATACATTGGTCTCAATGACTTTCGAGTTTTAAACTCTTATTGCTTGGGGAGCAATGATGCATTGCTAGATGCCGCTCATTGTTTGTGAAGCTTTTGTTTGATACTTTCAAGATCAAGTGAGAGACTGTTGGTTCTACCATGGTGATCTGGAAGTGATCAAGCATGTAGCCTCACTGCCAACGTAGTATGAGCCTATGGGGTCGGACATAAGAGTTTTGGAGAAGTTGGATAGGTTTGTGTTGGCCTTGCTGATATGTGATATGAGTGAAGGACCAAACCTATGACGATCTGGACATGTGGTGGAATGTCATTCCGCGACCTGTGTTGTGAATATGGGTCGACCGGTATGCAGACGGAAATAGCTAAGGAAAATTTGTCGAGTATAGGTAAGGGGTCTCGACGAATGCTCTAATTCGTCGAGTATCGTCGTGACCATTTAACGATTCATCAAGTATTGAAGTGATACTCGACGATTTGTTGTGTATCGTCGTGACTACTCTTCGATTCGTTGTGTTTTGTCATCACCACTCGTAGATTCGTCGTGTATCGACCTGATACTCGCTGAATTGTGTCTCGACCGATTTATTTCTTCTAAGTCCGATTCGACGGTCTTTGCTGGCCTTGGCCGGTTCGGTTCAAGGTATACATATGATTTTACTGTTGAACCGAATATGCGACTGTTCATTCTAAACTTAAATCGCAAAACTGACGGCTTCTTTGTCGCGACAGAACTGTTCCGCATCCGCGACCGTTGTCGCTGCTTCCGCTGACCGCCGCTTGTCGACGCCGACTGTCCGTCGTCCCTAGCCGCCGCCGGAAAGTGTTTCCTAAGCATCGTCTTCGTCGTTGCTGCCTCTCCTTGAACGGATCTAGTACTCCGTGGAGACGTTGATGTTGAAAATTGTGAAGTGAAAGTCGTGGTGGTGGTGGGGGGGGGGGGGGGGGGGGGTTGATCAGACAGACCGCGTGGCCTGGGCGGGCTGTTAGTGCGGACTGGGCGGACTGCTGTTGCGGCCTGATGTTGGTGTCCAACAGTTCGGCAGGTGGTCAGTGTTGGTTGTTCCCTTGTGTAACCTAGAGGATAGGTGGAGAATTCGAGGAAGGGTGGACTCACTCTGAGTCCGCAGAGTTCGCGATATGCGGACTGCTCTTGCAGCTTGCGAGTTCGGTCGATTGCCTCACTCTGGTGGAGCGTTTTGGTGGTCTTGGGAGCTGGCGTATTGGGTCCTTGTCCGCCGAGCTCGCGCCAGGTTCTTGGATGGTTGCTGGACTTGGTCACAAATCTGTGACAAGTCCATGGTGTTCGCAGAGTCTGCTAGTCCAACCGGGCAGGTGTGCCTATTAGTCGTGGACTGGTGTTGCGGGCTGGTACGATGTTCGCGGCCTGTGCGGGCTGTTGTAGTGTCCTCATTCTGTACAGCGTGCGGGCTGGTACCTTGTTCGCGGCCTGTGCGGGCTGGATTCCAGCCTTGGTGCCAGGCGGTTTTTTGGTTGGCATGTCCTGCCCTATCCTTACGGACTTGGCAGACTGTCTTGTGCTAGCTGCGAGCTGGGGTAGTGACTCTATCCACTAGGGCGGTGACCATACTTCTCTCCACGCCTATAAATAGGACCCCATGTCACTTCAACAGTAACTAGAGGAACAATAAGTTGAGCGTTGGTTAATTGTTGCGGCCTTAGTTTTCTTGTCCGTGCGGGTTGAGGAGGTTTAACTGGTTGCTGTTTGCAGGTTGTGCGGCTAGCACTGAGAAGTCAGGAGTCTGGTTCTAACTGCGGTAAGGAATCAGTGGAACTTGCGGTTTCAATCAGCGGTTTCAGCACGTCGCATTTGCGGCCATCCGCTCTTCTCTTCTTCAGTAATTTCCAAGTTCAATAACCGGTCTGCCGGTCTCGACGAACTAGGTGGTCTGTTCTCTCAGTTCGGTGGCAGCTTGCAGAGCAGTCGTTCAGCAGAATAACGGGTAGTCCGTGGACTTCGCAGACTCTGTAGTTCAGTTGGTGCAGCAGCGACTTGGTGGTCTCTGCGGACCTGGCGGACTCGGCAGTTTCTGAGGCAGTTTGCCCGGTTTGCTTCTTATTTGCTTGTTTGCTTTTCCCTTTGTACTTGGCGAAATCATGTCTCGCCATGTATGTCTTGCCTTGTAAAAAAGATAGTTGATATTACAAGATTTGTGTTTGCTCTCCGTTGTCTCTGATTTACATAGCTCTGTTTATGGTTGGAGTGTTTCCTGTGCCTAGTTCTCGTTTCCGCTTGATCAAGTAGTCAACTTGATAGCTCTGAAAGTCTTTACTTGGTATCAGAGCTATCTTCGGATTAGCTTGTGAAATTTCAACATGGTATCAGAGGGAACAGTGGCTTGAGCAGTGTTCAACCTCAGTTATGCTCGGTGCTTCTGGAAGCTATTTGATCAGTGGTTGTTTGCAAAGGAAGGAGCCTTCGCAAAGGGTCTTGGTATTGAACTTCTTACAGCGACTAACTTCAAGAAGTGGAAGTCATGTATGAAGAAGCTATCTTATTGGTGAGGAGTTGTGGGAGGTCGTTGGCGGTGACGACAAGAAAGAAGTGATTGCTGCTACTGGTACTGCTGAACAGGTGAAAACTTGGAGAAAGACTAATGCAAAGGCAGAGTTTGTAATCAAGCGAGCTGTCTCACCTATGCTCTTTGATCACATCTTAAGGATGTGAGTCTGTTGCTGAGATCTGGACATCCATTGATGGATTGTTCAACAGGAAGAATGTAACGCGACTACAGTTCTTAGAGAATGAGTTGGCTAAAGTAACTCAAGGAGATCTTTCAATCTCAAGGTTCTTTCTTAAGATGAAGAACCTGTGCGCTGAAATATCAGCCTTGGATCCTGATGAGCCCATTTCTGAAGCTAAGTTGAAGAGGCACATAGTCTGCGGGTTGCGAAAGGAATATGTGGCCTTTGTGACTTCTTTTCAAGGATGGGCGACGCAGCCATCCTTGCTGGAGCTGGAGAATCTACTGGCGTCACAGAAGAGCTTGGCTAAGCAGATGACCGAGGTTACTATCTCTGAAGGAGGTAGTGAAGCTCTCTTCACAAGCAAGAAGAAGAAGAGTTGAGAGAAGAAGAAGAAGACTGTTGCTGAGGATGGAACTTCAACTTCTTATCAGCAAGAGAAGAGCGCTGATCCTAAGAAGAACTGGAAGGAGTTGAAGTGTTACAGGTGTAATCAGGCGGGGCACTTCAAGAGTGACTGCAAGGTTAAGCTGTAACTTGGGCATGTTGCAGATTAGGAGGGAGCTGGTTCCAGTGCTGAGGAAGCCGGATGGGGAGGAGCCTTATTCACAAGCACTTGTGTTCGTGCTTTCTCTACCATCGACTACCAAGATGACTGGATAATTGACTCGGGGTGTGTTCACCACCTCACTGGAGACGAGTCGAAGTTCTCTTCACTGCAGACATTCTCAGGTAACGAAAGCTATTATAATAGCTGATGATTCTGTTCATACTATAGAGAAGGAGGGTGTTGTTTCTTTGGATAGTGCTCAGGGTCCTCTCACATTAAGGATTGTGTATCATGTACTTGGCATGAAGAAGAACTTCTTCTCAGTGACCAATGCAGTTGATGCTGGCTATCACGTTCTGTTTGAGCCAACATAAGTGAAATTTCTCTGCAACATATCAGTGGTTAAGGCTGATGTTGCTCATGTTGGGAGAAGGGTTAGAGACTTGTTTGTTTTATCAACAAGCTCTTATATTGATCGGATGAGGGCCAACGATAATGCTGCTATTTGACATGAAAGGCTAGGGCACGTAGGGATGGACAAGCTGAAAGCTATGACATTGAGATGCCTTGTGAAAGGCTTGCCAAAGTTGTCATCCTACGGAGATGACCATGTTTGTGCAGGGTGTCAGTTCGGAAAGGCTCATCGTCTTCCGTTTGACAAGTCTCAAACAAGTAGCAAGACACCATTGGAGTGTGTCCATGGTGATTTGATGGGGTCAACTGCTACTACTAGTCTTGGGGCAGCAAGTATATGCTAGTTCTGATTGATAACTACTCAAGGTACACTTGAGTGTATTTTATAAAGGAGAAGTCAGATGCGCTCAGATTGTTTGTGGAGTTCAAGGAGCTCGTGGAGGGCCGGCTTGGCCTGCGGATCAAGAAGTTTAGATCAGACAACGGTGGTGAGTTTTTATCATCCGAGTTTTCTAACTTTTACAGGAAGCACGAGATTCAGAGAGAGATTATTTGTACTCATACTCCACAAAAAAATGGAGTGGCGGAGAGGAAGATCCGTCATTTGACGGAAACCTGCAAGTGCTGACTTCATGCAAAGGGCATTCCCAGGTCTTTTTGGGCGGAAGGAATGACCTGCGCAACTTATGTCATTAATCGGATGCCTCTGAGTCCGATCAACATGAAGTCTCCTCATGAGATAATGTTCAAGGAGAAGCCCAGTGTTGAACACCTCTGGGTGTTTTGGATCAACCTGCTACGTTCACATTCTGGATGCTTAGAGGACCAAGCTTGATGCAAAGACGAGGAAGCTTGTTTTTGTGGGCTATGATGAGCGGAATAAGGGGTGGAAGTGCATGGATCCCGCGATAAAGAAGTTTGTTGTATCAAGAGACGTTGTCTTTGATGAACTGACGTCATATGGAGGAAGCTCTATTGAGCTATAGGAGAGCAGGGTTGATGAAGGGCAGAAGGAGGTTGCTGAAGATCTTCAGGTGGAGCTGCCTGTGTCACCAGAAGCTCCAGGTGTTTCAAGCTCTGGGGCCGAGGCTTCTGGTTCAGGAAGTGATGAGTCCGATTTATATAGGGTTTTTCGGACTCATCTGGGCTAGTTTTTACGCGTTTGCACTTCAATTTTAGTTCTATATCGTTCATATTTCTTCTAATCTTTATTTCCATAGGAAGTGCACTTATAGGCCCGCGGTTGTGCAATTGCGCATGCTTTTATTGGGGGTAAGCACTTGGTGCTCCCCGTAGCTCTTTCGGTTGTTGTTGTTTGCATTTTGTTGCTGGGAGCGGGTGCTCCGGTTGGTTTCATTGATGTGCAGGTAGTCGGGATGTCCCAGATTCATTTTCTAGTTTCTGTGTAAAACGCACGATCGTGCGCATTTCTTCGCGCACGATTTCAGTGCAATCGTGCGTTTCACACGGCAATTCTGGGGACTTCTGTTTCTACCCGTGCGTTTTGTTCCTGCACGGTTTAGGCCAAACCGTGCGATAAGGAATCACACGGTCTGCACATTTTCTCTATACTCCTGCATTCTGGGGTAAATCGTGTGTTTCCTTCATGCACGGGCAAACGCGCCCGTGCGTGAATAAAACGCACGGTTCCCCTATTTCTCTTGTTTTCCTGCGCTCTGTGTTTACCCGTGCGATTTCCTTCACGCATGGGCGGAAGCGCCCGTGCGCGAGTAAAACCCACGGGTCAATGCATCTTCATCGTCGAGCTTGTCCAGAAAGTTAATAACGCACGGTTAACGCACGGTCGTGCGCCAAACCGTGCATGCCTATTTTTTTGACCTGTTTCTATTTAAGCGCAGATTTTTCTCCGGATTGAGGGCAGAATTTTTCTGCCCGCCATTTTCATCATCTCTGAGGAGGGTTCCGCCGATCTCCTTCTTCCACCAAGGGGAGGAGCTCCGGGCAAGCTTTCAATGCCAGATTCAAATCGGAGTTTCCTCTCGGCCTTCTCCTTCATCCTTGAGCTTCAAGAAAGGTTTTGACGCTGTATCCAACAAGCAAAGGGAAGCTTGCAACCTTCTTACGCATCGTGACACGAAGAAGACGGGTCCATTGGGAGTTAGTGACAACCTCTTCTACCCCGGACGCACTTGAGGACCGAGCTTGGATACAGATTGATAACCCGGCGATTCCTTCTGCGACCCCTCAGCAAGACTTCAGATTCGGTCGATCTCTTGCCTTGTTCTTCCTTTATTATTGTATGTGTGTTTAGGACTCTATATTATTGATTATGTGTACTTAGTTGTAAACATTGTTTGATTCATGTTTATGTGAACTTATTTTGTTTTACCGCTATAGTTGCTTGAGATGCGCCCATGTTTCCATCCACCATCCATGCGTTCTTGCCACTCTAGCGATTGCTAGAGGCGTGCGTAGCAAAGAGGTGTTTACGACTCTCAATCCGCTGCTCTTGTAGTTTTTATGCTTGCCTACTCGTACATCCACTTAGCGATTCGGTGCATAGCGGCCCGTGTAGTCTTTCATCCCGCATGACGAAGCATCGCATAGCGGCGTTGCATAGGAGTAGTCATTAGTGTTTTATTTTCTTTTTCCGCAATAATCAAAACCCCCTTTTCGTTAGCTCCGACCTAAGGACTTCAATCTCAAGTCCTCCTCGAAATTAACTCCACCTTACTGGGTTCCTTGAGAGATCGATACTTGGGGAAATTCGCCCATTTTATATTACTTGTGCGACCGGTACACTTGCCGTGGCCGCATCAAGTTTTTAGCGCCGTTGCCGGGGAGCACAGTCGTGTGAGTTTTTGGAGAGAGAGATAAGAGATAGAAATCTCTTTTTCCATTTGTACATTTCATGTTTCTTATTTGCTTTAGTTTTTAGAATTTGTTGTTTACTTTTCTTTGTTCCTTTTCTAGTTTTAATTTTTCTGCAGCAGACATTCCTTTTCATTTATCTGCTAGTGTGTAGTTAATTTTTTCTTAGAATATTTCTGTTGGTGAATTCTTCCTTGTTGCACCATGTATTCTTATATGAATATCCGTTGCCGATGGTGCGGGGATTATAGATATGGTAGTGATGAGTGCCCCACTGAAGATTGAGAGCATAATTCTAGTGGTTCAGTGTATGGAGCACCGTCCTCTTATGGTACTTTATACAGCATACCCAGGTCTTATGGTCACTTCTCTTCTACGACTTCACCTTTTTCTCATTCCTCTCCGATCCCACCTGAACCGAGGAGTAATGGAAAACGGTGTTTGTGTTGTCGTAGCACCGAGCACGTGTTGAAAGATTGCACAGAATTTAAGCGCCAGTTGGAGGATGATGATGAACCAGGTATCTGATTCGCTCTATCACCCTCTCAAATGGCTGCTCCTTCAGATTCTGATGATGTATTCGCAGTACCACCTTGTCTATGGGGGACTGCTACGGATATACCCATCAGACTTTCTGCTGATCGGTGTGACGACGTTGCGGTGTCGCTCTCCCTATACATTCTTCCCCTCTTTTGTATTCACCCCCGGAGAAACCTGCACATATTTTCTCTGATGTTGTTGTTCCTCCGCGTTCTTCGCAAAAATTATCTATCCCAATTTTTAGTAAGTCGGTTGATGATGTTAGGCTTGATTGCGATTTTTAGCCCGAGGTTGCGCCTATGTGTGACGAGGACGTTATTCTCATCAATGGAGAGTATTACATCTTGAAACATGTGGACGCACCGAGGTGTGCTGATGAGGAGATCCTCTCTGATGAGGAAGTTTCCACTTCCTTGTTGGATGAGGAAGTTTCCACTTCCTTGTTGGATGAGGAGGTCCAAACCACCACCGAGGACCTCAAGCTCTCGGATTCCCCCTGCCATGACTCATATGACACCGACAGTGATCTATGCTTGGATCCTGCTGGGAGTGAGACCGGGACCACTCCCCCTATTTCTGATTATTTTAGTTCTTCTTCTCCTTTATTTATTGATCCCCCTTTTTTATCTGAGCCTATGCGGGTTGAGTCTTCGCAGGTGCTTCAGGAAGAATTAGAGCTTTCTGCTCGAGTTTTGGATGATAACATCCTCTTTCACGAGGAGGTTGATTCCTCATCTGTTGAGGAAACTCCATTCATTGCTTTCTCCTCCTGCCGTTTCCCTATAGATGATACCTTGTTGGGCAAGGATTTATTTTATGGTAAGATGAGTGAGGACCATCGCTCCTCCTCTTCTTACTTCCTATTTCATCACCTACGTTGGTCAGGTATTATTTTGTAGGTAGAGGGGTAAATGTTTTGTCGCCGTATCGGTACCCGTTACCGCAACGGATATTGGAAAAGTTACCTGTGCATTTTTCTTTTCATAGGCCCATTAGCTAGACATTTATAAAATTTAATAAGTCATGTTGGGATGACAGTAACCCCAGTAGTTATCTTTCATTTCCTGCATTTTTTTTATTTTTCATGTCTATTTTAGTTTTAGTATTTCTTTATATTTTGTCTTTTTTTCTTTTGTTTTTGCGGAGCTCACCCCTGTAGGTATTCATGGCAATTCCGTATTGGCGGGGTTGTGATTCTTCGTTTGGTGGGTCTGCTTCTGTTTTTCACGCGTCTTCTGGTATGCTCACTGACTGAGCATTGGGTAACCTCTTCCCTTGTCTTTATTTGATTTAAATTTTTATATCATATGCTGTGTAGCTTAGTTTAAGTTTGGGGGAGAGCCAGTAGTTGTTACCTTTTGCACGCGCACATTTCATTTGTATACTAGAAACTTTTATTGTTTCATTTTGATTAGTTCTTTGCATCGCACACCACTACACCCACATGAGCGTGTGCTTTGCTGTTTGCGTGCTGCGAGTTAAACTCGTTTCTTTTGTATGATGTGAAATTTTTTTGTGCTGACATAGGATTGTGCGACGGAGTAAAATGTTGACCTTGCTGTGCTCCTAGTCGAGTGCTCCTCGTCTCATGTAGAAATTGGAGTAGATTTAATTTTTCTGTATGCTTATAGTTTTATATTTTTCTATTTGCGTAAATACTTTTTATTCTACTCAAAAATTGGTGAATCCGATTTGATTCCGACGATAGCTTAGGGATGTGTGTAGACGGCCGTTAGCTTCGTATTGCTCGAGTCGTTAGGATGGATAGTCTTTCTCGTTGGCGAAGAACTTGCCCCAAGCTATTCTTGAAGCATGGGTATAGGTTAGTTCAATTGCATGAGTGTGATGTAGGCCATCATTTTGGCCCGGCTGAGCTTTGTACAGTTCCTAACGTCTTATCCTCGCTAGCCCCATTGTGCCTACCCCTTCTTTTGATTCAGCTCCACTATTATTTCACCAAAGCCTCATAGCCGATCTTAGTCGCACACCCAAGTCGAGCTTTAGTGTTTTACATCTTCATTTTGGGGTGTTGATGTGGTGATTTTCCTTGTGAATATGTGGATGTGCTCCCAAGTCTTATTTGCTGAAATTTTGAAAGAAAATGATGTTTTGAAAAAAAATAAAAAATAAAAAGCAAATGTGAAAAAGAGAAGTGAAAAGAAAATAGAAAAAGTATAATTGAAGATTCTATTGGAGATGAGTTTGTATTGGGAGTAGGCGGTGCACACACCCATATGTTAAAAATTAAGTCTGGGGGTGTGGTGCCCCCGCGTGTATTTTGGCTGGCAGTTAAATTATTTTTATGCTAGCTCATTTGAGGTTTGATGTGTAGCCTTCTTGTTTATCATTGTTCACCTCACCGAAACCCAAGCCCCATCTCTTCACCTAAAGTCCTACTGATTCGTGTGTGAATCAAACCAGTGTCGTGGAGAGAGTGCAAACGGGCAAGCATATGGTCACCGACATTGGTGGATTCCTTTGGAGGTTATCCCGAGCCCCGAACTTTGGCAATGTTTGCCTTAGCGATTAGTCTAGTTTCTCCCTACGCGTGACCGGAAGATTCACCGTGATTCCATTTTTGAGTAGTAATAAAATTTTGATACGCATTGTGAAAAGTATAAACTATTTTGTATACTTAAAAATTTCTTCTATTATATTTTTATGCGCGCGAGAATGCGACTTCGCATGGTACTCTGTATTTCAATTTCTTTGTTAGCTAGATTATTTTCCCTATCTGTATAAATTGTGTTTGCTCGGGACACGCAAACAGATAAGTCCGGGGGTGTGATGATTCCAATTTATATAGGGTTTTTCGGACTCATCTGGGCTAGTTTTCACGCGTTTGCACTTCACTTTTAGTTATATATCGTTCATATTTCTTCTAATCTTTATTTCCATAGGAAGTGCACTTATAGGCTCGTTGGTGTGCAATTGCGCATGCTTTTGTTGGGGGTAAGCACCTGGTGCTCCCCGTAGCTCTTTCTGTTGTTGTTGTTTGCATTTTGTTGTTGGGAGCTGGGGCTCCAGTTGGTTTCATTGTTGTGCAGGTAGTCGGGATGTCCCATATTCATTTTCTAGTTTCTTGTGTAAAATGCACGGTCGTGCGCATTTCTTCGCACACGGTTTCAGTGCAATCATACGTTTCACACAACAATTCTGGGGTCTCCTATTTCTACCCGTGCGTTTTGTTCCCGCACGGTTTAGGCCAAACCGTGCGAGAATGAATCACACAGTCTGCACATTTTCTCTTTATTCCTGCATTCTGGGGTAAATCGTGTGTTTCCTTCACGCACGGGCAAACGCACCCGTGCGTGAGTAAAATGCACGGTTCCCCTATTTCTCTTGTTTTCCTACGCTCTGTGTTTTACCCGTGCGATTTCCTTCATGCACGGGCGGAAGCGCCCGTGCGCGAGTAAAACGCACGGGTCAACGCATCTACATCGTCGAGCTTGTCCAGAAAGTTAATAACATACGGTTAACGCACGCTCGTGTGCCAAACCGTGTATGCCTAATTTTTTTGACCTGTTTTTATTTAAGCGCAGATTTTTCTCCGGATCGAGGACAGACTTTTTCTGCCTGCCATTTTCATCGTCTCTGAGGAGGGTTCCACTGATCTCCTTCTTCCACTAAGGAGGAGCTCCGGGCAAGCTTTCAATGCCAGATTCAAGCCGGAGTTTCCTCTCGGCCTTCTCCTTCATCCTTGAGCTTCAAGAAAGGTTTTGACGATGTATCCAATAAGCAAAGGGAAGCTTGAAACCTTCTTACGCATCGTGACACGAAGAAGACGGGTCCATTGAGAGTTAGTGACAACCTCCTCTACCCCGGACGCACTTGAGGACCGAGCTTGGATACGGATTGACAACTCGACGATTGCTTCTGCGACCCCTCAGCAAGACTTCAGATTCGGCCGATCTCTTGCCTTGTTCTTCCTTTATTGTTGTATATGTGTGTTTAGGACTCTATATTGTTGATGATGTGCACTTAGTTGTATACATTATTTGATTCATGTCTATGTGAACTTATTTTGTTTTACCGCTATAGTTGCTTGAGATGCGCCCATGTTTCCATCCACCATCCATGCGTTCTTGCCACTCTAGCGATTGCTAGAGGCATGCGTAGCAAAGAGATGTTTACGACCCTCAATCCGCTGCTCTTGTAGTTCTTATGCTTGCCTACTTGTCCATCCACTTAGCGATTTGGTGCATAGCGGCCCGTGTAGTCTTCCATCCCGCCTGGCGAAGCATCGCATAGCGGCGTTGCATAGGAGTAGTCATTAGTGTTTTACTTTCTTTTTCTGCAACAATCAAAACTACCATTTTCGTTAGCTCCGACCTAAGGACTTCAATCTCAAGTCCTCCTCGAAATTAACTCCACCTTACTGTGTTCCTTTAGAGATCGATACTTGGGGAAATTCGCCCATTTTATATTACTTGTGCGACCGGTACACTTGCCGTGGCCGCATCAAGTTTTTGGCGTCGTTGCCGGGGAGTACAGTCGTGTGAGTTTTTGGAGAGAGAGATAAGAGATAGAAACCTCTTTTTCCATTTGTACATTTCATGTTTCTTATTTGCTTTAGTTTTTAGAATTTGTTGTTTACTTTTCTTTGTTCCTTTTCTAGTTTTAATTTTTCTACAACAGACATTCCTTTTCATTTATCTGCTAGTGTGTAGTTAATTTTTGCTTAGAATATTTCTGTTGGTGAATTCTTTCTTGTTGCACCATGTATTCTTATATGAATATTCCGTTGCCGATGGTGCGGGGATTATATGCATGGTAGTGATGAGTGCCCCACTGAAGATTGAGAGCATAATTCTAGTGGTTCAGTGTATGGAGCACCGTCCTCTTATGGTACTTCATACACCATACCCAGGTCTTATGGTCACTTCTCTTCTACAACTTCACCTTTTTCTTATTCCTCTCCGATCCCACCTGGATCAAGGAGTAATGGAAAACAGTGTTTGTGTTGTCGTAGCATCGAGCACGTGTTGAAAGATTGCGCAGAATTTCAGCGCCAGTTGGAGGAGGATGATGAACCGGGTATCTGATTCGCTCTATCATCCTCTCAAATGGCTGCTCCTTCTGATTTTGATGATGTATTCGCAGTACCACCTTGTCTATGGGGGACTGCTGCGGATATACCCATCAGACTTTCTGCTGATTGGTGTGACCACGTTGCGGTGCCGTCTCTCCCTATACATTATTCCCCTCTTTTGTATTCACCCCCGGAGGAACCCGCACATATTTTCTCTTATGTTGTTGTTCCTCTGCATTTTTCGCAAGAATTATCTATCCCAATTTTTAGTGAGTAGGTTGATGATGTTAGGCCTGATTGTGATTCTGAGCCTGAGGTTGCGCCCATGTGTGACAAGGACGTTATTCTCATCAATGGAGAGTATTACATCTTGGAACATGTGGACGCACCGAGGTGTGTTGATGAGGAGATCCTCTGTGATGAGGAAGTTTCCACTTCCTTGTTGGATGAGGAGGTCCAAAACACCACTGAGGACCTCAAGCTCTCGGATTTCCCTTGCCATGACTCATATGCCACTGACAGTGATCTATGCTTGGATCCTGTTGGGAGTGAGATCGGGACCACTCCATCCTATTTCTGATTATTTTAGTTCTTCTTCTCATTTATATCTTGATCCCCCTTCTTTATCTGAGCCTATGCGGGTTGAGTCTTCGCAGGTGCTTCAGGAGGAATTGGAGCTTTGTGCTCGAGTTCTGGATGATAGCATCCTCTTTCACGAGGAGGTTGATTCCTCCTCTGTTGAGGAAGCTCCATTCATTGCTTTCTCCTTTTTCCGTCTCCCTGTAGATCATACCTTGCTGGGCAAAGGATTTATTTTGTGGTAAGATGAGTAAGGACCAGCGCTCCTCCTCTTCTTACTTCCTATTTCCTCTACCTGCGTTGGTCAGGTATTATTTCGTAGGTAGAGGGGTAACTGTTTCGTCGCCGTATTGGTACCCGTTACCACAACGGATATTGGAACAGTTACCTGTGCATTTTTCTTTTCATAGGCCCATTAGCTAGACATGTATAAAATTTAATAAGTCGTGCTGGGATGACAGTAAGCCCAGTAGTTATCTTTCATTTCCTGCTTTTTTTTATTTTTCATGTCTATTTTAGTTTTAGTATTTCTTTATATTTTTTTTCTATTTTTCATTTGTTTTTGCGGAGCTCACTCCTGCAGGTATTTATGGCAATTCCGTATTGGCGGGGTTGTGATTCTTCATTTGGCGGGCCTGCTTCTGTTTTTCACGCGTCTTCTGGTATGCTCACTGACTGAGCATTGGGTAACCTCTTCCCTTGTCTCTATTTGATTTAAGTTTTTATATCATATGCTGTGTAGCTTAGTTTAAGTCTGGGGGAGAGCCAGTAGTTATTACCTTTTGCACGCGCACATTTCATTTGCATACTAGACGCTTTTATTGTTTCATTTTGATTAGTTCTTTGCATCGCGCACCACTGCACCCACATGAGCGCGTGCTTAGCTGTTAACGTGCTGCGAGTTAAACTCGTTTCTTTTGTATGATGTGGAAAATTTTTATGATGTCATAGGATTGTGCGACGGAGTAAAATGTTGACCTTACTGTGCTCCTAGTCGAGTGCTCTCGTCTCGTGTAGAAATTGGAGTAGATTTAATTTTTATGTATGCGTATAGTTTTATATTTTTCTATTTGCGTAAATACTTTTTATTCTACTCAAAAATTGGTGAATCCGGTGTGAATCCGACGGTAGGTTAGGGATGTGTGTAGACGGTCCGTTAGCTTCGTATTGCTCGAGTCGGGAGGATGGATAGTCTTTCTCGTTGGCTAAGAACTTGCCCCAAGCTATTCTTGAAGCATGGGTATATGTTAGTTCAATTGCATGAGTGTGATGTAGGACGTCATTTTGGCCCGGCTGAGCTTTGTACCGTTCCTAACGTCTTATCCTCGCTAGCCCTGTTGTGCCTACCCCTTCTTTTGATTCAGTTCCACTATTATTTCACCAAAGCATCATAGCCGATCCTAGTGGCACACCCAAGTCGAAGCTTTAGTGTTTTACATCTTCATTTTGGTGTGTTGATGTGGTGATTTTCCTTGTGAATATGTGGATGTGCTCCCAAGTCTTATTTGCTGAAATTTTGAAAGAAAATGATGTTTTGAAAAAGAAAAAAATATATAAAAAAGTAAATGTGAAAGAAAAGTGAAAAGAAAAAAGAAAAAGTATAATTGAAGATTCTATTGGAGATGAGTTTGTATTGAGAGTAGGTGGTGCACGCACCCATGTGTTAAAAATTAAGTCTGGGGGTGTGGTGCACCAGCGTGTATTTTGGTTGACGGTTAGATTATTTTTATGCTAGCTCATTTGGGTTTGATGCGTAGTCTTCTTGTTTATCATTGTTCACCTCACCGAAACCCAAGCCCCATATCTTCATCTAAAGTTCTACTGATTCGTGTGTGAACCAAACCAGTGTTGTGGAGAGAGTGCGAACGAGCAAACCATATGGTCACCGACATTGGTGGATTCCTTTGGAGGTTATCCCGAGCCCCGAACTTTGGCAATGCTCGCCTTAGCGATTAGTCTACTTTCTCCCTACGCGTGACCTGAAGATTCACCGTGATTCCATTTTTTAGTAGTAATAAAATTTTGATACGCATTGTGAAAAGTATAAACTATTTTGTATACTTAAAAATTTCTTTTATTATATTTTTATGCGCGCGAGCATGCGACTTCGCATGGTACTTTGTATTTCAATTTCTATGTTAGCTAGATTATTTTCCATATCTGCATAGATTGAGTTTGCTCTGGACGCGCAAACAGGTAAGTATGGGGGTGTGATGAGTCTGATTTATATAGGGTTTTTCGGACTCATCTAGGCTAGTTTTCACGCGTTTGCACTTCATTTTTAGTTCTATATCGTTCATATTTCTTCTAATCTCTATTTCCATAGGAAGTGCACTTATAGGTCCGTGGGTGTGCAATTGCGCATGCTTTTGTTGGGGGTAAGCACCTGGTGCTCCCCGTAGCTCTTTCTGTTGTTGATGTTTGCATTTTGTTGCTGGGAGGTGGTGCTCCAGTTGGTTTCATTGTTGTGCAGGTAGTCGGGATGTCCCAGATTCAATTTTCCAGTTTCTGTGTAAAACACACGGTCATGCGCATTTCTTCATGCACGGTTTCAGTGTAATCGTGCGTTTCACACAACAATTCTGGGGACTTCTGTTTCTACCTGTGCGTTTTGTTCCCGCACGGTTTAGGCCAAACCGTACGGGAAGGAATCACACGGTCTGCACATTTTCTCTTTATTCATGCATTCTGGGGTAAATCGTGCGTTTCCTTCACGCACGGGCAAACGCGCCCGTGTGTGAGTAAAACG
The DNA here is from genome assembly GCA_039513925.1 of Platanthera zijinensis. Classification (NCBI taxonomy): domain Eukaryota; kingdom Viridiplantae; phylum Streptophyta; class Magnoliopsida; order Asparagales; family Orchidaceae; genus Platanthera; species Platanthera zijinensis. Next base: position 4,037,899 of record CM077089.1, read on the forward strand.
CACGGTTCCCCTGTTTCTCTTGTTTTCCTGCGCTCTGTGTTTACCCGTGCGATTTCCTTCACGCACGGGTGGAAGCGCCCGTGCACGAGTAAAACGCACGGGTCAACGCATCTTCATCGTCGAGCTTGTCCAGAAAGTTAATAACGCACGGTTAACGCACGGTCGTGCGCCAAACCGTGCATGCCTATTTTTCTGACTTGTTTCTATTTAAGCACAGATTTTTCTCCGGATCGAGGACAGACTTTTTCCGCCCGCCATTTTCATCGTCCTCTGAGGAGGGTTCCGTCGATCTCCTTCTTCCACCAAGGGGAGGAGCTTCGGGCAAGCTTTCAACACTAGATTCAAGCCAGGAGTTTCCTCTCGGCCTTCTCCTTCATCCTTAAGCTTCAAGAAAGGTTTTGACGTTGTATCCAACAAGCAAAGGGAAGCTTGCAACCTTCTTCCGCACCGTGACACGAAGAAGACGGGTCCATTGGGAGTTAGTGACAGCCTCCTCTACCCCGGACGCAGTTTAGGACCGAGCTTGGATACGGATTGACAACCCGACGATTCCTTCCGCGACCCCTCAGCAAGACTTCAGGATTCGGTCGATCTCTTGCCTTGTTCTTCCTTTATTGTTGTATATGTGTGTTTAGGACTCTATATTATTGATGATGTGCACTTAGTTGTAAACATTGTTTGATTTATGTCTATGTGAACTTATTTTGTTTTACCGCTATAGTTGCTTGAGATGCGCCCATGTTTCCATCCACCATACATCCGTTCTTGCCGCTCTAGTGATTGCTAGAGGAGTGCGTAGCAAAGAGGTGTTTACGACCCTCAATCCGCTGCTCTTGTAGTTCTTACGCTTGCCTACTCGTCCATCCGCCTAGCGATTCGGTGCATAGCGGCTCATGTAGTCTTCCATCCCGCCTGACGAAGCATCGCATAGCGGTGTTGCATAGGAGTAGTCATTAGTGTTTTTTTTTCCGCAACAATCAAAACCCCCCTTTTCGTTAGCTCCGACCTAAGGACTTCAATCTCAAATTCTCCTCGAAATTAACTCCACCTTACTGTGTTCCTTGAGAGATCGATACTTGGGGAAATTCACCCATTTTATATTACTTGTGCGATCGGTACACTTGTCGTGACCACATCAGGAAATAGGGGGAGTGATGCTCCAAGTGTGCCCGGGAATGGAGCTGATTCTGAAGAAGCAGTGGAGGTGGTAGGCAAGTAGCAAACTCTTCGGAGGTCGAAGAGGACCATCAAGCCACCAGCTCGTTATTGCGAAGGGAATACTGTGAGTTGTCTCTTGTTTTTTCTCAGGCCCCCTGAATGAGCGGGAGCCTTCTAGATTTAATGAGGCCACTGGAGTCAAGGAGTGGGAAGATGCCATGGATGAGGAGATGGCTTCTCTCAAGATGAATTAGACCTGAAACATTGTGCCTAAGGTTGATGGCGTTACTCCTGTATCTTGCAAGTGGGTTTTCAAGCTGAAGAAGAAGGTAGATGGGAGTATCTAGCAATACAAGGCTCGCCTTGTTGCTCGAGGCTTCTCGCAATAGTACGACAAAGACTATGAAGAGACGTTCAGTCCTGTGGAAAAGATGACTTCAGTACGGGTGGTGATGGCCCTGGCGGCTTGCCAAAGGTGGAAGATTTGGCAGCTAGACGTAAAGAACATCTTTCTTTACGGTGAGATCGACAAAGACATCTTCATGAATCAGCCACTGGGGTATGTTTCTGAAGATCATCCGGACTAAATCTGCAAGCTCCGGAAAGACCTTTATGGTTTAAAGCAGGCTCCTTGAGCCTGGTATGGGAAGATTGCAGAATATCTCTAATTCTGTGGTTATCTTGCTTAAAATTCAGACTCGAGCTTGTTCGTCAAGAAGAAGGGGGAGCTTCTAGTCTTGGTGCTATTGTACGTGGATGACATGATCATCACGGGGAACTCCAAGGAGGAGGTAGTTAGGCTCAGGGCAGAAATAACTATAAGATTCGAGATGAAGGACTTGGGTGAGCTCCACCACTTCCTTGGACTCGAGGTGGAGAGGAAAGAGAACAACATACTCGTGTCCCAGAAGGGCTATGCGGAGCGGATCGTTCAGCGATTCGGCATGCAGGAAGGGAAGAGTAGCTCTACTCCTTTTGATTCGGGCATCAAACTTCGGCGAGATGAGGGGAGGATTCTTCCTAATCCTTTGGTGTTTTGGGTTCTGGTTGAGAGTCTTATCTACTTGACGATTATAAGGCCAGACATTGCTTATGCAGTTGGCCGAGTAAGTCGGTATATGGCGGAACCCAGGAAGCCTCATCTGATGACAACAATGAACATTCTGAAGTACGTGAAGGCCACTTATGATATGAGTCTCCTTTATAGGAGAGGCACAAGTTTTGTTCTTCAAGGATACTCGAATGCTGATTATGGGGGAGATTCAGATGACCGGAAGTCAACATCCGGTTATATCTTCACATGTGGATCAGTCAGTATCTCTTGGTGTAGCAAGAAGTAAGACTCGGTGTCCGTCTCTACTACGGAAGCAGAGTACAAGGCTTCGGCCTTGGCAGCTCAGGAAGCCATCTGGCTCAGGAGACTAGTATAGGACGTCTTTGAAGTAGTGCACGGTCCAACTCTGATGTGCGGTGACAATGAAAGCGCCCTGAAACTGGTGAATAATCCAGTTTGTCACGCACGGACCAATCATATAGAGATTGAGCACCACTTCATTCGAGAGAAGGTGTTGGAGGGAGCTCTTATGGTGGAGCATGTGCGGAGTGAGGACAATATCACAGACATCTTCACAAAGTTGCTGTCAAAGGTACCATTTGCTCGGTTACGGGGACTGTTGGGCTTGGTCACCACTTCTCACTTCAAGGGGGAGTGTTGAAAATTGTGAAGTGAAAGTGGGGGGGGGGGGGGGTTGATCAGGCAGACCGCGCGGCCTGGGCAGGACTGTTAGTGCGGACTGGGCGGCCTGTTGTTGTGGCCTGATGTTGGTGTCCAACAGTTCGGCAGGTGGTCGGTGTTGGCTATTCCCTTGTGTAACCTGGCGGATAGGTGGAGAATTCGAGGAAGGGCGGACTCACTCTGTGTTCGCAGAGTTCGCGATATGTGGACTGCTCTTGCAGCTTGCGAGTTCGGCTGATTGCCTCGCTCTGGCGGAGCGTTTTGGCGGTCTTGGGAGCTGGCGGACTGGGTCCTTGTCCGCCGAGCTCGCGCTAGGTTCTTGGATGGTTGCTGGACTTGGTCACAAATATGTGACAAGTCCATGGTGTTCGCAGAGTCCGCTAGTCGACCTGGCGGTGTGCATAGTGGTCGTGGACTGGTGTTGCAGGCTGGTACAATGTTCGCGGCCTGTGCGGGCTGTTGCGGTGTCCGCGTTCTGTGCAACGTGCGGGCTAGTACCTTGTTAGCGGCCTGTGCGGGTTGGCTTCCAACCTTGGTGCCAGACGGTTTTTTGGTTGGCTTGTACCTGCCTTATCCTTGCGGACTTGGCAGACTGTCTTGTGCTAGCTGCGAGCTGGGGTGGTGTCTCTATCCACTAGGGAGGTGACCACACTTATCTTCGCGCCTATAAATAGGACCCCCCGTCACTTCAACAGTAACTAGAGAAACAGTAAGTTGAGCATTGGTTAATTGCTGCGGCCTCGGTTTTCTTATCCGCGCGGGTTGAAGAAGTTTAACTGGTTGCTGTTTGCAGGTTGTGCGGCTAGCACTGAGAAGCCAGGAGTCTGGTTCTGACTGCGGTCAAGAATTAATGGAGCTTGCGGTTTCAATCAGCGGTTTCAGCAGGTCGCATTTACGGCCAACCAGTCTTCTCTTTTTCAGCAATTTTCAAGTTTAATAACCGGTCTGCCGGTCTCGGCGGACTAGGCAGTTTGTTCTCTCAGTTCAGCGACGGCTTACAGAGCAGTCGTGCAGCAGAATAACGGGTAGTCCGTGGACTTCGAGGACTCCGTAGTTCAGTTGGTGCAGCAACGGCTTGGTGGACTCGGCGGACTCGGCGGTTTCTGAGGCAGTTCGCCCATCTTGCTTCTTGTTTTCTTGTTTGATTTTCCCTTTATACTTGGCGAAATCATGTCTCGCCATGTATGTCTTGCCTTGTAAAGAAGATAGTTGATATTACAAGATTTGTGTTTGCTCTTCGTTATCTCTGATTTACATAGCTCTGTTTATGGTTGGAGTGTTCTTGCACCTAGTTCTCATTTCCGCTTGATCAAGTAGTTGGCTTGATAGCTCTGGAAGTCTTTACTTGGTATCAGAGCTATCTTCTGATTAGCTTGTGAAATTTCAACAGTTGAGGGCAAGCCTCTTTCTGACCTAGATCTGTGCGACAAGAGTCTAGGGTTCTCCGTGCTCGTGTGGATTCCCGTAGAGGCGTGGACACTATTCTACGCTCGGAACTCCGGCCGTTGCCGTTTGTTGGAATCAATCGGAGCACCTAGGTTCAGTATTGACTCAATCCCGCGAAGGTATAAATTTATTTATTGCAATATTACTTCTTGATTAATGATCATCGCAAGATCCACAACAAACTTTTGGGTTTTCCTTGTTTCCTTATTCAACTGCGCACAAATGTTGTGACGATTAGCAAAACGCAACAGTTGTGGCAGCAGCTCCTCATACATCACCGTGGATGAGTTTTAACGGTTTGGTGCTCCTTGTTGAGGAAATGAAAGCTTGTGAGCCTTTGCAGATGTGCAAATATCATAGAAATACCATGTGATATTAATTTGAGGCAAACCTGTTACTAGATTATGTGATTCCATTATTCTTATTGCATCCCAATTGAGGTGGCCGAGTCGATGATGCCACTTCACTTCATTATTTGTGCAACCCTGATGGTAGGCGATGGCACAGATGGATGCTGGCTTCAATTGAATTACAAAAATATTGTTTTGATTAATCTCAGCTTGAGGCAATTAGGACTCCTGATTTCTTGTCTGAAATGGAGCAGGTGGAGTTGGTGAAGGAGACAAGATAGCCTCATTCAATCAACTGCCCCACGCTTAATAAGTTTTGTGCAAGATCATGCGCTCAATGGACGTCAGTAATAAACTTTGTCTCTCCTGAGGAAGTTATGACTTCAACTTTCCCCCTTCGATAATTTTTGCTTGCCCGTCTCCCAGGTAAACATGGGACTTGAATGTGTCATCGAGAGTGGATAGCAATACTCTATTAAAGCACATGTGTCTAGAACAGCCACTACCGATGATCCATGAGGTGAAATCTTCTGAGGTGGCGGCAAGACAAGTAGAGAATAATTTGTCTTCTTTCACTCCCGGTTCTTCTTTAAAAAAATCTACAATATTTGCTTCTTCTTTCTGGGCATGCCAGCAATCTCTGGCAAAATGGTTTGACCTCTTACATCTCTTGCACTTCCAGAAATAATCATTTAGATTGCGATTGGTACACTTGCATAGAGTGGAGAACAATCTTGTGTGTTTAATGGCTTGAGGCACTGGACGACCTCGCCCCCTTCCTCTGAGTGAGGAGGGTGATGAGTGATGATCGCCAACTATTTTCTTCTTGTCAGTGACCTTTGATAACTGCATTTTGGAATGGAATGAAGTTTCTAAAAGTTGATTCTATTTTTTTAAACTCTCTTCATGAGACAGTAAAGAACCTTGCAATTGGGCCAAAGAGTAATTCGATAGATCTCTTGTAAGACCCCCCTCCCGGAACACAAAACACGGCACGAGGAGAGTCTTATACCCAGAACAGCCGCCTTGCGGTAGCACCAACACACGGGTTGATCTATACCACAAGACGCATATTCTGCCGGCTACAACCAATATCATACATCGCCAACCCAACATAAGAATATACAGAAGTCAAAATCCACACGAGTAAAGAGTCCAAAAGAAAGTACATCAAATAAAGAAGCATCAACAAGGCTTCTATAATATCATAGTACAAAATTGCCAAGAAGGCTACAAAAGAGTCTCTCAAAGAAACTCACATCCATAACGGATGACAATGACAGAACTGCCGCCTCAGGCCCTGTCACTCTAGCCTGACCGTTCTCTTGCAAAACCTGCTGCTAGATTTCCTCCTAAAAAGATAGACGTAGCAACCGTTAATCGTAAAGACTAAGTGACTATCACATCCTCTCACCCCGACGGCTCTTAGGCACCGAGCGGGAGAAAGAGGTGGTACAATGTATATATATGTATAAGTTATAGTACAATAAGGTGAAGAAATATATGAATAACAAGTATAGTATACAAGCAGTTCTACTATCAACATTTAATCTAGCAGTTCTATCATCAACAACAAGAAGTAACTCAACTTATATGAATGCCCACATAGACATATAAGTTGAGGATCGGCTTAACAGTAAGTAACTTATCATATAAGAGTGCTCTCTATAGCCGAGTCCAACTTATATGATAAGGATCTAACCAGTGCCAACATGAGTCTCTTTTCATCTTTCACATCCTGTGCGGCAAACATTCACACACATTCACATTCACATTCACATCTTGTGCGGCTCGTGTTCACGCACTTTCACATTCACATCTTGTGCAGCTCGTGTTCACGCACTTTCACATTCACATCTTGTGCAGGCACGTGTTCACGCACATTTCACATTCACATCTTGCGCGGCTCGTGTTCACACACTTTCACATTCACATCTTGTGCGGCTCGTGTTCACGCACTTTCACATTCACATCTTGTGCGGCTCGTGTTCACGCACTTTCACATTCCCATGCAAGCAAACACGCAAGGTTTCATCATTCGCACAGGCGGCAAGCCACTTTATACAAGCCTACCCATCCCACACTGCTACCCATAGGGAGACACATCTCTAAGCAGTGGACTGCTATACATCTTCCATTCATCATTATGTCATATGGCCTTATTTTAACCTCATCTAATTCCTCTTAACTCAAGCATTCACGAACCTCTATGCTTCCATAGGGTATTCACTCACTCTCATGACACTTAACATACACCTCAAACATGATAACATAGCTATAAGTACACCATTCAATTGTCGGGCATCACCCCCTCATTCTGAAGCCTATATCATTATCCTGATTATAACCATGCATCTTCTTACCAGATTGCACAAGAATGTCACTTGTACAACCGTATCGCATCAGATCGTTTGCTCACTAACTTCCCCAAACCATTCGCTTATTGAATTCCCCCGTACTGTTTACACAAATATATTTCACCAAACCATTTGTTCACCATGTGATCTATCTACCAAACTCCATCACCCGTCTGTTCACTAATTTTTCCCAAATCATTGGTAATTAGATCTTTCACCAACCTCGTGATTTCATAAGGATCTATCCGCTAGATGCCCATACTCATTTGCTCATCGCAACCACTACTAAATTAAGTCTTGCAATTCTCAAGCAAATCTCAACATTCGTATAACAAAAGATTCATCAAACTATTCGCTCATTAATTTCCACCAAATCATCTCGTTCATGTGCACTTCACTACACCATTTGCTTATTAAGGATCTATACAACAAATGCCATTAACCATAATTTATCACGATCATTTGTAGACTAAATTCCTCAAAACATTTACGTTACTGTGCTACAATCTCTCTACCAAGTTCAGACCATGATCATTTACCTGACTACAACAAATAGATTCATCATGATTGTACAATAACTTCTACTGGACATTCCCTAGTCTACAGGACTCGTATGAAGACGTGTAACCATCTGTTTGAAAGGACTTTCCAAGGAATACAACTTTTGTACTCGGTCCCTCACCCAGATCAGACCGTAACACACTTGAAATCAGCTTCGAAGTCTGCTTCGTTCAAAAGACAGTTTTCTGCACATTTAGCTTGTCAGCCAGCAAGTTCGATCAGACTTTCCCGTGGCTACAGACCTTGCACGAAGACGTGTAACCACTCGTTGGAAGAGTATTTTCAAGGGCTACGACTTTCGTGTTTAACCGAAAGTTCAGATATGGCCGTATCATATCCGTGAACGGCCACGAAAATCGCTGCGCTCAGAAAACAGATTTCTGCGCGCATTTTAAGGCGGAATGAACGACATCGGTTCATCTTCCTCCTCTAACTGATATTCCCAAATCACATCCTGAATTCCCCCTCCCTTATCCACCCTCTTAGGGACACTTCTCTTCACGAAACCATCCCCCATCTTCATATAGAAGGAAGGAGAGGTTGAAGACGTTTAAATTCCTAGGACACAAGTCCTAGCATGGCCTCTTCCTAGAAACCTTCTTCTCACAAATCAAGACTCTTTTGAGTCGATATCTCTCCTAGGAATAACTAGAGATCTTGCACCAAGGGATAGGGTAGGAAGCTCACCTCATTCCCGGTGTTTCCGGCCATGGACCTCATCATTCTCCTTGGCGACATCTTCTCCTTTATTGGCGGTGGTTGTTCCTTGCGGCAAGGAGTGAAGTCGTGTTGAAATTGGTGAAGTGAAAGTGGGTGGTCGGGCAGTCCGGGCGGATTAGGCGGACTGACCGCGCAGTCTGGTTCTTAGTCCGACGGGTTGGTGGTTGGCGACCTGCGTTGCTGCTGCGGGCTGTGTTGCGGACTGAGCGGACTGGTTTGAGTCTGGCAGTGTTCTGTGTTCTGGTGATGCGCGCGGCCTGTGCGGACTGGGCTTGGAGTCCGCACTTCTTCTTTGAAGTTGCGGTAAGCCGCGGTCTGGGCTTGGAGCTGGCGGACTGGTTTGGTATCCGCCGAGCTCGTTATCCATTCCGGACTTGCTCTTATGGAGTTGGTTTCTGCAGTGTCCGCAGTGACCGGGCGGTGTGCCTGTGGTCTAGACATTGCGAGCTGGGCTGTTGTCCGCAGTGTCCGCTGTGACCAGGTGGGTTGCCTGTGGATGCGGACTGGTGCTTGCAGACAGGCGTGTTGTTTGCCTTGTGCGGGCGGTGTTGGGTACATTGGAAAATGTGTACCTGATTTGAAGAAGCCCAACCTAGCTCAATGATATACATCAAGGTGTATTTGATGTTGTTTTAAGTTGACATGTGCAGGTGAAGAATTGATAAAGTATGCAGAAAAATTCTAAGTCCAAGTGTCGACACAGAGGAAGCAGTGTCGACACATAGAAGAAAATAGTCGACACAACACTGGGAAGCAGTGTCGACACATAGCAGTTAGTCTACAACTACACTGGGAAAAAGTGTCGACACAGAAGAAGTAAGTCGACACATCACTGGGAATTTGTGTCGACACAGAAGAAAAGAGTCGACACAACTCTGAGAATTTGTGTCGACACAGAAGAAAAGCGTCGACCTCAACATTGGGAGAATGTGTCGACACAGAAGAGTAAAGTCGATCTCAAGATTGTCGACATCAGCTGAATGTGTCGACACAGAAGAAATTAGTCGACCTCAAGTTTGTCGACACCAGCAGAATGTGTCGACACATTGTGATTAAGTCGACACATTAAAGCAGATTTAAGAAATGAATGTGTCGACACCTGAAGGCTAAGTCGACACTTACTAAGTTATGATTCTACAACAACTGTGTCGACACACAGGACTTGTGTCGACACACTGAAGAGTCAAGACCAAGTTATTTTCAGAAGAAGCTGTGTCGACTCAAAGGCAACTTAGTCGACATCACTAAAGACTGTGTCGACACCAAAGTCAATTGTGTCGACACAGATAGACAGATGGTCTCGACACTTTCTGACAGACTGTTTCAACAACTTGTGGTTCAAGACTAAGGCACATGATTTGTTTAAAGACTTGACAGCTGTGGGTTACCACCGGTTAACTGAAGCTGTCAGACTTGTCAGAAAACGGTTAGAAATCGGATCAGCCGGTTACCATGAAGAATGTCTATAAATAGACAGATTCAGAAGGAGAATAACAACCACAACAGATAGTCCTTTTGAATAACTTTGAATCAAAAAGGAAGAGAAGGATCACAATCCAATTCATTTCAAGAAAGTGCTAGTCACTTAAGAAGATCTTCTCCGGGAGATCTAAGAAGACTATCTAAGGATAGATCTAAGAAGAGTTCTAATCAGAATTCAGAAGAATCTTTCAAAGTGCTGGATAGAGAGAGATCAAGCCTGAATTAGAAGAAGAAGAAAGAAACCACCAGTGGATTCTCAAGAATCTGTTTGGAATCAACTCAGCTAAGTTCATTTTCAAGAAGCTTTGAAGAAGGCTCAGATACAGTTGATTGCATCAGCTGATCAAGAATTGTCTTGGCCTTTTCTCTCTCAACTTTGGCAAGACAGTTTAATAATCTTTTCTATATTTCTGTAGGATCTGTTTACACAGATCTGAGTTGTAAGCCTATGTTATAAAGGCTGAGTGTAGGAGTGTTGAACTCTGAGTGGTAGGGTTGTTTGCCTGAGTGTAGGAGAAGGATATTCTCTGAGTTGTAGGCCTTGGGGCAAGGCTGAGGTAGGGCAGTTGTGCCTGAGTTGTAGGAACCAGTTGGGTTCTGAGTTGTAGGATCTGTTGATCTGAGATAAGTGGAAGTTTGGCCGAATCTAGCATACTGCTAGATAGGTGAAGGGGGAAAGTGGATGTACCCAGACCTTGGGGAACCACTATAAAACATTGTGCAATCTGTGATGTTTTATTTTCTGTGATTGCTGTGCCAATTGTGTTAGCTATTGAATTGAATTCTGCCTAGAAGTTTTTATAAGAAAAGCAGAACCTATTCACCCCCCCCTCTAGGTGTTTAGGCTGCCTTGAAAGTTAAACTATCAAGTGGTATCAGAGGGAGGTTACTCAAAAAGGACTTAACAGTCTGAGGTAGATCTGAAAGGCAGATTCAAGATTCAAGAAGATGGGTTCTGGAGAGAATCATAAGGAGCTAGGGTCTATGAAATTACCCATATGCAAGAAGGAAATCTTTGGGATCTGGAAAGAGAGAGTCAGATTGTTTATGGAAGCATCTGACCCAAGGATTTACATCACAGTACAGGAAGGGCCCTTCATTCCAATGAAGATATCTGTTCTTGATGCAAATATCCAAATACCAAAGACTTATTCAGAAATGACCAAGGATGAAATCATCTTGGCAACCATGGACAAAAGGGCACAGAACATCATTGTTAGTGCCATAGATGATTCAACATTTCAAAATCTGATTCACTGCAAGACCTCCAAGGAGATGTGGGACACATTGATTGTCTACATGGAGGGATCTGAAGAAGTAAGGCTGGACAGAAAGTCTATGCTAAATCAGGAGTATGAAAGATTTAGACAAGGAAAATCTGATAGCATAACTGAGTGCTATAAGAAATTCTATAGAATTGTGAATGAGCTAATCTCCTATGGAAGAGTCTTCAGTACCTATGAACTGAATGACAAATTCTTAAGATCCTTATCAAAGGACTGGGATACAAAGATCTGTGCCATAAGAGAAGTGGCTAAATTGGCAGAGATATCTCCTCCAACCCTGTTTGGAAAGTTACTATCCTATGAAATGCAACTTATGGTAAGGAAGGAGGAGGAAAGAAACTCAAGAGGAGAGCATAGAGAAAAGACTGTGGCATTTAATGCTGAAGCCACTAGAAAGAGTAGGAGGTAATCACCATCTCCTCCTAAAGAAGTTGAAGAAGATAGTTCTGAAAATTCAAATAAGGGTTCAGAAAGTTGTGATTCAGATGCAGACTTTGCTGCATTTACAAGGCAATTCCAAAGGTTCTTGAAAAAGAAGCAATGGAAGTCTAGGCCTTCCACATCACAGCAAGTTGATGACTATTATCAGAAGAGAAGGTCATCAAGGAAAGAGAAAAGCAGATCAAAGCCCAGCAAAGCCACTACTTCAAAGATTGTCTGCTATTGTTGCAATAGGCCTGGACATGTAGTGGCTGATTGTCCTGACAAAAGGAAGGAATCTTCAGAAAAGAAGAAGACTTATCAGAAAGGCAAGAAGGAGAAATCCTTTGTAGCAAAGAAAGATAAAAGTCTGTCAGACCAGTCAACTTCAGAATCAGGATCTGAAGCTGAAGCATATATTGGACTATATGCTGCATCTGAGGAAGAGGAGTTTATGCAGTTGCTAGACTCCATCAATGAACATCAATGCATGGGTTTGATGACAAGATCAGAAGAGGACATATGCCAGAATCAGTCTGGTCCTAATGAGGTAAACTGTCCTTCCTGCACATCTGTTTGTAGTACAAGTGAAGAATCAGCTACATCTGCATCAAGTGATGAAGATGCATCTGGATCTGAAGGAGATGTCTATCAATTGATAGACAAGTATGGGGACTTGTTGCAGGCCCTTAAGAAAAGCAAGAACCTGGTTAAAACACAGGCTCAGGAAATTGCTAAACTAAGGGTAGCAACAACTGAGTTAGAAAAAGTCCTTGATCAAAAATTAAATGAAATTGCCAAGCTGAAGAATATAACTATTATTCAGATGGGCACAATTAATTATACTAATGATCAAGTAAAGAGTCTGGAGGCCAGACTTAGAATTGAAAGGGATTTAGTGGCTAGTTACTCTAAGCCAAAATCTGTCTTACCCTTGATAGATGAATTTGTCACTCAGAAGGGTAAGGCTGGATTAGGATTTAAAGGTAACTCCAGGGCTGGCAGATTCAAGAGGAAAGGCAAAGCCCCTATTCAGCCACTAAACCTTTCAGTCCCCATAAAGTTTAGTAAGGAGAAAGTGCCTTCTAACAAATATGATCATGAAGACATTCAAGGTCATATTAAGACAAATGTTCTGAAGAACAAGGGTGTTAAGGCAAGCAGGCCTACCTATGGTCATAAACCCAATGGTTTTAAGAAATCAGTAGGTGAAGTTGCAACAGCACCAGCAATGAACAGAAATTCTTCTGACAAGGATGTATCTAGATCTAGATACAATAAGTTTGAATGTTGGTGCTGTGGCAAGAGGGGCCATTTTGCATTGGACTGCTGGTATAACACAAGTGTTATAAAGAATAAGAGTCTACCTATTAGAAGAGGTTATGATAACTTTAGTAATGCTAACCTGAACCAAGGACCCAAGACTTACTTGGGTTCTAAGGGTAAGTAATTCTGTATTGCAGGTGAATCCAAGTAACCATGCCCCTATATGGTACTTGGATAGTGGTTGTTCCAGGCACATGACTGGGACAAAGGGGCTGCTGAAGGAGTATTCATCTGTCAAAGATGGACATAAAGTGATCTTTGGTGGATCTGAAAAAGGAGTCATCAAAGGGTTTGGTAACATTTCTTCTAACCTAATTACTATCACCCAAGTGGCCTATGTAAAAGGTTTGAAACATAATCTAATAAGCATAAGCCAGCTGAGTGATCTAGGATATGACATTTCATTTGGTAAGGATGGATGTCATATCAAAAGGTCAAGTGATCAAGAGATCATTTTGACTGGGTATAGGAAGAGAAATGTATATTGCCTTAATTTTGAGTGTGAAAATAAGGCTTCCCCCATTTGCCTTGTAGCTGATGACAATGCTTCCCATTGTGTTAAGTGGCACAAGAGATTGGCTCATCTAAACTACAAGACAATTGGCCAACTCATTAGTAAAGAACTAGTGAGGAATGGGCCTCAAGTTAAGTGTATAAAGGAAGGGGTATGCTCAGCTTGTCAAAAGGGCAAGCAGACAAAATCCTCATTTCAAAGCCTTGAAAACAAGGATTCTGTGAGGTGCTTATACCTCTTGCATATGGATCTTTTTGGTCCTATACCAGTTCATAGTCTAGGTAGGAAGGTCTACACTTTTGTGGTTGTAGATGACTATTCTAGATTTACATGGGTGTTCTTTCTAAGACAAAAATCTGAAACCCCAAGTGTACTACTTAATTTTGTAAAGCAAATTCAGAATGAACTGAATAGTACAGTGGTCAAAATCAGAAGTGATCATGGTACTGAGTTTCATTCTGAAAGCATAACAAATTTGTGTAAAGACTTTGGGATTTTCCAAGAGTTCTCCTCACCAAGAACACCTCAGCAAAATGGAATTGCTGAAAGAAAGAATAGAACATTAATTGAAGCTGGTAGAACTCTATTGAGTGACACCTCTCTCCCAGAATATTTTTGGGCTGAGGCAGTTAACACTGCTTGTCATGTCATCAATAGGGCTTCTATCACCAAAAGCCACAGAAAGACTCCCTATGAGATTGTGAAAGGCAGAAAACCAAATCTATCCTATTTCAGGATCTTTGGTTGCAAGTGCTATATACTTAACAATGGCAAGTCATATTTGACTAAGTTTGCTGCCAAATCCCAGGATGGGATATTTGTTGGGTACATCACAAATAGTAAAGCCTATAGAGTCTTCAACTTAACTACTCAAGTTGTTGAAGAATCTGTGCATGTTGTATTTGATGAAACAAGATTAATCAATTGTGAGTTGTCTTGTAGATCAAATGACTCAACAGGTATAAGCAAGAAGATGGACAAGCTCTCCATTGCTTAAGCTTCAAAGGAAGATGGAGCATTGGAAAATGAAGGCTGCTGTCCAGGGGGAGTACAAGAGATAATGGAAGCTGATGAAAACCAAGAGGAACAGCAGAATGAAGAAGCTGGAGATGCTCAACCTGAAGGGAATCTTCCTCCAGCTATAAGATATCTAAGAGATCATCCTACTGATCAGATAATTGGTGATCCAAGACAAGGAGTGCAAACTAGAAGCAGAAATCAAAGCACAGTTTTGCATTCTAGTTTCTTGTCCCAAATGGAACCTAAGAAGTTTGAAGAAGTTATCCAAGACCAGCACTAGATTGATGCTATGCAAGAGGAGCTGAATCAATTCAGAAGGTGCAAAGTCTGGGAGCTTGTTACTAAACCAAGAGGCCACAACATTATTGGCACTAAGTGGATCTATAGGAACAAGCTAGATGAAAGTGGAATAATAGTAAAGAATAAAGCAAGATTGGTTGCAAAAGGATACAGGCAGGAAGAAGGGATTGACTTTGATCAAACCTTTGCTCCAGTAGCAAGGCTGGAGGCAATCAGAATGTTCCTTGCCTATGCAGCCTACCAAGACTTCAAAGTATACCAGATGGATGTGAAGTCAGCATTTCTGAATGGTGATCTTAAAGAAGAAGTATATGTAGAGCAGCCATCAGGTTTTATTGATTCTCTTAAACCTGATTATGTGTATAAGCTTAGGAAAGCTTTGTATGGGTTAAAACAAGCTCCAAGGGCTTGGTATGAAACCCTGTCTACCTTCCTCATTGAGAATAAATTCTCAAGAGGAAAGATAGACAAAACTCTATTCCTTAGGGAATCCAAAGGAAAGATCATCTTAGTCCAGATCTATGTTGATGACATAATCTTTGGATCTACTGAAAACAACCTTTGTAAAAAGTTTGCCAAACTAATGCAAGGGAAGTTTGAGATGAGCAGTATGAGTGAACTTAAGTTCTTCTTGGGACTCCAAGTAAGACAGACTGATGATGGATTGTCCATATCCCAGTCTAAGTTCACCAAAGAATTAATTAAGAAATATGGTATGGAGTCATCCTCCACCATGAGAACTCCTATGGGAACTAGTATGCCTATATGCAAAGATGAGACAGGTAAACCTGTTGATGAATCATTGTATAGAGGAATAGTTGGGTCTCTACTATATCTCACTGCTAGTAGACCTGACATTATGTATGCAACATGTGTCTGTGCTAGGTACCAAGCCTGCCCTAAAGAATCTCATTATACTGCAGTCAAAAGGATTCTGAGATATCTAAAGGGCACTCCTACTCTAGGTCTTTGGTACCCTAGGAATAGAGATTTTCTACTAACAGGCTATTCAGATGCAGATTTTGCAGGATGTAGAGAGGATAGAAAGAGTACTACAGGTACTTGTCAATTCCTGGGAGGAAGACTAATATCTTGGAGTAGTAAGAAGCAGACCAGTGTGGCAATTTCCACAGCTGAGTCAGAGTATGTTGCTACTGGAAGCTGCTGTGCACAGCTATTGTGGATGCAGCATCAGCTTAAGGATTATGGTATTCAGGTAAGTAGAACACCCCTTTTATGTGATTCAAAGAGTGCTATTTCTATTGCTAATAATCCAGTTTCTCATAGTAGAACTAAGCATATAGAAATCAAATACCATTTTCTTAGAGAACATGTAGAAAGAGGAGACATCTCATTAGAATTTGTAAAAACAGATTATCAAATAGCAGATGTATTTACTAAGCCTTTAGATGAAACCAAATTCAATAAATTCAAAATTGAATTAGGTATGTTAACCATTGATTAATGTATTAACAAAATCATTAACAATGCTATTGAAGTGGTATATAAGTAAGTAAAAGTAATAACAACATAATCAAGTGTTAAAAAGGACACATTGAAGTTACAGAAATTGGCTAAGTAAGAATGTGTCGACACATTCAGTAATAATGTGTCGACACAGAGAAATTATGTCGACAAGTCAGAAATATTGTGTCGACACAGAGAATATGTGTCGACACTTAAGAGTTATATTGTCGACTTAACCAGAAATGTAATGTCGACTCAACCAGGAAAATGGTGTCGACACTTACAGAATATGTGTCGACACTTATCCTTAGAGTCGACACAGAATTTCTGTTTATCTAAGGTGTCGACATAACCACAAATTGGTGTCGACACATAGTAGGCTGAAGTAATGTCGAGACAATAGAAGTTTGTGTCGACACATTCCGTCTGTGTCGACACATTTTGACTGTTTTTGGCGCCTTTTGAACTTCTTTCAACTGAGGCTATAAATAGGTCAAAAACTCATTCTGTCGACACGCTTCCAAGGTTTTCGAGACTAAAACCCTGTGTCGACAGTCTATCTTTCTCTCTTCTCTCAAGCTTTCTCGACGAACCGATGGCGCCAAGGATTGAAGACAACATAAATGAAGGGTATGAGTTGGTGCGCCAGGCCTTTGCAGAGGCGCCGCCAGATGTTCAAGGAGTTATCACCCTCCTCTCTGAGTCAGGGTTAGAATTTCTCATCTCAGAACCTACTAAAATCTGGAAGAAGGAGGTGCACGAGTTCTTTATCTCTGCATCAATCCACTCTACTGGCCTCAAGATTAAGTCCACTGTTCAAGGGACTAAGGTGAAGATTAATCAAAGAAGTGTAAGAAAGATCTTTCAATTGCAAGTAGTTGAGAATGAAGAGGAAGTTCCTATATCTAAAACAAGGGAAGCCCTTCAATGGTGTGGACTGGACTCAGGATTGAAGATTGGAGCTGCATTCAACAGGAAGGGTATGAATCAACAAGGGAAGTTCTTGTCAGAAGTAGTTGGGAAAGTAATCCTCTGCAAGACAGGTGGACATGATAGGATTTTTGCCTATATGTTCAGCCTGATGACCAGGATTGTTTTTACTATTCCTACTGATTGGTCAGGAGTGATTTTTGACAAGATCAAAGAAGGAATCAAAAAGCCTAACATGGCTAGGATCATGAGCCTGTACATCACTGGAGTGATTCCTGAAGTGATGCAGCAACTGCAAGGGAGTAAGATTAATCATATGAGAAGAATGGATATGAGACTGTTCTCTAGGTGGGATAGGGTGCTGTCCAAGGATGTGTCTGAAGAGAGCAGGCCAGACACCCCTGTGAAATCCCCTACACAAAATCAAGAATCTGAACAATTACAAGAAGACCCACTGAGGACACAGGTTGAAAAACAGCTTGACTCAACTATAGTTCAGGAAGTGTCAACACCTGCACAGATGCAGGGGGAGCCAATTTCCACTCCTGCTCCAAAGGTATCTACTCCTGCTCAGGTATAGGGGGAGCTAATGTATTTTACTATAAAAGACATTGCTCATATTCTTATTACTGCACAGGTTCAGGGGGAGCTAGTGTCCACTCCTACTCCAGATACTACAAATACTGAAGTGCAAGTACAAGAGGAAGCACAGTTAAACTTGTCTCAAGTTTTAACTGCTGCAGAAGTTACAGATCAACTGGAATTTACTATAGAGGAGTTATTCCCTGATATTGATACTACTGCTGATAAAGTAGGAGGTGGACCAGATATTGAGAAGTCCGTAGGTATGGACATTGATCAGGAAGCTGAAGTTGAGCCACAGGTTGAGGGTGAGCCAGTGGATGTTGAAACTGAGCAACAGGCCCCTGGAACAGATACAATTCATCATCCTCAAGAAAGAATTCATGTAGATACTTCATCTGAAACAGAAACTGAAGATGCCAGGGTGGCAAAGAAAAGAAAACTTGTTGTATTTAAGAGAAGAAGCAAGCATTATAAGCAGGCTTTACAGACCACACCTCTACAAGTATCTCCAGCCTTTGATTACAACAAATTTATGATAGATCTACAAGTAAAATTGGATGAACAAAGGATGGCTATGGAAAAGTATGTTGATGAAAATAGCAAGTCACTTCAGTTTGACTTAGCTCAGGATATAAAGTCCATCCAGTTTCAGGTCAACATGCATAAAACTGAAATGACAGATTGCTTCCACAAGGGTGGCAATGCTGTGGTTTATCTAGCTAAACAACAAGAGGCTATTACTATAAAGGTGGATGACATTGCTTTGAAGCAAAATTATGTTTTGGAAAATCAGATCAGAATGAATGAGAATTTAACTAAATCTCATAATGAGATCGTTGAGGAGGTAAAGAAGATTGTTCCAGGTCTGCCTGCAGATAGAGCCAAAGAAAGGGACGAATTTGATAAGAATTTTCAAGCTGCCATTGCATCTGTTAAGACTGCCATCACAACCTCTCAAAAAGAAATATCTGAAAAGCTTCAAAAGTTAAAACCATTTTTCAAAGAGGGTGTGAATTATTTGGATGGCCAAATCCGATTTCAAAAGGAAGATCTAAGAGATCATGTATCTAGAGAAGCCATAAAGGGGGAGAGGATGCTAATTCATGCAGGCTCAGAGCACTCCAAATGGGTGACCAATAGTATCCGAGCCACTTTGGGATATCCCCCATTGTGTGATGATGCTATGGTGGCTGAATCAGGAATACAATCAAATCTACTTGAAGGCAATCAACCTGAGGTTGCCCAAGTCATTTACCCCCCTCCAGATTTTGACATGATTGATCAGAAAGTTCAAGGAATGTATAGTCCTCCAAAGGAGGTTACTAATATTGTCTTTGGAAAGGTTGATAAGCCTGAGGCTACTCTGAAAGAACAGCAAGATGCTCTATTAGCAAAGAAGAAATTCAGAGAGCAGGCTGTACTTAAGCCAGATTATGAGCAGTGGAGTCCTACTTCAAGAAACATAATACTCACTGCATGGAAAGCTGTACAAGATAAAGTTCATGAGAGAGGCAAGTGGTATAATGAAATAGAATGACAGAAGTATGAGGCAAGACAAGAAGTAATAGTACAATTCAGAAGGAAAGCTAAGCTGGGAAGACTGCCATCAGATGCTAAGGAGCCAAGCAAATACTTCCCAAAGCCTTTTCATTATTTTGAAAGGCAAAGGATCAAGGAAGAAGCTCAGAAGAAAGCTGATCTTAAAGGAAAGAAGATAGCTGAAGAATCAGAAGCTCCTGTGACAGCTACAATTCAATCTGGCAAAGGGATTATAATTAGAGAGCCTGATCAATCCTGATTATGTTTTAAGTTCTTTTATAGTGTTTTGTAATGTTGTGATGTAATCATTAAAAGTAAAACATTGTAATCAAACATTACCCAGTTATAAACAAAATGTTGTTTGGCATATTATAATGTGCATTCTGTGATGAATTGTTTTTATGTTTTGTTTATATTAAAGTATTCCTGTTATGTCATTAATCATCATTTAGTACTGTTTATAAATGGTGTATATCATTGGCTATAGGGGTTATGACTTCTCCAAATAGGGGGAGATTGTTGGGTACATTGGAAAATGTGTACCTGATTTGAAGAAGCCCAACCTAGCTCAATTATATACATCAAGGTGTATTTGATGTTGTTTTAAGTTGACATGTGCAGGTGAAGAATTGATAAAGTATGCAGAAAAATTCTAAGTCCAAGTGTCGACACAGAGGAAGCAGTGTCGACACATAGAAGAAAATAGTCGACACAACACTGGGAAGCAGTGTCGACACATAGCAGTTAGTCTACAACTACACTGGGAAAAAGTGTCGACACAGAAGAAGTAAGTCGACACATCACTGGGAATTTGTGTCGACACAGAAGAAAAGAGTCGACACAACTCTGGGAATTTGTGTCGACACAGAAGAAAAGCGTCGACCTCAACATTGGGAGAATGTGTCGACACAGAAGAGTATAGTCGATCTCAAGATTGTCGACATCAGCTGAATGTGTCGACACAGAAGAAATTAGTCGACCTCAAGTTTGTCGACACCAGCAGAATGTGTCGACACATTGTGATTAAGTCGACACATTAAACAGATTTAAGAAATTAATGTATCGACACCTGAAGGCTAAGTCGACACTTACTAAGTTATGATTCTACAACAACTGTGTCGACACACAGGACTTGTGTTGACACACTGAAGAGTCAAGACCAAGTTATTTTCAGAAGAAGCTGTGTCGACTCAAAGGCAACTTAGTCGACATCACTGAAGACTGTGTCGACACCAAAGTCAATTGTGTCGACACAGATAGACAGATGGTCTCGACACTTTCTGACAGACTGTTTCAACAACTTGTGGTTCAAGACTAAGGCATAGGACTTGTTTGAAGACTTGACAGCTGTGGGTTACCACCGGTTAACTGAAGCTGTCAGACTTGTCAGAAAACGGTTAGAAACCGGATCAGCCGGTTACCATGAAGAATGTCTATAAATAGACAGATTCATAAGGAGAATAACAACCACAACAGATAGTCCTTTTGAATAACTTTGAATCAAAAAGGAAGAGAAGGATCACAATCCAATTCATTTCAAGAAAGTGCTAGTCACTTAAGAAGATCTTCTCCGGGAGATCTAAGAAGACTATCTAAGGATAGATCTAAGAAGAGTTCTAATCAGAATTCAGAAGAATCTTTCAAAGTGCTGGATAGAGAGAGATCAAGCCAGAATTAGAAGAAGAAGAAAGAAACCACCAGTGGATTCTCAAGAAGCTGTTTGGAATCAACTCAGCTAAGTTCATTTTCAAGAAGCTTTGAAGAAGGCTCAGATACAGTTGATTGCATCAGCTGATCAAGAATTGTCTTGGCCTTTTCTCTCTCAACTTTGGCAAGACAGTTTAATAATCTTTTCTATATTTCTGTAGGATCTGTTTACACAGATCTGAGTTGTAAGCCTATGTTATAAAGGCTGAGTGTAGGAGTGTTGAACTCTGAGTGGTAGGGCTGTTTGCCTGAGTGTAGGAGAAGGATATTCTCTGAGTTGTAGGCCTTGGGGCAAGGCTGAGGTAGGGCAGTTGTGCCTGAGTTGTAGGAACCAGTTGGGTTCTGAGTTGTAGGATCTGTTGATCTGAGATAAGTGGAAGTTTGGCCGAATCTAGCATACTGCTAGATAGGTGAAGGGGGAAAGTGGATGTACCCAGACCTTGGGGAACCACTATAAAACATTGTGCAATCTGTGATGTTTTATTTTCTGTGATTGCTGTGCCAATTGTGTTAGCTATTGAATTGAATTCTGCCTAGAAGTTTTTATAAGAAAAGCAGAACCTATTCACCCCCCCTCTAGGTGTTTAGGCTGCCTTGAAAGTTAAACTACCAGGCGGACTGTGCGGATTATCATTGTTAGCTGTGACCAAGGGGCGGTGTCTCTATCTCATAAGGGTGGTGACCACACTCCTCACCTGGCCTATAAATAGGACCCCCCTGGCAAGCCATTTGCAACAGAGTGAACAGTAAGTAGAGCTTGAGCATAGGCTGCAGACTGTGATTGCTTATCCGCGCGAGCTGTTTTTGCTTAACCGGGTTGTGTGTGCAGGTGGCGCGGCTAGCAGTGTCAAACCAGGAGTTTGGTTCTGACCTCTGGAGTTTGCGGGCTGCATTCGGCGGTTTCCAGCATCAGCTTTTATCTCAAGTTCTTCTTTGTCCGCGCGACCTCGCGGTTTCTGCGGATAGGCGGCGTGTTCCTCTGTTCAGTAGCAGTTCGGCGAATAAAGGGTTGTCCGCGCGACCCCGCGGTCTATGCGGACTCCGTGTTGTATTCGGCTTCAGCAGCTTGGCGGCTTGTGCAAACTCGGCGAGCTCGGCAGTCTTGGCGGACTGGGCGGACTCCCTGTTCTATCCGCCCGGCTTATTTTGTGTTTCTGTTTTTTCCTGTACTGGCGAAATCATGTCTCGCCATGTATGTCTTGCCCTGTAAAGAAGATTAATAAAAGTTTGATCTGCTTGCTTCTGTCTATGTTTTTGGTTATCTGAGTTGCTTCCTGCTTTCCGCGGTTCAAGTTGTGATCTGGGTAGTGCCGAAAATATTGATTTGGTGTTTGGGCTACCTTGCTGATCAACTTGAGAAAATTCAACATGGTATCAGAGGAAGGTTCAGTTGCTTGAGCAGTGATCAACAAGCTTTGTTGTTGCTCTGTGTGCTTCTGAAGGATAACCAAGTTAGTGTCATGGATGGTGGTTTTGCAAGAGGTCTTGGTATTGAGCTTCTGACGCCGACTAACTTCAAGAAGTGTAAGTCGTGCATGAAGAGCTATCTTCTGGGCGAGGAGTTATGAGAGGTCGTCGGTGGGTATGATCAAGTAGAAATCACTGCTGAGTTTGGAACAGCCGAGCAGGTGAGAGTGTGGAGGAAGACAAATGCCAAGGCTGAGTTTGCTCTCAAGCGGGCGGTGTCACCTGAACTCTTTGATCACATCTTAGGATGTGAATCTGCTGCTGAGATTTAGACTTCCCTTGATGGGTTGTTCAATAGAAAGAATGTAGCAAGGCTATAGTTCTTGGAGAATGAGTTGGCTAAGGCAACTCAGAGAGATCTTTCTATCTCCAAATTCTTCCTGAAGATGAAGAGCTTGTGTGCTGAGCTCTCTGCTCTAGATCCTGATGAGCCAATCTCCGAGACTAAGCTGAAGAGGCACATAATCCGCGGTCTGCGGAAGTAGTATGTGGCCTTCGTTACTTTTGTTCAAGGTTGGGCTACTCAGCCCTCTCTTCTAGAGCTGGAAAATCTGCTTGCCTCGCGGGAGAGCTTGGCAAGGCAGATGGCCGGGGTAACGGTCTCTGAAGGAGCTAGTGATGCTCTCTTCACTGAGAAGAAGAAGAAGAGATGGGAAGGGAAGAAGAAGCAGACTGCGGCTGGAGATGAATCTTCATCTTTTAAACAGCAAGAGGGGATCCTTGCTCCTAAGAAGGACTGGAAGAAAAATCTGAAGTGCTACAGATGTCATCAACCAGGTCACTTCAAGCGAGACTGCAAGGTCAAGCTGCATCCTAGGCATGCTGCAGGCAAGGAGGAAGCCTCCTCTAGCAAGGAGGAAGCTGGCTGGGGTGGAGCATTCATGACGGGCACTTGTGTCCGTGCTTTGTCCACCGTTGACATGGAGGACGACTGGATCGTTGACTCCGGGTGTGGTCATCACCTCACCGGAGATATGTCAAAGTTTTCTTCGCTGCAGGCCTACTCAGGTAACGAAGCTATTATAACTGCTGATAATACTATTCATGCAGTAGAGAAGGAGGGTACAGTAATAGTGGGTAGTGATAAGGCCCCGCTCACGTTAAGGAGTGTTTATCACGTACTTGGCATGAAGAAGAACCTCTTCTCTGTGACCAATGCGGTTGATGCTGGCTATTCCATTCTGTTTGGTCCAACAGAAGTGAAGTTCCTTCGCAATGTATCAGCGGTTAAGGCTGATGTTGCTCATGTTGGAAGGAGAGTGAATGACTTGTTTGTTTTATCAACAAGCTCCTATGTTGATCGCATGAGGGCCAATGATAGCGCTGCTATGTGGCATGAGAGGTTGGGGCATGTTGGGATGGATAAGCTGAAGGCTATGTCAAATAGGAGCCTGGTGAGAGGCTTGCCTAAGCTATCATCCTTCGGTGATGGTCATGTTTGTGTTGGATGTCAGTTTGGGAAGTCTCATCATCTTCCATTTGATAAGTCACAAACAAGAAGCAAAGCACCACTGGAGGTTATCCATGGTGATCTGATGGGACCAACCGCGACTGCTAGCCTCGGTGAGAGCAGGTACATGCTAGTCTTGATTGATTACTACTCAAGATACACTTGGGTGTATTTCTTAAAGGAGAAGTCTGAAGCCTTCCGGTTATTTGTGGAGTTCAAGGAGCTGGTGGAGGGTCGGCTTAACCTGAGGATTAAAAAGCTTAGAACTGACAACGACGGAGAGTTTGTCTCCTCCGAGTTTTCTAACTTTTGCAGGAAGCATGGAATCCAGAGGGAGCTCACTTGTGCTCATACTCCACAACAAAACGGAGTAGCGGAGCGGAAGATCCGTCATCTGACGAAGACTTGCAAATGTTGGCTTCATGCCAAGAGTATCCAAGGTCCTTCTGGGCAGAGGAAATGTCTTGTGCTGCCTATATCATCAATCGGATGCCTCTAAGTCCGATCAACATGAAGTCTCCCTTCGAGATGTTGTTGAAGGAGAAGCCAAGTGTTGAACACCTTCGGGTGTTTGGATCAACTTGCTATGTGCATATTCCTGATGCTCTAAGGACTAAGCTTGATGCAAAGGCAAGGAAGCTTGTCTTTGTTGGCTATGATGAGCGGAAGAAGGGATGGAGATGTATGGATCCGGTGACGAAGAAGTTCGTGGTGTCAAGAGACGTTGTCTTTGACGAACTGATGTCATATGGAGGAAGCTCGATTGAGCTACCGGAGAGCAAGGTTGATGAAGGTCAGGAGGTGGTTGAGGTTGTTGATCAAGTGGAGCTGGCTGTGTCACCAGCAGCTCCAGTTGCATCAAGTTCTGGAGGAGAAGCTTCTGGGTCAGGAAGCAGGGGGAGCATTGCTCCAAGCTTCCCGGAGAGCAGAGGTGAACCAAAAGAAGCAGCGGAGGTGGTGAGCAAGGAGCAGCCTCTTCGGATATCAAAGAGAGTGATCAAGCCTCCAGCTCGCTACTGCGAAGGAAACACAGTGAGCTATGTCTCATGTTTCTTTGCAGGTCCTCTTGATGAGCGAGAGCCTGCTAGCTTCAATGAGGCCACTGGAGTCAAGGAGTAGGAAGATGCCATGAGAGAGGAGATGGATGCTCTCAAGAAGAATGAAACTTGGGATCTTGTGCCCAAAGTTGATGGCATTACTCCGGTGACCTGCAAGTGGGTGTTTAAGTTGAAGAAGAAGGCTGATGGGAGCATTGAGAGATTCAAGGCTCGCCTGGTGGCTCGGGGATTCTCTCAATAGTATGGAGAGGACTATGAGGAGACGTTCAGTCCTGTTGCAAAGATGACTTCAGTTCGGATGGTGATTGCTTTGGCTGCCTGCCAAGGATGGAGGATGTGGAAGCTTGATGTAAAGAATGCCTTTCTTTACGGAGAGATTGACAAGGACATCTTCATGGATTAGCCTCTTGGATTCGTTTCTGAAGTTCATCCAGATTACGTCTGCAAGCTCAGGAAGGCTCTCTATGGGTTGAAGCAAGCTCCTAGAGCTTGGTATGGGAAGATAGCAGAATATCTGCAATTCTGCGGATACCTAGCTTCAAACTCGGACTCTAGCTTCTTTATCAAGAAGAAGGGGGAGCTTCGAGTCTTGGTCCTGCTATACGTTGATGATATGATCATCACGGGGAATTCTGAGGAGAGGTAGCTAGGCTCAGAGCTGAGCTAGCTATTCGCTTCGAGATGAAAGACCTGGGAGATCTTCATCACTTTCTTGGTCTCGAAGTGGAGAGGAAGGAGAATGGGTTACTCATCTGCCAGAAGGGATATGCTGAACGCATAGTGAACCGGTTTGGTTTGACTGAAGGGAAGACTTGCTCTACTCCTCTGGATCAAGGCTTAAAGCTTCGTCGAGATGAAGGAAGGATTCTTCCTGATCCCTTGGTGTTTAGAGCTCTTGTTGGGAGCTTAATCTACCTGACGATTACGAGACCTGATATAGCTTATGTTGTTGGTCGAGTAAGTCGGTTCATGGCAGAGCCAAGGAAGTCTCATCTTGTAGCGGCAAAGAACATTCTGAAGTATGTCAAGGCAACTTCTGACATGGGACTTCTTTACAGAAGGGATGCGAGGTTCTCTTTGCTTGGGTATACGGATGCTGATTATGGTGGTGACTCGGATGACCGAAGGTCAACTTCTGGTTATGTGTTCACTTGTAGATCAGCGGACATTTCGTGGTGCAGCAAGAAGTAGGACTCGGTATCCGTCTCTACTACAGAAGCAGAGTACAAGGCTTCGGCCTTGGCTGCTCGGGAAGCCATTTGGCTAAGGAGGCTAGTAGAGGACGTCCATGAGGAAGTGCAAGGTCCTACCTTGCTCCGAGGGGATAATGAAAGTGCTCTCAAGCTGGTAACCAATCCAGTTTGTCATGCCAGGACCAAGCATATTGAGATCGATCACCACTTCATAAGGGAGAAGGTGCTGGAAGGATCTCTTGTGGTCGGTCATGTTCGGAGTGAAGATAACCTTGCTGATATCTTCACCAAGTCGCTAGCGAAGGGGCCTTTTCAGCGGCTACGTGGTCTACTCGGCTTGATCACCACTTCTCACTTCAAGGGGGAGTGTTGAAATTGGTGAAGTGAAAGTGGGTGGTCGGGCAGTCCGGGCGGATTGGGCGGACTGACCGCGTGGTCTGGTTCTTAGTCTGACGGGTTGGTGGTTGGCGACCTGCGTTGCTGCTGCGGGCTGTGTTGCGGACTGAGTGGACTGCGCGGACTGGTTTGAGTCCGGCAGTGTTCTGTGTTCTGGTGATGCGCGCGGCCTGTACGGACTGGGCTTGGAGTCCGCACTTCTTCTTTGAAGTTACGATAAGCCGCGGTCTGGGCTTGGAGCTGGCGGACTGGTTTGGTATCCGCCGAGCTCGTTATCCTTTCTGGACTTGCTCTCATGGAGTTGGTTTCCGCAGTGTCCGCAGTGACCGGGCGGTGTGCCTGTGGTCTGGACATTGTGAGCTGGGCTGTTGTCCATAGTGTCCGCTGTGACCAGGCGGGTTGCCTGTGGATGCGGGCTGGTGCTTGCGGACAGGCGTGTTGTTTGCCTTGTGCGGGCGGACTGTGCGGATTGTCATTGTTATCTGCGACCAAGGGGCGGTGTCTCTATCTCATAAGGGTGGTGACCACACTTCTCACCTAGCCTATAAATAGGACCCCCCTGGCAAGCCATTTGCAACAGAGTGAACAGTAAGTAGAGCTTGAGCATAGGCCGCGGACTGTGATTGCTTATCCGCGCGAGCTGTTTTTGCTTAATCGGGTTGTGTGTGCAGGTGGCGCGGCTAGCAGTGTCAAACCAGGAGTTTGGTTCTGACCTCTGGAGTTTGCGGGCTGCATTCGGCAGTTTCCAGCATCAGCTTTTATCTCAAGTTCTTCTTTGTCCGCGCGACCTCGCGGTTTCTGCGGATAGGCGGCGTGTTCCTCTGTTCAGCAGCAGTTCGACGAATAAAGGGTTGTCCGCGCGACCTCGCGGTCTACGCGGACTCCGTGTTGTATTCGGCTTCAGCAGCTTGGCGGCTTGTTCGAACTCGGCGAGCTCGGCAGTCTTGGCAGACTGGGCGGACTCCCTGTTCTATCCGCCCGGCTTGTTTTGTGTTTCTATTTTTTCCTGTACTAGCGAAATCATGTCTCGCCATGTATGCCTTGCCCTGTAAAGAAGATTAATAAAAGTTTGATCTGCTTACTTCTGTCTATGTTTTTGGTTATCTGAGTTGCTTCCTGCTTTCCGCGGTTCAAGTTGTGATCTGGGTAGTGCCGAAAATATTGATTTGGTGTTTGGGCTACCTTGCTGATCAACTTGAGAAAATTCAACAAGTCGGCCTTCAGAAACTCCGGCGACTGCGTTGTTCCCTTCTCCGCTCCCGCCGGGTTTCGCACAGCCAGCAGCGACGGCTCAACAAGATCGAATCGGAGAATGAAAATGTCTAGAGTTAAGTCTTTTATATTAAGGTATTGGGTTTAAATGCACTTGCCACGTGTCGTCACGTTATTGGACTGCCCATATTAAGTCTTCTTGACTAGACCGGTCCAAGGAATCAAGCCACACGAATCCCGAAATCCGGTTCAGGCCCTAAGTACAAGACAACGAATCTAGTCGGCACCAAAAAAACGCCATGGCAAATTCGGCGAGTATCCATCCTGATACTCGTCGAATCGGCGAATATTCCTTCTGATACTCGCCGAAGCGTGACAAGTCATACTCGCTGAATTACTCATACTCGTCGTTCTGCTAATTTGATAATCACCGAATTCGTCGAATATCCTTAGTGATATTCACCGAATTCTACTTGGCCGAAAAATCCGTTTTTAACCCGTCAAATATCGCCACCCATACTCCCCGAATTCGTCGGATATCGATGGTGATATCCGATGAATTTCCCTTAACCAATTCCCTCAACTCCTAGCTTGAGCCCGACGAGTATCAACCTCCGATACTCGCCGAATTCTTCATAACCACCGAACTACCAAGTGATACTCGCCGAATTCGTCGGATATCCTTGGTGATATCCGATGAATTTCCCTTAGCCTATTTCCCTCGATTCGCTGGGTATCACTCAACCCAAACCTTTGTCCCATGCACCTGGCACCTTTTGCTAGTGTACCACGAGTTTGAGTCAAGTCTCTTGACTCAAAACTCGTGCGAGGGGTATAGCGCGAAACGGGACGTTACATCTCTAGCCTCCTCTATGGTTGTTACAGTCGTATTGAATGATGGTGGAAGAAAACGTAAGATTTTCAAAACATTTTTCATGCCATCTATATCTTCTCCAAAATTGCGCATTTTGTTCGTTGACAAGTGTGTTTACTCGAACAAAAAATATGTTAACTGTCTCACTTGAGTTCATGTGGAGGTTTTCAAACTCTGTCAACATGGTTTGAAGTTTGATGAGAATTACCTTGTCAGAGCCATAAAAAGCTTCCTGCAGAGTGTCCCATGCATTCTTTGCTGATGTTGCCCCCATAATTCTAGGAAATATGTCATCCGAGACACATTGTTGAATAAGAAGCAGGGCCCGAGAGATAATCTTTCGTCTTCTCTTTGGTGGGTTGCGGGGTTGTTCCCTCTGCAACTTTTGCGAGAGTTTTCATGCTAAGATTCACGATGTCCCTTAAGTACTCCTGTGAGTTGAACAGGGTTATCATCGATCTTGATGCTCCAAAAATCATATTGGTCTCCTGTAAAGACAGGGACTGTGCCATGTTTATGTGAAGAGGGATTGGTAGAGGATGAAGCCATGATTGATGACCTCAATGAGAAGATCGACGAGCTATAAAAATGCCTTGCAATGGCTTGTAGAGGCTCCGCTCAAGATAGTTCACTAAGGCTCATCAAATGTGGAATGGCCTTATATAGTATCTCCAGCGTAGAGCCGTTACACCCTAGTGACACGAAACCCAATGGGTCGTTCCGAGTCGGTCCTAACATGCGCGGACATATAACTAAATATCCTAACAATCTCCTCCTATGTCCGTGGTGAGACCGGCGTCGGAAAAAGGGGTGGTGTGTGTAATGTTCAACAAGAATTCGACTCACTACACAACCGTGTCCGATACACTTGTCAGAACATATTGGACGTTAAACAGAGCAGTTGTATGCATGCATAAGAATAAACAGAAAAAACTTAGCAGCATCATAACAAAGTCAAAGTACAATCACAGCACAGGTACCAGAACACCTAGTGTCTCATGACCAACTAAAGAGCAAGAAAGCCCAAACAACAAGTGAAAGAAAGGAGAGCTAAACAGTGCTCTAAGCAGAAGAGAAAGGAAACCAGACAAACACTCTAGACGTCATCGTCCAGCAGGTCATCCTCCTCTGGATCCCAACCTGCAAGTGCTCCTCCATTGGCAGCAGCCCCTGTAATTTCCAACAGAGAAGTTCATTCATAATGAATTCAACCTTGGAAAATGTACAAGTATCTAGTTCTACTTATATGAACGTAGTACAGTATGAGAAAGAATGTGAAGAGCATTTAGGTTCTACCTCAGAATCCATTATCTGTTTTTCAAAGAAACGATGTTATGGACTTCTGGACACCGCAGCTGTATCTGTGTTCCTATGTGGAATATCACGGTTACTGTTCTTCTAAAGTTAATTGGAACTCATCAAATGTGGAATGGAGCCAATAAACAGAAGAAGAGCCAAACGTAGTCAGATTGTGTTATCAAATATGGAATAACACTCTCCTCCTAGATAAGGAAGACGAAACCAGATGAAGTTGTTAACATCAAATGTGGAATGAAACAACTCACCAAATTCGTACTCAGCAACCCCGAACATCAGCGGAGCACAACACGCTTGCTTTGACAAAGGAAAGTGAAATAATCAAAATATTTGGACAAAGGCGGAACTGAATTGCCTAACCTTGAAACTAAGGTTGAACTTACAACGCCTTGAGTCCCATTTCCCCCACTGTTTTGATTGATCGGTCTTTAGGCATTCCTTTCGTCAGTGGATCAGCCAGATTATCCTTCGATCGCACATCGATCAAAGTGATAATGCCTTGTTCTTTCAGATAATTCAGTAGAGCATGTCTCAGTCGTACATGTCGCCTCTTAGTATTAAAAAGGACATTCTTGACGACTTGGACTGCTGCTTGATTATCACAGTACAGGCTCAAAGAATTGACTTGAAGTCTAGACAAGGGAATGTCTAGAATCAAATTCCTGATCCAATCTGCCTTTTCACCAGCTGAATCTAAGGCAAACAACTCGGCTTCCATAGACGACAAAGCTATACAAGTCTGTCTTTTGGATTTCCAAGTGACTGCAGCGCCACCCAAAGTGAAAATAAATCCACTGGTGGACTTGCTGTTCCCAACTTCTGAACACCAGGAGGCATCAGAGTATCCTTCCAAAGTAGGAGGGTAACCAGTGTAGCACAGAGCGTGATCTTTAGTACCTTTCAAGTACCTCATCAGCCGATCTAAGGCATCCCAATGCTCTTTGCCTGGACTACTGGTAAAGCGACTCAGCATGCCAACTGAGAAGGCAATGTCTGGTCTTGTACAACTTGTGTCTTACATGAGACTACCAATGATCTTTGAGTACTTTACTTGATCAACGCCGGTCCCTTCATTCGGACTCAACTTGACAGTTGGATCAATTGGTGTTTCAACAGGCCTACAATCTTTATAACCCCAGGTAGTGAGGATCTGCTCAATGTAATGAGCTTGACTTAGAGTGACACATCCCTTGTCTACTCTAACTTTCATACCTAATAGGGTATCCACAGGACCAAGGTCCTTCATGTCAAATGCTTTCGCGAGAGCGGATTTAGTATCCCTCACTGCGGCAAGGTCTGACACCAGAATCAACATGTCATCCACATATAGACATATGATGACTGTTTGATTTGACATCGAGAGGCAGTAGAAACACTTGTCTGAGAGACTGGACTGAAATCCAACGCTCTTTACCACTTGATCAAATTTAATGTGCCACATCTTAGGTGCTTGTTTAATACCATAGATCGATTTATCGAGTTTGCACACTTTATCTCTTAGATCCTTATGTACATAACCTTCAGGTTGTGCCATGTAGATCTCCTCATCAAGCTCTCCATTTAAGAAGGCTGTCTTTACATCCATCTGATGAACTATAAAGTTCTCGATAGAAGCTAAGGCAAGAAGTATCCTAATAGTGGATAGGTGACATACAGGTGAATAGACGTCAAAATAGTCAATTCCCCCTGTTGTTTATAACCCTTAGCTACTAGACGTGTTTTATATCTGGCTATAGACCCATCACTGTGTAACTTCTTCTTCAGTACCCACTTGCATCCTAGGACTTTATCTCCTTTCGGCAGGTCAACTAGATGTCAAGTGTTATTTTATAGCAGCGAGGTCATCTCATCATCGATGGCTTCTGCCCACATTAACGCATCTCTAGATCGCATTGCTTTTTGATAGGAAAATGGATCATCCTCTAAGTGGTAGGTGGCAAAATTCTCACCAAAATCCTTAGGGATTCTATCTCTTATAGATACTCAAAGAGGAACAGGTTCCACCTCAATAGGTTGGGGAGCAGTGCCAGAGGGGCCAGCTTTAGGTTCTACAGTAGATTCTGAAACCATGTCAGTAGACCCGGAGACGGTCAAGCCATGATCTTTGATAAATTTATGTTCAAAGAAAATAGCATCTCTAGACTCTATCACTGAATTAGTGGATAGATCCAGAAACCAGTCAGCTGCACTATCTTCTGCACTACCTAGATAAACGCAGGTCATTGTTCTAGGTCCCACCTTAGGTCTCTTAAGGTCTTGTATTCTTACATAAGCGATACAGCCCCAAGTCTTTAGAGTGTCATATCTACAAGGATGGTCATGCCACAACTCATACGGAGTAGAGTTGAGCTTTGAACGAGGCACTCTATTTAGAATGTGATTTGCAGTTAGGACTGCTTCCCCCCAAAAGGAATTAGGCATGCCAGCTGTGAGGAGTGTTGGTACCCTAGTTTGATTTGAGTTTAGTCTTGCCTTTTTAGTCCCTTGACCCAAGAAATATCTATGGTCATTGGTTAGTGGTCTAGCTGTAGAGTCCTCACTTTTCCAGATGAAGAATTTGGTTAAGTAGTTTTTTCGTTCGACTATAGTCGAACGCCGCTCGACTATCGTCTATCGGCTAATCGACGATCGTCTATCAGTTGGTCGACGCTCTGTCTGCGTTGATAGTTCGACTATCTGTTGATAGGTCGACTATCTGCTTGTTTTGGTAGTTCGACTATCTGTCCTGATAGATCGACTATCTGATAGTTCGACTATCTGTTGATAGGTCGACTATCTGTTCCGCTTTGATAGGTCGACTATCTGTTGATAGGTCGACTATCTGTCGTCTTTGATAGTTCGACTATCTGTCCTGATAGTTCAACTATCTGATAGTTCGACTATCTGTTGATAGATCGACTATCTGGTCTGTTTTGATAGGTCTACTATCTGTTGATAGGTCGACTATCTATTTTCTGAGGTAGGTCGATTATCTGCTTGATAGGTCGACTATCTGTTTGTGCTGGATAGTTCGACTATCTGTCCAGATAGATCGACTATCTGCTCTGATAGGTTGACTATCTGCCGGGGTAGTTCGACTATCTTCTTCGATAGGTCGACTATCTGGATCGTTCGACTATCTGCCCGATAGTTCGACGATCTCCGTGCGTCGGTCGACGATCTCCGAGGGTCGTTCGACGTTTTCTGTCTGCCTTTATATTATTTTGTATTTATTTATTATATTTAATTAATTAATACATTTTCTGGCTCGTTGTTTTAGTTATTTTATGATAAAATTTCCAGGCAATATTTGCTCCATCCCTTTTGCCTGAGTCAAATCTTTTTAGATAAAGTTGTTTGTCTTATTAGCTGACATTATATTTTATTTTATCTGCTGTCAGTCTTTTATAGCCGTTAGACTGAAAAGTCTTCTTTTTGCTATAAAGAGTTTGTTTCTGATATGACTTTATTTAGTACTTTATTATCAGATTGCTTCCTGCAGCTTCCTAGAAAAAGGTTTATTCCTTTTATAGAATGTTTCTGCTGCAGAGATTGTTTTGTCTTCTTGATATTTACAGCCCAGGTCTCAAGGCTCAGAAGAAGACAAGTAATTCAAATTGAAGAGAGCCGTTGCTTGTTGCTGCTATAAAAAGGATCCTTTGAAGAAGGATTCAAGCTAGCTAACTAGTTACCCAGTTATTTTTAAGCATTCAAGCCTTCATCAAGATCAAGTTTTCTGCTCTCAGCAATTTCCATCCAACTGAGAAGTGTTAAGCTCTTCTACTCTTCTTCAACCTGAGTTCTCCTGCTTCCAGGAAGTTCAAACTCAGAGTTCTTTTGAAGAAGAAGAAGAAGAAGACAGCTACTTGAAGATTGCTAATTTTATTATTTATTATCTTCTTGTAGTTTTTCCTTCAGATCTTTCTGAAGAGTTTTCTGCACTGAAGCAAGACTTCACCTGGACATCTTTGAGCTAGGGGGAGCCTTGATTCTTTAAGAGCTCTCTAGCTTAGTGCAAGTCTTTGTGCTTCTCTAATCTTTGTAAAATAGAGAAGACATCTTAACCTTCTTCCCCCTCCTGTACAGGGTTATTACTCCCTTCAAAAGTATCCCTTTGTGGCAGGGCACCTGATCAAAAACCTGTGCTTGGTTTTTAGACACCTGATCAAAAGTCTAAAGGGTTTCTGGATCTACCTGAAGCAGATCCTGTTGGTGGCAGGGCACCTGATCAAAAACCTGAGTGGATTCCTACTGTGTGGGTAGAAGAGTGGACGTACCCAAGTTGTTTGGGGAACCACTATAAATTTCCTTGTGTCGTCTGGATTCCCTTGTTTAATTCCTGCATTGTGGCTGTGAATAGATATAACTAGGATTGCTAGTTGCTGATTAGATTTTCCAAGCCTTAACTGTAATTATAGTTAGCTTGAGTTTGTGCACATCACTCGTGTTAGGCTATAGGGTTAATTCTATATCTATAATCTTTTCATTCCGCACTTCACTCCAAGGGAGTTGGGTAGACCATTAAGTTTTGTCTAGTGCAAATTTGATAACTCTATTCACCCCCCTCTAGAGTAGTATCTATCCCTTCACTTTCAATTGGTATCAAAGCGAGGTTGACTGACTGAATAGGCTAACACCTAAGTCACAAGATCCTGATAGATACCAAAGCTTATAGATATTCACTATCATGGCCCAGTCCAAGGATTTTTCTAGCACCAGACCTCCAGCATGTAACTTAGCTAAGTTTGGCATCTGGAAGGCAAGGATAAAATTATATATGAATTCTATTGATGAAAGCATCTTTGCTTCTATTTTGTCAGGACCCCCAAGAGCACATGCTGCTGCTACTGCCTCATCATCTGATATGAGTGCAGTGCCTCCTCCAGATTACAACGATGAGTACAAGAAGGCCAAAATAGCAGATGCCAAGGCGATGAACATACTGGCTCAGACAATGTCTGATGAGGTATTCCAGAAGGTAGCTGACTGCTCTTCAGCAAAAGCCATGTGGGATACACTGAACCAGATTGTAGCTGGTTCAGCTGATGAAAGGAAGGACAGAAGGTCCAACCTGATCTCACAGTATGAGAACTTCAAGAAAACTGATGCTGAATCAGTTGAAGCCATGTACACCAGGCTCAGCTCAATCATCAATGAGCTGAGGACCCTGGACAAGGACATATCATTGACAGAGTTCAATGATAAGATTCTTATGTGCTTCCCTAGCACATGGGATCTAAGGATCTAGCCCATCAAGAAAGCCAGAAGTACAAATGAGATTTCAACAGAGGCCCTTCTCGGCAAGCTCAAGTCTTTTGAGCAAGTGCTGAAGACAAGGGAAGCAGAAGCTGAAGCAAAGACCCCCACTCCAACAAGAAAAGAGCAATCTCTAGCTCTTAAGGCTGCTGATGCTTCTGAAGGCAGCTAATCAAATGAGGAACTAATGACATTGTTTGCCAAGAGGTTTCTCAAGATGGGGAGAAAGGAGTTCAGAAAGAAGTCTTCACGCTATGAAGACAAACCAAGGTATGATCGTTCTCCTGCTAAAGAAATTATTTGTTATGGTTGCAGGAAGCCTGGACATATCTTGCCAGAGTGTCCAGAGGAGAAAAACAAAGACAAGAGGAAAGAAAAAGAACAACATAGGAAGCACTCCAAGCCATCCTCCTACAAGAACAAGAAAAAGGAGAGAGGTTTCATTGCTGAAACCTGGAGTGATTCTGATGAAGAATCATCCTCCTCAAGCTCCAGTGAGGATGAGGAAGAGAAGAAGGCAAAAGAAGTTTGCCTCATGGCAATAGATGCCTGCAGCAACCACTCAGCTGCAGAGAGTTCAGATTCAGATGAAGAGATGCCAACAGAAGATGAGGTACTCTCTTCTTATGACTTCACTTCAGAAGAATTTAAATTAGATTATAAATCTTTATGCTTAGATTTGATTAGCTCAGAAAAGGAGATAAAAAAACTTAGAAATAAGTTAGCTGACTCAGAAGTAATTGCTACAGAAAATATTAGGTTAAAGGAAGATCTCACTACTTGTAGTGAAGAAATTAAATTTCTTAAAATGGAGTTAGCTAAGTCTAAGAGGTTAGAAGAATCACTTAATGGTAGAAGCCTTAAGTTGTTAGAAATTACCAGCATGACTAACACTAGGTCAGCTAATAACAAACTAGGCTTAGGAGCTTCTCCCAGTGAACCCCCAGTTCTTCTTAAAAACAATCTTTCAACTCTAGTGAACTTCATTTCAGCTAGTGGAATGAAGAACACTGAGCAAGTAAATCTAGTTAATAAAACCTTAAATAAAGCTAAGAGAGAAAAGAGAAAGAAATTTTTTAAAGAAATGCAAAGAGCGTCGAACGCCGCTCGACGATCGGAAGCTCAATGGTCGAACGAAGCTCGACGATCTGAGCACCCATCGTCGAACGTCGATCGACGTTTTCAATATGATTTTCAAAATCATAATCAGTACCATAGAAACCTAAATGAAAATAGAAACCCTAGGTTTGTTGACCCATCATCTGCATGGAGAATCCCACCTAGGAGATCTCACCCACTAGGTTATCACCCTCAGCCTGCATTTTCATCTATTTCCAGTTTTTCTTATGTGAAAAACAAGGGACCCAAGGTTACCTGGGTCCACTCTGTCTAAATAAATGTCTTGCAGGTGAAGGCCTATCCAATCACTCAAAATAAGTGGTATTTGGATAGTGGATGCTCCAAGCATATGACAGGAAATAAAAATCATCTGTCAAAATTCAAAGCTAAGCTCGGCCCAAAGGTTATCTTTGGAGATTCCAGCTGTGGTCAGACAGAAGGCTATGGCAGGTCACAATTGGAGATGTCACTTTCAAGAGAGTTGCATATGTGACAGGACTGAAGCACAATTTGATCTCAGTCAGCCAGCTATGTGATGCTGGCTACCAGGTTTCATTTTCTAACTCCTCTTGCAATATTACTTTAAATAATAATATTGTTTTAGTAGGCATTAGAATAGGTAATATTTATTTAGTAGATTTCAATTCAACTCATTCTGAAATCTGCCTGTTTAATGAAGTAACACTTAATAATAATTCTTTGTGGCATAAGAGGCTTAGTCATGTTAACCTTAAAAATATATCTAGGTTATCTAAACACAACCTTGTTAGAGGTTTACCTTCTTGCCCCTACAAGAAGGAGAGCCTATGCAAGGCTTGTCAGCTAGGCAAGCAAACCAAAAATTCTTTTAAATCTGTAAATAAAAGTGATTCTCCTAGAATCCTGTATCTATTACATTTGGACCTTTTTGGCCCAATAAATGTACAGAGTTTAGGAGGGAAGTATTACACCTTAGTAATTGTAGATGACTCTCTAGGTTCAGTTGGGTTTTCTTTTTGAGAACTAAGTCTGATAACTTCAAAGCCCTTACAGACTTTCTACTATGTGTGCAGACTGAGTACTCTACTCATGTGGCCTTGATCAGAAGTGATCATGGTACTGAGTTTGACTCTCTTCTCATGCAAGAATTCTGTGTGAGAGAAGGTATCTAACATAGTTTCTCAGCTCCTAGAACTCCCCAACAAAATTGGGTAGTTGAAAGGAAGAATAGAACACTCATTGAAGCTGCTAGTACATTGTTGGCAGATGCTAACATGCCTCTCTCCTATTGGGCAGAAGCTGTTAGTACAGCCAATTATGTCTTGAATAGAAGTTTGATACACAAGCTTAAGTGTAAAACTCTTTATGAGTTGCTTAAGGGAAAGAAACCCAAAATTAATTATTTTAGAGTATTTGGTTGTATTGTTTATATTCATAATAATAATAAAGAATATATTAGAAAATTTGAAGCAAAAGCTTCAATGGGAATCATGCTTGGATATTCCCAAGTAAGCAAAGCTTATAGGGTTTATAACAAATCTACCTGTAAAATTGAAGAATCTGTGCATGTGTCTTTTGATGAGTCTCAGATGTTTTACAAGGAGAAGGAAAATTCTCCTTCCTCCAGTTCTTTGCAGGTACCTGATGCCCCTCAAGAAATTCTTCAACTATCAACTCTTCAGATCACTGAATCAGACAGTGATGAAGACATTGCTGAAGCTTTTGTTGTACCACCAACAGTAGATCAAATTCCTCCTGAGGAATTAATCCCAACTGCTGCTGAAGATCACATCCCACCTGCTGATATTGTCACACTTAGAGATCACCCGACATCTCAAGTGATTGGAGACATATCAGCTGGTGTGCAAACAAGACATCAATTAAGACAGGATGTGATGCACGCTTGTTTCCTCTCACAGGTTGAGCCCCTCACCTTTAAAGATGCAGGGCTAGATCCCCACTGGATCATTGCAATGCAAGAGGAACTCAATCAGTTTGAGAGATGTAAAGTTTGGACTTTGGTTCCAAGACCTAAAGGCCAACTGATCATAGGCACCAAGTGGGTGTATAGAAACAAGTTGGATGCAAATGGAATTATAGTAAGGAATAAAGCTAGGCTTGTAGCTCAGGGCTACAGATAGGAGGAAGGTATAGACTATGACCAAACCTTTGCTCCTGTTGCAAGGCTAGAAGCAATAAGGATCTTCTTGGCCTATGCAGCCTTCATGAAGTTTAAGGTGTTCCAAATGGATGTCAAAAGTGCATTCCTAAATGGTGAGCTTAAGGAAGAGGTGTTTGTTGAACAACCACCAGGGTTTGTTTCTTCAACTCAGCCTTCACATGTGTTTAAGTTGCAGAAAGCTCTTTATGGACTAAAGCAAGCTTCTAGAGCCTGGTATGAGACCTTAGCTAGTTTCCTGATAGAGCACAACTTTACTAGGGGAGTAGTTGATAGAACCCTTTTCATCAAGCATCACAAGGACACAATCCTGTTAGTTCAGGTGTATGTAGATGATATTATTTTTGGCTCCACTGATCCCAAACTGTGCAAAAAGTTTTCCAACATGATGCATTCCAAGTTTGAGATGAGTAGTATGGGTGTGCTGTCTTACTTTCTTGGTCTCCAAGTTAAGCAAGATGCTGATGGTATCTTCATCTCCCAATCCAAATATGCCAAAGAATTGGTAAAGAAATTTGGGATGGCTGATGCTTCAGCAATGCCTACACCCATGGCTACTAATGTAGTTATTGATTCTGATGATCACGGCAAGCCAGTTGATCAAAAGAATTATAGGGCCATTGTTGGTTCCCTATTGTATCTAACTGCAAGTAGGCCAGATATAATGTTTGCTACATGCCTTTGTGCTAGATTCCAGGTCAACCCCAAGGAATCTCATCTGATTCTTCTAAAGAGAATCCTGAGATACCTGAAGGGATGCCCAAATCTAGGACTTTGGTACCCAGCTGAGTCAGAATTTGAATTAATTGGATATTCTGATTCTGATTATGCTGGTTGCAGAGTTGACAGGAAGAGCACCTCAGGAACTTGCCAGTTCCTGGGAGAGAGATTGGTCTCTTGGTTCTGTAAGAAGCAGACTTCTGTCTCAACTTCAACTGCAGAGGCTGAATATATAGCAGCTGCCAGTTGTTGTTCACAGATCCTGTGGATTCAAAACCAGCTTGTGGATTATGGTTACTCACACAAGAACACCAAAATCATGTGTGATAGTACTAGTGCTATCTCAATTGCACAAAATCCAGTGCACCACTCTAGAACGAAGCACATTGAGATTCGGCACCATTTCCTGAGAGATTGTGTGGAAAAGAACAAGATTTGTCTTGAGTTCATATCCACTGATTTTCAGAGAGGTGATATATTCACCAAGCCCTTAGATGAACAGAAGCATCTATTCTTTTTAGTTCAACTAGGCATGATCAATGGACGAGACTAAGTGTGACTATATCTGCCAATGTTGAAACTTGTTTGAAGATAGTCGAACGACGTTCGAAGATAGTCGATCGGGTCAAGCCCATCGTCGACCTATGGTTGATGAAAGTTTGTCTGATTGAAGATCATCGATCGGCGTTCGACCATAGTCGAACAAGTCGAGCTCATCGTCGATCTCTGGATGACGACAGCTTGTGTTTGAGAAGCCAGAAATAGTCGAACGATTGTCCGACTACTCTGCTTCTGGACCGATCGTCGAACGACCGTTCGACCATCGGGTCTAGTATCTTTTTAATAGATCGACTATCTCCGGTCCAATAAAAAGCCGATAGTCGACCTAGGTTAAAAGATCTTTTGTTTTATCGTCGACGGAGCGTGACTTTTCGCATTCTGTCTTCCCGCTTGCGATTTTCTGCCGCTTCGTCTCCTTCGTCTTCTCCGTCTTTCTCGCGCATTCTCCAGCAATTCCATGGCGGTTTCTCCAGCAGTACTTGCTGTCGTGAAGTTCGATGCAGGCTTCAGCGTAGATTTTGACGCCTTCAGTAGCTGTGAAGCAGGAGTTGTAGAAATTCTTCAGTTATGCCGGGACCAAGGTCTAGAAAGATTAATGTCGACAAGGATAAAGTTAAATATTCCCGAGATCAAGGAATGGGCTTTCACTTCGTCATCCTCTGACGATTCGATGACTGGCACCATCGGCGGAGAAGAGGTAATTTTAACTCCGGCCGTTCTGACTGATATTTTTGGATTAGTTAATGGTGAAGAGGATTATGAGCAAGATGCTCAAGAGTTTGGAAGGATGCTGACTGAGCTGGGACATGCGGAGGGCATTCCCACGAAGCTGCTCAAGGTCAATTTTCCCTTTAAGATTAAATTTCTCGATGAGTTAGTCGGAAAAGTGCTCCTTGGAAAGCACTCTGCTCATGACAATATCACAAGGCAACAATTTGCACTGATGTGTGCAATTGTTAATCGGAAAAAGATTGATTGGGCAGGAGTAATGTTTGATTTGATAAGGAAAAAGAATAGTAAGAAGGAAGTTACCCTCGGAAGGGTTATTGGAATTTTCCGGAAGGAAAAGTATCCTCAGCTACTGGTCTCCGTTGAAACAACCATAAATGCGAGCAAGAAGATGGACCCAAATCTGTTCTCCAAGTTGAAGAGAATTTTTGTGAAACCCGCTATCACAGGGGTTGCTCCAGCAACATCAGAGAGCACCAGGACTGATTTGGTCGCTCCTCACCCTCAAGAAGCTGGCTCAGCTCTTTCCCTTCCCTCATCTTCTTCTGCTATGCAATCTGCTTCAGTTGAAGTTCCATCAACTTCAGCTGAAGTACGACTTTCTCTTTCTCCTGTTAGAGAAACAACCACGGTTGTTCTTTCTTCCCCTCCAGCATCTCCTCTTCCTTCTCATCTGGCTAGGATATCTGCTCCTAGTTTTGATCTGTTAGGATCTGAGAGGATTCCAACACCTCCTCAGTCCCCT
Source organism: Platanthera zijinensis (assembly GCA_039513925.1). Taxonomy (NCBI): domain Eukaryota; kingdom Viridiplantae; phylum Streptophyta; class Magnoliopsida; order Asparagales; family Orchidaceae; genus Platanthera; species Platanthera zijinensis. The sequence goes on from CM077089.1 coordinate 4,079,036, forward strand.
ATTCATTCTCCAGTTAACACTCCTGTTAACTCTCCAGCTCCATCTCCCATTCGATCTCCAGTTAACACTACAACCATCTCTGCTGCAGCTCCATCCACTACACTTCCATCATCTTTTGAGATCACCCCAGCTTTCATTTCCGGCATTTTGGAGTTGATTACCCCTTCAATCAAAATCATGATTGAAGAGGCAATTGCTCCACTTGCCTCCTCCATTGCCTCCTTGACTGCTTCCATCCAATCTCTTTCCAAATCTGTTGAGCCCTCTTCTTCAAGGGGCCTGGTTTCAGTTTCCACTGAAATCAGGCAGGGGGAGATGTTCTGTGAAGATGCCTCAGAGCCTCCAGCCTCCCTTCCAGCAGTTCAAGAAAAGTCTGATGCAGTTCAAGCTCAAGATCAATCAGGTTCAGTGTTGTCTGACAAAGATATATCTGATGCTATTATGCTATCTGAATTTGCTGTGAAAGTTTGCTTAGAAGATCTTACCACTCCCGTGGTTGCCCATTTCCTAGAAGGGATTATTACATCCTACCTAGATGAATCTTGGGAGTTGGTCAAGTATGAAGGTAATTCACTCATCCGCTTTATTGACGAGTCAATTAATTTGATAGCTTGTGAATACCTAGAAGGAATGATTTTTGCTTATTTAGCAGACCTGTGTTCATAATTCTACAGATTATATTAAAGAAGATTTAGCTGCTCAGATTATAGTCATTGTTTCAGAAGCTGCTCAAGATATTCCTGTTATTCAAGTAGATCCAGAATTGGATTCTTTTTTAGATGACATAGAAGATGTGTCTGAAATTCAAGAAGAGAAAGCAAGAGATGCTTGGAATCAAAGGGTTCAATCTTTGTTAGAGGAAAAAGAAAAAGATTTGCAAGTTGAAAAGTCAACTGTTTGGGATGATTCACCAGGTCTTGATTTAGATTTCCTTCTGGCTCAGGATGCCATAGAAGAAGAAAAAGAGAAAGCCGTTTTGAAGGAAAAGGCTGTTTCTGAAGCCTATGATCCTTATGACAATCCTCCATCATCTCACTCTGATGATGAAGATGATTCTGATTTGTCTGAAAATTTAAAGAGAAAGAAAGCTGCTCAAAAGAAAAGAAAAGCCGTTGCTCCTCCTCCTCCCAATCGAGAAAATGATACTCCATATTACATTCTTAAAGGAATTGACCCCAAATCAAAAGAATTTCAGCATTGGATGTGGTTCTCCAAGAACCAGCAGAAAGAGAGAAAGAGAACTAAGAGATATGACTCTCCTGCTTCCAGATGGACACCCAGAGGTCCTCCTCCACCTCCCAGTGCAGGAGCCTCTGGCAACCTCTCTGCTAATCCATCTGCCTCTTCTGGAAAATCTGCACCTTCTCAGCCTCAGCCAAGGAAAAGCTCTCAAAGTTCCCAAGGCAGATCTTATTCTGGTTCTCAAAGACAAGTGAAGGAGGTTGCGTTTCAAAGACCAACTTTTTCCCCTCCTCCTTCTCCAAAGAAAAGAGTTCCATCTCCAATGCCAGTACAGTCTGAAAAAGTTGTTTCAAAAGGTAAATAGTTTATTTTGTTTTAAAATTCTAGCAAGAACTTTGCTAAGTCTGCTCCCATGTCTTATCTAGTTAATCAAGATAAAGAATCAGATGCTACTCCTCCTGAGTCTGTTTATGAAAGTCCTGAGCTTGATCCTAACTTTAGGATGGCTCGTTTTCACGAATTGGTTGGAGCAGCTCAAATCAGAAAAGTAAAAGCTGAAGGAAAAGATACTACTGGTTTAACCACCATGTCTACATTCAGAAAGAAAGAGTTCGAAAAGTTCCAGGTTAATCCTGATGTATTTGACCCCTCAAAGTATATGGAAAAGCACCCTGAAGCAGTTGTTCCAAGGGCTGCAGAATTGAAAATCATTGGCGTGCAGGACTTGAAGATGTCAAAGAAAAAGGCTGATGATCCTCTGAGGAAAATTTCTTTTGTTCCTAGTTCCTTTGACCCTTTGCCAGATTCTGTAGACTCTTAATAGTTTGATTGACTGCTGTGTTATATTTGTCTATTATCTATCTGTTTGATAACTGCTAGTTAATTGTTAACTATTTCCTGTATTAATTTTATTGTTCTTTAGCTAGCTTTATGTTTTAGTTTTTGAGAGACTTAACTCAAATAGGGGGAGATTGTTGGTACCCTAGTTTGATTTGAGTTTAATGTTGCCTTTTTAGTCCCTTGACCCAAGAAATATCTATGGTCATTGGTTAGTGGTCTAGCTGTAGAGTCCTCACTTTTCCAGATGAAGAATTTGGTTAAGTAGTTTTTTCGTTCGACTATAGTCGAACGCCGCTCGACTATCGTCTATCGGCTGATCGACAATCGTCTATCAGTTGGTCGACGCTCTGTCTGCGTTGATAGTTCGACTATCTGTTGATAGGTCGACTATCTGCTTGTTTTGGTAGTTCGACTATCTGTCCTGATAGATCGACTATCTGATAGTTCGACTATCTGTTGATAGGTCGACTATCTGTTCCGCTTTGATAGGTCGACTATCTGTTGATAGGTCGACTATCTGTCGTCTTTGATAATTCGACTATCTGTCCTGATAGTTCAACTATCTGATAGTTCGACTATCTGTTGATAGATCGACTATCTGGTCTCTTTTGATAGGTATACTATCTGTTGATAGGTCGACTATCTGTTTTCTGAGGTAGGTCGACTATCTGCTTGATAGGTCGAATATCTATTTGTGCTGGATAGTTCGACTATCTGTCCAGATAGATCGACTATCTGATAGTTCGACTATCTGCTCTGATAGGTCGACTATCTGCCGGGGTAGTTCGACTATCTTCTTCGATAGGTCGACTATCTGGATCGTTCGACTATCTGCCCAATAGTTCGACGATCTCCGTGCGTCGGTCGACGATCTCCGAGGGTCGTTCGACGTTTTCTGTCTGCCTTTATATTTTGTATTTATTTATTATATTTAATTAATTAATACATTTTCTGGCTTGTTGTTTTAGTTGTTTTATGATAAAATTTCCAGGCAATATTTGCTCCATCCCTTTTGCCTGAGTCAAATCTTTTTAGATAAAGTTGTTTGTCTTATTAGCTGACATTATATTTTACTTTATCTGCTGTCAGCCCTTTATAGCCGTTAGACTGAAAAGTCTTCTTTTTGCTATAAAGAGTTTGTTTCTGATATGACTTTATTTAGTACTTTATTATCAGATTGCTTCCTACAGCTTCCTAGAAAAAGGTTTATTCCTTTTATAGAATGTTTCTGCTGCAGAGATTGTTTTGTCTTCTTGATATTTACAGCCCAGGTCTCAAGGCTCAGAAGAAGACAAGTAATTCAAATTGAAGAGAGCCGTTGCTTGTTGCTGCTATAAAAAGGATCCTTTGAAGAAGGATTCAAGCTAGCTAACTAGTTACCCAGTTATTTTTAAGCATTCAAGCCTTCATCAAGATCAAGTTTTTTGCTCTCAGCAATTTCCATCCAACTGAGAAGTGTTAAGCTCTTCTACTCTTCTTCAACCTGAGTTCTCCTGCTTCCAGGAAGTTCAAACTCAGAGTTCTTTTGAAGAAGAAGAAGAAGAAGACAGCTACTTGAAGATTGCTAATTTTATTATTTATTATCTTCTTGTAGTTTTTCCTTCAGATCTTTCTGAAGAGTTTTCTGCACTGAAGCAAGACTTCACCTGGACATCTTTGAGCCAGGGGGAGCCTTGATTCTTTAAGAGCTCTCTAGCTCAGTGCAAGTCTTTGTGCTTCTCTAATCTTTGTAAAATAGAGAAGACATCTTAACCTTCTTCCCCCTCCTGTACAGGGTTATTACTCCCTTCAAAAGTATCCCTTGGTGGCAGGGCACCTGATCAAAAACCTGTGCTTGGTTTTTAGACACCTGATCAAAAGTCTAAAGGGTTTCTGGATCTACCTGAAGCAGATCCTGTTGGTGGCAGGGCACCTGATCAAAAACCTGAGTGGATTCCTACCGTGTGGGTAGAAGAGTGGACGTACCCAAGTTGTTTGGGGAACCACTATAAATTTCCTTGTGTCGTCTGGATTCCCTTATTTAATTCCTGCATTGTGGCTGTGAATAGATATAACTAGGATTGCTAGTTGCTGATTAGGTTTTCCAAGCCTTAACTGTAATTACAGTTAGCTTGAGTTTGTGCACATCACTCGTGTTAGACTATAGGGTTAATTCTATATCTATAATCTTTTCATTCCGTACTTCACTCCAAGGGAGTTGGGTAGACCATTAAGTTTTGTCTAGTGCAAAATTTGATAATTCTATTCACCCCCCCCCTCTAGAGTAGTATCTATCCCTTCACTTTCAAGGAGTATAGAATTCAACATCTTTGTTAAAGTTCTATTCTTACGCTCAACAATGTCATTTGATTGGGGTGAGTAAGGAGCTGTGGTTTCTAGGATTATGCCCTCAGAGGAACAAAAGTCCCTAAACCCAGTTGCAGAGTACTCTCCTCCTCGATCACTTCTAAGTCTCTTAATCTTTAAATTTAATTGATTTTCTACCCGAGATTTGAAGATCTTAAAGGTATCGAATGTCTCATCTTTCGATTTCAATAGGTAAACATGACAATATCTGGAAAAATCGTCGATGAATGTAATTAGATATTTCTTTCCCCCTCTAGTGACGTGACTACGGAAATCACAGAGGTCGGAATGTATCAACTTCAGAAGTTGTGTGCTCCTAGAAACGGCCTTGAAAGGGTTTCTAGTGATCTTAGTCTGGGCACAAACCTCACACCTATCAAATCGAATAGACAGATTTAATGGAATGTTTTGACTTTTAGCTAGATCTCGCATTTTCTTATAGTGAATGTGTCCAAGTCTATTGTGAAATAACTTCGGATCAATCAGAGTTGAACTCACTTGGTTTATGCACTCGTTATCTAGGCTAAGTCGATACATACCATTGATCAGGTATGCGCAACCAAAGTAGTGAGAATTGACAGTTAACGTCATTCTACCATTCATGGTTGTGAAAGACATTCCAGCTTTATCAAGCAGACTCATAGAAATTAAATTCTTAGTTAAATTAGGAACTACTTTAACGTGCTGTAAAATTAAAGTTTTACCTGAAGAGAGGACTAGCTCTGCAGTCCCAGCATGAGTAACATCTGTCGCTCCTCCATTGCAATTCTCGACTCTATCCTTGACCGCTGTAACCTTCGAGAGAAGACCCCTGTCATTTGTGACGTGACAGGTAGCACCACTGTCCAGCCACCACTCAGACGACGCACTGCGGTGACTACTCCCAATCATAGCCACGAAGGACTTGGGATCAGAGTTATCGACCACCATGTTCGCCACATTTTGTGGGACTTCCTCTTTTTGTCTTTTCGTACCCTTGCATTCAGCGGCCCAGTGACCCCATTTGCCGCAGTTGCGGCACTTGCCCTTCTTCCTTTTGAGAGAAGGCTTTTTGACCGCCAACGGTGCGTGGGTATCACCCTTAGGTGCCGGGGGCTTCTGAGAAGTCTTACTAGGACGTGAAACGAAGTTGACAGCCTGTGAGGGCTGCGCAACCTGCTCCATGCTTTTCCCAGCAATGTTCTGGTCCTCAATATGAATGAACCTTTTGAGTTCATCCAAACTTATCTTCTCTTTCAGTCGATGCATCTCGGTCTTGAAAAAGAGCCACTCAGGAGGCAGCTTCCTCAGAATCATGTACACAAAGAGGCTGTCGTCCATCTTCGAATGATCATCGTCCAGCTTCTGACGCAGGTTGACCAGCTCCAAGAGTTGAGAAGTGATAGACACGTTCGCCTTGAATCTGAAGTTGAAGAACTTATCTCCAATGAGCGACTTCGACAATCCTTCCTCCTTCTGAAAATGCGCGTTCAGTCGATCCCATATTTCTTTTGCAGTTTTGTAGGCGTGGTAGGTCAACGCTAGACGGGGATTCAGGGAATTCAATAGGTAGTCCCTGCAGAAATCCTCATCCTTGTTCCACTGGTACTCGTCCACGTCCTCGACGGTAGAAGCAAAATCACTCTGAACAGTATAGAAAATCTCGCGTTCCTTCATTCCTAGTTGGACTTGAATTTTCCAACTGAGAAAGTCGGAGGCGTCGAACGATTGCAATTTTATGGTGTCGAACGCGCTTTTCTTCGACATAGTACTAGATTTAAACAAATTAAAATTCTAGAACGGGATCACCTGAGCCGTGTGAAGAAGTCAGAGAAACCTTCGGATCCAATCCAGTAATAATAATTTGCACTTCCTATATGGCCGAATGCTCGATCTGACCAGCAAAAAACTACACTGATGTAGAGAGAAGATGATTGCTCTCCAAGTGGCACAACTCACACTTTTGTGTTCACCACAGTTGGCCAAATTTCAGCAGAGAACAACTTGATTGGAACAAGGGGACACACTGTTCTTCAAGTGCAGCTTGAAGAGAACTGGATCCAGATCCAAATAGAATATTTTCCTTGAAAAAAGAAATAGACTTTACTATGCTCCAACCTTGATCTTCCTCTTTGAGAGGATCTGCTACAGGTACACCAGAATAGCAATAGGTAATTGGCTGTAGAGATATTCAACAGGTATCAACAACAAAGAGGCCCTCCTCCTTCGAGATATGAAAATCAGCGACGGGAGTCTAATGACTGCCCTAGGTCGGCAATCGCCTAGTCCAGAAAAGCAGGATCTGGACGAGATTTGTCTTCCCCGGAGCAGGCAATGGGTATTTGGGACTGGAAACGACAGATCTGGAAAAAAAATAAAATACCACTCTTGAAAAACGACTGCGCTAGATCAACGACTCTTGTAGGAGGTGGCTGGTCCTGTGCAGGAGGCGGCCAGATCTGCACCAGAGGCGGCTGGTTCTAGGGCGCGGCGGCCGGATCTGAGCCGGAGACCAGCGTGCTTCCTGATCTCGAACGGTAGCAGCAGAAACGATTTTGCGTGAACGATGAAATCCTCCAGCGATTACTCAACCAACGATGGAGACAAATCAAAATCCTCCCAGCGACGATCCGATCTGCGATCTGAATGACAAAATCGCGAAAAACAGTAGCCGGTGGAATCGCCCGCGAGGGAGAAAAAGAACGAGAGCGGAAAACCCTAACCAAACTATTTTGAGAATGTAGAGGCTCCGCTCAAGATAGTCCACTAAGGCTCATCAAATGTGGAATGACCTTATATAGTATCTCCAGCGTAGAGCCGTTACACCCTAGTGACACGAAACCCAATGGGTCGTTTCGAGTCGGTCCTGACACGCGCGGACATATAACTAAATATCCTAACATGGCTCTGATAGCACTGTAGGACTGAGATTAACACAAGGAAACAAGATAAATAAAAAAAGCAAAGCAATACTTAGATTTCCACTTGTGATTCAGTCGAATACAAGCCTTTAAATAGGACGGACAAATACGAAATACAACAGTTACATGCACACAAAGACTTTAATGAAATAAACATCACACATATTTATTTGATTTATTTGAAACATAACAGCTGCTTTGATTTCTGTCCATCCATCTTTAGGTTCAGGTTGAACGGTCCAGCAAGATTACGCCAACACTAGTTTTGCAGGCTTACTGTTGATGTGCAATTTGACGCGCCAGAACCACACCATCAGGCATCGGCGCCACATAACTTCTGAGCCCATCAGTGCTCAGGGTGGCATTGCCCCCAGAGCCAATAATCAAATCAATCAACCAGCCGACAAATCCGCCGATAATAAAAGCTCCTAAAATGCTAGTTGCTATTCCTGCAAACAGCACGAACAAAGCAGATGCCTGGACGCCAACCAATTCAGTTGCTAAGGCAGCTCCAACAACTTCTCCTAGCATCGCACCACCAATCGATGCTGCACTCACCACAGCATCACGTGTTGCCGCTTGGAGGATGTGGTCAGATGAAAATATATCCCACACCATCATGCCTGCAGTAAAAAGGAGTACTGCTATGCCTGCAATTCCAACAGCAGTTGAGAACTGATTCACTATTACTCTTCCCCGGCCGGATGCCTCGATTATTTCTTCATATACCTACATAATAATAATAATGTAAAATTAAGATAGTAAAATCAAGTAAGTGTCATGCCAAGCTAATGTTAAGAAGAAAATATTATAAGTTTGCAATCTTCATATAAAGACAATATAAGGAAGGACAAACAAATGGAATATTTTCTTAATTATTTAAGGTAATTTACTTAAATTTGTTAATAAATACATTGATGACCCACATAAATTATAAATTATAAATTATAAATTAAGAAGTGATTAGGTACCTGTAGCTTTTGTTGTTCTTCCAGGTTCTCGAATGGCCCATCAAATTTAAGCTTCGTTTGATACCTGCGGGCGCGCCCGATTCATGTTTTCATCCTTGTGGAAATTAAATGATACAAGGTAGTAGAGAAGTGCAAACCACACAATACATTTTGGCATTTACATACCTTTTCACGAGCTCCTCAAACTTCAACCCGCTATCCTTGAGCCATTTTGAGAAGTTGCGTGATGCGATACTTTGATTCTTCCTGGTATACTCCAACATAGCATTCCTGTACAGGACTGCATCCTTGGCCAGACGTCTAACATTGATTACATTCTTGGGGTCCAACTCTTGGAGACCATTGATAAGGGTAGTAGCATGCTTACTAATTTTATCTAGGTAGTTCATTCGCAGAGTATAGTTCTGCACAGCCTGGAGTGCACTGTTGGCACAGTATACGATATAAGAAAAGATGTCATGGGCAATAGGAGCCCGACTGCTGTCGTCCTCAAACTTACGCTCTACTTCACCGCCGGAATTCAAAAGCCCCAGCACAGAATCGTAATTACTTTTACAATCGCGCAGGTATTTGGCGAGTTCCGGTTCCGAACTAAATTTGATATTGTTTGTGGCATCCACTTCTTGGTAGTAAATTAGCTTGGCAAGCACCCTCAGTTGCTCGTCATTGAGAATAGCAATATTGTCCGCCATTGTTCTTCAGATGAATGTGATGCAAAAAAAAAAAAACAACCTAAAGTCAAGCCTAAGAAATCAAATTGACCGCCAATCTTGGCTAGGGATTGGATACAAAAATAAAAAAAAAGATATCCAACATCAAGAACAAAAAAATCACGGTTAAGAAATCTACTATAAAAAAAACCTTAAAGCTTAATTTTCATTTCATCTTGTTCTTCAGCTTTCCTTCATACAAAAAGTAAGATCTCATATACATAGAGATCAAAGTAACTCTTCACCACATTCCCTTCACTCTTAGATTTCCTAGCTCTATTTAACTCTTCACCACATGCCAGCTTTATCTCCCCTTTGTTCACCAGCTCCCTGATAAAATGTCATTTGAGTTCCAGATGCTTGGTTTTATTAGTACTTTACATATAATTGATAGACATGATAATTGTTTATCATAGCTAATGCAAGTAGTAGACGAATGGCTTCAAACCTGGCTACTGGGGCAAATGTCTCAAAGTCGTCTATGCTTGGCTTTTGGGCATACCCTTTGGCAACAAGTCTGGCCTTGTTCTTCAAAATGGTGCCATCGTTAAATTTGGTTTTAAATAACCATTTCAATCCTATAGCCTCCTTGTGTTCAGGCCTGTCAACTGGCTCCCAGGTATCATTTTTATGTATCATAAGGAGTTCTTCCTCCACGACGGCTTTCCAGTGCTCTTCTTTTGATGCTTCTTCATATGTTGTTGGCTCTATGGCAATTAAGGCCATGTTGCAGTGTTGATATACGTCTCTTAACAACCTGAATTTTTGTGGAAGGGATGAATTTGAGGTAGAACTTGACAGATTACCCGAGGGTTCACTGTTTTAAGATTCTTCAGGACTAGCTGGATGACTGGTCTGGATTGTCAATCAGTAGCGCTATGGTAGAAGGAGGGGCTTCATATGGTGAGTTGAGATGTATATCAACAACATTCTGAGGATGAATATTCTGATCCAAATCATCATCTCTGGAAACAAATAGTTTACGGGTTATAGGATTGTAAAGCCTTTGATTCAGCACTATATTCAAGCAAGATTGTTGCTTCTCCCTCGCAATCTAATTTGTTTCTCTTATCTTCAGGAAGCAATCTGTAAGCAAGGCTTCCAAAAACTTGTAAGTGATTAACTTGGGCTTTTTCTTTATACCACAACTCATATGGTGTTGTATTGGTGACAGCTTTTGTGGGGGCCGGGCTCTATTGAGTAAATAAACTGTTGTGTTAACGCTTCGGACCAATATTCTTTTGGCAAGTTTTTCTGATGAAACATACTCTTTCCCATTTCAAGTATTGTTATATTTCTTTTTTCCACCACGCCGTTTTGTTGACGTGATTTTCTTACAGTTAATTCTCTTTTAATGCCATGTTGTTGACAAAAAAACATGAATTCTTTGCTAAGAAACTCAACCCTTCTATCGGCTCTCAGAGTTTTAATTTTTGAGTCTTTGTTATTTTCTTCTTGGTTTTTAAAGATGAGGAAGTAATAAAAAAACTTCTGACTTGGTATTCAGAAAATAGATCCACGACATTCCGCTATAATCGTCCACTAATAGAAGGAGGTACTTCTTCCCAGATAATGAAGTTGTGGGAGCAGGACCCCACACATCAGCAAGGATTAATTCAAGGGTTTGTGTGGCTCTATGGGAACTTTGACTTGGAAATGAGGCTCTGTGAATTTTATTTAGAGAGCACCCTTGGCATTTCATGACTTCGGCTCTATTTGTTTGGGCGTTTTGATACTCCGTTTTGGGCAAACGCCGCCGGAAAGAGGGTAAACAAATGAACCTCCGGCGGCGTTTGCTCTGTTTTCACCCGCCCGTCTTGAGAAACGCCCCAAAAAGCTCCGTTTGGAGCAGCCACCTCCCCCCTCTGATTCGAACACTCCGTTTCCACCCGCCGGATCGTTTCGCCACCGCCAAACCAAATGAAGCCTTCATCTTTTATGTTTGGCAGTCAATAACCAATCCCTTGTCACTATGTTTTTTTTTTAAAATCATTTAAATGTCCATATCCATCATGCCACCTTTTGCTATTTGGCGGCTTCTCACAAAAAATCAGATCTGAGGCTCCAAACAGGAAAACAAATGAGATCTAGGCTCCATTTGGGGGGACTTATTTTCACCGATCAAGCGGTTAGGATCGCATGAACGGACCTTAATTAAGTACCCCAAACGGAGCCCTAGTTTTGGGCAACTAGCGGCGTTTTTTCACAAAGGAGATCAGGTTTCTAGGAGCCCGTTTGTTTCAGCGATATTGCTCCGTTGAGTTCGCACCGCAACGCTACTTTAGTTTTTGAACAGTTTGTTTGGGCGTTCCGACAACAACGCCTCTTCATTTTCTCCGTTGAATCGGAGCTTTATCAACAGCGGAAGAACCCTCCTTTTCAACGCTCCGGTGCCAACGCTCGCGACACTGCAGATCCTCCTTCGCGGCAGGTAACTCCTTTCCTCTTCTCCTCCTTCTCCGGCCGTTCACCATAGAAGCCGCTGCTTTGACGGCGATGCCGGCAACAGATCCGGTGCTGGTGAAGCTCGCCGGCGCCGGATCTGTCCATTCCCCTCTTCTCCTCCTCCGGTTGTTCACCCTAGAAGCCGACTCACTTAAAGACGACGCCGGCAACAGATCCGGTGCCGGTGAAGCTCGCCGGCACCGGATCTGTTCATACTCCTCTTCTCCTCCTCCAGTCCTTTAACCTAGTACCAGATCTGGGCTTATGCTATCCACTAACAGCAAAAGTGTTTATGTTATCCCTAGCACCAGATCTGGAGCATTTTACTTTGACCCATGTAAGCTTTAGAAAATTGATAGATGTGGTGTTGTCACCTGCAAGTCTAACATTGTTGGCATGTTGGCAGAATTTGATATCATCTATTATAACTGAAAATTCTCTGATTACTCTACAATTACTTCTTGTTCTAGGCTATACTCCATCATGAATCTTCCTAAAAACTTCACATATGCTTAATATTGTTTCTTTAACATCGAGGTAGTTTATCGCTTGTATCTGCAAGAGTTAAGATATAATAAAAGTTTTGAATAGCCATTTCTAATACTTTTTGTTTAATTTTCTTAATGCAAAAATCAAATATATATAGGATTTTTCTGTTGGAAATCATATTAATTCTTGTATATCCTTGTATTTTTAAATATATGTATCATTACTCTCTCCTATAACTTTATAGCTCGTAAATTTGTACTGGCTTTACCATAGGCTTATTGATAACTAATTAACTTATACAAATAGAACTGGTTGGTAACTTCAGCATAAACGACTGACTTGGTTTATAGCTTAAAATTAAGAATGAGATGGCTTAATTCTAACCTAATTATTGAGATGTTTCATTACTCTCCAAAACTAAATTTGCTTTGTTTTAAGAGGAGCTCGTTGTCTCCAAAACTATATTGTATTTTGAAATGCTCAGTCAATGCTCTATATCTCGGTCTGTATATTGTCAGCATTCTGATAATGTTTAATTTAATGTAGTTTTTTTCTTAGATGGGTAAACCTAAGGAAGGTGGAGTGTCGGCTACATGGGATGCAAATGAGGTTTTAATCTATTGTGAGCTTTGTGTGAAAGAAGTTGAACTCGGTAATAGACCTACCACACACTTCAATAAAGTTGGATGGAATAATTTAGTAGCAAATTTTCAAGCACGCACTGGCAGACAATACGATCGAGGACAAATGAAAAATAAATGGGATATGCTGAAAAAAGAATGGAAATTGTGGAAAGATCTTAAAGGAAAAGAGACCGGTTTGGGATGGAACACCTCAAGGAGGACTATAGATGCGTCTGACGAATGGTGGGATGAGCGACTTAAGGTTGTAAGCTAGTTCATTTTATTTCCTTCAATTTCTTGTCATATAAATTCTAATGAATTATATATTTGTTATTTTTTAGATTGTCCCCGCAGCCAAAAAATTTCGCTATACTGGCATCTCACCAGAGCTCGAAGAGAAATTGGATATGATGTTCAGTGAAGTAGCTGCGACCGGAGAACATTGTTGGGCACCAAGTTTAGGAAAGCGCCACTCTTCTACGGGAGATGATCGACTCATTGATGATGAGGAGGAGGAGGTGGAGCCTATCTCTACTCCAATGAATGCGGGTGACTTCGGTTCATGTACCCGCCCGACATATAGTAATGAGGAAGACTCAAGTGACACGGTGAGAAAACGTATAAATAAGGGCAAAGCAAAAATCGGGAGAGAGAAGCATGCAGTACGTATAAACATTGGGTCTTTGGTGGAGGAAACAAGATCGGTTGGACTAGCTATTAGAGAAGCCACCAATTCTTCAAATCAATCGTACAGTATTGCGGAAGTCGTAAAAGAACTCAATAAACACGAAGATATCATTGGAGATAATTTCCTATATGACTTTGCAACAGTTTTTATGTTGCAAAAAACAAATAGGGAAATGTTCCTTTGTCTTGATGAAGACAAGAGAGTGTGGTGGTTGAAGAACCGTTATCGATGCATGAGCCAGCAGTTGGGTCCATGATCACTTGTATTCTACTCTTGTTTTATGTTTAGGGTTTATCTATCTTGTCTATGGATCTTGGTTTAAGCTCATATTTTATGTTTAGGGTTTATTTATGTTGTCTATGGAACTTGATTTAAGCTCATGTTTTATGTTTAAGGTTTATCTATGTTATCTATGGAACTTGGTTTAAGCTAATGATATATGTGGTGATTGATAGTTTTTTCAAAATGATAGTTTTTTGAACTGCACTTCAATAAGATATATTTGTAATAGACTCTGAGCTTGAATTTTGGGATTTATGTTCTCTTGCATACTCGGTCTATTAACACATTTTTTATTGCAGTTTAGATTATGGATGATCAAAATCTTCAGTTAGAAGTTGATGAATTCACGGATAACATAATTGATGATTCTGAACAAATACAGAATCATTCGATATTTCTTCATGGAAATGCTTACTACATGATGCTTCTGAATACCACTATATGTTTGACGCATGAGTATAATACATTGTATCAAACTCAAACCCCATGCATGACATCATCACATACAGGACATAAATGGCTTGTGGAGTTAATGAGTGGTCATCCAGCTAGATTTCATAGTATGTTTAGAATGTCAAAAGAAATTTTTATTGATCTCTTAACTTCACTTGTCGAAGAATATGGGTTGCGTGGCTCTAGCCGAACAACTCCACATGAGGTACTTGCAATTACCTTATACGTGATGGCACAGAATTGTACTGTCAGACAGGCGTCAGAACAATTTCAACATTCGACTGAGACTATTAGTAAATTCATTTCCAGGGGCATCAATGCGCTAGTTGACATGTCGATAAAAATGATAGATGCAACCGACAGGGAATTCAAAAATATTCCGCCACAGATTTTGAACGATTCTCGTTACATGCCATATTTCAAAGATTGTATTGGCGCAATAGATGGAACACACGTCGATGCTCGAATTTCTCCGGAAAAGAAAGTTAGATATATTGGACGGCATGGGGTGACAACCCAAAATGTTATGGCTGTATGTGATTTCAACATGTGTTTCACATTCGTCATGGCCGGATGGGAGGGTTCAGCGCATGATAGTCGGATTTATAAAAAAGCCACAAGAGAACCTTGTTGGAATTTTCCTCATCCTCCTGCAGGTAATTTTAAAAAAATCACATGAGAATCTTCCTAGCTTATAATTTGGAAATAAATTCTGTTTTACTGTTTGCAGGCAAGTACTATTTGGTTGATGCTGGGTATCCTTTGGAAAGAGGAATTTTGAAGCCTTACCCAGAAACACGATATCATCTAGCAGATTTTGCACGTGGCAATCGTCCTATTCGAGGACGTCAAGAAAGGTTCAACCGGGCACACTCATCATTGCGCAGTGTCATAGAGCGCACATTCGGTATCTGGAAAAAAAAGTGGGCAATCCTTCGGGATATGCCGCAATACAGTTTCGATAGACAGCGAGATATTGTTATCGCTACAATGACAGTTCATAATTTCATTCGACGACATTCATCAAATGCGGACCCTGATTTCATTGCATGCGACGAAGATGATAATTTGATATATCCAGAGGCCAATGAAATTAGAACAGACCGACGTGGATCCATTGACATGCGTCAGAGTAGGAGTGTTGGTGTAGGGACAACAGAGATGTACGCATTACGAGATGCAATTGCTGATCTAATACATTGTGCTAATAGGTATTTAAAATTTCCTTATTTCTCATAACTAAACTTAAAATTTTGTATTTTTGCATTTCTAATTGGTCGTAATTTACAGGTGATGCACATATTTGCGAGTTGAAGACAGAGATCTGCGATAATGTTTCTTGCTTTCATTCGCGGGACATGTTTATGACTAAATATTATTGAATAAAACTGTTTAAAGTTATTATTATTTGCTTATGATATTTATGCTATTTTATTATTTCAGTAAATAAAAAACTAGGGCTTAACACAAGCGGAATATTTTTCGTGCATGAATTAAGTGTTGAATATGATCATACAAATTAACAGAAACGCCACCGCTGTTTTACCAAACTGTTTCTTCATTCTGAACAGCTCTGTCACCGCTGTTTTACCAAACTGTTTCTCCATTTTAAAAAACTCCATTCTCACAGTTCAATTCTTAAAGCTCCATTCCCACAGCTCCTTTTGCCAACGCCAACGCCGAAACAAACTGACCCTAGGTCTTGAGCGGCTTGCCCGGCGGGAAGGAGATTTGAGGGGATCGACCTCCAGTGGCTGACTTTGACGGGAAGAGGAAGTGTTGTGCCGGCCTGCGCGAGAAGAAGATCGGCTAGGTTTCCAGCGGCTGATCTCACGCAAAAGGAGCAGGCGGATGGCGTTGGATCTCTCGGGGGTGTGATCGGTCGGAGGTTGTCTTGTCGCTGGCGACCCTAGTCATCCCCAGCGGCAGCTGCTCTCAACGACAAGTGCATCTTGCTGGATGTTGTTCGACTGGCTGCTGTTCTCAGTTGGTAGGATTTCTGCCGATATCTGTGATGATTTTTTTCGGCGAAGGGAGGTCAGTCAGCTGTTAGTTCTCAAACAGAAGAAAGGTGACCGGCTTGTGTGCTTTCCAGACGGAAAAAATTGTGAAGTCTTTAAAATTATTTGGGAGACTGTGTTCTTTCGTCTTTCTTTTGGACAAATTTTTTTTATTGAGGAGTTATGGGAGATTTAGGTGCATATTCTTCTATTGCAGCGGTAGAATCAGTGATTCATCATACAAGTTCATTTCGAGTTAAAATTCACATTACCAAATTTGATGGGAAAGAAAATTTTGGCATGTGGCGATGTGAAGTGATGGATGTACTATGCTCTCCAAATCTCGAGGATGTTCTTGACTATGATGAATGTCCATAAGAGATGACGGAGAAGGCTTGGGTGAAGATGAATCGTAGTGCATGTGGATTGATTCGAAACTATTTGACACAAGATATCAATATTCTGAATGACAGAAATGTCTGCAGGAAGCCTTTGGAAGACACTAAAAAATAAATAAATATCTCACTAAAGTGTGGAGAATCGCCTTCACATGAAGCTTCAGTTGTACAGGTTTCAGATGAAATGTGGAGTCTCAATTGATGAGCATTTGAACGAGTTCACAAAGCTACTGGCAGATCTGTTAAATTTGGACGAGGATGTTGGTGATGAAGACAAGACACTCCTTATTTTGAATGCACTTTCTGATGAGTATGAAAACTTCACCATGTCACTCATCCATGGGAAGGAGGTCTTGAAGTATAGTGAGGCATCTATTACATTGTTGAATCATGAGTTTCGCGGAAGGGACAAGAAGTCCTCCATAGCGGAGTCGGCCGAAGCACTTGTATCTCATAGTGGCAGATCTGAGAAAAAGAAAAGTTGGCCTAAAAAGAATGACAACAATCCCCCTAAGTGTGATACGTCGCGTGGTCGCAGTATTGGGCGCAATCAGTGCACATTTTGCTTAGCGTCGGGTCACTAAAAGAAGGGTCGCTCCAAATTAAAGGAGAAAGCAAAGGATGGTCCTTCAGAGACGAAGGGCCCATATTACACAGGATATTCTTAGTGGTGGTGAGTTTGATGTTTTGCTCTCTATTGTTCCTCAGTGTTTATTCACAGATGATTCTGTTGGATTCTAGATACGGGTGCTACTTATCATATTTGTCCCAATCGGGAGTGAGTTCGTACTTAAAAATCTCTGGATAGCGGTGCTGTTATTATGGGAAATAATCAGGCTTATCATACGATTAGTATTGGGAGCATTCTTGTTCGGATGCATGGATATATTGTGAGAGAGTTGACTGAGGTTAGACATATTCAAGATATCAAAAAGAACTTATTGTCTGTTGGAGCCTTAGAGGCAAAGGGATACAAGGTAGTGATTGAGGCAGGAGTTCTGAAGATTAGTCATGGAGATTTGATCTTTATGAGAGGGGTTCGACATCACAATCTTTGTTATCTTCTGGGTAGTACAGTAACTGGGAGTGCAACTGTTGCAGAGGATTCTGAGGATGCTACTACTTTGTGGCATAGGATATTGGCTCATGCTGGAGAAGCTTCCCTTCAAGCTTTATAAAGGCAAGGTTTGATCAAAGGAGCAAACACCTGTAAGTTGGATTTTAGTGAGCACTGTGTGTTTGACAAGAAGACACGAGTATCTTTTGGTACTCTCATCCACAGTACAAAAGATATTCTGGATTATGTTCATACAGATGTTTGGGCCCCGACAAAGACAACATCATTCGGCGGGCAACGATATTTTTTCTCCTTTATTGATGACTTTTCCAGATACGTTTGGATGTACACCATGAAACATAAGAGCGAGGTGCTAGAAATATTTGTGACTTGGAATAAGTGGATCGAGACTCAGACTGACAAAAAAAAATTTAATGCATCAGATCAGACAATGGAGGCGAATACACATCAAATACATTCTTGCAAGAATGTCAGGGATCGGGTATTGAGCATCACTTCACAGTCAGGGAGACACCGCAGTAGAACAGGGCGGCAGAGCGCATAAACCGAACTTTGGTGGAGAAGGTTTGATGCATGTTATCTAATGTTTGGTTAAACGGGATTTTCTGGGCTAAAGCCTTGGAGTATGCTTGTCATTTGATGAGTCGTCTGCCTTCTGCAATAAAAAGAAAACTTCAAAGGAAAAATGGTCAGGACATACTGCTAGAGATTATATGTATATGAAATTTTTTGGGTGTCCAGCTTATTATCATGTGCAAAATGATAAATTAGAACCGTGTGCAAAGAGGGAAATCTTCATTGGCTTCAAGCATGGATTTAAGAGCTACAAATTATATGATCAACAGAGAGAAAGATTGTCATTAGCAAGGATGTTACATTTGATGAGGCGAGCTTGTTAAAGTCTCGGGATTCTAATCAGGTGGAGAGTTCCAAGTCGACCTCTACTACTGCTCAAAAGAAGGAGTTTGATGTGACTTCATTTGTTCCACCATTTTCCCACACTCCTGAGGAGGGGAATGATGAAAATAATGATGAGGTACCAGTTACTAATGATCATAAGGTTGAAGAAAGTGAGGTTGGGAGTTCTATTCAGGAGTTTATAGCCATGAACCGATCTAGAAGACTGAATGTCCCGAAACCATCTTGGTTGAAAGATCACATTGCATTTGCACTATCAGTATCTGAGGCTGACATTCCTAGTCATTTCAAGGAGTCTATGGAGAGTTCTGAAGCAGTATTTTGGAGAGAGAATATAGATGAAGAGATGTCTTCTCTTCATAAAAATGCGACATGGAGATTAGTACGATTGCCTGGAAAAAGGCTATTGATTGTAAATTGGTGTTTGCTAAGAAAGAAGGATCTCAAGGTGTTGTTGATATGCGTTACAAGGCAATATTAGTGGTCAAAGGCTTCGCTCAACGTGAAGGCATTGATTATGACAAGGCGTTTTTCCCAGTTGTCAAACATCCGTCGATTCGTATTCTCTTGGCCTTAGTATGGTCTAATATTGAAATAACTTGATGTGAAAACTGCATTCTTACATGGAGAATTGCAGGAAAAGATTTATATAAAGAAAACACCTGGATATCAGACTCAAAGTTACTTGGTATGTAAACTTGATCAGTCACTTTATGATTTGAAACAGTCACCGAGGCAATAGTACATAAAAGTTGATCAGTTTATGATGGGGCAGAAGTACACACAGAGTCATTATGATTGAAAGTGAGGGTAAGATCTATCTTAACTCTAGAGGGGGGGGGGGTGAATAGAGTATTTTAAAGTAAATTTACAATTTTAAGAAAATGCTTAGCAGTAAAAGCTTAATTTATGTATAGGTGTAATGTGCTTTGATGTAGAAATAAAACTAAAGCAGTAAGGATAAAAACCACAGCACACAACAAAGAATATTCACAAGAAACCAGAAGACACAAGGAACTATAGTGGTTCCCCAAAAACCTGGGTACATCCACTCTTCTACCACCCTTGGTAGGAATCCACTGCAGGATGAGTTGATCAGGTGTCCTAGGCACCAATGAGCTTTTGATAAGGTGCTCAAAAACCAAACTAGATTTTTTGATCAGGTGTCTTGCCACCACTGAGTTTTGACAAGGTTCTCAGAACCAGAATCAAGACTTTTGAAGGGAGTTTTGATAACCCTTTTACAGCAGGAAATAGAAAAGAAAAAGATGAAGTTGTCTTCTCTGTCTCAATCACTGAGAGAAGACTTAGTGGATTTTGATGATGTTGTCAAAGCTCCCCCTGAGATGTAGATGGTTCAGAGATGAGAGCTTTGCTAGGGTGATAGGTCTTCAAAAGCTTCAGATCTCCAGCAAAAGATGGTTTCAGCAGTGGCTGAAATATGAAATGTCTGGAGTCCTTGATGTTGAAGCTATGACCACTTTTCAGTATGCCAACTAATTCTCCAGGATTGATCACTTGAATTTTTGAATTGATCTCACTATCCTGTGAATCTGTACTGAGAATTTCTTGTTTTAGACTGACTATTCTTGTGTAGTCTCTTATTGTTCTTATTCTCAGACTGGAGAAGAAAAAGGATTTATTCTCTGAAGATCCTCTATCCAAGATAGCCGTTAGCCGTCAATAATTGCCTTCCATAAATGTTTTGTCTTCTAAAGGAAATTCCAATAAACATTCCCTTGAAACTTGCTCCAGAATAAATGAAAACGGCTAGCAGATTTCTTGAAATAAATGCTGAGAGAATTTGAAAAAATCATTCCAAAAGCTGACTGAATTTGAATCCTCAAAGTCGTCGATCTCTCAGGAAAAACGTCGATCTGAGCTCTGCGATCGTCGACCTGAGCTCAGAGATTGAAATGAACATCAGACAGAAACGTCGACCTGAGCTCGAAGATCGTCGACCGGAGCTCAGCGACCTGAAGAATAAGCTGAAGACAGATCGTCGATCTGAGCTCGAAGATCGTCGACCGGAGCTCGACGATATAGCAGAGATGAGCTCAGAGAGCGTCGAACGGAGTTCGACGTTTCGTCGACCTAAGCTCGACGATAATTGTCTTTGCCACAGCTCTAAGTCTGAATCCTTGAATGGTCCTGGGGGCAGCTTCAAACATAAGTTCTAAGCCCTAGACACATTCTAACTTGACCTTTTCAACTATACAACTAGGTCAACCTTATATCCTAAAAACATAGTGATCCTTGCCCAAATTAGTAATAGGGTATTCCAACAATCTCCCCCTATTTGGGTTAGGATTACTATTTACAGAACTCAGACATAAAAAACAACAACATATAGAAGAGCAATAAACTAAAACAAAAGAACAGAGCAAACAACCAAGCAGCAGTCATATGGAATATCAGCAAATGTTCAAGATGAGTATACTGACTGCTTACAGATATTACTTTTTTTACTTCCTTTCTTAAATAGAATTTCCCTATTGGGATTAAGAGCTTCCTTCTTTGACCTTCTATCATCCTCTGCACCTAAGGAGGTTTGAGATCTAGCCCTGGGAACCACAGCCTCAGGATGCAACTTCATGTAGTCCACTGAGTCAAAGAATTTTCTTGATGCATACCTTTCCAGCTCTGCTTTTCTCTGATCTGATAAAGTAGTAATATTGGAAGTGTCTTTTTCTTGTTCTCTGGCCTTCTTTAGCTGATCTAAAGCAGCAAGTTCTTTCATCTTGGCAGTCCATGATAATGGATTATTCTCTGGATCTTCAAAAGGAACTGTCGGCTCATATCTATTGACAGTTTCTGAAGAAGTAGGGGTTCTTGTATCAACCATTTCTCTGAGTTTATAGGGGAAAGGACCTTGAGATGGATCCATGTGACTTTGTCCTTCCCTAGCTTGAAATCTGTGTCCTCTTTGATTTCCTCTATAGTGTCCTCTTCTTGACTGATAACCCCTTTGATATTGTCCCCTGGGATGATATCTTTGTGAGGACTGGGAGGAACTTTGCTTTGAAGCTGGGGTTTGATAAGCTGAGCCTCCACCTGATCCTGAATCTGGAGGAGGAGGAGGAGGCTGAAACCAAGAAGATCCTTTCTCATATCTATCTAATTTTCTTCTTTTCTTCATAGCTTTTAATTGATTTTTGGAGAACTGCATCCAGGGCTCAGAGATTGGACAGTCATGCAGAATATAGTATGGAATGTCATTGGCATCTTTGGCTTTAGTAGGGGGAACCTTCATCATGGCCTTGCTTCTGGCCTTCCTTTTCTTGGCAATAGTACCAGAAGAGTCATCAGATTCAGTGTGAAACTGATCACTTTCTGAACTTTGGGGTCTATCATACAAGTCATCAATGCTCTTTATATATTTCTCTTGTTGTTTCAATTGATCAGGAGTCAGAGCAGGAACAGCAGAAGCAGCAGAAATTGGAGCAACAGCAGGAGCAGAAGTTGGAGCAGCAGCTGGAGCAGCAGGAGCAGATCCTTCCAGATATGTAGCAAGTTCTTTAGCAGCAGTATCATCAACAATAGGCAACATTTCAACATCAGAAGATTCAATGGAAGCAGCAGCAGCAGCACAAGAGATGGAAGCAATAACATCCACAACCTTGAAAGAATTGACAAATGAGGCAATCGGGCTGGGATCATATACTGAGATAGGCACAATGGCCTTAGTAAGATCTTCAACTTGTTGCACTGGCAGAGAACTGAAATACAGAGAATCAAATACTGATAGCAGACTCTGAAGATCCACTGCAAAGACAGGAGCAGGAACTGAACCTTCAGCAGTCTCAGGCACAACCAGAGCTTCATAAGGCATCTCCCCCTGCCTGGATTCAGAGGCAACTGGATCAAGACACCCAGAAGAAGGGATTGCCTGAGAGGAGATGAAGAGAGAAAGCTTGGTAGACAGCTCCTGAACATGTTTCAGGAGTGGAGCCAAGGTGGTCTCCAGCAATGAGGTTAGCCTGGGGGCTAGCAGCTCATACAGCCTGTCTGCCAGAGCTGAAAGATCTACATGCTCAAGAGGGGCTTGAGTAGTGGTAGGAGTTGATATAGCTGGAAAGATGTTGGCTGGGGCTGATGAGATGGATGGTGTGAAGGCATGAGGGATAGGGATGGATGGCTCAGAAGAAGGAATTGTTGAGATTGATGAGACTGAGGTAGAGATGGATGATATGGTAGAGGAAAAGGATGGGGTGAAGGATGGCTAAGAAAGTATGTCCTGAAGAAGTTGTTGGTAGGAAGAAGTAGATGGAATTTTAGGAGAGGTAGGAGGAGAATCATCCATGAAGGAGTCATCTGGAAGATTAAATAATGGATTGGTGACAGGTGGATGATAGTGCAAGGGATGGAATGATTCTGAGGTAGAGGCTGGAGGAGGAGAAATGGGTGATGATATTGTAATGGGGAATGATATGGCTAAGGTTGAGATGAGAGGAGAGGTTGAGATGGCTGGGGCAGAGACAGCTGGAGGAGGAGGAGAAGCAGGCAAATCTTCTGCTGGGGCAGAGACCTGAGGAGGAGTGACTGAAGCAGTTCTTGTGCCTGAAGCAGGGGTTGCTGCAGCAGCCCTGTTGGGGTTTATGATCTGCCTGTCCCATCTGCTGAAGAGGGCACAGGTAAGTCTCTTGGATGCATTGATGTACATCCCACTTGAGATCAGCAGTTCAGGGCACCTGGAGTGCAGGTAAACCCCTAAGATCCTCCCAAAGCTTACACAGCTTTTGCTGAGTTTCTTCTTGATCAAATTAAAGAAGATCGATCCCCAATCCAAATGTTTCTTATCAACTAAGGCTCCCATTAGGCAGAACTGGTATCTTGAGATAGTGTCATGGGCTGAATGCTTTGCCAGAAGCACTTTTCCAACCACATCAGCCAAAAATTGAAACTCAATGGATAAATTCTTTTTCAGCAATTTATTAGGGTTCACAGCAGAGTGGCCCATTCTATCTAGCATAGAATCAAACTCTTCTCCAGATAAATCAATAGAATCATTTCCAGTACTGAGGTTGAAAACTTCTGTTAGAAGAGCGGGGGACAATGATACCTGAGTCCCTTTGATTGAGCCGACTAGGGAATTCTCATTCTCATTTGTGGCAGAAAGACACCATTCTTTTATTTCGTCTGCTGCAATCTTCACTCTGGTGGACATAATCTGAACTAACTGTTGTTCTTGGAAAAGATTTAAGATGTCTTTGAATCGCTGGTCGCTTCCATCGAAAGAATTCATGTTGATGTCGAACCCTGTATCAAATTTCATTTTTGAAAGAGCAGCAACTGACGCGGCTATCTGTACCTGCAAAGATTCAACAAACGCGACCAAGTGTAGAAAGTTTGGAGGGAAAGAGTTGCAGAGAGTATGAAAGCGTAAACGACGAGCGGCGGCCGAAAATGATTTTATATTAGGGTTCGACGCGAAAAAGGAAGGATCGTCGATCTCAGTTCGACGATCAGGACTCCTAATGGAAGCTGAAAGGTCTTCAATATCGTAGATCTCAGTTCGACGATCTAGAGAGAGCGTCGATCTCAGGTCGACGATCGAATACCTGAAGGAGATAGTATGCAACTATCTGACACGCTCTGAACTCAGGTCGACGTTTTGGGAAAACGTCGATCTCTGTTCGACGTTTCTCGAGTAAACGTCGATCTCCGTTCGACGCTTTCTGGGGAAAACATCGAGCGCAGTTCAGAGACAGAAACTATCCTACAGACACAAAAAGAGGTAAGTTTTTAGCTTAGTCTTGGTCTGTTTTTAGTTTTTCAAAATCTTGTAATTTTTTTTAGGCTTCCTCCATCTAACATGCCTAACTGATTGAGGAAGAAGTTGTGTTTCTTTTCATCCAAGGGCTTGGTGAAAATATCTACCCTTTGCAAATCAGTTGGGATATATTGAAGTTCAATTTTATTTTTCTCAACATTATCCCTTAGAAAATGATGCCCAATTTCTATGTGTTTTGTCCTACTATGGAGGACTGGATTTTGTGCAATAGAAATAGCACTGGTGTTGTCACAAAATATTTTAGACTTCTCTAAGTTGTAACCATAGTCTAGGAGTTGGTTTTGTATCCACAATATTTGTGAACAGCAACTGCCTGCAGCCATATATTCAGCTTCAGCAGTTGAGGTTGACACAGATGTTTGTTTCTTACAATACCATGAGACAAGTCTATCACCAAGAAACTGACAAGTTCCACTGGTGCTTTTCTTATCTATTCTGTATCCAGCATAATCAGCATCTGAGAGTCCAGTTAAGTCAAATGCTGAATCTTTTGGATACCAGAGTCCTAGATTTGGACAGCTTTTAACATACCTAAGAATCCTCTTTACTAGAGTTAAGTGTGACTCTCTAGGACTAACTTGAAATCTAGCACATATACATGTAGCAAACATTATGTCAGGCCTACTAGCTGTAAGGTATAATAGAGAGTCAATCATTGCTCTATATGTTGTCTGATCAACTGGTTTCCCATGTTCATCAGCATCCAATACAGCATTGGTAGGCATGGGTGTTTTCATGCATGATGCATCAGACATACCAAATTTCTTAACCAGTTCTTTTGCATATTTGGTTTGAGAAATAAATATGCCTTCAGCATATTGTTTGACTTGCAATCCTAAGAAGAAGGATAGCTCACCCATGCTACTCATTTCAAATTTGGAGTGCATAAGCTTGGAAAACTTTTTGCACAAGTTTGAATCAGTAGAACCAAATATAATATCATCTACATAAATTTGTACTAGTAGGGTATGAGACTTATGGGTTCTAATAAAAAGAGTTTGGTCTACTCTCCCCCTAATAAAATCATTTTCTAGAAGAAAACATGATAGGGTCTCATACCATGCTCTAGGTGCTTGCTTTAGACCATATAATGCTTTATGCAATTTGAAAACATAATCAGGATGAGTTGGAGAGATAAAACCTGGGGGTTGTCTGACATAGACTTCTTCTTTGATATCCCCATTGAGAAAAGCACTTTTCACATCCATTTGGTAGACTGTGAATCCCTTGTGAGCAGCATAAGCCAGGAAGATTCTTATGGCCTCTAACCTTGCAACAGGTGTAAAGGTCTGGTCATAGTCTATCCCCTCTTCTTGAGAGTATCCTTGAGCAACTAGTCTTGCCTTATTCCTTACAATAATTCCTTGATCATCCAATTTATTTCTGAACACCCATTTTGTTCCAACAATGGGATGATCCTTTGGCTTAGGCACTAGTTCCCAGACTTTGTTTCTTTCAAATTGATGCAACTCCTCTTGCATTGCAATGATCCAATATGGATCTTGCTCTGCATCTTGTATTGATTGAGGTTCAATTTGAGAGAGAAAGCAAGTGTGCATCAGGTTTTGGTTGACCTGATTTCTGGTTTGCACACCAGCTGAGATGTTTCCAATCACTTGGGAGATTGGATGATCTCTTGATGTTACTAAATCAATAGGTGGTGTTGATTGTTCACCAACCTGTGTTGTTGTTTCCTCTTGTGGAACAACAACTGGCTCTTCAAGAAGATTAGCAGCTTCCTCATCTTCACTACTTTCATCCTTTTGAGTAACTTGTAATCTGTCCAAGTCTTTAGCTAGAGAATGTACCTGCAATCGTTCTATGGTAGAAGCATTCTTCTCCTTGAAAGACATATTAGTTTCATCAAAAGAAATATGAACAGATTCTTCTATTTTTAGAGTAGTTTTATTATAAACCCTATAAGCTTTACTGATCATGGAGTATCCCAGAAACACTCCTTCATCAGCTTTTGCTTGAAGTTTTGCTATATATCTCTTGTCATTGTTGTGAATATAACAAATGCAACCAAAGATTTTAAAATAGTCTACTTTAGGTTTCTTCCCTTTGAGCAATTCATAGGGAGTCTTGCCCTTCATTTTATGTATTAGACTTCTATTCAACACATAATTGGAGATGTTCACTGCCTCAGCCCAAAAGGATAGAGGTAGGTGAGCATCTGACAATAATGTAGTTGCAGATTCAATCAGGGTTCTATTTTTCCTTTCTGATACCCCATTTTGTTGAGGAGTTCTAGGAGCTGAGAATGTATGCATGATCCCTTCACTCTGACAGAACTCTTGCATAAGAAGAGAATCAAACTCTGTCCCATAATCACTTCTGATCAGGGCAATGTGAGTGTTGAACTCAATCTGTATGCATTTGAGAAACTCTGTCAAACACTTGAAGTTATCAGACTTCTTCCTCAGAAAGAACACCCATGTGAATCTTGAGAAGTCATCTACAACCACTAAAGTGTAGGATTTCCCTCCTAGGCTTTGTACTGTAATAGGTCCAAAAAGATCCATGTGTAACAGATACAAAATCCTAGGTGAATCACTCTTGTTAATTGATTTAAAACTATTTTTAGTTTGCTTGCCTAATTGACAGGCCTTGCAAAGTCCTTCCTTCTTGTAGGGGCCAGAAGGTAGTCCTCTAACAAGGTTGTCCTTGGATAGCCTAGCAATAGTTCTAAGATTAATATGACCTAGTCTCTTATGCCATAGGATATTATGTCTAGATATGGAATTGAACAGGCAAATATCTACTTTAGATGAATGAAAATCTACTAAGTAAATGTTACCTCTTCTGTTACCTGTCAACACAGTTGTGTTGTCCTCTGACTTGACCTTGCATATAACTTTGTTGAAAGTCACTTGATACCCTTCATCACACAGTAGACTGATACTTATCAGGTTGTGCTTGAGTCCTTCGACATAAGCTACTTTCTTGAAGGTGACTGTTCCAATTTGGACTGCACCATATCCTTTTGTTGTTCCAAAGTTTGAATCACCAAAGATTACTTTGGGTCCAAGCTTGGTTTTAAAGGATGTGAAGTTGTCCTTGTTCCCTGTCATGTGCTTTGAGCACCCACTATCTAGATACCATGACTGGTTTGATGTTGGATAGGTCTTCATCTGCACATAAACAGCTTATATATTTTTGACCCAGTTTACCTTGGGCCTAGGTTGATATCCCTTAAATTCAGAAATGAAAGACATCCCAGGTTGACTCTTATAACCTTCAGGATGGTATCTCCTACGAGGTACTGTCCATTCAGTATAGCGGTTGAAACCTTGTGATGTAGGACTTCTAGGATTGAATCCAGATGTGCTTTTGAAGGATTGTTCAAAATTCTGATCTCTGTTTGACGATCGTCGAGCTGAGGTCGACGATCTTGGGTTAGATCGTCGATCTCTGTTCAAAGATCGACTATCCTGGAGTTCAGAGTTCAGGTGTCGTCGAGCTGAGGTCGACGATCGTTTCTTGGATCGTCGAGCGCCGTTCGACAATCGTCGAGCTCTGTTCGACGCATTCTGTGGAACTATATTTTTCTTTGGCAAATCTGCATTCTTCCTAGCTACCTCTACAACTTCCTTCCCTTTATCAGAGATAAATTTGATTGGAGTTGTCAGAGTTATAGGCTGGCTGGATGAAGCTCCCAAGCCCAGTGTACTATTAAGTCTAGAGTTCACAGTGCTTGTGATATCCATCAGTTTGATACTCCTCCCATTAAGGGATTCTTCAAACTGCTTGGCCTTGGATAGTTCACTCTTTAGTGAAGCTATCTCCTCCCTATAGCATTCTAACTCTTCAGAGAGTTTGAGGTTCTCTGATTTTAAAGTGCTATACTCAGACAGTTGTTTTCTGAGGGAAGTGATTTCCTTCTCAGACTCCAACAGATCTAGGCATAGTACTTTAAACTCATGTTTAAAGTCCTCAGAACTGAAATCAAATGAATTGATTACCTGATCTTCTTCTGGTTGAGCTTCTGAGTCTGATTCTGACTCTTCTGCTTCTGAATCTGTTTGAGAGGCATTGATAGCCATCATGCAAAATTCCTTTTCATCAGCATCATCCTCATCATCACTAGAGCTAGATGAGGCTTCAGAGTCCTCTTCAGTTTCACTCCATGTCTCAGCAACAAATCTCTTTCTTGTATGTGTGTTCTTGCTGTAGGAGGGTTTGTCTGATGTGTTTTTCTTGAAGTCTTTCTCCTTTCTTCTTTCCCTTCTATCTTTCTTGTCCTTGTTTTTGTTTTCTGGACAGTCAGACACAATATGGTCTGGTTTCCTGCAACCAAAACATATAATTTCTTTATTGTTATTTGATTTATCATACCTTGGCTTGTCATGTCCCTTGTATGATCTCTTTCTGAAGTCTTTTCTGACCATTTTGTAGAATCTTTTGGCCAGTAGACTTAGGAGCTCATCATTTCCTATAGCTTTATCTTCAGGCTCCTCTTCTGTAGCTTTGAAGGCTATGGTCTTCTCTTTCCTTGTGGCTGGTGAGGCAACCTTCTGTTCTTCTTCTCTATTTTTAATAAGCAACTCATAAGATTTGAGCTTGCCCAGGAGAGCTTCAGTTGTAATCTCATTTAGACTTCTGGCATCTTTGATTGGCCAGATTCTTGAATCCCAAGTGCTGGGGAAGCACATTAGGATTTTGTCATTCAGCTCAGTTAATGAGATTTCTTTATCCAGAGTCTTTAACTCATTGACAATCAGACTTAGTCTGTTATACATGTCAGCCACTGATTCAGCTTCTCTCTTTTTGAAATTCTCATATTGGCTTATAAGGTGGGATCTCATGTCTTTCCTTTCATCAGTAGATCCTGAGACAATTTCAGAGAGCTTGTCCCAAATTCCTTTAGCTGAGTTGCATTCAGCTACCTTCTGAAATATCTCATCAGATATTGTCTGAGCTAAGATGTTTATTGCCTTGACATCTGCAGTCTTCCACTTCTTTATTTCAGCATCTGTTCCTGAAGGAGGTGGAACAATATTTGTACTTGAGCTTGCTGGTGGACTTGGGCACACTGTCAAAACAGAATTAAATATGTCTTCATCAATAGAATTCATATATAGTCTAATCCTTGCTTTCCAAAGTGCAAACTTGGATAGATTGCACACTGGAGGCCTGGTGCTTGCATAATCTTTGTTCTGTGTCATGTCTTTATATAAAATTAAATATAAAGAAAATAACCCTCTTAAAAGATTGATCTTATCAAGGATCTTTTGGTTCAGGTGTTAGCCTGTATGAACAACCAACCTCTGATACCAATTGAAAGTGAGGGTAAGATCTATCTTAACTCTAGAGGGGGGGGGGGGGGATGGGGTGAATAGAGTATTTTAAAGTAAATTTACAATTTTAAGAAAATGCTTAGTAGTAAAAGCTTAATTTATGTATAGGTGTAATGTGCTTTGATGTAGAAATAAAACTAAAGCAGTAAGGATAAAAACCACAGCACACAGCAAAGAATATTCACAAGAAACCAGAAGACACAAAGGAACTATAGTGGTTCCCCAAAAACCTGGGTACATCCACTCTTCTACCACCCTTGGTAGGAATCCACTGCAGGATGAGTTGATCAGGTGTCCTGGGCACCAATGAGCTTTTGATAAGGTGCTCAAAAACCAAACTAGATTTTTTGATCAGGTGTCTTGCCACCACTGAGTTTTGACAAGGTTCTCAGAACCAGAATCAAGACTTTTGAAGGGAGTTTTGATAACCCTTTTACAGCAGGAAATAGGAAAAGAAAAAGATGAAGTTGTCTTCTCTGTCTCAATCACTGAGAGAAGACTTAGTGGATTTTGATGATGTTGTCAAAGCTCCCCCTGAGATGTAGATGGTTCAGAGATGAGAGCTTTGCTAGGGTGATAGGTCTTCAGAAGCTTTCAGATCTCCAGCAAAAGATGGTTTCAGCAGAGGCTGAAATATGAAATGTCTGGAGTCCTTGATGTTGAAGCTATGATCACTTTTCAGTATGCTAACTAATTCTCCAGGATTGATCACTTGAATTTTTGAATTGATCTCACTATCCTGTGAATCTGTACTGAGAATTTCTTGTTTTAGACTGACTATTCTTGTGTAGTCTCTTATTGTTCTTATTCTCAGACTGGAGAAGAAAAATGATTTATTCTCTGAAGATCCTCTATCCAAGATAGCCGTTAGCCGTCAATAATTGCCTTCCATAAATGTTTTGTCTTCTAAAGGAAAGTCCAATAAACATTCCCTTGAAACTTGCTCCAGAATAAATGAAAACGGCTAGCAGATTTCTTGAAATTAAATGCTGAGAGAATTTGAAAAAATCATTCCAAAAGCTGACTGAATTTGAATCCTCAAAGTCGTCGATCTCTCAGGAAAAACGTCGATCTGAGCTCTACGATCGTCGACCTGAGCTCAGAGATTGAAATGATCATCAGACATAAACGTCGACCTGAGCTCGAAGATCGTGGACCGGAGCTCAGCGACCTGAAGAATAAGCTGAAGACAGATCGTTGATCTAAGCTCGAAGATCGTCGACCGGAGCTCGACGATATAGCAGAGATGAGCTCAGAGAGCGTCGAACGGAGTTCGACGTTTCGTCGACCTAAGCTCGACGATAATTGTCTTTGCCACAGCTCTAAGTCTGAATCCTTGAATGGTCCTGGGGGCAGCTTCAAACATAAGTTCTAAGCCCTAGACACATTCTAACTTGACCTTTTCAACTATACAACTAGGTCAACCTGATATCCTAAAAACATAAGTGATCCTTGCCCAAAATAGTAATAGGGTGTTCCAATAATGATCATTGTTCATACTTCAAAAAGCTGGTTACTGGTGAGTTCATTTATCTCCTATTATATATTGATGATATGGTTATTGCTTCTTCTAGCCAAACAGATATTGATAGGATGAAGAAGTACCTCTCAAAGTAGTTTGAGATAAAGGAGTTAGGTGATGCTTATAAAATTCTTGGGATAGAGATTTTGAGAGACACTGCAACTGGAAAGATTTGGCTTACTCAAAGAACATATATTGAGAAGATGCTAAAGAAATTTGGCATTGATGATACCACGAAGGCGATGAGTATACCACCGGGAGCACATTTTCAGTTGAGTGATGATCTACATCCCAAAGATGATCAGGAAAGGAAGAAGATGCAGACGATTTTGTATGCTAGTGTTGTTGGCAGTTTGATGTATTTAGTGATTTGTACCAGACCAGACATTGCATAAGATATTGGTGTTGTGAGCAGGTTTATTCATGATCCAGGTCAGGGTCATTAGCAGGATGTTAAGTGGATTTTGAGGTATCAGAAGGGTATAGTTGATGTTGGCTTAGTGTACGAGATGCAGCAGTCCAGTGTTAGGTTGTGTATGGGAAACAAAGACTCAGACTATGCAGGTGACATAGATAAATGCAGGTCTACGACTGGTTATTTATTCACATTGACAGGTGGTCCAGTGAGTTGGAGGTCGACTCAGCAGTCGAAAGAAGTTTTATCTACAACAGAAGCTGAATACATGGCAGTGTCAGAATCCATGAAGGAGGCTATCTGGATGCAGGGCCTATTGGAAGATCTGAGTGTGGAGCGGAAAGTTTTGACTGTTTTCTATGACAGTCAAAGTGCATTATATTTAACGACAAATCCAGTGCATTATGCTCGTACCAAGCATATCGATGTGAGATACAGTTTTGTCCGAGAGTTGATTGAGACGGGCAAAATTCGTTTGGAGAAAGTTGATATCAAGGAGAATCCTATTGACATGCTCACGAAGGTGCTTACAGTTTTGAAGTTCACATATTGCAAGAGATTGGTGAATTTTCAAAAGTTGCCTTGAAGGTCTAGGGTGAAATTTGGAAGAACTACGCTTGACCCAGACTCTCACTAGCTGAATGGGTCCAAATTCAGGTCTCTCACCAAAGGACATGCCAAAACCAACCACGAGGGAATCTCCTCACTCAGGCTCTCACTAGATGGATGAGTCGAATGTGCCTCGGTGGAGAGTAAGTTCCAACCCCGAGAGGATCTCACCTAGGCTCTCACTAACTGGATGGGTCGAATGTGCCTCGGTGGAGAGTAAGTTCCAACCCCGAGAGGATCTCCTCACCCAGGATCTCACTAGCTGGATGGGTCGAATGTGCCTCGGTGGAGAGTAAGTTCCAACCCCGAGAGGATCTCCTCACCCAGGCTCTCACTAGCTGGATGAGTCGAATGTGCCTCGGTGGAGAGTAAGTTCCAACCCCGAGAGGATCTCCTCACCCAGGCTTTCACTAGCTGGATGGGTCGAACGTGCCTCGGTGGAGAGTAAGTTCAAACCCCGAGAGGATCTCCTCACCCATGCTCTCACTAGCTGGATGGGTCGAACGTGCCTCGGTGGAGAGTAAGTTCCAACCCCGAGAGGATCTTACTCAGGCTCTCACTAGCTGGATGGGTCGAACGTGCCTCGGTGGAGAGTAAGTTCCAACCCCGAGAGGATCTCCTCACCCAGGCTCTCACTAGCTGGATGGGTTGAACGTGCCTCGGTGGAGAGTAAGTTCCAACCCCGAGAGGATCTCCTCACCCAGGCTTTCACTAGCTGGATGGGTCGAACGTGCCTCGGTGGAGAGTAAGTTCCAACCCCAAGAGGATCTCCTCACCTAGGCTCTCACTAGCTGGATGGGTCGAACGTGCCTCGGTGGAGAGTAAGTTCCAACCCCTAGAGGATCTCACCCAGGCTCTCACTAGCTGGATGGGTCAAATGTGCCTCGGTGGAGAGTATGTTCCAACCCCGAGAGGATCTCCTCACCCAGGCTTTCACTAGCTGGATGGTTCGAACGTGCCTCGATGGAGAGTAAGTTCCAATCCCGAGAGGATCTCCTCACCCAGGCTCTCATTAGCTGGATGGGTCGAACATGCCTCGGTGGAGAGTAAGTTCCAACCCCGAGAGGATCTCACCCAGGCTCTCACTAGCTGGAAGGGTCGAACGTGCCTCGGTGGAGAGTAAGTTCCAACCCCGAGAGGATCTCCTCACCCAGGCTCTCACTAGCTGGATGGGTCGAATGTGCCTCGGTGGAGAGTAAGTTCCAACCCCGAGAGGATCTCCTCACCCAGGCTCTCACTAGATGGATGAGTCGAATGTGCCTCGGTGGAGAGTAAGTTCCAACCCCGAGAGGATTTCCTCATCCAGACTCTCATTAGCTGGATGGGTCGATTGTGCCTCGGTGGAGAGTAAGTTCCAACCTCGAGAGGATCTCCTCACCCAGACTCCCACTAGCTGTATGGGTCGAATGTGTCTCGGCGGAGAGAAAGTTCCACCCTCGAGAGGATCTTCTCATCCAGGCTCTCACTAGTTGGATGGGTCGAATGTGCCTCGGTGGAGAAAAATTCTACCCCGAGGGGATCTCGCCACCCAGGCTCTCATTAGCTGGCATGGAAGGTTGACCCCTCAGGAAGGTTAAGTGAATTCTACCCCGAGGGGATCTTGTCACCCAGGCAACCATTAGCTGGCATGACAGATTGACCCCTCAGGGAGGTTAAGTGAATTCTACCCGGAGGGGATCTCTCCACCCAGGCTCCCGTCAGCTGGCATAACAGGTTGACCCCTCGGAGAGGCCAAGTATTTTCCGCTCCAAGAGTGCTACACTCAGCGAATACGTTGGGTTGGATGTTTCTTTCCAAGCGTGAAACTCGCTCGAAAAGAGCGGGGATTGTGTACAATCCCGTATTCGCGGAGTGGGGTCCCCAAGCAAGCGCAAGACGTAATCTAGAGAATGGTCCGAGACAAGTGAGCCCAAAGGCTAAGGGGGCAAAGGGTCGAGTGCGGCGGGAGGTCGGCACTCCCCTTGGCAGGGGAGAGTGCGGCGGGAGGCTGGCACCCGTCCCAACCCTATCTCAGGGGGGTGGGTGCGGCGGGAGGCTGACACCCGCCCCGACCCCATTTTTAGGGGGCGGGTACGGCGGGAGGCCGACACCCGCCCTAGCCCCTTCTTCAGGGAGGGGGGCGGCGGGAGGCCGACACCTGCCCCGACCCCTCTTTTAGGGGTCTCGGCGGGACAGCTCCTAGGGGTCTCGGCGGGTCTCGGCGGGACGGCTCCCAGGGGTCTCGGCGGGACAGCTCCCAGGGGTCTTTGCGAGACGGCTCCCAGGGGTCTCGGTGGGACGGCTCCCAGGGGTCTCGGCGGGACGGCTCCCAGGGGTCTCGGCGGGACGGCTCCCAGGGGTCTCGGCAGAACAGCTCCCAGGGGTCTCGGCGGGACAGCTCCCAGGGGTCTCGGCGGAACAGCTCCCAGGGGTCTCGACGGGACAGCTCCCAGGGGTCTCGGCGGGACAGCTCCCAGGAATCTCGGCGAGACAGCTCCCAGGGATCTCGGCGAGACAGCTCTCAGGGGTCTCGGCGGGACGACACCCAGGGGTCTCGGCGGGACGACACCCAGGGGTCTCGGCGGGACGACACCCAGGGGTCTCGGCGGGACGACACCCAGGGGTCTCGGTGGGTCAGCTCCCAGGGGTCTCAGCGGTACAACTCCCAAGGGTCTGCTATTTTTCCCCTAGTGGGCTGCAAATTGCTGTTCAAACCAGCGGAGTTTGGCTGTAGGCAGACCATCCCAGGGTACTTCAGTAATTTTAGAGCATCGGAGGTTGGCTATTTGCAGGCCGTTCTCAAAAATCTATAAATAGACCCTTAAGGTGCCTTGAAGAGGGATCCGTTTTTCACAAATCTTCATCTTCTTCCTTCATCCTCCAAGGCACCTAGCTCAGCATTGGCTAGGGAGGGGGAGATCTCCAAGGTCTTCCAGGCGTGAGGTGGGGTCTCCACGCTAGAGTCAAGGGTCATTTTCAAAATTCAGGTCTCTCACCAAGAGATGACTTGGGAGAAGTAGGTGTGAGCTGCACCCTAGGTCCGAACTCTAACTGGAACCGAATCTCGGTTCCAACAGACTTGATCCCTTGGGAGAGAGGGTGCGTAGGCAACCATCTTGGTTCGTTCAATATGTTGTATGTGTTTCTTTTTGTTTTATCATCTCTTAGTTAAATTTGTTGGAAGCAATTAATGGCGAGCACACCTCAAGAAACAGAGAGTAAACAACCTTTTATTATAACAAACAAGATTACAAAGCAAGTTACAATCTTGACTTATTCACAAATACAATGCTAGTTACAACTCAACGGCAGTCCGCAAGCTTGTTCTCACATATGGAGTTCCTGTTTGCCTTTCTAATTCAAGTGGGACTGCTGTCCGCACGAGACAATTCAAGACGAAGGACCTGCTGTCCGCCACCTTTGCGTGTACTATTCCTTACTATATTTTGTCCGCAAAACCTTTGCCGCAATCTCTGCGTTCCGCCTCTTCCGTCACTTCCGCTGCAACAGATATTTGGTTATTTCCGCCTATATATATAGGCAGCCACTCCCAGTGAGAGAAGGACACGTGTCAAGAGAGAGAAAACAACTTCCGTTTCACGCCATTTCTCTGTTCCGCCATTTCCAAATCTGCAACCCTTCTCTTTATATTATTATATAATATATTTATATATCTATACCATATTTTAAAGAAATATGGTGGCCTACATATAGCATGAGTTCGAAATTAGAGGGTAATTAGGTGGCCGTCGGATTTCAGATTTTTGATCATGAACCGTTGGATCAAACCAACCCTCTATCCAGACTTTTTTATAGGCCTCTTAAACCTACTCTAGGACAGTCCTAAACCTACTATAGGACAGCCAAAAAACTAGCGGACCCGCAACGGGCGAGCCCGCAAACAACCGCAAGCCCATCCGAGGAAAACCTGCAAGCAAACCCGCCCGCAAGTCAGCCGGCCAACATTAATTCAAATACTGAATGCGGAATATTGAATATATACCTGCAAAACTCCTAAGAATGGACAGTGTGGGACTAAAACAGGCGGGTGAACTGTTCACCCGCCTGTTTAGGCACCGAAATCAGATTTTTCGGGGCCCAATATGAGAGTCAAGATGGTTTCAAAACGAAAAGTGGTGGCCTACATATAGCATGAGTTCGAAATTAGAGGGTAATTAGGTGGCCGTCGGATTTCAGATTTTTGATCATGAACCATTGGATCAAACCAACCCTCTATCCAGACTTTTTTATAGGCCTCTTAAACCCACTCTAGGACAGTCCTAAACCTACTATAGGACAGCCAAAAAACTAGCGGACCCGCAACGGGCGAGCCCGCAAACAACCCGCAAGCCCATCCGAGGAAAACCTGCAAGCAAACCCGCCCGCAAGTCAGCCGGCCGACATTAATTCAAATACTGAATGCGGAATATTGAATATATACCTGCAAAACTCCTAAGAATGGACAGTGTGGGACTAAAACAGGCGGGTGAACTGTTCACCCGCCTGTTTAGGCACCGAAATCAGATTTTTCGGGGCCCAATATGAGAGTCAAGATGGTTTCAAAACGAAAAGTGGTCAACATGAAAGTTGTAGATCTCGGCGATCCGAACAACATTCATGTTGATCACTTTTTGATTT
The DNA here is from genome assembly GCA_039513925.1 of Platanthera zijinensis. Lineage (NCBI taxonomy): Eukaryota > Viridiplantae > Streptophyta > Magnoliopsida > Asparagales > Orchidaceae > Platanthera > Platanthera zijinensis. The sequence goes on from CM077089.1 coordinate 4,115,616, forward strand.
GGAGCCTATTGACCTTCGATTTGGGACCCGAAAAGTCTGGGCGGCGAGACTGCTACAGTAAAGGCACGGAAATCAGGTTTTTCGGGGCCCAATATGAGCGTCAAGATGGCTCCAAAACGAAAAGCAGTCAACATAAAAGTTGTAGATCTCGGTGATCCAAACAACTTTAATTTTGATCACTTTTTGATTTGGAGCCTCCTTGACCTTCGATTTGGACCCGAAAAGTCTGGGCGGCGAGACTGCTACAGTAAAGGCACGGAAATCAGGTTTTCGGGGCCCAATATGAGGGTCAAGATGGCTCCAAAACGAAAAGCGGTCAACATGAAAGTTGTAGATCTCGGCGATCCGAACAACTTTTATGTTGATCACTTTTTGATTTGGAGCCTTCTTGACCTTCGATTTGGACCCGAAAAGTCTGGGCGGCGAGACTGCTACAGTAAAGGCACGGAAATCAGGTAATATAATAATATATATAAAAAAAACAGCCCGGGTGCGGGCGAAACCCGTCGTGGGGCGGGCGAAGCCCGCCGTCGCCGGCCGGTTACTGTGGCGCGTGGCCATTGTTGGGATTCGAAGCGGTGTTGTCGTGCAGAATACCTGATGCTGGCACAAGTAATAATAACAGAAAACACAAGGCACAAAAAGAACACCAGAAATAACGTGGTTCCCGCTGAATAGGTACGTCCACGGACGGAAATGGAAGTCACAATCTCATTCAACACAAAATACACAGTGTTGCAAATGGGGATAAAAATTACCCCTATACAAAATGAGATAAAAAGTGACTCCCGGATACCTTGCGGCAAAATGACCGAAGAAAAAGGAAGTTCCTCACGGCCAAGCACGGCGGCAACCCAAACTCCGACGGCGTCTCTACGACGACGGCGTCTCCTCCCAAAAACTGCAGCAAGCAGTAGCCTTTCCCAAACCCGGCGGCCTCCTTCCCCGGAACAACGGCAGCCGCCCCCTTTCTCCAAATGGCCGCAAGGCAGGCGACCTCTCTCCTCCACGAATGGTCGGCGGTCCTCCAGCAGAAGGCGACGAGAAAGAGAGAGAGAGAGAGAGGACGAAGGAGCAAGGAGAGCGGCAAAGGGGCGGACGGCGGCGGTTGCTCCCGATGAAAACGAGAGAGAGAAAGAGGAAACGGCTGAAAAGAGAGGAGATGAGTCGGGTATGGCCCCTAGGGTTGCAGGAAATAGGTATATATAGGTTTAAATAATTAAACCAAATAAAATAACCTAAAAAAAACGGAGCAGGCCGGTTCAGAATTCTGAAAGCAGTCAGAAATTGCGAGGTTGCAACCTCCTTTTCTGAGGTTGCGACTTTTCTGCTAGAATTTGAAAATTGCAGAAATTCGCCCCGGAAAAATTTCCTTGCGCGCCCGGAGGTTTGGTACGATGTGGGGAGTTAATGGAGGAAAAACAACCTAACAAACTCCACCTGCCGAGATAACTCCAACCAACCAAGTTGCCACCAAGAACGATGCAAAACGCATCAACTGAATCTGCTCCCGCCAAGGGCAGATAAAGTGAACTCCTTCAATCTGAATAGTACACAAACTGGACTGACGTGACTACTCCAGAAATGCTCCACCTGAAGCAAAGGTCTAACTGCTCCACCTCCAGCGGTGGTCTCCCAAAGCAAAAGGAAATATCACAGACTCCAGAAATGATGTGCGCGGGGAGAGAAAGGATAAATGCAAACACATCAATAATTGAATGCAGACAAAACTGATCTCAACATGGATAGAGAGAACCCCTATACGAGCTAATCAGGAAATGTTGATTAGACACACACACTAAGCTCATGTGACGAAGGAGTAACAATGAAAGAGCTTAGGTACTAGGGTGAAACAAAAGCATTCATACAACGGAGTAATGATGGAATAAATAACCCAAAGACAGGTTATAAGAAAGATAACAGGAATAACATAAACATAATGAGGGAAAGGAAAGCAAGCAACATAGGGAACAAACGGAACAGGAAGCACGAACATATAAACGAAAATAGAAGAGCAGAGAGAAGGATGACCTAGATGAGGTTGTCCCCCACATCCTCAAAGCACAGGGATATGTCAGACTTCCCCTTTTCATCACCAGTGCTCTTCCCTTTATCTTTGTTCCGAAGCTTCCAACAGTCCTTGATCACGTGACCCTTCTTCTTGCAGTATTTGCAGTATAAATCTGAGATGCCCTTTGACTTAGACTTGCCCCCTCTATCAGAACCAGAATGACCCCGAGAGTATAGAACGGAGTCTTCAGTAACATGAGAACCTGAAGACCGCTTCCGGATGTCATCTGAGAGTAGGGCCGCAGTCACCTCTTCCAAGTCCAAGACGTCCTTACTGTAGGTAAGGGTGGTAACCATGCTCTCATAGAGCTTTGGAAGAGAGTTCAAAAGGATCACTTCTTTGTCCTCTTCATTCACCTGAATATCCATGCTGAGACACTCCGATAACAGTCTGTTGAAACTGGTCAGGTGGTCATGAATAGAGGATCCCTCCTTCATGCTAAACTTGTACAACTGCTGCTTGAGGTAGATCCGGTTGGGGAGAGACTTTGTCATATAGGTACTCTCCAACTTTGCCCAAATGCCAGAGGCAGTCGTCTCTGAAAGAACTCCATATAGCACGTCATCATGTAAGCAAAGCTGTATGGTGGACAACGCTTTGAGATCCATGTCCTCCCACATACGATCAAAAACCTCAACATCCTTACTGGTCTTGCCCAGTAGGGCACGGTGTAAGCCTTCTTTTATAAGAAGTGCACGAACTTTGACCTGCCATAGACCAAAGTTTTGTTTCCCATCAAACTTGGCCACAACACCAGGAATAGACGAAGCCATCGAGAATGGAACGCAGAAACTGCACGGAACACAAAACTTGAGTTGGCGACCTCAGCAGTGCACAACTAAGGGGATAGCCAGCGGACCAACGGTCGTAAACTACCGCACCCAAGTGTACACTCGAGATCGGAAACAACTCGTCCTTTAAACAAAAGTGTCAGCCCGTAACCTGGCCCTCTGATACCACTTGTTGGGATTCGAAGCGGTGCTGTCGTGCAGAATACTTGATGCTGGCACAAGTAATAATAACAGAAAACACAAGGCACAAAAAGAACACCAGAAATAACGTGGTTTCCGTTGAATGGGTACGTCCATGGGCGGAAATGGAAGTCACAATCTCATTCAACACAAAATACACAGTGTTACAAATGGGGATAAATTACCCCTATACAAAATGAGATAAAAAGTGACTCCCGGATACCTTGCGGCAAAACGACCGAAGAAAAAGGAAGTTCCTCACGGCCAAGCACGGCGGCAACCCAAACTCCGACGGCGTCTCTACGACGACGGCGTCTCCTCCCAAAAACTGCAGCAAGCAGTAGCTTTTCCCAAACCCGGCGGCCTCCTTCCCCGGAACAACGGCAGCCGCCCCCTTTCTCCAAATGGCCGCAAGGCTGACGACCTCTCTCCTCCACGAATGGTCGACGGTCCTCCAGCAGGAGGCGACGAGAAAGAGAGAGAGAGAGAGAGAGAGGACGAAGGAGCAAGGAGAGCGGCAAAGGGGCGGACGACGGCGGTTGCTCCCGATGAAAACGAGAGAGAGAGAAAGAGGAAACGGCTGAAAAGAGAGGAGATGAGTCGGGTATGGCCCCTAGGGTTGCAGGAAATAGGTATATATAGGTTTAAATAATTAAACCAAATAAAATAACCTAAAAAAACGGAGCAGGCCGGTTCAGAATTCTGAAAGCAGTCAGAAATTGCGAGGTTGCAACCTCCTTTTCTGAGGTTGCGACTTTTCTGCCAGAATTTGAAAATTGCAGAAATTCGCCCCGGAAAAATTTCCTTACGCGCCCGGAGGTTTGGTACGATGTTGGGGAGTTAATGGAGGCAAAAAAAAACCTAACAGCCATCGGGCCGGAGGCCCGTGCTTGTCACTCATATAGTTATAAATATATATTATAATAATATATATCTTGATTAATGTCATTGACCAAGTCAACTCAAACATGCATGCAGACAAAAACCTGTTTATTATTTTTTTTGATCCTCTCTCTTCGGCAAGATTTTCGGCGTTCCACCGCCGGCCAACACCCGTGCGGAGGATTTTCCACTACTAACAATCTCTCCCTCAAACACGGCAGTACATGCCGAGTTTGCTCTTGCACTTTAGAAACGTCTCAGTCTTCAACACCTTTGTGAATATGTCTGCAATCTGCTCTCTGTTGAAATTGGTGAAGTGAAAGTGGGTGGTCGGGCAGTCCGGGCGGATTAGGCAGACTGACCGCGCGGACTGGTTCTAGTCCGGTGGGTTGATGGTTGGCGACCTGGGTAGTGTGCTGCGGGCTGGCTTTGCGGACTGCGCGGATTGGTTTTGTCCGGCAGTGGGTTAGAGCTCTGCAAGGTGGTGTGCGCGGCCTGTGCGGACTGGGCTTGGAGTCCGCACTTCTTCTTTGAAGTTGTGGTAAGCCGCGGTCTGGGCTTGGAGCTGGCGGACTGGATTTTGTATCCGCCGAGCTCGCGCTATCCTTTCTGTCTTGCTCTTGATGGAGTTGGTTTCCGCAGTGTCCGCAGTGATCGGGCCTTTGTGCCAGTGGTCGCGGACTGCGCGAGATGGGTTTGGTTTTCGCAGTGTCCGCAGTAACCGGGCGGTGTGCGTGGTCTGGACATTGCGAGCTGGGCTGTTGTCCGCGGTATCCGCTGTGACCAGGCGGGTTGCCTGTGGATGCAGACTGGTGCTTGCGGACAGGCGCGTTATCTTGCCTTCGGCGGACTGGCTTTGTTCTCAGCTAGTAGCTCTTGCGTCCCGGCTAGTCCTGCAGTGTTTTGCGAACTGAGCAGACTGCCCTGAGCTTCTCGCCATCTCGCCATGTCTTGGTTGCCTTGTGCGGGCGGACTGTACGGATTGACATTGTTAGCTGCGACCAAGGGGCGGTGTCTCTATCTCATAAGGGTGGTGACCACACTCCTCACCTGGACTATAAATAGGACCCCCTGGCATGCTATTTGCAACAGAGTGAACAGTAAGTTGAGCTTGAGCATAGGCTGCGGACTGTGTTTTCTTATCCGCGCGGGCTGTTTTGCTTAACCAGATTGTGTGTGCAGGTGGCGCGGCTAGCAGTGTCAAACCAGGAGTTTGGTTCTGACCTCTGGAGTTTGCGGGCTGCATTCGGCGGTTTCCAGCATCAGCTTTTATCTCAAGTTCTTCTCTGTCTGCGCGACCTCGCGGTCTCTGCGGATAGGCGACGTGTTCCTCTGTTCAGCAGCAGTTCGGCGAATAACGGGTTGTCCGCACGACCTCGCGGTCTACGCGGACTCCTTGTTGTTGTTCGGCTTCAGCAGTTTGGCGGTTTGTGCGGACTCGGCGAGCTCGATGATCTCGGCGGACTCGGCGGTCTCATTGTTCTGTCCGCCCGGCTTGTTTTTCTGTTTTTTCTTATACTGGTGAAATCATGTCTCGCCACGTATGCCTCGCCTTGTAAAGAAGATTAATAAAAGTTTGATCTGCTTGCTTCTGTCTGTGTGTTTGGTTATCTGAGTTGCTTCCTACTTTCCGCGGTTCAAGTTGTGATCTGGGTAGTGCCGAAGATATTGATTTGGTGTTTGGGCTACCTTGTTGATCAACTTGAGAAAATTCAACATGGTATCAGAGGGAGGTTCAGTTGCTTGAGCGGTGATCAACAAGCTTTGTTGTTGCTCTGTGTGCTTCTGAAGGATAACCAAGTTAGTGTCATGGACGGTGGTTTTGCAAGAGGTCTTGGTATTGAGCTTCTGACGCCGACTAACTTCAAGAAGTGGAAGTGTGCATGAAGAGCTATCTTCTGGGAGAGGAGTTATGGGAGGTCGTCGGTGGGGATGATCAAGTAGAAATCACTGCTGAGTTTGGAACAGCCGAGCAGGTGAGAGTGTGGAGGAAGACAAATGCCAAGGCTGAGTTTGCTCTCAAGCGGGCGGTGTCACCTGAACTCTTTGATCACATCTTAGTATGTGAGTCTGCTGCTGAGATTTGGACTTCCCTTGATGGGTTGTTCAATAGAAAGAATGTAGCAAGACTACAGTTCTTAGAGAATGAGTTGGCTAAGGCAACTCAGGGAGATCTTTCTATCTCCAAATTCTTCCTGAAGATGAAGAGCTTATGTGCTGAGCTCTCTGCTCTTGATCCTGATGAGCCGATCTCCGAGGCTAAGCTGAAGAGGCACATAATCCACGTTCTGTGGAAGGAGTATGTGGCCTTCGTTACTTCTGTTCAAGGCTGGGCTACTCAGCCCTCTCTTCTGGAGCTGGAAAATCTGCTTGCCTCGCAGGAGAGCTTGGCAAGGCAGATGGCCGGGGTGACGGTCTCTAAAGGAGCTAGTGATGCTCTCTTCACTGAGAAGAAGAAGAAGAAGAGATGGGAAGGGAAGAAGAAGCAGACTGCGGATGGAGATGAATCTTCATCTTCTAAACAGCAGGAGGGGAGCCTTGCTCCTAAGAAGGACTGGAAGAAGAACCTAAAATGCTACAGGTGTCATCAACCAGGCCACTTCAAGCAAGACTGCAAGGTCAAGCTGCAGCCTGGGCATGCTGCAGGCAAGGAGGAAGCCTCCTCTAGTAAGGAGGAAGCCGGTTGGGGTGGAGCTTTCATGACGGGCACTTGTGTCCGTGCTTTGTCCACCGGTGACATGGAGGACGACTGGATCGTTATATCCGGGTGTGGTCATCACCTCACCGGAGATATGTCAAAGTTTTCTTCGCTGCAGGCATACTCAGGTAACGAAGCTATTATAACTGCTGATAATACTATTCATGCAGTAGAGAAGGAGGGTATAGTAACAGTGGGTAGTGATAAGGGGCCGCTCACGTTAAGGAGTGTTTATCACGTACCTGGCATGAAGAAGAACCTCTTCTCTGTGACCAATGCGGTTGATGCTGGCTATCACGTTCTGTTTGGGCCAACAGAAGTGAAGTTCCGCCGCAACATATCAGCGGTTAAGGCTGATGTTGCTCATGTTGGAAGGAGAGTGAAGGACTTGTTTGTTTTATCAACAAGCTCCTATGTTGATCGCATGAGGGCCAATGATAGCGCTGCTATGTGGCATGAGAAGTTGAGGCATGTTGGGATGGATAAGCTGAAGGCTATGTCAAATAGGAGCCTGGTGAGAGGCTTGCCTAAGCTATCATCCTTCGGTGATGGTCACGTTTGTGCTGGATGTCAGTATGGGAAGTCTCACCATCTTTCATTTGATAAGTCACAAACAAGAAGCAAAGCACTATTGGAGGTTATCCATGGTGATCTGATGGGACCAACCGCAACTACTAGCCTCGGTGGGAGCAGGTACATGCTAGTCTTGATTGATGACTACTCAAGATACACTTGGGTGTATTTCTTGAAGGAGAAGTCTGAAGCCTTCCGGTTGTTTGTGGAGTTCAAGGAGCTGGTGGAGGGTCGGCTTAACCTGAGGATTAAAAAGCTTAGAACTGACAACGGCGGAGAGTTTGTCTCCTCCGAGTTTTCTATCTTTTGCAGGAAGCATGGAATCCAGAGGGAGCTCACTTGTGCTCATACTCCACAGCAAAACGGAGTAGCGGAGCGGAAGATCCATCATCTGACGGAGACTTGCAAATGTTGGCTTCATGCCAAGAGTATCCCAAGGTCCTTCTGGGCGGAGGGAATGTCTTGTGCTGCCTATGTCATCAATCGGATGCCTCTTAGTACAATCAACATGAAGTCTCCCTTCGAGATGTTGCTGAAGGAGAAGCCAAGTGTGGAACACCTTCGGGTGTTTGGATCAACTTGCTATGTGCATATTCCTGATGCTCTGAGGACTAAGCTTAACGCAAAGGCAAGAAAGCTTGTCTTTGTTGGCTATGATGAGCGGAAGAAGGGATGGAGATGCATGAATCCAGTGACGAAGAAGTTCGTGGTGTCAAGAGACGTTGTCTTTGACGAACTGACGTCATATGGAGGAAGCTCGGTTGAGCTACCGGAGAGCAAGGTTGATGAAGGTCAGGAGGTGGCTGAGGTTGCTGATCAAGTGGAGCTGGCTGTGTCACCAGCAGCTCCAGTTGCTTCATGTTCTGGAGGAGAAGCTTCTGGGTCAGGAAGCAGGGGGAGCATTGCTCCAAGCTTGCCGGAGAGCAGAGGTGAACCAGAAGAAGCAGCGGAGGTGGTGAGCAAGGAGCAGCCTCTTCGGAGATCAAAGAGGGTGATCAAGCCTCCAGCTCGCTACTGCGAAGGAAACACCGTGAGCTATGTCTCATGTTTCTTTGCAGGTCCTCTGGATGAGCGAGAGCCTGCAAGCTTCAATGAGGCCACTGATGTCAAGGAGTGGGAAGATGCCATGAGAGAGGAGATGGATGCTCTCAAGAAGAATGAAACTTGAGATCTAGTGCCCAAAGTTGATGGCATTACTCCGGTGACATGCAAGTGAGTGTTTAAGTTAAAGAAGAAGGCAGATGGGAGCATTGAGAGATTCAAGGCTCGCTTGGTGGCTCGGGGATTCTCTCAACAGTATGGAGAAGACTATGAGGAGACGTTCAGTCCTGTTGTAAAGATGACTTCAGTTAGGATGGTGATTGCATTGGCTGCTTGCCAAGGATGGAGGATGTGGCAGCTTGATGTAAAGAATGCTTTTCTTTACGGAGAGATTGACAAAGACATCTTCATGGATCAGCCTCTTGGTTTCGTTTCTGAAGTTCATCCAGATTACGTCTGCAAGCTCAGGAAGGCTCTCTACAGGTTGAAGCAAGCTCCTAGAGCTTGGTATGGGAAGATAGCAGAATATCTGCAATTCTGCGGATACCTGGCTTCAAACTCGGACTCTAGCTTGTTTATCAAGAAGAAGGGGGTGCTTCGAGTCTTGGTCCTGCTGTACGTTGATGATATGATCATCACGGGGAATTCTGAGGAGGAGGTTGCTAGGCTCAGATCTGAGCTAGCTATTCGCTTCGAGATGAAAGACCTGGGAGAGCTTCATCACTTTCTTGGTCTCGAAGTGGAGAGGAAGGAGAGTGGGTTACTGATCTGCCAGAAGGGATATGCTGAACGCATAGTGAACCGGTTTGGTTTGACTGAAGGGAAGACTTGCTCTACTCCTCTGGATCAAGGCCTAAAGCTTCGTCGAGATGAAGGAAGGATTCTTCCTGATCCCTTAGTGTTTAGAGCTCTTGTTGGGATCTTGATCTACCTGACGATTACGAGACCTGATATAGCTTATGCTATTGGTCGAGTAAGTCGGTTCATGGTAGAGCCAAGGAAGTCTCATCTTGTAGCAGCAAAGAACATCCTGAAGTATGTCAAGACAACTTCTGACATGGGACTTCTTTACAGAAGGGATGCGAGGTTCTCTTTGCTTGGGTACACGGATGCTGATTATGGTGGTGACTCGGATGACCGAAGGTCAACTTCTGGTTATGTGTTCACTTGTGGATCAGCGGGCATTTCGTGGTGCAGCAAGAAGCAGGACTCGGTATCTGTCTCTACTACTGAAGCAGAGTACAAGGCTTCGGCCTTGGCTGCTCGGGAAGCCATTTGGCCGAGGAGGCTTGTAGAGGACGTCCATGAGGAAGTGCAAGGTCCTACCTTGCTCCGAGGGGATAATGAAAGTGCTCTCAAGCTGGTAACCAATCCAGTTTGTCATGCCAGGACCAAGCATATTGAGATCGATCACCACTTCATAAGGGAGAAGGTGCTGGAAGGATCTCTTGTGGTCGGTCATGTTCGAAGTGAAGATAACCTTGCTGACATCTTCACCAAGTCGCTAGCGAAGGGGCCTTTTCAGCGGCTTCGTGGTCTACTCGGCCTGATCACCACTTCTCACTTCAAGGGAGAGTGTTGAAATTGGTGAAGTGAAAGTGGGTGGTCGGGCAGTCCAGGCGGATTAGGCGGACTGACTGCGCGGACTGGTTCTAGTCCGGCGGGTTGATGGTTGGCGACCTGGGTAGTGTGCTGCGGGCTGGCTTTGTGGACTACGTGGACTGGTTTTGTCCGGCAGTGGGTTAGAGCTCTGCAAGGTGGTGTGTGCGGCCTGTGCGGACTGGGCTTGGAGTCCGCACTTCTTCTTTGAAGTTGTGGTAAGCCGCGGTCTGGGCTTGGAGCTGGCGGACTGGATTTTGTATCCACCGAGCTCACGCTATCCTTTCTGTCTTGCTCTTGATGGAGTTGGTTTCCGCAGTGTCCGTAGTGATCGTGCCTTTATGCCAGTGGTCGCGGACTGTGCGAGATGGGTTTGGTTTCCGCAGTGTCCGCAGTAACCGGGCAGTGTGCGTGGTCTGGACATTGCGAGCTGGGCTGTTGTCCGCGGTATCCGCTGTGACCAGGCGGGTTTCCTGTGGATGCGGACTGGTGCTTGCAGACAGGCGTGTTGTCTTGCCTTCGGCGGGCTGGCTTTATTCTCAGCTAGTAGCTCTTGCGTCCCGGCTAGTCCAGCAGTGTTTTGCGAACTGAGCGGACTGCCCTGAGCTTCTCGCCATCTCGCCATGTCTTGGTTGCCTTGTGCGGGCGGACTGTGCGGATTTACATTGTTAGCTGCGACCAAGGGGCGGTGTCTCTATCTCATAGGGTGGTGACCACACTCCTCACCTGGCCTATAAATAGGACCCCCCCTAGCATGCCATTTGTAACAGAGTGAACAGTAAGTTGAGCTTGAGCATAGGCTGCGGACTGTGTTTTCTTATCCGCGCGGGCTGTTTTGCTTAGCCGGATTGTGTGTGCAGGTGGCGCGGCTAGCAGTGTCAAACCAGGAGTTTGGTTCTGACCTCTGGAGTTTGTGGGCTGCATTCGGCGGTTTCCAGCATCAGCTTTTATCTCAAGTTCTTCTCTGTCCGCGCGACCTCGCGACCTCGCGGTCTCTGCGGATAGGCGGCGTGTTCCTCTGTTCAGCAGCAGTTCGGCGAATAACGGGTTGTCCGCGCGACCTCGCGGTCTACGCAGACTCCTTGTTGTTGTTCGGCTTCAGCAGTTTGGCGGTTTGTGCGGACTCGGCGAGCTCGGCGGACTCAGCGGTCTCATTGTTCTGTCTGCCCGGCTTGTTTTTCTATTTTTTCTTATACTGGCGAAATCATGTCTCGCCACGTATGCCTCGCCTTGTAAAGAAGATTAATAAAATTTTGATCTGCTTGCTTCTGTCTGTGTGTTTGGTTATCTGAGTTGCTTCCTACTTACCGCGGTTCAAGTTGTGATATGGGTAGTGCCGAAGATATTGATTTGGTGTTTGGGCTACCTTGTTGATCAACTTGAGAAAATTCAACACTCTCCTGTGGGACAGTAAATCAACTTTACCACCTTCTTTTGCACCTGCTCTCGAAGAAAATGATATTTCGTCTCAATGTGTTTACTACGCCCATGCATTACTGGATTCTTCGGCAACTGAATAGCAGACATATTGTCAACATACACCGTCACAGGAAAATTCTGTGGATAGTGCAACTCCTGCAAGAGATTCTTTAACCAAATTTCCTGACAAGTACAGGCCGCCGCTGCAATGTATTCAGCTTCGCAGGTAGACAATGCTATTGTCGCCTTCTTCTTCGAACTCCACGAGAACACAGCTGTTCCCAAATGAAATGCATACCCGGAAGTGCTCTTCCGTTCATTTATATCTCCTCCATAGTCACAGTCGGAGTACCCGACCAGCTTCAACTCCTCTGCAGATGAGTACATCAAACCATGATCTCGCGTGCCATTGACATACCTCGAGATCCTCTTCGCCGCCGTGAAGTGATCTTGCTTCGGCTTCTCCATATATCTACTAACAACTCCGACAACATACATGATATACGGCCTAGTGAAAGTCAGGTAGCGCAGATTTCCAACTAGACTCTTGAACAGCGTAGAGTCTACTGTTTCCTCCTTCGATTCCTTCCTTAGCTTTATCCCTAGATCCGCAGGAGTAGAGATAGTCTTGCTATTCTCCATCCGGAACTTCTTCAGTATTTCTTCAACATATTTCTTCTGAGAGATGAAGATCCCATCTTCACTATGTTGAACTTTTATGCCTAGGAAATAAGCGAGTTCTCCCAGTTCAATCATCTCGAACTCCTTTTTCATCGTCTTCTTGAACTCTTCAAACATAAGAGGGTTGTTGCCAGTAAATATCATGTCATCAACATACAGGCAGACGACCATGATATCTTCATTCTTCTCCACCTTTGTGTAGAGTGCATACTCATACGAGCTCTTTATGTACCCGTTCTTCTGAAAGTATGCGTCAATTCTTTCATTCCATACACGAGGCGCCTGCTTCAACCCGTACAGCGCCTTCTTCAACTTGTATACCTTCTTCTCTTGACCTTTCACTTCATATCCAGGCGGCTGCTAGACATATACATCTTCTTCCAAGTAACCATTCAGAAAAACGGACTTAACGTCCATCTGACAGATCTTCCACTTATACTGAGTTGCAAGTGCAATGTTCAGTCTGATAGTGTCAATCTGCGCCACTGGAGCAAAGACCTCATCGTAGTCCACTCCTTGGACTTGTCTATAGACTTTTGTGACGAGTCTTGCCTAGTGCTTCTACACTTCACCATCCTTGTTAGTCTTCACTCTGTACACCCATTTCACTCCTATGGGCTTGTGGCCTGCTGACAGAGTAACCAACTCCCAAATTTCATTCTTCTTGATGGATACTATCTCTTCATCCATCACCTTCCTCCATGTCTTCTCCTGAGTAGCTTATTCATAGGAGTATGGTTCACAATCTGCTAAAAGACAATATAAAGAAAAGTTAGCATTTATTGGCTCCGTCTCCTCATAGATCTCCTCCAACCTTCTCATCCTAGGTTGAGGACGATCAGAGTTGCTCCTACTAGTATCTGCTCCACTAGAACTGCTTCCACTTGTGCTTGCTCTACTAGAGTAGGGAGTAGAAACTCCCCCTGAATCTCCACTTGGTGGTGATGGTGGATCAGCCCAACCATCCTCAGCTTCAGCTTCTTGACCACCTTCTTCATCGTCATCAAAGAACATCCCCTTGACGTTTCTTTCTTTCTCATCCCAGCTCCAACAACTATCTTCTACAAACATAACATCTCTAGAGATGATCGCCTTCTTCATCAAAGGATTGTATAGTTTGTAAGTCTTGCTCATCGGAGCGTAGCCCACAAAAATACATTTCTCGCTCCTATCATCGAGCTTCTTCCTTCTCTTTCAGGGACGTGAGCATATGCTACACACCCAAAAACCCTCAAGTGTGAGACACTCGGCTTCCATCCACTCCAAGCTTCAAACGGAGTCTTGAACTTCACGCTCTTGGTAGGACACCTATTCAGCAAGTACACGACACACTGCACTGCTTCCGCCCAGAACATCTTTGGCAACCCATTGCCCTTCACCATGCTTCTTGCCATGTTCATGATGGTCAAGTTCTTTCTCTCCGCAACACCATTCTACTGCGGTGAGTATGCAGCGTCAACTGATGAGAGATCCCACTCTCTCTGCAGAAATCATCAAACAACCTAGAGGTGTACTCCCCACCTCTATCAGTTCTCAGCACCTTCAGTGGTAGCCCATACTCCTTCTCCACCATCACCTTGAACTCCTTGAACTTGTCAATGGCCTCAGACTTCTCCTTCAAGAAATACACCCAACACTTCCGACTAAAGTCATCAGTGAAGGTAATGTAGTATTTGCTTCCACCAATTGAGGCAGGATCAAACGGACCAGCAATGTACGAATGAACTAGTTCAAGTTGTCTCCTTGCTCTTCGAGACTTTCCACTTTCAAAACTCTGTCTCTTATGTTTCCCCTTCGTACAAGCTTCACAGACCTTCTGTGGTGGTAAGATTTTAGGCAAACCTTTCACCATCTTTGAAAGAGATAGGAGCTTCAAGCCAGTGAAGCCTAAGTGTCCCATTATGTGGTGCCACAATCACGCTTCTTCTTCTTCTTCTATTATTGCAAGACACACCGTCTCCTCGGCATCCATCCTCAGCGTAAAGAGACGATTCTTCGTCATCTTCACCTTCACAACTTCTTTTCCTTGATGGTTCCTCATTGCCAACGAGCCATCCTTCAGTTGGATACAGTAACCTTTCTCCACCAACTGTCCAAGACTTAAGATGTTACTTTTCAAGCCAAGAACATAGAACACATCATTGAGATGAACCTTCTCGCCATTGAGGGTGACCACTATCAACCCTTTGCCTTCTACCGAGATCTTCGAAGCGTCACCAAGGCTAACCTCACCAGCACTTGGTTTAAGGTTAGTGAATAACTCCTTCTCACCACACGTACATATGGTTGCTCGCTTCTGTGTCCAAGTACCAGACTTCATTTCTTCCTCCTTCAGCTCCTCTGTAAGTCAAGAACATCATAGGATCACCACCAGTGTTTCTTGCTTCAGCATAGTGGTTGGTCTCATTATTCCTCCTCGAAAGTCTACAGTCATAACTCATATTCCCAAACTTGTTACAGTTGTAAAATTGGACTTGGCCCATTCCACCACGGCCTCTTCCTCGGCCTCTTCCACGACCTCTTCTTCTTCCTTTTTGCTCTCTTGCTTGAGGTTGCTCCACCTCCTTTTGGAAGTTCTGATTTCTTCCTCCTCTTCTTCCTCTACCTCTGCCTTGGTAGCCACGACCTCGTTGGCCACCTCCTCTTCCTGAACTCTCACCAAAGTTCAGCTGAGTCTTCAGTGCTTGCTCTAAGCTACTTGACCCTTCATCTTGCAGCATGTGATATTCATGAGCTTGCAGAGAGCCCACGAGTTCATCAATAGACATTTGAGTCAAGTCCTTGGACTCCTCTATTGCAACCACCACGTAGTTGAACTTCTTTGACATCGATCGCAGAAGTTTCTCCATTATCTTTACGTCATCAAGCGCCTCTCCATTGCGCTTCATCTCATTTGCAATCGTCCGTAGACGAGTTACATAGTCACTAACCTTCTCGAAGCTTTGCATCTTCATAACTTCGAACTCTGCCTGGAGAGATTGCAGCTTCACCTTCTTTGCCTTGTCGACTCCTTGCATGGAGCGTTGCAAGGTCTCCCATGCTTCTTTAGAAGTCCTAGCATCAAATATCTTCTCAAATGTAGCTTCATCCACACCTTGGTATAACAAGAACAAAGCCTTCTTGTCTCTCTTCCTTGCCTCTCGCAGTGCTGTCCTCTGCGCGTTGGTCAACGTCGCCTCTGCTTCAGTAGTTTGCTTTTCATATCCATCCTCAACTATCTCCCATAACTCCTTAGATGCTAGCAACACTCTCATCTGGATGCTCCAGTTCCCATAGTTCGTCTTCGTCAACTTGGGAACTTGACCCGACATAGCATTTACCATCTCCATTGCTTCTATCTCTTTAACTCTTCTGAGTTACTATCAAGGTTCGAACCTGGCTCTGATACCACTGTTGCTCTCCATTAATCGCTTCCAACAAAATTTATAAATAAGAGATGGGGTGGAGATTATTGTATTTGGGGGGGGGGGGGGGAGATTTTGTACTTTTACCTTTGCTTATGTTTACCCTATACCCCATCTATAAATATAAGGGGTTATTGTTGGGTAGAGGAGAGAGCATTGTAATCTTGTGTCGCCTTTTTCCCTTTTCTCTATAGTGAAGACTACCCTCCCCGTGGACGTAGGCAATTCTTGCTGAACCACGAAAATTGCTGTGTTTGTGATTTAATTTTTCACATTTGAATTTTAGCACCACAACTATTACATTAAGTGGAAATGTGGAACTTTTGGGAATGCCAAACCTTCGAAAAAGCTGAACTTCGGAAAAAATCGAACTTTGGCTTCAGCGAGCTTTGGGAATGTCAAATTGTTAAAATACCGCATATGGTTGGCGCCACCGCAGATGGGCATTGAATGCTCCTTCATCATTCTCCCCAACTTTGAAAAGATTCATCCTTCATCATTCTCCCCAACTTTGAAAATAGTTCTTCTCCCAAAAGCACATGCATTGTTCTCATCACGAAGGAAATATTAATAAACTGAAGAACTTCTGGCATAACTCGAAAAGCAAAAAGAAGGAAATCAAGTTTCAAGAAGTGGCTGTTAGAAGTGGTTGTTAGGAGCTTGAACAAAATCATATGGACCCTTCACTGGTTCAACTGTCTCATGAATATCAAACTTTGGTATATCCAAATCAACCAACTTAATTCAATGCTCATACTCTGACTAAAACATGTCAATCGAGGTATTCTTTTGAAACAAGTGATCAAAATTAGGGAAAACTTTATGTTGACCAATACAATCAATCATGAACATGCAATTGAATGAAGATGACCGCTCGTACCCTTATTTGGTGCAACAATAATTGTTTTCTTCTAGCAACCTCTCTTCGAGCTATCAAATCATGGATCAAAGACTGAATCAGAATTGTTGCTCGCATATGGGATTCTTGTTTTCCCCTAGTGTCATAACTCCTTGCATCGTGACCTTCAGGAAATAGTGTTGAATCCAAAGAACCAAGTGTTATGTGATGACTATCTTTATGGAAGGAGTAAGTATTCTTGGAGCAATCATAAATAACATCCCTTTCAACCATCCATGGGTTACCCAAGTATAAGTGACATCTCTCTAAGGGAATGACATCATAAAGTATTTTATCTTAATATTTTTCCCAATAGAAAATAAAATAACAGCTTATTTGATCACTTGAAAGTCAATCAGTGAAACTTTATATGGCTGGGAATGAGGAAATGTAGGAATTTTTAATTTGTTAACTATAAAAAATGAGATCATATTTGAGTATATCTTACCATTAATTTTCACATTGCATATCTTTTCACCAGCAATGTGATAACTTCTTAAAAAGAAGTTACTCATACTCATATATCTTATCTTTTTTCTATTCAAAATGATTAAAATATGAAAGTTATATATAAAAATAAGAAAAGTTTATATTACATGTAAACATGAAAATTTATAGCTTTTTTATTGTTTTATTGTAGAAAGTTGGGAAAAAACATAATTGAATGAGATGAAACCGAGATCACCTAAAGGCTAAAGCTAGTAGAATAAAAATGCATGTGTGAATCAATATTCAACTGTTCCATGAAAATTTGCAGCTTTTGAGGCGATCTCTCAAATATGAAATTTGTTGCAATAAATCCTTCATTTTGTTGCAACAAATGACTCTCAGGTTCCTCCATGATAGTTACAAATTTTTGAATTTTGAATTTCAAATTGAAGTTTGTTGTAATCGTCGTACTGTTTCGTCTTGCTTAAGCAACATTCGGCGAGCACGTTGAAGAGGCTATAAAGGGACAAGAAGACCGAATATGAGGGCATCAGACATTCCATTTCAACCCTCAATCGGTCGCAGACCCTTGCTCGCAAGTGCAGGAGAATTTGAAGGGAAGTTGGAGTTGTGGAGTTTTGTGACCAAAATGTTCTTTAAGAGCTTTATTGTTGTGTGTGTTTTATGTTTTAGCATGAACCAACTCTCTTAATCTTGTATGATGAGAATACTATGTTTGCGTGTGTTATTAAATTATTTCTAAAGTTTATGAATTTTTGATGAGTTTTCTTTATTTAATTGTGTTTTTTATGTCAAAAATTTTGACCAAATTTTTTATCTTTTTACTGTACTGTAAGATTCGAGAGAGGAGTGACGTAAGTGCATTATAGTTTTAATATAGCATAAGAAGAGAGAAAAAAATTTCACCTTTGTGTTAGCAGCTTTGATTTGTGTTCTTATTTCTATTCTTCATTTTACCCTAGTTAGAGATGACAGGAAAATGAAAAATAGAGTGATTTTCGATATCGAGAGATACAGATTTTTGATTTAAATCATTGCAAGAGAATGAATTGATTATTTTCATAAATAGTTATCTCAAAGTACATCACATTTGACATAGGAAATCAACATGCAAGATTACTACTCATATTTGACAAGAAAGTGTTGTTTAGGAAGTTAGTTTTTATTTAAGTTTTTCTTGCTTTTTTCCTTAAATCTACTTATTTGTTTACTTGAATTTAAATAAAATGTAGAACTAGTAATCACAAGCTTAAAGTTAGTTACTTGCTCATGGGAACGATTTTTTACTTTCACTTTATTACTTGATTTGACATGTGCACTTGCGTAACACCTATTTTCGCGTATCACAATGCAACATGTGTAAAACTCCTTGTGCATATATAAATGCTTCATCATACAATCAAAGAAGTATGAAATCTCTCTGCGAATAACATGACTCTGATACCAAATGATGCATAAAAATGTGCACGAAGCGAAAGTTGAGAAATTTTGAAATGAATATTCGTAGAGGATATAATCGTCATTGCTCCATGAGTAAAGGAAACACCGTCGTCACAGAGCTCACAGATGGGGATCAATATCGTGCGAAGATTGCGTCTTTGGGGATGATGGGAAGCACCGTGGCTTCTGCAACCATGGTCCTGCCATTGAATGACAGTGGAAGAATCCTCCCACCGTCTGTGTCTAACAACAAAGGAGGATACGCTTCTTGGGGATGCGCATCACCGAGCCATTTGATTCAGCTGGGGACGCTTTTGCCTGGGACAAATGCGGGCTACCAAATACCCTTTGTGTTGCAGCCCCTTTTTCCCCCCATAACAGGGAGCATGTCATTTCTGATCACTCCGTCATTGTTACCAACTTGGGGGCAGCAGAATATGAGTCATTCCAGAGGAACAACAACTGTGACTGCAGGGAACCCATACCACCTTTGGAATCCAGAATCGGGTGGCACATGATTGGCAAAATTTGGTGGAGGAACATAGCGGTCGTGGGAAGCTAACACCTTTCCACCCGAGGACTGCTAGAATGGACTTCTTGAAATTCAAGCAAGGGAATCCATTAGAATGGGTGAGTAAGTCTAATCTTCTTTTCCATTATCAAGACATGACAATTTAGCATATAATAGCATGGGCTACCTATTAGTTAGAGGAGGAAGCTCACCAATAGGCTGGGTGGGTGTTGGAAAACAAGCCTACCTGGGGCTGGAATGAATTTGTAAAAGGATTTTGTGCAAGATTTGGACCAACATCATATGAAAATTTGGATTTAGCTCTATCTCAGCTGAAGCAAGATGGATCAATTATATATTACAGGAAGTAGTTTGAGAGAAAGACCAATAGAGTCAAATGGTCTGAAAGAGCACTCTTGGGAACTTTTTTGGCTGGATTGAAGAATGTGATTCATGATGAAGTACAAATCATGCAACCCCAAAATCTAGAACAAGCAATTGCTTGGGCTAGGTTATACGAGGAGAAATTGAGAAGGAAAAAGAGAACAGGAAATTATGGAGGAGTAAGGAAAGTCATGGCATATGAGGGAGATGATAAGAGCAAAGCAGAAGAGCCATTGAAAGCTTATAATAGGAGGGACCCAGTTATAAAAAAAGTGACTTGTCAAGAGATGTAAGACCGCAAGGCAAAAGGGTTTTGCTACAACTGTGATGAACAGTTTGTACCCGGGAATCAATGCAAGACCATCCACATATTCATGCTAGTAGAAGACGGGGAGGAAATAGAGGAAGAGCCTTCCAACCTCAGTATTGAAGAATAAGTTACGGTATCCATTCAAGCATTACAAGGGAGAAAGATGACCAGAACTATGAGAGTAACTGGCGTAGTGGGAGGAAAGGAGCTTTCTATATTGGTGGATAGTGGGAGAACCCGCATTTTCATTAATCCCAAGGTGACTAGGAGACTTAGGCTCTGTTTGGGAGGACATATTTTCACCGGTCAAGCGGTTACGACCGCATGAATTGGACCTTAATTATGATCCGATTCATGCGGTCGTAACCGCTTGACCGGTGAAAATAAGTCCCCCCAAACGGAGCCTTAATCCATATCACCAGATACTAGTTTTCAAGTCTTTGTGGCTTATGGAAACAAAATGCAATGTTCAGGAATGATGAGAAACGTTCCAATTCTGATACATGGATTCAAGTTTTACACAGATCTTTATGTACTTCCAATTAGAGGATCAGGAATGGTGTTGGGCATTCAGTGGTTGAGACAGCTATAAAATACCACCCATGATTGGGAAAACCTCACCATGGAGTTTGAGAAAGAAGGGAGGAAATTTTGCATTCAAGACACCCCGTATAGGGTTACGCGGAGGCTTTTGTTGAAATTTCTCAAGAAGCTCAGCAAGATAGTCTAAACACCAAATTAATATCTTCAGAACTATCCAGATCACAACTTGACCAAGCGAAAACCAGGAAGTAACTCAATCAACCAGATGCAAAGACAGAGACAAGCAGATCATGTATATATCAATCTTCTTTACAGAAAGAGGATACATGGCGAGACATGATTTCTCCAGTACACTAGGGAAAGCAGAAAAAATACAAATATCAATTCGGGCAGACAGAACACTGAAGACCGCCGAGACCGTCTGTCCGCAGAAGTCGCAGAGACCGCCCGAACTACTACTGAAGCCGAACTGGATAACAGAGTCCGCCGAGACCGCGAGGTCGCGCGGACACACAGTTATTCGCTGAACTACTGCTGCTTCCGAACTGGAGAACAGACCGCCTAACCACCGAGTCCGACGTATAGGTTATTGAACTTGGATAAATGAAGCGGAGAGAAAACTGGTAAACCGCTGAACACAGTCCGCAAACTTCACTGAGCCTGACTGAAGTCAAAACCAAACTCCTGGCTCCACAGTGCTAGCCGCACCACCTGCAAACAGCAACCAGTTAAGTCTGCTCAAACCGCGTGGATAGGAAAACCGAGTCTGCAGCACTTAATCCAAGTTCAACTTACTGTTCACTCTGTTACAATTGAAGTGTCGGGGGGTCCTATTTATAGGCGGGGTGAGGAGTGTGGTCACTGCCCTATGAGATAGGCAAACCGACCCTTGATCGCAGCTAGCACAGCCAGTCTGCCGAGTCCGCATTGTCCGCATTACCAATGCCGGACTCGCGAACAGTCCGCTAACCGCCAAGTGCAAGATCACCGCCATAGCAGACCTGCTAGCCAGAGGCCAGTCCGCCCAGTCCGCAAGGACAAGGCCGTACACCAGCCAAAACTGACAAGTACCAAGGCGAGATGACAGTCCGCACAGAGTAGCGGACACTGCATCAATCTGCAAGCACAAGTCCACGACCAACAGGCAAACCACCCGGTCACAGCGGACTTCGCGGACTCTGTAAACACCAAAGCAGTCCGCAACCTGTCAACGACCAACAGGCAGACCGCCCGGTCACAGCGGACAATGAGGACACCCTGGACTTGTTACTGTGAGTGACCAAGTCCAGCAACCTGCCAAACATATGGCACGAGCTCAGCGGACACCAAGTAAGATCGCCAGCTCCAAGGCCAGTCCGCCACAAAGAATGTGGCTCACCACCGCAACTTGATACAAGACCATCGCCGATCTCGCAGACTCCACAACAACAGTCCGCGTAGTCCGCGAAGACCGCGGACTCCAACCTGCAAACCGCCGCCAGCATCCAACTGTCGGACTCTCAAACAGTCCGCGCAGTCCGCGGATTTTAACCCGCACATCATCCACCAGAACTCCACAAGTTGCCAACACCAGACCGCCAGACTGCACCAACAGTCCGCACAGTCAGTCCGCTCAGGCCGCGCGGTCTGCTTGATCAACCTCCACTTTCACTTCACAATTTTCAACACTCCCCCTTGAAGTGAGAAGTGGTGATCAAGCCCAACAGTCCCCGTAGCCGAGTAAACGGCACCTTCGACAATGGCTTTGTGAAGATATCTGCGATGTTGTCTGCACTCTGTACATGCTCCACCATCAGAGATCCCTCCAACACCTTCTCCCGAATGAAGTGGTGCTCAATCTCGATGTGTTTGGTCCGCGCGTGACAAACTGGATTATTTATCAGTTTCAGGGCACTCTCATTGTCACCGCGTAACAGAGTTGGTCCGCGCACTTCTTCATAGACGTCTTCTACTAATCTCCTAAGCCAGATGGCTTCCCGAGCTGTTAAGGACGAAGCCTTGTATTCTGTTTTCGTAGTAGAGACGGACACTGAGTCTTGCTTCTTACTGCACCAAGAAATACTAACAGATCCACAAGAGAAGACGTAACCAGATGTTGACTTCCGGTCATCTGAATCTCCCCCGTAATCAGCATCCGAGTATCCTTGAAGAACAAACTTCGTGCCTCTCCTATAAAGGAGACCCATGTCAGAAGTAGCCATCACATACTTCAGAATATTCCTTGCCGCCATTAGATGAGGCTTCCTGGGTTCCGCCATATACCGACTTACTCGGCCAACTGCATAAGCAATGTCTGGCCTTGTAATCGTTAAGTATATAAGACTCCTAACTAGAGCCCGATACACCAGAGGATCTGGTAAAATCCTTCCCTCATCTCGCCGAAGTTTGATGCCCAAATCAAATGGAGTAAAGTTACTCTCCCCCTCCTGCATGCCGAATCGCTGAACGATCTGTTCCGCATAGCCCTTCTGGGACACGAGTATGCCGCTCTCCCTCCTCTCCACCTCAAGTCCAAGGAAATGGTGGAGTTCGCCCAGATCCTTCATCTCGAATCTGATAGCTAACTCTGCCCTGAGTCTAGCTACTTCCTTCTTGGAATTTCCTGTGATGATCATATCATCCACGTACAATAGCACCAGGACTAGAAGCTCCCCCTTCTTCTTGACGAACAGGCTCGAGTCTGAATTTGAAGCCAAATATCCGCATAACTGGAGGTATTCTACAATCTTCCCGTACCAAGCTCGAGGAGCCTGCTTCAAGCCATAAAGAGCCTTCCGGAGTTTGCAGAAGTAGTCCGGATGTTCTTCAGATATGTAACCGAGCAGCTGATCCATGAAGATGTCCCTGTCTATCTCCCCGTAAAGAAAGGCATTCTTTACGTCCAGCTGCCACATCTTCCAACCTTGGCAAGCAGCCAAGGCGATCACCACTCGAACCGAAGTCATCTTCGCAACTGGACTTAACGTCTCCTCGTAGTCCTCTCCATACTGCTGTGAGAATCCTCGAGCAACAAGATGAGCCTTGTACCTTTCAATGCTCCCATCAGCCTTCTTCTTCAACTTGTACACCCACTTACAAGTCACTGGAGTAATGTCATCAACCCTGGGCACAAGGTCCCAGATTTCATTCTTCTTGAGAGCAGTCATTTCCTCTCCCATGGTATCTTTCCACTCCTTGACTCCAGTGGCCTCATTGAAGCTTGAAGGTTCTCGCTCATCAATAGAACCTGCCAAGAAACATGAGATATAGCTCACTGCATTCCCTTCGTAGTAGCGAGCTAGAGGCTTGATAACCCTCTTTGATCTCCGAAGAGGCTGCTCCTTGCTCACCACCTCCGCTGCTTCTTCAGGCACAGCTTCATTTTCAGGCAGAACCTGAGCAATGCTCCCCCTGTTTCCTGACCCAGAAGCTTCTGCCGCAGAGCTTGAAGCAACAGGAGCTGCTGGTGAAACAACAAGCTCCTCTTGAAAAACTTCAGCAACCACCTGCTCTTCATCAACCTTGCTCTCTGGTAGATCAACCGAGCTTCCTCCATACGACGTCAGTTCATCAAAGACCACGTCTCTTTATACAACAAACTTCTTCGTCGCTGGATCCATGCACTTCCATCCCTTCTTCCGCTCATCATAGCCTACAAAGACAAGCTTCCTTGCCTTTGCATCAAGCTTTGTCCTTAAGGCATCCGGGATATGCACATAGCAAGTTGAACCAAACACCCGAAGGTGTTCCACGCTTGGCTTCTCCTTGAACATCATCTCGACAAGAGACTTCATGTTGATCGAGCTGAGAGGCATCCGATTGATGACATAAGCTACACAAGACATTCCCTCCGCCCAAAAGGACCTTGGAATACTCTTGACATGAAGCCAGCATTTGCAGGTCTCTGTTAGATGACGGATCTTCCTCTCTGCTAATCCATTTTGTTGTGGAGTGTGAGCACAAGTAAGCTCTCTCTGGATGTCGTGCTTCCTGCAAAAATTAAAAAACTCGGAGGAGAGAAATTCTCCGCCGTTGTCAGTTCTAAACTTCTTAATCCGCAGGTTAAGCCGGCCCTCTACCAGCTCCTTGAACTCCACAAACAACTGGAAAGCGGCTGACTTCTCCTTCATAAAATACACCCAAGTATACCTTGAGTAGTCATCAATCAAGACAAGCATGCATCTGCTCCCATCAAGGCTAGCAGTGGCGGTTGGTCCCATCAAGTCACCATGGATACACTCCAATGGTTTCTTACTCCTTGTTTGAGATTTATCAAATGGAAGACGATGAGCCTTGCCGAACTGACAACCTGCACAAACGCGACCATCGCCAAAGGATGACAGCTTAGGTAAGCCTTTCACAAGACTTCTGCTTGTCATAGCTTTCAGCTTATTCATCCCTACATGCCCCAACCTCTCATGCCAAATAGCAGCGCTATCGTTAGCCCTCATCCGATCAACATAGGAGCTTGTTATAAGAACGAACAAGTCCTTTACTCTCCTTCCAACATGAGCAACATCAGCTTTAACCGCTGATACGTTGCGGAGAAACTTCACTTCTGTTTTATCAAACAGAACCTGATATCCTGCATCTACTGCGTTGGTTACCGAGAAGAGATTCTTCTTCATGCCCGGTACGTGATAGACACTCCTTAATGTGAGTGGACCCTGATAACTACCCACAGACAATACACCCTTCTTCTTTACAGTATGAATAATATTATCAGCAGTAATGATGACTTCGTTACCTGAGTAACTTTGCAGCGAGGAGAACTTCGACTTGTCCCCGGTGAGGTGATGACCACACCCGTAGTCCACGATCCAGTCGTCTTCAAAGTCAATGGCAGATAAGGCACGGACACAAGTGCCCGTCATGAAAGCTCTACCCCAGCCAGCTTCCTCAGTACTAGAGCAAGCTTCCTCCTTACCTGCAGCATGCCCAGGCTGCAGCTTGACCTTACAGTCACGCTTGAAGTGACCCGGCTGATGACACATGTAGCACTTCAAATTCTTCTTCCAATCCTTCTTAGGAGCATAACTCCTCTCTTGTTGATTAGAGGTTGAAGGCACATCTTCAGCCGCGGTCTTCTTCTTCTTCCCTTTCCATCTCCTCTTCTTCTTCCCAGTAAACAGAGCTTCACTGCCACCATCAGAAATAGTAACTTCAGCCATCTGCCTGGCCAAACTTTCCTGCGAAGCAAGCAGGCTCTCAAGTTCCAGCAAAGATGGCTGAGTTGCCCAGCCTTGAACTTAAGTAACAAAGGCCACATACACCTTCCGCAAGCCGCGGATTATGTGCCTTTTCAGCTTAGCCTCAGAGATAGGCTCATCAGGATCAAGTGCTAATAGCTCAACACACAAGCTCTTCATTTTCAAGAAGTACTTTGAGATGGAGAGGTCTCCTTGAGTTGCTTTGGACAACTCATTCTCCAGGAACTGTAGCCTAGCTACATTCTTCCTGTTGAACAACCCATCAAGGGAAGTCCAAATTTCAGCAGCAGATTCACATCCAATGATGTGATCAAACAACTTCATTGAGACAGCTCGTTTGAGAGTAAACTCTGCCTTTGCATTAGTCTTCCTCCAAACTTTCACCTGCTCAGCAGTTTCAAACTCAGCTATAATTTCCACCTGGTCATAACCACCGACGACCTCCCACAGCTCCTCTCCCAGAAGATAGCTCTTCATGCACGACTTCCACTTTTTGAAGTTAATCGACGTCAAAAGCTCAATTCCCAGACCCCTTTCAAGCTCAGCAGTTTCTGATTAAGTTCCCAGAAGCACAGAGCACAATCAAACGTTGATCACCACTCAATCAGACGTTGATCACCACTCAAGCAACTGAATCTTCCTCTGATACCATGTTGAAATTTCTCAAAAACCTCAGCAAGATAGTCTAAACACCAAATTAATATCTTCAGAACTATCCAGATCACAACTTGACCAAGCGGAAACCAAAAAGTAACTCAATCAACCAGATGCAAAGATAGAGACAAGCAGATCATGTATATATCAATCTTCTTTACAGAGCGAGGTATACATGTCGAGATATGATTTCGCCAGTACACTAGGGAAAGCAGAAAAAATACAAATATCAATTCGGGCGAACAGAACACTGAAAACCGCCGAGACCACTTGTCCGCAGAAGTCGCAGAGACCGCCCGAACTGCTGCTGAAGCCGAACTGAACAACGGAGTCCGCCGAGACCACGTGGTCGCGCAGACACACCGTTATTCGCTGAACTACTGCTACTTCCGAACTGGAGAAAAAACCGCCTAATCGCCGAGTCCGGCGGATAGGTTATTGAACTTGGAGAAATGAAGCAGAGAGAAAACTGGTAAACCACTGAACACAGTCCGCAAACTTCACTGAGCCTGACTGAAGTCAAAACCAAACTCCTGGCTCCATAGTGCTAGCCGCGCCACCTGCAAACAGCAACCGGTTAAGTCTGCTAAAACCGCGCAGATAGGAAAACTGAGTCAGCAACACTTAATCCAAGTTCAACTTACTGTTCACTCTATTACAATTGAAGTGTCGGGGGGGGGGGGGGTCCTATTTATAGGCGGGGTGAGGAGTGTGCTCACCTCCCTATGAGATAGGCAAACCGCCCCTTGATCGCAGCTAGCACAGCTAGTCCACCGAGTCCGCATTGTCCGCATTACCAATGTCAGACTCGCGAACAGTCCGCTAACCGCCAAGTGCAAGATCGCCACCATAGCAGACCTGCTAGCCAGAGGCCAGTCCGCACTAGGCAGTCCGCCCAGTCCGCAAGGACAAGGCCGGACACCAGCCGAAACCGACAAGTACCAAGGCGAGATGACAGTCCGCACAGAGTAGCGGACACCGCATCAATCCTCAAGCACAAGTCCACAACCAACAGACAAACCGCCCGGTCACAGCAGACTTCGCGGACTCTGTGAACACCAAAGTAGCCCGCAACCTGTCTACGACAAACAGGTAGACCGCCCAGTCACAACGGACAATGCAGACACCCTGGACTTGTCACTGTGAGTGACCAAGTCCAGCAACCTGCCAAACATATGGCACGAGCTCAGCGGACACCAAGTCAGATCGCCAGCTCCAAGGCCAGACCGCCACAAAGAATGTGGCTCACCACCGAAACTTGAGACAAGACCATCGCCGATCTCGCGGACTCCACAGTAACAGTCCGCGCAGTCCGCGAAGACCGCGGACTCCAACCTGCAAACCGCCGCCAGCACCCAACTGCCGGACTCACAAACAGTCCGCACAGTCCGTGGATTTCAACCAACACAGCAGCCACCAGAACTCCACAGGTCGCCAACACCAGACCGCCAGACTGCACCAACAGTCCGTGCAGTCAGTCCGCCCAGGCCGTACGGTATGCTTGATCAACCTCCACTTTCACTTCACAATTTTCAACAGCTTTGATCCGCTCCATGGAGAATTGATGCAAAAAGAACTACCAATCACTTGGCTTTGACATATTGAGTATGGATCGCACTCAACCCATGAATTCCCTGGGACCTATTGGAGGTAAGTACCGAATTCAAAGATATTTTGGAAGAACCTCGTGGATTGCCACCTAACCAATCGCAAGATCACCGTATTACTCTGAAAGAAGGGGCACCTCCCACTAATGTAAGACCCTATCAATATCGCCACTTCAACAAGGAGAGATTGAGAGGTATGTTTGTGAGATGCTGCAGGAAGACACCATTCGACTGAGTACTAGCCATTTTCTCCTCACCGGTGTTGTTAGTCAGGAAGAAGGATGTGACAGAGATTCTGTGTGGATTATCGGGCACTCAATGAGAGTACCATCAAAGAAATTCTCAATCCCGTTATTGATAAGTTGTTGGATGAGCTGCATGGGGCGAAGTTTTTTTACGAAATTGGATTTGAGGTCGGGCTATCACCAAATCCGTATGAATGTTGAAGATATCCCGAAGACGGCATTCAGAATATATGAGGGTCATTATGAATTTTTAGTCATGTCATTTGGGTTGACTAACGCTCCCTCTACCTTTCAAGTAGTTATGAATGACATTTTTAGACCCATGCTGATAAATTATGTCTTGGTATTTTTTGATGATATCCTAATATACAGCAAAGACATGGATTTCCACAAAAGGCACGTCATACAGGTGCTACTAACATTGAGACCACATTACCTATTAGCCAAGTTCTTTAAATGTTCATTTGGACAATGTGAAGTGGAATATTTGGGACACATGGCGTCGGTGGGAGGAGTGTGTGTCGACCCGAAGAAGATTGAATGTATGGTGGGATGGCCAAGATCGACTACTATATGGGCCTTGCGGGGATTTTTGGGATTAACCGGGTATTATCGTCGGTTCATAGAACACTACGGACTTATATCCCAACCCTTAACAAGCCTTTTAAAAAGGACGGTTTTATGAGGACAGAGGAGGCAGAGCTCGCCTTCAAAGCCTTGAAGCGAGTCATGACAATGGCTCCAGTACTAGCACTACAAAATTAAATATTCGTCATAAAAGTCGATGCCTTGGGCAAGGGATTAGGAGTTATTTTGATGCAGGAGCCTTCTATAGCAAAACCCTACCAGGAAGATCATTGGGACTTTTGACATATGAAAAGGAGATGATGGTCATCATACAAATGGTGGGTCGATGGAGACCATATATCATGGGTCAAAAATTTCAAATCTGCACTGATCACAAACTTTGAAATTCTTTTTAGAACAATGCATATCTACTAGTGTGTAGAAAAAATGGGTATCGCGCATGTTGGGACACAACTATGAAATTACTTACAAAAAAGAGAAAGAAAAACATAGCAGTCGATGCCCTATCATGAAGAGAGGAATAGGCTGCAATCCATAGCATCTTTGGAGTGAGTTTCAATGGTTTTTCGGACTTGTCATCAAAATTGGAGGCAGGCGAGGATTTGCAGAAGATAATACAGGGGGGAAATGCCGGAGACCCACGGGAAGAGAAGTTTCAGCTAATTAGTGGGAGACTTTATATGGGTGACCGATTGGTACTACCCCAGAGGAGCAAGTACAAAGAGGAGTTATTGAGAGAGTTCCATGGGACACCTATGGGAGGACACTCAGGCATAATTTGAATGTATCACCGTTTGAAGTTGAATGTTTATTGGAGGGGCATGAAATAGGATATGCATTAATTCGTTAAAGAGTGTGATGTATGTCAACGATAAAAGTATGAAACCACTGCACCCGCAAGGCTACTCTCTCCACTCGACATTCCCAAGAATGTATGGGAATACATAACTATGGATTTCATAGAAGGATTGCCAAAGTCAAATGAAAAAAGGTAATTATGGTGGTGGTGGATAAATTGTCTGAGTATGGGCATTTTATACCATTGACACACCCGTATACAGCAAAAGGAGTAGCGGAGTAGTTCATTAAGGAGATTGTGTGCCTATATGGGGTGCCCAAGTCGATCGTTTGTGATCAAGACACGGTGTTCATAAGTACATTTTGGAAGGACTTCTTTAAACTTCAAGGGTCGACCATACACATGAGCACCTTGTATCACCCGAAAATAGACTGGCAATCAGAATCTCTTAATCGTAGCATGGAGTCATATCTTTGATGTTTTGCAATGGAAAGTCACATCAATGAGTGAAGTGGTTACCATGGGTGGAATATTAGTACAATACATCATATCAAACAACTACTAAGAAGACACCATTTGAGGTGCTATATGGGAGGCCACCTTCGACCTTAGAAGTTATGAGAAAGGATCGGCTGCCCTACCCGCAGTGGAAAAGTCATTACAAGAAAGGGACGAGGCATTGGAAAAACTCCAATAAAATCTTAGGCAAGCCCAAGAAAGAATGAAAATACAAGTGGATCATCATAGAGTTGCGAGATCTTTCCAAGAAGGTGATATGGTGTTCCTCCGACTACAGCCATATAGATAATTGTCGATGTCTAAAAGAAGAAATCAAAAGTTAGCACCTCGTTTCTACGAACCTTATCAGGTACTAGAAAAGACTGGACAAGTGGCCTATAAATTAGATCTGCCTGAAGGCTCGAAGATACACCCAGTATTTCATGTATCACTCTTGAAGCTAAAATTAGGCTCGAAAAAATATCAAAATGAAAGATTTACCAGAGCTTTCAAAGAAGGGGGAGATCCTACCTCAAACGGAAAGAATATTGGAATACAGTTGGAAGATTTGCGGAAAGAAATTTGTTACAGAGGCATTAGTCAAATGGAATACACTACCGAAAGGAGATAATACGTGGGTGAATTTTGAGGAGCTACTAATGCATTTCCCTAACCTCCAGCTTGAAGACAAGCTACCAAATGATGAAGGAGGGGATGTTATGAATCGTCCCACTAACACTACAAGCAAGCTCACTCCAAGGCCTAACACTAAGTTTGGGAAGGTTTACATAATGAGGTCAATTGAACCAACCGGTTCGGGTGTTACTGTGGGCATACAAGGGATTTAAGGGGAGGGACTATCCTCCCTAGGGTTATTACTTTGTTTCTTTCTTTTTGTTGTTGCTACATTTCTTACTTTGCTTTAGTTTTTGTTATAAGACTGATGTTAGAAAGTGATCCAGATCTTGAATCATATTAGTGCCACAACATATGGGCATTGAATGCTCATTAATCGGGATGGATATTTAGAAATTGCAAAACTACAGATAGATTAGATGGACAGTCAAGTGTAAACTAGTCTCAAAGAGATGCATACTTTATAGGTGGGAGAAAACACTTTATTGATTACTTGGACCACACCTTCTCTTGTCCTTCAACTACAAAAGATAAAGTTTTTAGTGAATGTAAAACTCAATCATTCAAGGTTTTTATTTGGAGAGTGATTATGGGGGCAAGGGTTCACTCTATTCACTCACCAAATAACAAACTTTGTATTGAATGATGTCACTATTGACTCACCCTCAAGCTTCTTCCAATGACTCATATATTTACTGTGTGAACTTTTGAATTTGGAAGCATATCTTCTGCGGTTATTTTTTTTATAAGTTTTATAGTTTTAGATTCCAACAACCCCAAGAAAATTTATTTTTAAAAAAAATTGGTCGATGGCCTCTATTAATATATAACTAAATCAGAACACATCCCAGTCCGACTTGATCAAGGCCACAAAATTATTAGGTAGGATCATTCCCTAACTCAATCATTGTCACAGTGAACTCCAACCGTAGTCATATAGTATGCCGCCATATTTCCCTTTCTCAAGATGCGATTAATTACAACTTGTTTGAAGCAAGAAAAGAGTCGAGCAATCTCACTCGATGTATCATCATTGTAGGACCCATTAAAGTGGCTTTTAACATTTTAATAGACTTTAATGAGTCACCCTCCATTATGATGTTGAGATTGCCACATGGAAGTTTAGTTGCACTCTTTAAACCCCTCTAAGCTGCTCTTCCCTCAACTCGATCGATATAATCAGACCAAAGTTTGCAGACCGATGCAAGAATAACTGATAATGTGCAGTTGCAAATAACACAACCCAAGCATGCTTTTACACCAATTCCAAGTGCTCCGTCAAAATTTATTGTAAGCCAACCGAGGGGTGGGCGAGTCCAACATGTGTCAGGGTTACCTTGACAATTAGGCATGGGCTCCTAGTTCCCACGATTGGTATGAAAATATGCTTCTTCCAATGGCATAGCTGCAATATTGGAAATGGTTGTGTGGGGTCGGAAATGTCGGGCTAGGAAATTGGGCCCACCCCTGGACTAGTTTGATTCACCAAACCTGGGGATCGACGCTCCTTGATGGCTAAGTCGAAGGGGAGCCTCCATTCCTGAGGGGCGGACCAGTTAGGGCCAGATCACACGACCTAACAATAAAGTCGCTCCTGAGAAAGAGAAGTTCGAGCGCGGTAACCTCAGAACCAAGACGCACCCGATGAGTTGATAAGGAATATCGGAGGTCAGCCATTATGGCAGGAACAATGTTCAAGGTTCATTAATATGGCCAAGGGGGCCGTATTTCAAAAGTCGGGGCAAGGGAGCTGAATGTGGCATCGATAAGAAGGCATCTTCAATGGAATGCTGGAAGACGAAATGTTTCATGTCATTAACCCTATAATAATCATACATGTAATCCCCTTATAAAAAGGGCTATTCATCCTTATTATAAAGAGGACGACATTTTTCTCCTACACTAAATAGCATTCTAGAGGCCTGAAAGGAATTTTATCTCTCTAACCCGCGACCTCTGTGCAGGTAGAGCCTTTCCTATTTTTCCATAATAAAAGATATCCATCCTATCTATCTTCCCTACTTTCTCGTAAATCTGCTCGCAGTGAGTATCATGGCAACCCGATCGTCCCGAGTAGTGCTCTCAGCCCGGTCGAGCATTTTGTATCCAACATCTGAAGGTGATGTGACATGGAAAAGGACGGTTCTGGAGGCAACTAGGGAAATGATAGGAGAAATGATCAACGAAAGAATGTTACGATTAGAGGAAAGAATGCATGTCATCTGGGTGAGTCTTACTACCGGCCAGCAGCCTGCGATAACAGACGGGAAGAAGGTACGACCCTAATTGAGATTTGGTTGGTGTCGATTGCGAGGGGAGCAGGCCCTGACAATGACGAGGCGTTGAAAGACAGGGTCAGTGAAGAGCTTGCTCGTTCAAACCGCATACGCAGTCTTACCTAATTGAGTTCTGATTGGACATTACTAAAGGAAATACAATGCAATATTCTGATAAAAGATAGTTTGCGAAGGCTGGGCTCGCGACATTTACAACATGAAATAAAAAACATAAAACATTAAAATAAGAAATAAAAACATGAAGTTAAGGATAAGCCTGACATAGGTTTCACTTATGCTGTGCACGGGGAAGGGTTTTTTCCTCTTAACTAGAGCACCCTTTTTTCATGCCTGTTGCGCTGCGTAGATCAATGCCGTTGATGTTGAAGACGGTTGCAGTTGACGGCTGTGCTTGCTTTGAGTAGCAAGTGTGGGCTTCTCCCTGATCTCCGCGAACAACTCCTACTCCTTCGGTGGTTCGAAATTTTATTGCCAAGTGGGGAAGTGTTGGGATTGCCCTGAAGATTGATTGGACTGGCCTTCCGAAGATGGCGTTGTAGGCTGCGCTTGAATCTATGATGATGAAGTGAATGTTGTGTGTAGCCTGCCTCGAGAACTCACCCATTGTGATAGGTAAGGTGATCACTCCCTGAACTGGAACCGGGTGATTATCAAAACCATAGACGGGTATCGCTGCGGGACCGGAGTGTTGTTTGGTAAGCTTCATGCTCTCGTGGATAGATAGAAACATTACATCAACGGAGCTTCTGTTATCCACCAGGATTCTCTTAACATTGAAACAGGGATACCTGATCCCCCCGCTGATTACGAGCGAGTCCTGGTTAGGCGATCACAATCCCTTGAGGTCTTCATCATCGAACGTGATGCTGGTGTCCTGGATGAGCTTCTTATCCCCATGAATTTTTTCTGTTATACCGACTGAGAATATCTGGGAGGAGAGAACAGGGGACCCGGGGATGGTTTCAATGTTACCACCATTTGCCTTCCTCCAGCGCCCCCCTGTGACACATTTTGCTGCTCTCTTGCCTACCTAGGCGGCGCCCGCGACTCTTGCACATACCCCTGCAGAAATATTCCAAGGAACCCTAGATGGACCAGGTGCTCGATCTCATCCTTTAGCTTGGTACACTCTTTAGTAGTGTGCTCAGCTCCATGGAGGAATTCACAATTTTTGGACTGGTCGTTCCTGGGGTTTGGCAACGACACCTTTACCCGATAAAGGGCCGGATTATCCTGAGTTGTATAGAGCACATTTGCCCGCGTGGTGTTCAATGGCATGTACTTCCGCGGCGGCGGCTAACCCATGTCCCTTTGAGGGTTGAGCCGATACTGTCACTGCGACGCTCTTCTTTGCGCCGATCTTCTTGCCACTTGGGGGCCTGGTCTTGCCCCCTCTTTCTTTTCTGCATCCCTTCAAACTATTGATGGTGTGCATCAATCGCTTCATCAGCTGCTATCTTTGCCCCGACCCAGTGCACAAGGCCTGCATAACTGTGCACAGTTTCTCTCATCGGTGCTGAATAAAAACCACTTAGGAAAAGTCCTCCAAGGAGAACACCCCTTAAAGTTTGTGGTCTGCTCCCGGAATCTGTCGCGCTTCTGCGGTTAATTGAAGGAAAAATTTCTTCAGTGACTCCCCCTCGTTCTGGAAAATCCCTGACAGATGCGAGAGATCTTGAACGATTTTGTGATTGGCGATGAACTGATCGACAAACTGACATGCCAATTCCGCAAAATTTTCTATGGTTCCCCCTTGCAAGGAATGGAACCAGGTACGGGCTTGACCTTTCAGGGATACTGGGAACATCTAACAGAGCAACTGATCCAGAGCATTGTAGATTCTCATAATGGTAATGAAATGGTTGATATGTTCGAGCGGGTCTTCTGTTCCGTCAA
Source organism: Platanthera zijinensis (assembly GCA_039513925.1). Classification (NCBI taxonomy): domain Eukaryota; kingdom Viridiplantae; phylum Streptophyta; class Magnoliopsida; order Asparagales; family Orchidaceae; genus Platanthera; species Platanthera zijinensis. The sequence goes on from CM077089.1 coordinate 4,149,900, forward strand.
ATGTCTCAATATTGGGATGTTTGAAGCCATGCGGGATTAGATGAGCTTGTTCGTACTCTTGAGCTATCAACTTGCGTATCTCTTCGCGGGTGAGTCATTTTCCCAGTGGTGCTTGGGGCGATTTCTTTTGGATGACGGCGATGACCACCTCCAACTCCGCGATGGGCGGGATGCGTTGTTGGGTATATTGGAATATGTGTACCTGATTTGAAGAAGTCTCACTTAACTCAAAGATATACATCAGTCTGTATTTGATGGTATGCTGAGTTTACATGTGTAGGTTAAAGAAATGCAGAAAAATATTCTAAGTATAAGTATCGACACCTTTGAAGGAGCTGTGTCGACACCAGAAGCCAGATTGTGTCGACACACAGAACTTGTGTTGACACAAAGAAATTCAGTCGACAGCAACTGTGTCGGCACACAGGACTTGTGTTGACACACACAAAGAATTCAGTCAGCACTATGTCGAGACTAGAAGCAGATTGTGTCCACACACAGGAATTATGTCGACACACAGAATTTGAGTCGACATCAACTGTGTCGACTCACAGGACTTGTGTCGACATACATGGGCTGAGTAGACTTCAGTATTAATGGAGAAGTTGTGTCGATACACAATACTTGTGTCGACACATTCTACAAAATCTTGTCGACAGTCTTTCTGAAGTATGTCGACAACACAAAGGGATTGTGTCGACATTATGAAACTGTGTCTACACATTCTATGCAAGTGTCAACACATTCTATGTCTACATCTCGACATTATCAGCTGAGTTATAATTAACTCTAAGTTCAGATCCAAGACCGGGGACTTGACAGCTGTCAGATCTGTCAGAACTATCAAAGTAGTCAGAATTGTCAGAAGTTGGTTATCAACCGGATCAACCGGTTACCTTGGATTGGGTCTATATATATATAGAAGATGTTCTATCAGAAAAAGAGAGAACGAGCAGATCAAAAAAAGGGAAAAGTCTGGATCTGATTAGATCTATCTAAGTTTACAGATTCAAGTCTGTAAGAAGAAAAAGCTGGATCGCGAATCGACTCCAACTTCAAGAAAGGATTCAACCTTATTTCTTTCCTTCAAGAAGCTTTGAAAAGCTAAGTCAGGTTAGATCAGATCTTTGACAGAAAGGATCTTAAGAAGATAGATCAATCTAAATCAGATCAAGAATTCTTCCACTCTCTCTTTATTTGGGTGAAGAAATTTAGATTTTCTGTAATCAAATTTTTGTAGGATATATTTATAGATCTGAGTGTAGGAGATCTTGATCTCTGAGTTGTAAGCCTATAATTATAAAGGCTGAGTTAGGGCTGTGAGCCTGAGGTAGGAGATTTTCATCTCTGAGTGGTAGGAGTGTGGACTCACTCTGAGGTAGGATTCTTGGGAAGGATCTGAGCTGTAGGATCTTTATGATCTGAGTTGTAGGACTTGGTGAAGTCTGAGATGTAGGAGCCATTTGGGGCTCTGAGCTGTAAGATCTGAGGATCTGAGAAGTGGAAGGAAGTTAGGCCGAATCTAGTATACTGCTAGATAGGCAAAGGAGGAAAGTGGATGTACCCATCACTTGGGGAATCACTATAAATCTGTGTGTTTGCTGTGATTGAATGCGTGTATGCTGTGATAGTTGTAGATTTGTTATCTGTGCTGTGTTAGCTTTTAACTGCCTAAGTTAATTAGAATTGAACCTATTCACCCCCCTCTAGGTGTTTTGTGGTTCTTGAAATCAATTCTTTAAAGTGGTATCAGATGGAGGTTACTCAGAGATAGACTTAACAGTCTGAGTTGATCCCCAAGGCAATTATCAGATAGTCAAAATTGGTTCAGGTGAAAATCACAAGGAACTTGGATCCATGAAACTTCCTATATGTAGGAAGGAAACTTTTGGAATATGAAAAGAGAGGGTCAGATTGTTTATGGAAGCATCTGATCCTAGGATTTACATTACAGTTCTAGAAGGACCCTTCATCCCTATGAAGGTATCAGTTCTTGATGCTAATCAGCAAATTCTAAAGAAATATACTGAGATGACCAAAGATGAGATCATCTTAGCTAACTTGGACAAAAGATCACAGAATATTATTGTGAGTGTAGTAGATGATTCTACCTTCCAGAATCTAGTCCACTGCAAAACATCCAAGGAGATGTGAGACACCCTGATTGTCTTCATGGAGAGAACTAAAGAAGTAAGGGATGATAGGAAATCTATGCTCAATCAAGAATATGAGAGTTTTCGATAAACCAAGACAGATAGCATAGCTGAGTGCTATGAGAAGTTCTTCAGGATTGTTAATAAGCTAATGACTTATGGCAGAGTCTTCAGCACATATGAACTCAATGATAAGTTTTTCATATCTCTAACCAAAGACCGGGACACCAAGATTTGTGTCATCAGAGAAGTATCAAGACTTGCAGATACTCCTCCAACATTGTTTGGGAAATTACTGTCATATGAAATACAGCTAACTGTTAGAAAGGAAGAGGAGAAAAGCAGCAGGTCTATTGTCAGAGATAAATCAGTGGCCTTCAAAGTTGAAGCTACAAAGAAGGGCAGGAGAAAATGTCCTTCTCCTCCCAGGAAAGTTGTTGAATCTGACTCAAAAGATTCAGACACCAGCACAACTGTTAGCCACAAATCTGATGAAGACTTTGCTGCCTTCACTAGGTAATTTCAGAGATTCTTGAAGAAAAAGAACCGGAGAAGTAGGTCATCCTCTTCTTCTTACCCAAAGGATGACTACTACAAGGGAAAGAAGAAATACTCAAAGGAGGACAGGTATGGTTCCAATCTTGGTAAACAAACTTCCTCTAAAATTATTTGTTATTGCTGCAGTAAGCCTGGACATGTCATAGCTGACTGTCCTGTCAAGAGAAAGGAGTCTGGGGACAAAAAAAACACCAGCACAAAAGCAAGAAGGAGAAATCATTTGTTTCCAAGAAGTAACAAAGCTGGACTGATTCTTCTTCATTAGAATCAGAAAAAAAAGGAAGCTGAAGCTTATATTGGGCTATTCTCAACTGAGGAAGATTTTGTAGAAACAGAATTCTTGCAGATACTAGATGCTATCATGGAGCAGAAGACAGCCAATGAATAGGGCTGATGGCCATAGCTGAGGATGGACACAGTCAGGATCAGCCTGATCCTAGTAAGGTATATTTTTCACCTTCTGTCTCAGATTATGTTATTGACCCAGATTTAGAAGCATTTTCATCAAGAGATGAAGATGGATCTGAATCTGAGGGAGACATCAATCAATTGATTGATGATTATGGTGAGCTCTTGCAAGCCTTTAAGGAAAGCAGGATCCTAGCCAAAAAGCTGGCAAAGGAGAATGCCTCTCTAAAATTGGCTGCTTCAGACTCAGCAAAAGTGTTGGATCTGAAGATAAAAGAAGTTAGTAAACTGAAGAACATAACTGTTATTCAGATTGGTACTATCACTTTCAAGAATGATCACATCAGGAATCTTAAAAGTAGACTTCAAAAGGAGAGGGAACTAGTGGCCAAATTTTCTAAGCCTAGTTCAGTGTTACCTTTGATAGATACCTTCTCTTCCCAAAAGGGCAAGAAGGGATTAGGTTTCAAAGGAATAACAAGAGCTGCCGAGTCCAAAAGGAAAGGCAAAGTCTCAATGCAAACACTAGCCTCTATGCCTCAAATTCAGTTTAGAAAAGATATAGAACCTTCTAACAGGTATGACCATGAAAGTATTTATGGTCACTGTGAGCAAGGTAGTAGAAATGGCAAGGGTGCAAGTGCCTATTGGGCAGCCCATGAGAAAACCCAAATGGCCCATAATGGACCATTTGTGCTTGGTGTACCAGTCCCAACACTCAAGGACAAGGCAACAACTCATTCACAAAGTCTGTCAGTCCACCATAAGTCTAAAGGAAAGTCTGTCAATAACCCAGACTTGGATATTTCTGAAGCTATAAGGAGCTTGCACTCTGAAAAGATGGCAGCTATTAATAAGGTTCAAGATATCCCAAGTACTTCTACTGCCCGACACATTCCAAGGCAAGTTGTGACTGGAAGATACAAGAACAAGGCTGTTGTACCTACTGACTTAAGAACTGCTGACTGCAATGCTGTTAGGTCATTCCTTAAGAAAAGATACAATAGGTATGAGTGTTGGTGCTTTGGCAAAGTGGGCCACTATGTCTTAGATTGCTGGCACAATGAAAGTGTCCAGAGAGAAAATGGTGGCTTACCTGTCAGAAAAGCTGCAGGTAGGCATGTTCAGTGTAAGACTAACTTTCACCTAGGACCCAAAAAGAATTGGGGTCCTAAGGTTAGATGATTTCTTTGTTGTAGGTAAGTCCAAGTGGCCATACCCCTACATGATACTTGGATAGTGGATGTTCCAGGAACATGACTGGAACAAGGAAAATGCTAAAAGATAACACTTCTATTGAGAATGGACATAAAATCATCTTTGGTGGTTCAGAAAAGTGAGTGATCAAAGGGTTTGGTAAGATATCAAATGACTTAATCACTATCACTCAAGTAGCTTATGTGAAAGGCTTGAAACATAACCTGATAAGCATAAGTCAACTAAGTGATCTTGGTTATGACATTTCTTTCTTCAAGTGTGAGTGCCAAATTAAAAGATCAAGTGATCAAGAGATTATCTTGACTGACACTAGGAGAGGAAATGTTTACTGTCTAGACTTTGAGTGTGATAGTAAGGGCACTCCTATATGCCTAGTTGCAGATGAGAAAGCCTCTCATTGTGTCCAATGGCACAAGAGGCTAGTTCATCTGAACTACAAGACCATAGACAATCTCTTTAGTGTAGAGTTAGTGAGAAATGATCCTAAGGTTAAGTGCATTAAGGAGGGAATCCGCTCAGCTTGTCAAAAGGGAAAGCAGACCAAGAATTCCTTCCAAAGTCTAAATACCAAGGATTCAGTGAGGTGTTTATACCTCCTGCATATGGATCTATTTGGTCCTATGTCAGTTCATAGTTTAGGTAGGAAAGTCTATACACTTGTGGTGATTGATGATTTTTCCAGGTTTGCTTGGGTATTCTTTCTAAGGAGAAAATCTGAAACCCCAGATATCTTCCAGACTTTTGTAAAGCAAATTCAGAATGAACTTAATAGTTATGTGGTCAAAATCAGAAGTGACCATGAGACTGAATTTCAGTCTGAATACATGACAAAGTTCTGTGAAGGACTTGACATTCATCAAGAATTCTCCTCACCTACAACACCCCAGCAAAATGGAATTGCTGAGAGAAAGAACAAAACTTTTATTGAGGCTGATAGAACCCTATTAAGTGACACTTCTCTCCCAGAATATTTCTGGGCTGAGGCAGTAAATACTACATGTCATGTCCTCAACAAAGCTTCTATCACCAAAAGCCACAAGAAGACTCCCTATGAGATTCTAAAAGGCAGAAAACCAAACTTATCTTATTTTAGGATTTTTGGTAGTAAGTGTTATGTACTTAACAATGACAAGTCTTATTTGACTAAGTTTGCTGTCAAGACCCAAGAAGGGATATTTGTTGGGTACAGTAACAATAGCAGGTCATATAGGATTTATAACTTGACTACTCAAGTTGTAGAAGAATATGTTTATGTTGTCTTTGATGAGTCTAAGTTAATTAACTGTGAGCTGCCAAACACTTCTTTAAGTTCTGCAGGTTTACAAAATAAGATGGACAAGATGACCATCAATGAAGGCAAATCAACAAGACAACATATGGAAGAAGATGGATGCTGTCAAGGGGAAGCTCAAGACTCACAAGCTGAAGAAGTAGAACAAGCATCTGAAGAAATTGAAGAATAGCCTGCTGAAGACAATGAAGTACAGCAAGCTGTAGATGGATTGCCTCCAGCTGTGAGACATCTAAAGGATCATTCAGCACATCAAATCATTGGGGATGCAAGACATGGAGTTATGACCAGAAGTAAGAGCTTGAACTCAGCTCTTTGTTCAAGCTTTCTATCTCAGATAGAACCAAAGAAGTTTGAAGAAGCAATCATTGACTCACACTGGATTGGAGCAATGCAAGAAGAGCTGAATCAGTTCAAAAGGTGTAAAGTATGGAAACTTGTTCCCAGACCAAAGGGACACAATGTCATAGGGACAAAGTGGATATACAGGAAAAAATTAGATGAGAATGACATTGTTGTCAAAAATAAGACCAGACTGGTTGCTAAAGGCTACAGGCAGGAAGAAGGGATAGACTTTGACCAGACTTTTTCCCTAGTAGCAAGGCTGGAAGCAATAAGACTATTCCTTGCTTATGCAACATATCAAGGTTTCAAAGTCTTTTAGATGGATGTAAAGTCAGCATTTCTGAATAGAGACTTAAAAGAAGAGGCCTATGTGGATCAACCACCAGGTTTTGTAGATCCTCACTTTTCAGATTATGTCTATAGATTTAAGAAAGCTCTATATCGGTTGAAACAAGCCCCAAGAGCATGGTATGAGACATTGTCTAATTTCCTCATTGAGAACAAATTCTCAATGGGGAAAATAGACAAAACCCTATTCCTTAGGGAATCCAATGGCAAGACCATCCTAGTCCAGATATATGTTGATGACATTATCTTTGGATGTACTAAGAACAACCTTTGTAGAAAATTTGCCAAATTTATGCAAGGGAAGTTTGAGATGAGCAGTATGAGTGAACTAAAGTTCTTCTTGGGACTCCAAGTAAGACAGACTGATGATGGATTGTCCATATCCCAGTCCAAGTTCACTAAGGAGTTAATTAATAAATATGGTATGGAGACTGCCTCCACCATGAAAACTCCAATGGGGTCAAGTATGCCTATAGGCAAAGATGAGGCAGGGAAACCTGTTGATGAGTCTTTGTATAGAGGGATAATTGGCTCCCTTCTATACTTGACTGCAAGTAGACCTGACATCATGTATGCTACATGTGTCTGTGCTAGATACCAGACATACCCTAAAGAATCTCATTATGCTTCTGCAAAGAGAATTCTAAGATATCTTAAGGGCACACTAGATCTTGGTCTATGGTACCCTAGGAATAGAGATTTTGTACTAACAGGATTTTCAGATACAGACTTTGCAGGCTGCAAGGAAGGCAGAAAAAGTACTACATGTACATGTCAATTCCTAAGTGGAATATTGGTGTCATGGAGCAGCAAAAAGCAGACTAGTGTTGCTATATCCACTGCAGAGTCAGAATATATTGCAGCTGGGAGTTGCTGTGCTCAGTTGCTATGGATACAACATCAACTGGAAGACTATGACATCAAGCTAAGTAGAACACCTTTATTTTGTGATTCTACTAGTGTTATTTCTATTGCTAGAAATCCAGTTTTTCATAGTAGAACTAAGCACATAAAAATAAAATATCACTTTACTAGAGAACATGTTGAAAAAGAAGACATTAGTTTAGAATTTGTCTCCACTGATAATCAAGTAGCTGACATCTTTACTAAACCTCTAGAAGAAAGTAAATTCAATTTCTTTAAAATTGAATTAGGCATGTTAAACATAGAATAAAGTTAGCTAAGTAAATTCAACTAAGTGGTAATAAGAAAATTACTCAAAAATTTGGCTAAGTAAAATGATTATGTCGACACAAGATAAGTGTGTCGACACTATGGTTGTGTTGACAGAGAGGATTATGTGTCGACACAGAAATATTTTGTGTCGACAATAAAAGCATGTGTCGACATAAAGTTATTGAGTCTTAAGTTTTTAGTGTCGACACTCAGAAATTATTGTCGACACATAGTATTGTCTAGACTTGAGATTCTCTATCGAGACTTTAGTAGCCTGTGTCGACACTAATAATTATGTGTCGACACAAGATTTTCTAATTTGTGCGCGCCGTTTGACCTACCCTATTTAGAAAACTATAAATTGGAGACGACAAGAACAAGTCGACCACACGACTCAGTATTCTTAGAAGATTGAACCGTGAGTTTCGAGACAATCGAATTTACATTCATTTCTCTTCCTCCTCATCTCTTTCACTCTTCAATGGCACCAAAGATGGAAGATAATGTAAACGACGGCTATGAGCTCGTTCGTCAAGCTTTTGACGATGCTGATCAAGGAATCAAGGAAGTGATTACCCTAATCACAGAAGTTGACATGAAATACTTGGTCTCTGAACCAACAAGAATATAGAAGAAAGAGGTTCTTGAGTTTTACTCAAATGCTTCACTTGATTCTGAGGGCACAAGGATCAAGTCTAAAGTTCAAGGACCAAAGGTAAAGATCTCATTCAAAAGGTTAAGCAAAGCTCTCCATCTACCAAAGATTAAAGAAGAAGATGACATTGATTCTTCAATGACTGCTGAAGCACTGAAGTGGTGTGGGCTTTCTCAAACCACTAAGATTGGTTCATCTATGAACAGGAAGGGAATGAATTCCCAAGGAAAATTTCTGTCAGAAGTAATAGGCAAGGTTCTTCTGTGCAAGTTCGGGGGACATGATAGAATCTCTGCCTACATGTTCAGCCTAATGACAAGAGTCATTTTCAAGGTAAAAACTGACTGGTCAGCAGTAATCTTTGAAAAGATTAAAGAAGGTATTAAGAAGCCCAATCTGGGCAGAATTCTCAGTCTGATTCTGATGTCTAGTATACCAGAAGTACTCAATCAGAATGTTGGATCTAAGATCAATCATATGAGGAGAATGGACATAAGGATTCTGTCTAGGTGGGACATGGTATTGTCCAAAGAAGCTCCTGCACCTAAACAACAGCCAGGGATTGTAAAGAAAAAGAAAGTTCCAGTAAAGAAAGTTGAATCCACCAGTGATTCGGAAGAACAAGTAGAGTTCAGCTCAGATGCAGAAGCACCAGAAAATCAAGGAAATCTCCTAGCCCAACACCTGGCACTGATGATCAGTTCCAGGGGGAGAATGTTCAGGAAGAAAACTCCCCAGCGGTATCAGCTCCAGGAGGAGACATCAATGAAGTTGCATTGGATAGTGAGAGGGCAAATCTCAGTGTCATGGACATAGTATCAAAAATCAACATAGCTGCAGAGAGCAATGAGAAAGAAGCACATGATGTGCACATTCCAGATTCTGAAAAGTCTCCTCAACCTGAGAAGGAGACAATCCTGGAAGAGGAAATAGACTTACAGGGGGAGAAGAATGAAGATTTACAGGAGAAAAAGTCTCAAGATATCCACATGGAAGAACTTCCTACTGATCAACCATAAGCAAGGGTTGAGGGGGAGCTGTCATATCAGGCCCCAAGCCAAGTGGAAGAACCTATCATAGACACAGTGCATGTTGAAAGTTCTTCAGATTCATCTGAAGAGGAAGAAGCCTCTAGGGTAAAGAAGAGAAAAATTGTGGAGCTAAGGAAGAAGAGTCTTGGATATAAGAAAGCCTTAAAGGCTGGACCATCCACTTCTAATCCAATTATGGACTTCAGTTCACTATTAGTGCAACTGCAAGTTAAGCTAAATGAGCAAAGGATTGCCCTAAAAAAGTATGTTGATGAAAACAACAAAGAATTGCAATTCAAACTGGCCCAATATATAAAGTCAATAAGGTTTGAAGTCAACCTTAATAAAAAGGAAATGACAGATTGCTTCCATAAGGGAGGTAATGTTGTGGTCTTTTTAGCCAAACAACAACAGGACACAAAGACTGTGATAGATGACATAGCTGTCAAACAAGGTTATGTTTTAGAAAATCAGATAAGGATGAATGCCAACTTGGTTGAAATTCATGCTATTAATCTGACCAAGCTAGCTGAGCAGTCAGTGGAAATTAAAGCTCATATGGATACCAAAGTAAGTGATGTGGAAGCACAAATAAATCTGGATCTAGTTGTAGTCAATACTGCAATCAAAACCTCTGAGTCTGCTATCGCTGATCAACTGAAGAAATTCAAAGAATTTTACAAAACTGGTACTTATCATATAGAAGATCAAGTCAGGTTTCAGAAGAATGATCTCAGAGATCATATTGTCAGAGAAGTCATAAAGGGGGAGAGACTATTAGTCAAAACTAGCTCAGATCATGCTAAATGGATATCAAATAACATCAGAGCAACTCTTGGATATCCACCCCTTTGTGATGATGATAACACTGCAGAGTCTGGTTGTCAACTAACACTCATTGAAGGGGTCCAGCAGAAAGTAGCCCAAGTTATATATCCTCCTACAGACTTTGAGGAAATCCAACAGGCTGTTCAGGACATGTATAGTCCTCCACAGGATCAACACAATGTTGTCTGTGAACAAGTGGAGATGTCTGAAGTTGCCCTACGAAGAGAAAGAGAAGCTGCTCTACGAAGAGAAAGAGAAGCTCAAGCTCAACTATCAAAGAAAAGATTCAGGGAGCAAGCTGAGGTGAGGCTAGATTTTGAGCAGTGGAGTCCTAAATCAAGAAATATAATTCTAACCTCTTGGAAGGCTTTAATGAAAATAAGCATGATAGAGACAAGTGGTTTTCTGAGCAAGAATGGGATAAGCATCTCAAGCAGCAAGATGTGATCTTAAAGTTCAGGAAGGATTTAAAGTCTGGGGTTATACCTGCTAACTCTATTGAGCCAAGCAAGTATTTTCCTAAATCTTTCCATTACTTTGAAAGACAAAAGATCAAGGCTGAAGAGCTCAAGAAAAATGACAACAAAGGAAAGTCTCAAGCTGTTCTTACTGAAGATGGAGTCAAAGCTACTATTAGATCTAGGAAAGGAATTGTCATCAAGGAACCAGATCAGGCTTAGGTTTATTTTTACTAGGTTGTAGAACTATATAATCTTTTGGTCTATTAAACCTTGTAATCCTAAGTCAGGTCTATTTGAAATTGAAAGAAATCCTTTATTGGCTAATGTGTTATATCATATCTTGAATGTTTGTTTCTAAAATGAAATTTGTTTTCCTTTATGATATTTCATTTTGGATAATTTTGTATGGTATAATATTACTACTTAAGTTTAACCCTATCTTTGATCATTATATGTACATCATGATTATTACTATTTATTTTGATGGTGTATATCATTGACTAAGGGTTATGACTTCTCTAAATAGGGGAAGATTGTTAGGTACATTGGAATATGTGTACCTGATTTGAAGAAGCCTCACTTAACTCAATGATATACATCAGTCTGTATTTGATGGTATGCTGAGTTTACATGTGCAGGTTAAAGAAATGCAGAAAAATATTCTAAGTACAAGTGTCGACACCTTTGAAGGAGCTGTATCGACACCAGAAGCCAGATTGTGTCGACACACAGAACTTGTGTCGACACAAAGAAATTCAGTCGACAGCCTGTGTCGACACACACAAAGAATTCAGTCAACACCAATTATGTCGAGACTGGAAGCAGATTGTGTCGACACACATGACTTGTGTCGACACACAAAATTTGAGTCAACATCAACTATGTCGACACACAGGACTTGTGTCGACACATATGGGCTGAGTCGACTTCAGTATTAATGGAGAAGTTGTGTCGACACACAAGACTTGTGTCGACACATTCTACAAAAGCTTGTCGACAGTCTTTTTGAAGTATGTCGACAGCACAAAGGGCTTGTGTCGAAATTATGAAATTGTTTCTACACATTCTATGCAAGTGTCAACACATTCTATGCAAGTGTCAACACATTCTATGTCTACATCTTGATATTATCAGCTGAGTTATAATTAACTCTAAGTTCAGATCTAAAACCGGAGACTTGACAGCTGTCAGATCTGTCAGAACTATCAAAGCAGTCAGAACTGTCAGAAGTTGGTTATCAACCGGATCAGCCGGTTACCTTGGATTGGGTCTATATATATAGAAGATGTTCTATCAGAAAAAGAGAGAACGAGCAGATCAAAAAAAGGGAAAAAGTCTGGATCTGATTAGATCTATCTAAGTTTACAGATTCAAGTCTGTAAGAAAAAAAAGCTGGATCGTGGATCGACTCCAACTTCAAGAAAGGATTCAACCTTATTTCTCTCCTTCAAGAAGCTTTAAAAAGCTAAGTCAGGTTGGATCAGATATTTGACAGCAAGGATCTTAAGAAGACAGATCAATCTAGATCTGATCAAGAATTCTTCCCCTCTCTCTCTATTTGGGTGAAGAAATTTAGATTTTCTGTAATCAAATTTCTGTAGGATCTATTTATAGATCTGAGTGTAGGAGATCTTGATCTCTGAGTTGTAAGCCTATAATTATAAAGGCTGAGGTAGGGCTGTAAGCCTGAGGTAGGAAATTTTCATCTCTGAGTGGTAGGAGTGTGGACTCACTCTGAGGTAGGATTCTTGGGAAGGATCTGAGCTGTAGGATCTTTATGATCTGAGTTGTAGGACTTGGTGAAGTCTGAGATGTAGGAGCCATTTGAGGCTCTGAGCTGTAAGATCTGAGGATCTGGGAAGTGGAAGGAAGTTAGACCGAATCTAGTATACTACTATATAGGCGAAGGGGGAAAGTAGATATACCCATCACTTGGGGAACCACTATAAATCTGTGTGTTTGCTGTGATTGAATGTGTGTATGCTGTGATAGCTATAGATTTGTTATCTTTGATGTGTTAGCTTTTAACTGCCTAAGTTAATTAGAATTGAACCTATTCACCCCCCTCTAGGTGTTTTGTGGTTCTTGAAATCAATTCTTTCATGCGTGGATCTGGCGGCGGCAAAAAAGTCCTCAGATACATCATCCTATTGAGGACTTGTGGTGCCAGAGCATTATTTGGAACTGGCGGTGGAGGATTGTCCGACACAGAAGGCTGATGGGGAGTGAGGAGCTCCTTGATTCCTGAGCAGAGTGAGCATCTCAACCTGGTGCTCCTCCATCTGATACACGCGCCCTTTCAAGTCAGCTACAGGGGCGAGTATGACCTCTATATCAAGAGCCGCGTTGACCGGTGAGTTAGAGGGATTTGACTCAACGCGCCCTTCTGGGATTGACCCTTCAGTGGTTCGGGAGCTTCTTTTTGCCATGATCTTTAGTCGCGAGTACCGTTGTGCGGTGGGTACTGTCTTCTGAGGGTCTTGGGAACTCGCTTCCCGCATACAGCATCAAACTGTTGTTGTCTGCTTAATGCTCCCGGTAGATTGGGATAGATTTGGTCGTCTAAGCCCGCGGAGCGATCAAGCGCGCACACAGTCATAGAATGCTATAAGTAAAACAAACAATGTTTTTGACGTGGAAAACCCCCTCAACCAGATCTGTGCCGGTCAAACTCCACTATATGCTTCGTGTTACAAGTCAGCTTGAGAATCGAGGGTGATAGGCCGCTCCTCGTTGCACTTGGGGGTGAGAGAGGGAGAGTATAACGGGTTTTGGTGGGCGGCAGACTGCCTCACTTGAAACTTGAAGTTAACATCCGTTGGAGATGAAGAACGCTCGTCGGCACCACGATGACGGTCACGACAACGGGGCACACAGAACTTTGTTGGTTCCAACTTGAAGGGTGCTGAGATCTCAGAGACTTCGGAGGGCAGCTCACAGGAATTGCGCTCTTCGCGGTGGACTTAGCCAAATTTTCTGGTGGAGAGGTGGTGGCTCGTAGGAGAAATCTGACAGAGCTCTGGTCTGAGAAAGAAGAAAGAGGGGAGGAGAAAAGGTGAGAAATGAGCAGTCATGGAGCTCCTTTTATAGCCTTCAGGAGATGGTTATGGTGGTTATGCGGCTATCTGCACACTGTAACCACCAACATAGTAATTTTAAGTATGGTTTAGGGGAATATTATTCGCATAATATTAATTTCCAATTATTTAATTAATTCACCCCCACCCCCCGGCCAGTGAGCGGCGGTCAAACTCATAGTCTCATTAATTTGGTGTGGATCATGGGGAGTGGGCTATTCGCACCCCTGATCGCTATAAATTATAACGTTTCCATCAAGAACTATTTGCTATGAAAGAGAGAGACGGGGAGTGATATTTGAAGACCTCTTTTATGAATCATATACGGTGGAAGTAACTCAATAATGTATGTGTTTTTATCTAATGACGGTTTAGGGTTTAGGGTCTACTTTTTGTGTGTGTGTGTGTAATTTCTCCTATTTTTGTAATTTTAAGAAAATTTTATTCAATTTCGACTAATTCTACAGAAATTAAAATATAAAATTAGATCCTAATATTTTATTCGAAAAAATCCACGATCTGGTCTAATATTTTACTCGAATATTAGAGCACACTATTATATTATACCCAAAAATCAAGCTCAAAATTTGAAGGTTCATGCAATGGTAGGATCCATGGCATTTCAGCTCAGTTCAATTACGTACAAAGAAGCACAAGCAGAGGTGAAGCTAACCTCGAGCTCAGATTGAGCACGCATTAATGGCTAGAAATGCCTGGACAATATTTGACCAGATCAGGCAACTGGTTGAAGGCTCGACTCACGGTGTTTATGCTAAATCAATGCAAAAAAAAATGAATGGAATTCGCACTGAGAGAAGATAGAAGCTGCAACTCACCTTTAATTTTTCTGGGATGAGCTCCTCCCAAGAGCTTCTCTCTCTTTCTCTCACTCTTTCTCTCTAGTCTGTTTCCTCGCAAGAGCATCTTCTTATAGAATTCTAGTCAACTAGTAATTATTTTCCAGCATTGAAATTTAAAAATCCGGCCCACGTGCTGCATTAATTTGCCGACTTCAAATCACATGCCACCAGCTACAATAAATAGGGAGAGAGAGGGGGAGTCCGGGGGTGCAGTGCGGCGTATGCACTGCACGCTGCAGTGCAGTGCATCCGACGGTGGCGCTGAGATCACAGCGCCGCACCCTGATTTGTGCATGCTTTGAGATGAGTGCGCCGTGATTTGCGCATGCTTTGAGATGAGTGCGCTGAGATGTGCATGCATCTCAGCGCACTGTGATCTCAGCGCCACCGTCGGATCGCACTGTGCATTGGTATAATTGGTGGGTACTATTTCAGCTTGGAAAGTTCTGTATGATTATATAATTGGTGGGTATGACATTGATTTAACTTGATTTAAATTACATTCTTTAACTAAGCTTCAGAAAGGAACGAATAAATTATCAGTAAATTTGTAAAATTCTAAAATGAGGTTTTGCCATCACGGTTAGTCACGAGTATCACTGTGCGGAGGAAACTGTCTTCAGTAACTTCTTCAAGTTTGGGGGAAACTTCGTTTCCCAAAGACGGCGCCAAACTGTTGCACTCCTAAACGGTCTAGATGTGACCGTCTTAGCCCGGGAGCGGTCGAGAGCACAAACAGTCATAGAATAAGAGAACAAGTGCACAAGACAATTTTTACATGGAAAAAACCCCTTAATCGGGTAAAAAATCACATGACCGGATATGTGCCGGTCAAACTTCAATATGCGCTCCGAGTTACAAATCAGTTGAAGAATCGAGGGCGACAGACCGCTCCTCGTTAAAATTATTGAGAGAGGGAAGGGGGGAGCTCGGAGGGTGGCAGACCACCACTCGCAGAGCTAAGTATCTCTTTGTGTGCTTGATAGTGCTTTGATGATTCTTGGAAGCGGGAGCAGTGGTATCTGATGCTTAGAAGCTCGGACGGCTCGTTCTGTGCTTAGAACCAGAAATTGAACCAAACGAAAGTTCGGACCCAAGGGGGTAGCTAACACCTACTTCTCCTAAATTGACCCCCTGACCAGCCACTCGGAACTAGAGAACTGACCCTGAACTACAACACGGAGGTCCCTCCACTAACCCGAAAGATCTCAGAGCGGTTCCCCTCCTTAGCCAGTGCTGACCTAGGAGTATCTCAGAAAACGCTGTAAGACTTGAGAAAATGAGAAAGCTTGCCTTCTAATACACTCTATGGGTCTATTTATAGGTTCTAAGAGTCTGGTCTGCCAACAGCGTAGCTCCGCTATTCCCAAAGGCAATATGCAGCCCAACTTGGTCTGCCAACATCGTAACTCCGCTGTTCTGAGGAGCTACATGCAGACCACTAAGGGCATACAGATAATCTTACCCATGGACCATACTGGGCGAGTGGCCCCTAAAGACACCACTCTCCTGAAGGGGGCGAGTGCTGGGTAAACCCGACAACCCCTCTCGCAACTCCTCAAAGGATGAGTGCGGGACCCCCATACCATTCGCCTGACCGGGCGGGATCCTTTTTGCCTAGCTCCATGGGCCTTCCGCTTACCTGGGCGAAAACCCTCCCGCATGAATTGGTGAGAGGCCTTTGATTCCTCCGGGTTAATGTGGATCTGTCCACCTATTTCGCCTATTTTGACCAATTGGAAACAGAGGGCCCCGGGCCTCGGCGGTAGGTCCCACTCAGCGAATACGAGGTTGTACACAATCCCCGCTCTTTTCGAGCTAGTCCTACGCTCGGAAAGAAAAGTCCAATCCCTGAAATTCGGTGAGTGCATGCTGACCTAGAAGGGAATCTTTTGTGGGCCCCTCAATGACTATATATATATGTCCTCAGACACGACCTTCTCATCGTGTCGCTTACTCCACCGAACCTCCCTTGAGCTCTCGTCGCTCTGACAATGTATGCCAAATGGGACGCGAAACCACTCCGGTGAGAACTTCAAGACCGCCTCGCTGTCGCGCAGAAAAAGTCTCTCAGCAAATCCCTTAGGTACGCCCCATGGATCGCGGCCAAGAGGCCTGCAGATTCGGCCTACCGAATGAGAAGGGCCAAGGTGGTTCAGCAAGATCGTATTAAAAATGAGCCCGCTTCGCCGACCCCGACCCCAATCCACGAGAACTCTGCTCTTCTGTCGGAGGTACTTTTCTTACCCCAACTCTTAGCGAAAACCTTCTAAAATGAGCTTACCGCACTGATCTATTAACCCTCTCGCAGGAAGCTATACCGGAGGGGAATGCTGACGTCCCCCCGGCAAATGCTGAGACATCCCAGCCTCGTGTCGGGAACGAGCAGTTGATCCCGTAGGCTGCCCCTCCGGATGTCCAAGACGAACCCACGGTCGCTCCCGGTAACCAACCCACTCGCCTTACTTTCGCTTTTTCAGTCTTATAGTCTTTCGCTCACGTTGCTTTCCGCATCTCTTAGCTTTGGAACTAGCGCCTTGTTCTTTGCCCTAATGACCTAGCGCCTTGTTCTTTGCCCTCCACCGGGGACGCCGCTAACAATTCACCCACTCTCGCGTTAGTATCTCGACCTCCGACCGAGAAAGAAGCTTCCCTTTCGCCCCTGGCCGAGACCCGCACGTCGGGGCAAACACCACACTGCCCGGGACGGGGAAAGCCGCGCCACCCACTCTTTGTGCAGCCTTTCGAAGGGCGGCCTGGCCCTTCTCGCCAGCGCCCAGGTAAATTGGGACTCAACTCCTCTTATCGCTCCGGAGTTGATCTAACTAAAAAATTCCCTGCCAGATCATCGGGAGACTACGGAGGCGGGACCCAACGAAGGTGAGGAGGGGATCTCGCCCCTGCCTTCCCCCAGCGAGAAGTCAAACTTTCTTGAAGCCTCTGGAGATGGCGAGATGCAGAGGGAGAGATTGGAGGAAGTCCTGACGAAGCTCGTTTGGATGCGGCAGGAGGACTCCCTACAGGGGAGCGAACACCAAGCAGTGACTGAACGACGGCTGGGTATCCTCGAGAGGGATTAATCACATCTCGTCGACGAGATGGAGCATCAGGGAGGTGGATGCGAAGAGACCTCTCCCGGTAGGCATATCGCGCGGGCCCGGGACCAGATGCGCTTGGTCCACTGGGAGCTTACCGTCGTGAGCTCCTATCACTACCCGCGAGTGCCTCCAAGGACTGGGAGGCGAGGTCGGGGCCATTGGCTGTGGTTCCAATATTAAATCTACTAGCTTTTGCTTACCCTTACCCAAGCCTCTCGCCTACCCTTCTTTCAAATGTATCCCTTTCCGCTTTGTTTATGTAATGAACAATAAGTACATATTTTTATTTGACTCTCGCCTAGCGAGTGGCCCCTTGTATCTTTGATTTTTTAATGCTTCGGCTGAATGCCCTGCTCTCGCGTTATGTTTATTCTTTATCCCTGTTTTTTGCTTTGAATTTACCCGTGATCCTTCCCGGAGGCTTTGGCCACTCGCAGGTAAAGGAAGCATTGGCGGGATGGGCCGGAATACGAGGATTCATAATATTTAAAATTGCTATCCGTGCCCCCGCCGTTTGGAAACCAAATGATTGCCCTGTTTTTCTATAAATAGGACCTCCTACTAACCGCATTTACTATCACTTTAACCCTGAGCCTTCGTCCTGCTTCCTCGCGCTCTCGCGTCTTTCAGACCCTCCCGCTTACGATATCTTACTTCCCTCTTCACATTCGCAAAATTCCAGGAGAGACTGAGAGTCGTACTAAGTGCGCTCAAAGCTTCATCGATCACGACTTTCCCCCCTGCTGGCTGACTGAGGAGGAGAACCTTTCCGCAGTGGCCAACTACATGTTCCGCCAAGGGTTCATCGCGCGACATCCCGAGGGCCCTGAACAAGGTCAACTTCATGCCGTAGTGGGAGCTCGCCATCCCCCTGGAGAATTTTGAGGTGGGGTTCCGCCTCCCCCTCTGGCTGGAGGTGCGCCAGACCCTCCGGTACTTTGGAGTGGTCCCGACCCAACTCAACCCGAACTCCATCTCGCTTCTGGTGGCCTTCGCAAGTTATATGCGGGCGAAAAGTATTGAGTTTAACACCTCTAGATCTTCCAGAAGCTGTTCAACTTATAATCCAAGGGTGTATTTGTCTTCTCAGGGCAGACAATCAAGACAAGCTGTCTTGCCAACAAGAACCACCACTGGCCGCAGAAGTTCATTTTCGTCTCTGGGAACTTCGGCAATGATCCCCTTTCGCTTATTCAGTATGATGAGGCGACCTACAAGCCTCCCGCGTTTGGGGGCACGAGATCGCCCTCCTGACCTTTTTCGGAACAACTAACTTCGACGTCAAGTTCTTGCTGCGGGACCCTGACTCCCTTCTACCAGTTCTCGCCAGTGAAGGTATCATTCCCACTCCTACGTTAGATTTTTTTGCTTTAGATTAAGAGAAGCTTATCCATATGGTTTTCGCAGGTGAGCGAGAGATCCCCTCCACCAGCCTTTTGAGGAAGCTGGGGCTCTTGCCTCGACCTTATCTCTCGTCCAATCCGCGACCCTTGCTTGTACGGAGGAGCCTATCACCTCGACTCGGCCGAGTGCCTAGAAGCGGGAGTTGAATGCTCCTCCCCCTGTATCCTCCAAGAAGTCCAAATCAGCTGTGCCAGACAACGGAAAGTCCGTCGTCGAAACCCCTGCTAAGGACCCGCCCGCAACGGGCACGATGAGCATTGTCATGAAGATATTCCGCCGTCGTGGAGAAGGCTCCCTGTGGACCGGTGCCGAAAGGGCACCGAAACTTCGACCTTGGCAAGAGGCACCTGGAAACGGGACGGGTCAGCCTCTTCTCCAGTGGGACCCCGAGGCGAATTGCGATGCTCCTGCCAATGTGGATGGAGAAAGACACCACCAGCGGCGAGGCCTTCGTACTCTCCTTCGGGTTGTACAGACGGGAGGACGTCGGCCTCTACGACTAAGAATCAACTCGGACCCTCGCGCATGAGGCTGCACGAGACCAACTTAGCGCCCTTAAGCTCGCGCACAATGCATCGCGCCGTTGCCTCAACCTCGAGCGCAATCTAAGTGAGGTTCAGAATTCATGGGATCTCTCCGTGGCAGAGGTGATTTCCCTGAAGGGCGAGGTGGAGACTTCCAAGACGCTCCTCGCCAGCCACCCAGCGTCCGCGGTACGTGAAAATTTAACCACCTTCCATTTTATGGCTATTTCCATCTAACTCATTTTAACGAGCTTTCCGCAGGATCCCACAAACATCGAGTTGTTGCGCACGCGGGAGGCTAACCTCGAGCGCGAGATCACGATGCTGAAGGCCGAGGTCAAACGCGTGCAAGAGACCCTCGTTCCGCCGCCCCAGGCGAGAAGGTCAAGCGGCATCAGTACTCCAACTATGAAATCGAGGCGATGATGCAAGAGAATTCCCAGGCGACGGCCAAGCACATGGCCGAGTTGCTGCGAGACTCCCGGGGGGCTGTTGAACGAAAGGTGGCGGGAGGCTCACGACGCGCTGGATCCTCCCATGGTTGTTCAACCCCATCGATAAGCCCACGGGAGAAGATGACTCTCTGGGAGAGGATGAAGCCGACTCACTATTTGGTAAGAGCGACGAATCCTCCAGCGAGAAGTCCGGCGACTCCACCTAAAGATTTTTTGCTTTTATTTTGACTTGTATTTTTATTTTCTTTTTCTTGGGAACTCTTGTTATGGGCGAGACCCATGAACTTGTGTAACCCCCCTTTTTTGTGGTATAAATGAATCTTCACTTTTTTCCAAAATGATTACTCTCTGACTTCTTGATTTTCGCTTTATATCAATCGCAGACGCTTTCGCGCACTCTTATGCACCTTAGGCTCTTAGGTGATGACTGCAGCCCACTCTCAAACACTTTCTCGAACGCTATCACATATTCTTATGCACCTTAGGCTCTTAGGAGACACATCCGACTTCTTACCCCGTGGGGGTTGGTTCGCCAAGTAGATTGACGAGAGGAACACGCCAAAAGGGACATACCGAAAGGGACTTGGCGAGAGGGACGCGCCGAAAGGGGGCTTGCCGAGAGGGTTATGCCGAGAGGGTCACGCCGAGAGGGTCACGCCGAGAGGCTCACGCCGAGAGGCTCACACCGAGAGGGTCATGCCGAGAGGGTCTGGATTCCTCCAGCCCTACTTAGAACATGTGTTAGTTCTTAAAAGGCCTATCACCGAAGCTTTTCCCGATGCCCTCCAAGGATCCAACAACCCTATCAGCTAGGTGAGAGCCCGACAGCGGGAGCAGCTCGCGACCTAGTCGTTACACCAATTCACAACGTTTAGGGAGGGCCCAATAGACGTGCCAGCTAGGTGAGAGCCTGACATCGGGAGTGGTTCGAGGATTAGACCTTCATAAAACCGAGTGACTTCCAGGCTACTGGCTGGATGGGAGCCTGGCCAGTGGGATTTCCTCTGAGTCAACATTCCATAACCATATCAGTCTGCCACTGAGTGAGCCTTCGGCCCTGCCAGCTAGTGAGAGCCTGGTCAGCGGGTCTTCTCAGGGCCACCAACACCATGAACCTTTCAACCTTCCACCGAGTGACCCTTCGGCCATGCCTGTTAGTGAGAGTCTGGTCAGCGGGTCTACTAGAGGATACCAACACCATGAACCTTTCAACCTGTCACCGAGTGAGCCTTCGTCCCTGCCAGCTAGTGAGAGCCTGGTGGTCTGCTCGGGGCTACTGTTGAAGTTGAGACCGGGCGGTCTGTCGGTCTGGCTTGGCGGGTTTTTGACCGGGCGGTCTGGCGGTTTGCCTCCAGCGGGTTGGTTGCTGCGTTGAGGTTTGAGGTCCAAGCGGTCTAGCGGTCTGTTACTGGCGACTAGGAGACCGGGCGGTCTGTCGGTCTCACTTGGCGGCTTGTCTCTCTATCTGGCAGTGGCCGAGCGGTTAGCCCTTCTGTCTAACCGCGCGGCTTGTTCCGGTTTGTTGTTCTAGCCGCCCAGATTCTTTTGTATAGTTTTAGTCCCACATCTCTTATTTGTATTCTCTCTTCTCTCCTCCATTCTATATAAGGGAGGCCATACCTTTGTAATAGATACCTTTTTCTGATAATAAAATTTCAGTTATACCATTTCCGGCTTGTTTTAGTTCGCTTCTTACAGCTACCAATACTATGAACTTTCTAACCTGCCACCGAGTGAGCCTTCGACCCTGCCAACTAGTGAGAGCCTGGTTAACGGGTCTGCTCCGGGCTACCAATACCATGAACCTTTCAACCTGCCACCAAGTGAGCCTTCGTCCCTGCCAGCTAGTGAAAGCCTAGTCAGCGGGTCTGCTCGGGGCTACCAATACCATGAACTTTCTAACCTGCAATCGAGTGAGCCTTCGACCCTGTCAGCTAGTGAGAGCATGGTCAGCGGGTCTGCTCAGGGCTACCAATACCATAAACTTTCCAACCTGCCACCGAGTGAGCCTTCGGCCCTGCCAGCTAGTGAGATACTGGTCAGCCGGTTTGCTCGGGGCTACCAATACCATGAACTTTCCAACCTGCCACCGAGTGAGCCTTTTGCCCTGCCAGCTAGTGAGAGTCTGGTCAGCGGGCCTGCTCGGGGATACCAATACCATGAACTTTCCAACCCGCCACCGAGTGAGCCTTTGACTCTACCAGCTAGTGAGAGCCTGGTCAGCGGGTCTGCTCGGGGCTACCAATACCATGGACTTTATAACCTGCCACCGAGTGAGCCTTCGGCCCTGCCAGCTAGTAAGAGCCTGGTCAGCGGGTCTGCTCGGGGCTACCAATACCCTGAACTTTCCAACCTGCCACCGAGTGAGCCTTCGACCCTGCTAGCTAGTGAGAGCCTGGTCAGAGGGTCTGCTCGGGGCTACCATCTTACCCATGCTTTATTATGAGAGAGCTTCATACAATTATAGAGAAATAACTTTTGAACAATTCATCACAAAAAATATACAATCTTGTTCGAACTAAGGGTAGAAGCGCTTCAGGTCATCACCACTCCAAGTGTGACTGATGGACACCGCCTCCACATTCTGTAGGTGGTATCCTCCGGACCCCAAGGCCTTTTTGACCATATAGGGACCTTCCCAATTAGGATTGAGCTTTCCCACGACCGCCGACCTTTGTTGAAACCGGAAACCGGTCTCCGTGGAGTTCGGGATCCCAAAAGAGGGGTGACCGCGCACCTACTACGCTCAAGCGAACAATCTAGACACTAGACTAGGAACGTAAGGGACAGACCCAAGGTCTCAGCGTGGAGGTCCCACCACATACCCGGAAGACTAACCAACTCTTCCCCTCCCAAGCCAAAGGCTGAGCTAACTTGGCACCTTTGGAAGGCTCTCTTGGCCGAACAGAACCTCTAGGGAGGATCTCAAAATCCACTCCCTCTTAACTAAAGATGCCACCTCGGGTCCATGCACAACGCCCTTCAACTGCCCTCTTAATAGCACATAACCTCGCCTAACCGTTCTATTTTTCCGTAGCCCCCTTTTGGGCCGCCATCAACGTAACATAAGCCTTCAAGGGCTAGCAAAAGCATCGCGGACATCTCAAATTACAGGAACGCACGTTTCATACCTCGGCACGCAGGCCGGCAACATAAACAAAAAAGGTCTTCTAGGGCCGGCACGAACTTGGGCTTAAGCCCGCTGCTTTCTGCTACATTAAGAATGCACAACTTCCTCGGAGTCTTCTCCGGGAACCCCAGAACATCACCAATCCGGCTCATACGTCCGGATGGGCTTCACACAGCATGCCTAAACCCGTACTCACGCTTCCGGGTGCTAAATGTAATTAATAGCGGGGATGTAAACATCTACCCATCAGAGAGCACCCTTCCCCCACCCGTCGGTGGAGAGGAGCTTCCATGCAAGTATGGAAAATAAGGGCTTCACCTGCCTAAGTAGAAATATCGTTACCCTTGACGAGTGCTTGACGGCGGTGCTGGGAGAGAAGCTCTAGGTTGTTACGACTGAAAGTGATGTCGAGAGGACGAACCTCGGCCGGCCCTGCTAGGAATGACGAAATAAATATCTCTTGATGGTCGACCTTGTCGGGTGAAGTAGATCTCCTCTTTTGCTCCATTCTCCATGGGGTACGAGCCTCTTGCCGGAGGAGGGAGAGAGGAAATCCACATTTCCGGCTTGGTGTATGATTCGAGCTCCGGCCGGCGTCGGGAGAGAAGCTCCCGGCCGACGTAACTTCAAACGGCTGACCTTGACTCCATGAGGCCGATCCCGGCTGAGAGAGGGATGATTAGGGCCGATTCATGCTCCAATAGGTCGGTTCATGCTCCAATAGGTCGGTTCATGCTCCCATGGGTCGGTTCATGCTCCCATGGGTCGGTTATGACCATAGGCGGCGGGGACGAGAGAGGGGGAAGCAAGGCTCGGCCAGCCTTGCTCGATCCAGGCGACGACGAGAAAGGGTGATGCGCTCCTCCTTGCTTGCGGCGGCCTGGGCAGGAAATAATAGGAGGGGGCTCGGGCAACACGTCCAGGCGGCGGCCTTGACAGGAGGTGGAAAGGGAGCTCGGGCAGCACCTCTCGGCGGCGGCCTAGACAAGAGAGAGGGGAGGGGCCGGGCTTGCTCTTCCTAGCCAGCGATGAGAGAGAGAGAGAGAGAGAGAGAGAGAGAGAGAGGGAGAGAGCTAGGCCTCTCCTTGCTGAGGCGACCGGAGATAAGAAGGATGTCCGACATCGGGCTGCTCCAGGTGGTCGACGGGAGAGAGAGGGAGAGGAGAGGCTGTGCTCTTCTTTTTTCTCCCGAGCATAGGCTGGAACCCTAAAAGAAATCCCCTCCTCTTTTTTTGTTCTTCCCCCTGCTTACCCGTATGCCCCTCCCCCTTTTTCTTCTTTTCTTTTTTTGTTCCCATATCCATATATCTCCTCTCTAAATATATATCTATAAAGTATATATATATGGTTATAATAAATATATATAATATTTATATACATATATAATATATATCAAAATCTAACACATACATTCTTCACATGCGCACACGAGCACTCGCACGTCCTCGAACAGAGCTGCACCAAATCGCCGTTCATAGCACGTCTGAGCCCGCTCCCTGGGGAGGATCCCACTCGGCCGGGTACGGGGTTGTACACAATCTCCGCTCTTTTCGAGGTTGTCCAAGCTCGAAAAGAAATGTCCAACCCCAAGTACTCGACGAGTGGGTTCCGACTCAAAAAAAGGTTTGAGAGAACTCCCTACTTGGAAAAAGAACTCCAGGCCAGGGCTTAAATAAGAATCAACTCACTATCATGATCAAGCGGTAAGAACCAATCTATTTATTAAAAATCCAACCAAATTATCCACTGATGGGGAAGCTAATGGCAGTATCTGTTTTGAAATGCAAGGGGTTGTTATTTCAGATGGGCGTGCTTCGTATAGACACAATTACTCTGCTACCTCCTAGACATTTTATGTATCAGCAAGATCAACTTTAAAGGAAACAAGATCGATAACGCTACTTTTTTATGTCATGAAAGCGGATGATGTATTTTATACGGCCGGCTTTGCAAACAATTTAACTATTTTCATAAGACATGAAACAAGTGATGTATTAATATTAGTCTATTCAATTCATCAAAATGAAATTATTGATCTCAATTGCGGTTTAAACTATGGTTCTTCTCCTTTTGAAGAAGCATTGCACACTTTCTTGCTACGAGCGGATCAAACCCCTTCCAAAACCCTTTCCAAGTCCAAGTCCTTTCCCCCCAGGTGTGCCTACCGCCCTGCCCAGCTAATGAGAGCCTGAGCAGCGAGTCTACCCGGGGCCGAGCATCATTCGGGGTCCCTTACCCCCACAGGCGAGCCTACGGACCTGCCAGCTGGATGGGAGCCTGTGCAGCGGGTCTACCTGGGGCGGAGCCAGGCTCGGGGTAGTGCAAAAGTCTCCAAACAACCCCCAACCACCGAGTGAGCCTACAACCCTGCCAGCTCGATGGTAGCCTAGACAGCGGGTCTTCTCGGGGTCTCCTCTCCAAACAACCTCCAACCGCCGAGTGAGCCTACAAACCTGCCAGCTCGATGGTAGCCTGGACAGCGGGTCTTCTCGGGGTCTCCTCTCCAAACAACCTCCAACCGCCGAGTGAGCCTACAGACCTGCTAGCTCGATGGTAGCCTGGACAGCGGGTCTTCTCGGGGTCTCCTCTCCAAAACCAACTCCAACCACCGAGTGAGCCTACAGACCTGCCAGCTCGATGGTAGCCTGGACAGCGGGTCTTCTCAGGGTCTCCTCTCCAAAACCAACTATTTCACCCTCATGCCATAGAAGAAACTGCCTGAAATTTCATCATATTAGAAGGGCACAACATATTTAAAGGTATTGAAAAAAAAGGAAGATACTTCTGCATATGCTTCTCAAAAATGACAAACTATTACGAAAAGCCAAAGTGATACAGAATTGGAGAAAATATTCATATCTTGTGAAGGATTGAGCACTGACCAAAATTGAGGAAATCACTTTCGGAGCATTTTAGCGTATAACCCTGAGACGGCAGTATAGATAGCAGTCTCCCTTTTACCACTTTATGAGGGAATTGACATCAACCTAGTAGTTGCAGAACATTGACTAGTACCATTATTTTTATGCTCGGTAGATAGAAGATCACGATGATCCCCTGACCAACCGATTTCACTGAAGACTCATTTGGTCGCTTGTAAAATAGAAAACAATGATTCAATTTCCGTCAGAGTGAAAAATATGTTACAATTACTTCCTGAAAGGCTTTGATAAAACTTCTGATATTTAAAATTCGACAGAGAGTTCAACTAAATCAAACTAAATGATGAAGAACCTAGAAACTTAAAACATGTTTTGCACCTCAAGCAACTCACTGAGCCTTAACCCAAGTTTACGCTTTAAAACATTTTCCAATGAAAACACATAGTTTATACAGACACAAAATCATAGGATACTTGTCATTACCTCTACTTCCGACAACATACAGCCAGGACATCATGAAAGAATTTAAGATTATAATTCAAGACGCGCATGAAAAAGAAACCGTGTCTTCCTTGTCAAGTAGTCAATACGAACCAAAAATGGATTAGGAAAAAAGATTTTAAGTTTATCAATATTTCGAGTAAATGTATACACGGCATAACCTAAAAATGATTGGCAATGCCGCAACACTTAATAGAAAGTGTAAGCTTATACAATTCTGAACAATGGTAACCGGCTTCTCATCAAGTGTCCTTCATTCAAATTATAATAAATTCTGCATATAACTTATAACTTCTTGAAGATAATTATAGCTACCTCCATCATAAATATATAAACTCTGCATATAATACTAAATTCCGCCACCTAATACTAACGTACCAACCTCTCCATCATAAATATAAAGCAAACATAAAGAAACTAAAATAACTCAAAGCAAACAACGACTGCATCAGAGCTCATGGTCTCATCCCAAACTCATGAAGACTTACTCTTTCATGATGAACCTGTTATTTATAAAGTATTCCAAATAAGAAAGACCTTCGTAACTATGTCTCAACCTTAATTTGGAAAACAGGAAATTGAGGGGGGACTTCTTTCATCGCGTGACCTCGGTCGTCACTTGGTTCCTTTTCTATAGTCGTGACGTTCGCATGAGTTCTTCTGTGCTGGTCACGCTCCACGCTCACCGTGTAAGACCCCATTTTTTTTTTTTGAAAACCCGGGGTCTTATGCCCAGAACCGCCGCTTTGCGGTGACACCTTCGCACCCGGGAAGGTCGCCACTACAACGCGCCGATTCTGCCGGCCTTTTCGATCACAATAAGTAGCAAGCAAGAGAGAAGTAAGTCCACCAAAAGAGAATATCACATAAAATAAAACTCCACGAAGGGAGTGTCCACAGAAAATCATCAGAGTACAAATAGTCTGGAAATAAAAGGGCTCATGCCCGGTACATCAAGTCCTCACTACAAAACCACTCAATGCGGAAGCAAAACTAAATCTCTACTAAAGGGCCGGGACTCACAGTCCCCGTAGTCTGGACTCCCGTGCTAGACTGTCCCATCTCCAAGCGTACCGGCCTCCTGGGCTGCTCCTCCATGCTGGGCTCCGCGATCCCCTAAAATGTTATGGTTCGAAAACCGTTAGTCTAAAAGACTAAGCCCTATCATCCCCCACCCCTTCCCCCACGCTCTAAGGCACCGGGCGGAGAGGAAGAAAGGGGAGGACATGAAGGTGGAGATAAATTCCAAGGCAGATGACGGTGGACCTAACTAGCAAGTTATAACAGGGGAGCAATATAAATCTTAAGTGTTGTAATAGGTCAAACAAGAAGGAAAATAAGTAAGGTAATTTAAACCTTCACTTATGTGAGTACACATAAGCCAAGGGATCTTTTGCAAGGCTCCCATCGTATAAAGTGTCCCATACCACTTATACGTTGGGGTGTCGGCTATCAAACAGCAGCATATATATATATTGAAATTAACCTTTGATTTATAAACTTGCCCACACAAGCTTATAGACCAAGGGGTCGTTTTGCAAGTCCTAAAGTATAAGCGTCCCATTCCACTTATACTTTAGGTGTCAAGGTTGTTATGAATGATTATGGCATGCAGCTATATGGTGGGTATGATGATCAAGCAGTGCAACTCACACACCCAACTTTGTGTACACAAACCTTTAGTTCCCCCTTTCTGGAGATAACTCCCAGGATACTCCCGTAGTGGCAGACGGAAGCGGTGGGTTGGGCCTCGCCCACCTCAAAACCAGTAAAAGCACTACTGGTCTGACCTATCGTACGCCCTCAACGCCTGGTGCACGAGGCGGACTCCTGCGTACTCTTGCCGACTGGTCCGCCGGACTTAACCTTGGCTAAGTGCTAGTCACCTTGCCGAGTCAACGATATCGGTGTCGGTGCAATCGAACTCCCCGATATCGAAAACCCACCACCTTAATCTTTCCTATTTTTATGCACATGCATCCGTTTAATATATAACAATTTTAAAGTGTCAAACTCCCGGACTAAACCGTCCGTATAAACCACATCCGAGACCAACTTCCCCGGACTAAACCGTCCGGCTCATCCCCAGACTTCATCCCTTAGAGCACCACGGGACGGCGTCCCCTTGAACACCTCGGGACGACTTAACCATTACCAACCCTAACTAATGAGTGTGTGCAATGTGAATCCCTATTAGGCTAATTACTCTTCCGTTTGTTTTAAGATTTACGTTAGCCCAGGACTGCCCCCGGCATACCCCGTGAAGGGCTCTCAAGGGGCACTAGGAACCAAGACGGTGCATTACGGCCCGAAGTTCCCTTTCGCAAGGCACTTATTATTGTTGGTTAATACCCCGTTCCCAAACCCTTAATGTTACTCTGGTTCTAACCCTAATGTGTTTTAACTCCTTCACCCGCTCCCAGGAAAGACGATGTTCCGTCGAACCCGAGCTCCACCCATCCTTAGTTAACCTAACCACTATCCCATACCCAATTTCATTGATAACCTCCGAATCATCTTGCCACGGCATTTACACATGATTTGTCGCCCTATGACCATGGTATTACAATTTCTATGATTTCACTATATGCAGACCAACTTGAGCTAACAACAAGTATGATAGGAAGTGCATCAATTTCTCATCCAAACACCCTAAGATAATTACTAAGGGCCTATCATGACTTTTATAATTTAAATCCAGCACTTCCAAATTTTTCCTAAATAATTTAATATTTATTTAATTATCCAGAAATTAAAGCCATGAGTGATTTTGAGCATGAGGTACTACATTCATTCATCATAAAATTATAAGAAAATTACCAGGGCTCTACAATGTCCATAAATGTTCACTGACCAAAAATTATAATTTTACAAGGCCTAAAAATATTATTTAAAAATCATTTATAAATTCTACAAATTGCAAGCCTTGTGAATCAACCCCTATGATTATAGATCCAAAAATTCTACAATAATTACCAGAGATGTAAGAGGTCATAAAAACTCATTTGCCTAAGTTACACCAGATTTCAGTGAGGGAACAACCCATAATAATTATTTGACTATCTTTAGAAAATCAATGGCTTGTGAATGAAGTACTTAAAATAATCAGTTAATAATTCCAGCAAAATTCAAGCATATGTATAAGAATCTAAAAAGCTCTCTGCCAAAATTTCATATCCATTAATCAACCAGAGAAATCAAATTAATTAAAATACCCAAAAGCCTATTTTTGTGAGATATGAAGGAACTATCATGTATTGAATTCCAAGGCTCTCAATATTACTTCCCAGAGACTTCCCTAAACCCAAGAAGTACACTACCCAAGTTTCATGGCCTTTAGGCAAGTTTTGGTGACCTATTTTACCTTAACAAAGGAGGTGTCCTAAACTAGGGTTAGGGTTTAAGGGAGGGTAACCCTCTCCAAATCTTCCAAGACTTTGGTCAGGGGGGGTTCTAACCTCACTAGTCTCCTCTCCACCAAAAATCACTTCCATTCAAGGTCATTTGACCCCATGCCCTTCACAAGCCCCCAAAGTCCAACCTAGGGGTTTGGACTTGGGTCCTAGGGCATACTCACCCCAAACCACTCCATACACCATAAGGGAGTGTTAAAGCCCATTACAAACCAGTGGACCAAGTTTCAGCCTCTGGTGAGGGAGTTTGGTCAACTAAAATCACTAAGTGCACTTTTGACCTATTTGCCCCTTAATGGGCTAACCTAGGATTGGGTAATTACCCACCCAAAACATCTCCAAATTAAATGAAACTTTATACAGAGCTTCCCTAGGTCCCTAAGGACCTCCCACCAAAATTTTGGGGGATTTGGAGGTCATTAGACCCCTTAATCACTCTAAGATATGATTATTAAATTTTAACAAAAACTATAGAAAAATGTTATCCAAAAATTACCATTTTTGGATATGTCATAGGTGTAGGTAAGAATGACCCCTACATAAAATTTTAAGTCATTTGGAGGTCTGGTTTGATGTGGGCAACCAAAATGGTGTCTGACCTAGCCTAAGGACACCTTCCACCAAACTGAGTGCTGAGGTCAGCACAGTTATCCAAATTGGGTGAAATCAATTCTAAAATAAAGTAGACTCAAAGGGCTACAACTTTCATGTTCACTACTTTTTCTGTAGAGGGCTCTAGGTATTTTTAATAAATACAAACATTAAGAGGTAAAACTGTGACAGAAATACAAATAATATATCCAAACTATACTATCATGATTTTCACTATTTGCACGGATCTTGAAGCGATTTGGATGGCATCCATTCATCTCCTACCTCCAGCCAAGGGTGGGGATTGCCCGAACCTGGAGCCCCTTTATCTCATTGCCGCCGGCCATCCAGCCACCTCCCCGGCCGGCCACCGCCACCATCACCTCCGGTGAGGTGGTGGCTACCGCCAGGCGGCGGCACGGCCGCCGGAGAGGCTTTTTCCGGCGATCCCGCAAGCCATTTTTTTGGCAAAATCCGTGAAAACCAAAACTATGGATCGGGCTCAATTGAGCCCGATCCTCTCCCTAAATAATATCTAAGATCTATCCATGAGAGAAGGAGTAAGGGAGGACCTCTCTTGTGGCTTGGATGCGCGCCGATCGCCGGGATGCCATGTGGTGGAGGAGATCGCCGGAGTTCTGCGTTTACACTGTGAAGTTGAAGAAAATTGATGGGGGAAGATTGTAAACGGCTCCTCTGGACCTGGGGATGCTTTTTAATGGAAGAGAATGGGGAGGGGAGGGGTCTCTCTTCAAAGCCATTGATGGCCATGAAGGGGGGTTTTCGGCCATGCATGGGGAGGGGTGAAACTGACTTGGGAAGGCCGGGAAACGGCTGGAAACTCCTCCTCTTCCCCAGAGGAGTTGAATCCAGCCATTAGTGGAGGCCCTTGGCCTCCCTAGCCTTGAATGCCATTTCCTCCTCCTCTTTCTCTCTCCTCCATTAACCCATTTTGAGTTTTCTCTCTCCTAGTCACCCTGGCCGATTTTTATCAATTTGTTAACCCCATGTCAGCCCACTAATCTGATTAAGCATGGTCTAAGAGGTGGTTAGCCCAAATGGCTAATGGGTCCAAGCTTGAGTTAGCCCATTTGAGCTAGATTTGACCTAACCTAGCCTAGGGTTGACCTTGGTCAAATTGGCCTTTTGGGTCACCACCAATGGGTCCTTGGTGACCTATTAGCCTCCCCTAAAGTCTAGGTAGGGGTGGGTAGGGTTGTTAGGGCACCTTGTAGGTCATTTGACCCTTAATAAGGGCACTTTGACCATTTTGGGGTTAGAGTTGACTTGGGTCAACCTAGCTCCTAGGGTTGACTCCAATGGGTCTTAGGTGACCCATTGACCTCACTTTGGGTCCAGTGGGGCCTTGGTAGGGCCTACTTGACCTAGGTAGGGTCAATCAACCCTGAACAGGCCAATTTGACCTAATTAGGGTTAGGGTTGACCTTGGTCAACACAGGTTCTAGGATTCACCCTGATGAGTCCTAAAGTTCTTGTCAGGGGTTAGAGTGACCATAAGGAGGTCTTGGAGGTATGTTGAGGGCCCTAGGTCACTCTATCCTAAAGTTTAGTAGTTTACTATTTGCAGACCATAATGGTTTAACCACACCACTAGGCCCACTTGGTCTCCTTGGGGCTTCTTAGGGTTTTGTCATGACCCAGTCATGACAAAACCACTCCTAGGGGTCTAGTTGGCTGAGGGATGTTACAAATCCCAATATATAAACAAAAATTTCGTCCCCGAAATTCTAGTTAAGCCTACGGGTTTTCAAGAAAGAAAGCTAAATTGTAACATCCCGAGAGGTGGAAAGAAGTACCTGACTGAAGAGCTCCGGGTACTTTTGCTGCATCAAGTCCTGTGGTTCCCAGGTGTGCTCCTCTTGTCCATGATTTCTCCACAAGACCTTGACCAGCGGAACCTTCTTGCGTCGTAAGACTCGCATCCCAGTATCGTCTATCCGGATCGGCTCTAGGTGCACCGATCGATCGGAAGCTATAGGCCCATCCGTAGTCGTAATCTGCTGCTCCGGCCGAAGTAGAGCTCTCCTGAGGGAGGAAACGTGGAAGACGTCGTGCAAACCCGCTAGCTCCGGTGGCAGCTCCAATCTATATGCCAAGGGACCGATCCACTCCAGGATCTTGTAAGGCCCCATGTATCTCGGACTGAGCTTTTTCCGGCCACGCACCCGCGAGACTCCATGCATCGGTCGTATCTTCAAGAATACCCGGTCTCCTACCTGAAACTCTACTTGACGATGCCGAGCGTCATAATACTTCGCTTGCCTGCTCTGCGCCTCTAACATCCGGTCCCGGATCAGTCTCACCTGAGCCTCGGTGTCTTCCACAAACTCTGAGTCCAGAATCTTCGGATCCACGTCCTGCAGCCAAGATAACGGTGTCCTACACCTTCTCCCATACAGGGCCTCGTAAGGAGCCATCCGTATGCTGGACTGATAACTGTTGTTATACGAGAACTCCACCAATGGCAGCATCTTCTCCCAGGGCTCTCCGCGGTCTACAATACATAGTCTCAGAAGGTCTTCTAGCGTCTGATTGGTACGCTCCGTCTGCCCGTCAGTCTGGGGGTGGAAGGCCGTACTGAAAGTCAGTCGGGAGCCAAGGTACGCCTGCACCGATTTCCACTCTCTGGACGTAAACCGCCCATCTCGATCTGATACGATCGTCCTTGGCACGCCGTGATAACGAATATACTGCTCCACGAACTTCCGAACCAACACTCCAACAGAGTCGTCCTTCCTGATCGGGATGAACCTAGCCACCTTCGTTAGACGGTCCACGATCACCCAGATCGAATCGTTTCCCGTCCGTGATCGAGGTAGGCCGTGGATGAAGTCCATCGCGATGTCCTCAAATTTCCACTCCGGCACCGGGAGTGGCTGCAATAAACCAGCGGGATGCCTACACTCTGCCTTCACTAACTGGCATGTCTCGCAGTGGGTCACGAAGTACATAATGTCTTTCTTCATCCCTGGCCAAAACATCATCTTCTTCAAGTCTGCCGTCATCTTCGTGATCCCCGGGTGTATAGAATATCTACTACAATGCGCCTCCGCCATGATGTCCTCCCGAACCCGGCCTCCTGCGGGTATATAAACCCTGCCTCTGAAATGTAGCAATCCGTCTCTCAGGGAATAATCTCCTGTCGAACCCTCCTCCAAGGCTCGGAATATCGGCACTGCCCATGCATCTGTCCTTTGTTCGTCCCGGATGCGGTCCCGAATATCATCAATAGCCACCATCGATGCCAGATACTCCCTATATAGCTCTGGGTCATCCTCGGACACTAGGGATATCTGCATATCTCTGAAGGTCCGAACTAGC
This sequence comes from Platanthera zijinensis, assembly GCA_039513925.1. Lineage (NCBI taxonomy): Eukaryota > Viridiplantae > Streptophyta > Magnoliopsida > Asparagales > Orchidaceae > Platanthera > Platanthera zijinensis. Next base: position 4,183,649 of record CM077089.1, read on the forward strand.
TCCATGGACATAACTTGGGGCCTGGCTTCGGAAGTGGCCGCTCTCCGACTCAACGCGTCGGCCACCACGTTTACCCTCCCTGGGTGGTAGTGCATCTCATACTGATAATCTGCTAAGAACTCCACCCAGCGCCTCTGCCTGATATTCAGCTCCTTCTGCGTGTCCACATATTTCAAGTTCTTGTGATCGGAGAAGATATCGCAGTGGACTCCATAAAGATAATGGCGCCAGACCTTCAGAGCAAAAACGACCGCTCCCATCTCGAGGTCGTGCACCGGGTAGTTCCTCTCATGGGTCTTCAGCTGGCGGGAGGCATATGCTATGACATGTCCGTTCTGCATTAGCACCGCTCCCATCCCTTGGTATGATGCGTCGGTATACACCTGGAATCCTTCCTTTCCAGATGGAAGGGCCAGAATCGGGGCTGAGATGAGTCGGTCCTTTAGCTCCTGGAAGGCCGCCTGGCACTGCGCGGTCCAAACGAAAGGCGTCTCCTTCCTTGTCAAAGATGTGAGGGGGAGGGCAATTTGAGAGAACCCTTCCACGAACTTCCGGTAATAACCGGCAAGTCCCAAGAAACTTCGTACATCAGTGGCTGTCTTCAACGGCGGCCAATCTCGAACTGCCTGAATCTTTGCCGGATCCACTGCCAACCCGGCTCCGCTGATAATATGGCCTAGGAAAGCCACCTCCTTCAACCAAAACTGACACTTGCTGGATTTCGCATAAAGGTGATGCTCCCGCAACCTCTGTAGAGTCAGTGCCAGATGCCGAGTGTGCTCCTCCTCCGTCCTAGAGTAGATCAGGATGTCGTCTATGAATACTATAACGAACACATCCAAGTAGGCCTCAAAAACCCGGTTCATGAGGCTCATGAACGCCGACGGCGCATTTGTGAGCCCGAAGGGCATCACGGTGAACTCATACAAGCCATATCTGCTACTGAAGGCCGTCTTCGGAATATCCTCCTCCTGGATCCGCAGCTGGTAGTATCCTGACCTCAAGTCCAGCTTCGAGAAATAGTGGGCTCCCTCCAGCTGGTCGAACAACTCGTCTATCCGGGGGAGCGGATAGGTATTTCGGACGGTCAGCCTATTTAGTGCTCGATAATCGATGCACAGGCGAAGTGTCCCATCCTTCTTCTTCACGAATAAGACCGGAGCTCCCCATGGCGAAGAACTCGGTCTAACAAATCCCGCCTCCACCAACTCTCGCAACTGAGTCCGAAACTCCGCCAGCTCTTTCGGGGCCATCCGATAGGGAGCCCTGGATATCGGCTTAGCCCCTGGCACCAACTGAATCTGGAAATCCTTCTCCCTGTGCGGAGGCAATCCTGGCAGCTTCTCTGGAAACACATCGGCGTAATCACAAACCACCGGTATATTGGCAATCCGGTCCTTCTCCTCGGTCATCTCGAACAGTACCTGATATACCATGTCTCCCTGTAGGTGGGCCTTGACGGCCTGAATAGAGGATAAGAAAATATAGGACGCAGGTCTAATACCTTCCATCACGATGAGAGAATCCCCATATCTAAGGGTAACCTTCTTGGCCAAGCAGTCAATCTGGGCATGGTTCCAATGAAGCCATGACATACCCAGAATCAGATCATAATCTGGCAGTGGCAAGACCGTTGCTGACGCTTCGAAAGGTTTCCCGCCTATCCATGCCTCCATATTGCAACGGGACGAGGTGAACAGCTCCGACCCGTCAGGTAGCCGTATCTTCATCATCGACCCCGTGAATTTCTCCACGCCATCCAACCCTTGGATAAAAGTCTCCGACACAAACGAGTGCGAGGCACCCGTGTCGAAGAGAGTGTGTGCGGGTTTGCCGCAAATGAAGACAATGCCTGAGATTGTGACTTAACTTAGAGTTTTATTCTTGGTTTTTACTACCTAATGCTAAAAACAGTTAATTCCTAGGAAAGGATGGAAAAAGATTTAAGACAAAGCAAACAAACATAGTCGTACCTGTGATCACTTGCTCAGGTTGTCGGGGCTGGGCCAGGTCCAGTGCATATACCTGCTCCCTTTCTTGCCTACGGTCTCCGCCCTGGTATCCTTGTCCTTGACCGCGTCCTCGACCTCCATAGTGCTGAGCAGGTGGGGCAATCTGTGGCGCTAGTGGGGGCCCCCTTCTCATAGGGCAGTTCCTCTTGATATGCCCCACCTGACGGCAGTGAAAACACTCTGGTGGAGGGTAAGCCCTCCCTCCTGGTCTCTGCAAATCCTGCATCTGTGGTCTTGGTATCTCCCGCATCTGGAGGGGCTGGGGAGCTAGAGTCACCTGCTCCCTCGACTCCTGTCTCACCTCCTGACGAGGCTGATCCTCCATCCTGCCCACATCTGTAACACGACCTCGTCGCTGCTCATTTCTTGCTCCACGATTCTGATCCTCCATTGGCCGCTTCCGGCCCCGGGTAGCGTGCCAGTCTGCCTCGATCCTCTTGGCCATCTCTAGCATCCGAGGAATAGGCCCATCGGACACGAACAATAGGGCCTCCCTCAAATCCTCCTTCAAGCCCTTGTAAAACCTCTTGGTGTACCCGGCTTCGTCCAGCTGATAAGAATCTGCATATCGGGCTAGATGATCGAACTCCCGATGGTACTCCACCACCGACCTGGTGCCCTGCTTTAGCTGTAAGAACCGGTCCTCAAGCTCATCCCTGGCCGATTGCGGAACAAAATGTTCCAACAGCGCGACCCTGAATTCTCCCCAAGTGACCTCCGCAACCTCCCTGTCAGCATAAGTCTTGTCCAGGAGTGTCTTCCACCACCTCTTGGCATGGGACTCTAGGCAAGAGACCACCAACGCCACCCTCTCCTCCACCGGGCATCGTATCCCAGTCAGCATCTCATGCATGATGTCCAACCACTCCTCTGTCCGAACTGCCGTCTCTGTCCCCAAGTAGGACGGGGGAGAAAGTCCTCGGAATATACTCAGCCAGTTGGCTCCCGGAATCAACTGCGGAGCCGGAGCCTGTTGAGCCCTGAAGGCTTCTAGGATGGCTGTCAAAGTCTGCCCCATGTCCGTCTGAAGGAAAGGAGCGGGAGCTGGTGGAGGTGGTGCAGCATCCGGAGTCTGCAAAACTTCACCCTGTGGAGTAGGCTGCGCTGAGGGCTGCGAAAAGAAAATTTTTATTATGAGAAAACGGTTCGAAAGGACTAAATGTGGACAATTATATGTGATTCCCCTTATGGGCACACCACTGCTTCCGCTGCTTAGTTTGTCCGCAAACTAAACTCGCGCGGGGGTGACCCAGGGATTTGTGGACTGCTACTAATCCGATCGATGTTTTCTCTGATACCACTTTGTAAGACCCCATTTTTTTTTTTTTTGAAAACCCGGGGTCTTATGCCCAGAACCGCCGCTTTGCGGTGACACCTTCGCACCCGGGAAGGTCGCCACTACAACGCGCCGATTCTGCCGGCCTTTTCGATCACAATAAGTAGCAAGCAAGAGAGAAGTAAGTCCACCAAAAGAGAATATCACATAAAATAAAACTCCACGAAGGGAGTGTCCACAGAAAATCATCAGAGTACAAATAGTCTGGAAATAAAAGGGCTCATGCCCGGTACATCAAGTCCTCACTACAAAACCACTCAATGCGGAAGCAAAACTAAATCTCTACTAAAGGGCCGGGACTCACAGTCCCCGTAGTCTGGACTCCCGTGCTAGACTGTCCCATCTCCAAGCGTACCGGCCTCCTGGGCTGCTCCTCCATGCTGGGCTCCGCGATCCCCTAAAATGTTATGGTTCGAAAACCGTTAGTCTAAAAGACTAAGCCCTATCATCCCCCACCCCTTCCCCCACGCTCTAAGGCACCGGGCGGAGAGGAAGAAAGGGGAGGACATGAAGGTGGAGATAAATTCCAAGGCAGATGACGGTGGACCTAACTAGCAAGTTATAACAGGGGAGCAATATAAATCTTAAGTGTTGTAATAGGTCAAACAAGAAGGAAAATAAGTAAGGTAATTTAAACCTTCACTTATGTGAGTACACATAAGCCAAGGGATCTTTTGCAAGGCTCCCATCGTATAAAGTGTCCCATACCACTTATACGTTGGGGTGTCGGCTATCAAACAGCAGCATATATATATATTGAAATTAACCTTTGATTTATAAACTTGCCCACACAAGCTTATAGACCAAGGGGTCGTTTTGCAAGTCCTAAAGTATAAGCGTCCCATTCCACTTATACTTTAGGTGTCAAGGTTGTTATGAATGATTATGGCATGCAGCTATATGGTGGGTATGATGATCAAGCAGTGCAACTCACACACCCAACTTTGTGTACACAAACCTTTAGTTCCCCCTTTCTGGAGATAACTCCCAGGATACTCCCGTAGTGGCAGACGGAAGCGGTGGGTTGGGCCTCGCCCACCTCAAAACCAGTAAAAGCACTACTGGTCTGACCTATCGTACGCCCTCAACGCCTGGTGCACGAGGCGGACTCCTGCGTACTCTTGCCGACTGGTCCGCCGGACTTAACCTTGGCTAAGTGCTAGTCACCTTGCCGAGTCAACGATATCGGTGTCGGTGCAATCGAACTCCCCGATATCGAAAACCCACCACCTTAATCTTTCCTATTTTTATGCACATGCATCCGTTTAATATATAACAATTTTAAAGTGTCAAACTCCCGGACTAAACCGTCCGTATAAACCACATCCGAGACCAACTTCCCCGGACTAAACCGTCCGGCTCATCCCCAGACTTCATCCCTTAGAGCACCACGGGACGGCGTCCCCTTGAACACCTCGGGACGACTTAACCATTACCAACCCTAACTAATGAGTGTGTGCAATGTGAATCCCTATTAGGCTAATTACTCTTCCGTTTGTTTTAAGATTTACGTTAGCCCAGGACTGCCCCCGGCATACCCCGTGAAGGGCTCTCAAGGGGCACTAGGAACCAAGACGGTGCATTACGGCCCGAAGTTCCCTTTCGCAAGGCACTTATTATTGTTGGTTAATACCCCGTTCCCAAACCCTTAATGTTACTCTGGTTCTAACCCTAATGTGTTTTAACTCCTTCACCCGCTCCCAGGAAAGACGATGTTCCGTCGAACCCGAGCTCCACCCATCCTTAGTTAACCTAACCACTATCCCATACCCAATTTCATTGATAACCTCCGAATCATCTTGCCACGGCATTTACACATGATTTGTCGCCCTATGACCATGGTATTACAATTTCTATGATTTCACTATATGCAGACCAACTTGAGCTAACAACAAGTATGATAGGAAGTGCATCAATTTCTCATCCAAACACCCTAAGATAATTACTAAGGGCCTATCATGACTTTTATAATTTAAATCCAGCACTTCCAAATTTTTCCTAAATAATTTAATATTTATTTAATTATCCAGAAATTAAAGCCATGAGTGATTTTGAGCATGAGGTACTACATTCATTCATCATAAAATTATAAGAAAATTACCAGGGCTCTACAATGTCCATAAATGTTCACTGACCAAAAATTATAATTTTACAAGGCCTAAAAATATTATTTAAAAATCATTTATAAATTCTACAAATTGCAAGCCTTGTGAATCAACCCCTATGATTATAGATCCAAAAATTCTACAATAATTACCAGAGATGTAAGAGGTCATAAAAACTCATTTGCCTAAGTTACACCAGATTTCAGTGAGGGAACAACCCATAATAATTATTTGACTATCTTTAGAAAATCAATGGCTTGTGAATGAAGTACTTAAAATAATCAGTTAATAATTCCAGCAAAATTCAAGCATATGTATAAGAATCTAAAAAGCTCTCTGCCAAAATTTCATATCCATTAATCAACCAGAGAAATCAAATTAATTAAAATACCCAAAAGCCTATTTTTGTGAGATATGAAGGAACTATCATGTATTGAATTCCAAGGCTCTCAATATTACTTCCCAGAGACTTCCCTAAACCCAAGAAGTACACTACCCAAGTTTCATGGCCTTTAGGCAAGTTTTGGTGACCTATTTTACCTTAACAAAGGAGGTGTCCTAAACTAGGGTTAGGGTTTAAGGGAGGGTAACCCTCTCCAAATCTTCCAAGACTTTGGTCAGGGGGGGTTCTAACCTCACTAGTCTCCTCTCCACCAAAAATCACTTCCATTCAAGGTCATTTGACCCCATGCCCTTCACAAGCCCCCAAAGTCCAACCTAGGGGTTTGGACTTGGGTCCTAGGGCATACTCACCCCAAACCACTCCATACACCATAAGGGAGTGTTAAAGCCCATTACAAACCAGTGGACCAAGTTTCAGCCTCTGGTGAGGGAGTTTGGTCAACTAAAATCACTAAGTGCACTTTTGACCTATTTGCCCCTTAATGGGCTAACCTAGGATTGGGTAATTACCCACCCAAAACATCTCCAAATTAAATGAAACTTTATACAGAGCTTCCCTAGGTCCCTAAGGACCTCCCACCAAAATTTTGGGGGATTTGGAGGTCATTAGACCCCTTAATCACTCTAAGATATGATTATTAAATTTTAACAAAAACTATAGAAAAATGTTATCCAAAAATTACCATTTTTGGATATGTCATAGGTGTAGGTAAGAATGACCCCTACATAAAATTTTAAGTCATTTGGAGGTCTGGTTTGATGTGGGCAACCAAAATGGTGTCTGACCTAGCCTAAGGACACCTTCCACCAAACTGAGTGCTGAGGTCAGCACAGTTATCCAAATTGGGTGAAATCAATTCTAAAATAAAGTAGACTCAAAGGGCTACAACTTTCATGTTCACTACTTTTTCTGTAGAGGGCTCTAGGTATTTTTAATAAATACAAACATTAAGAGGTAAAACTGTGACAGAAATACAAATAATATATCCAAACTATACTATCATGATTTTCACTATTTGCACGGATCTTGAAGCGATTTGGATGGCATCCATTCATCTCCTACCTCCAGCCAAGGGTGGGGATTGCCCGAACCTGGAGCCCCTTTATCTCATTGCCGCCGGCCATCCAGCCACCTCCCCGGCCGGCCACCGCCACCATCACCTCCGGTGAGGTGGTGGCTACCGCCAGGCGGCGGCACGGCCGCCGGAGAGGCTTTTTCCGGCGATCCCGCAAGCCATTTTTTTGGCAAAATCCGTGAAAACCAAAACTATGGATCGGGCTCAATTGAGCCCGATCCTCTCCCTAAATAATATCTAAGATCTATCCATGAGAGAAGGAGTAAGGGAGGACCTCTCTTGTGGCTTGGATGCGCGCCGATCGCCGGGATGCCATGTGGTGGAGGAGATCGCCGGAGTTCTGCGTTTACACTGTGAAGTTGAAGAAAATTGATGGGGGAAGATTGTAAACGGCTCCTCTGGACCTGGGGATGCTTTTTAATGGAAGAGAATGGGGAGGGGAGGGGTCTCTCTTCAAAGCCATTGATGGCCATGAAGGGGGGGTTTTCGGCCATGCATGGGGAGGGGTGAAACTGACTTGGGAAGGCCGGGAAACGGCTGGAAACTCCTCCTCTTCCCCAGAGGAGTTGAATCCAGCCATTAGTGGAGGCCCTTGGCCTCCCTAGCCTTGAATGCCATTTCCTCCTCCTCTTTCTCTCTCCTCCATTAACCCATTTTGAGTTTTCTCTCTCCTAGTCACCCTGGCCGATTTTTATCAATTTGTTAACCCCATGTCAGCCCACTAATCTGATTAAGCATGGTCTAAGAGGTGGTTAGCCCAAATGGCTAATGGGTCCAAGCTTGAGTTAGCCCATTTGAGCTAGATTTGACCTAACCTAGCCTAGGGTTGACCTTGGTCAAATTGGCCTTTTGGGTCACCACCAATGGGTCCTTGGTGACCTATTAGCCTCCCCTAAAGTCTAGGTAGGGGTGGGTAGGGTTGTTAGGGCACCTTGTAGGTCATTTGACCCTTAATAAGGGCACTTTGACCATTTTGGGGTTAGAGTTGACTTGGGTCAACCTAGCTCCTAGGGTTGACTCCAATGGGTCTTAGGTGACCCATTGACCTCACTTTGGGTCCAGTGGGGCCTTGGTAGGGCCTACTTGACCTAGGTAGGGTCAATCAACCCTGAACAGGCCAATTTGACCTAATTAGGGTTAGGGTTGACCTTGGTCAACACAGGTTCTAGGATTCACCCTGATGAGTCCTAAAGTTCTTGTCAGGGGTTAGAGTGACCATAAGGAGGTCTTGGAGGTATGTTGAGGGCCCTAGGTCACTCTATCCTAAAGTTTAGTAGTTTACTATTTGCAGACCATAATGGTTTAACCACACCACTAGGCCCACTTGGTCTCCTTGGGGCTTCTTAGGGTTTTGTCATGACCCAGTCATGACAAAACCACTCCTAGGGGTCTAGTTGGCTGAGGGATGTTACAAATCCCAATATATAAACAAAAATTTCGTCCCCGAAATTCTAGTTAAGCCTACGGGTTTTCAAGAAAGAAAGCTAAATTGTAACATCCCGAGAGGTGGAAAGAAGTACCTGACTGAAGAGCTCCGGGTACTTTTGCTGCATCAAGTCCTGTGGTTCCCAGGTGTGCTCCTCTTGTCCATGATTTCTCCACAAGACCTTGACCAGCGGAACCTTCTTGCGTCGTAAGACTCGCATCCCAGTATCGTCTATCCGGATCGGCTCTAGGTGCACCGATCGATCGGAAGCTATAGGCCCATCCGTAGTCGTAATCTGCTGCTCCGGCCGAAGTAGAGCTCTCCTGAGGGAGGAAACGTGGAAGACGTCGTGCAAACCCGCTAGCTCCGGTGGCAGCTCCAATCTATATGCCAAGGGACCGATCCACTCCAGGATCTTGTAAGGCCCCATGTATCTCGGACTGAGCTTTTTCCGGCCACGCACCCGCGAGACTCCATGCATCGGTCGTATCTTCAAGAATACCCGGTCTCCTACCTGAAACTCTACTTGACGATGCCGAGCGTCATAATACTTCGCTTGCCTGCTCTGCGCCTCTAACATCCGGTCCCGGATCAGTCTCACCTGAGCCTCGGTGTCTTCCACAAACTCTGAGTCCAGAATCTTCGGATCCACGTCCTGCAGCCAAGATAACGGTGTCCTACACCTTCTCCCATACAGGGCCTCGTAAGGAGCCATCCGTATGCTGGACTGATAACTGTTGTTATACGAGAACTCCACCAATGGCAGCATCTTCTCCCAGGGCTCTCCGCGGTCTACAATACATAGTCTCAGAAGGTCTTCTAGCGTCTGATTGGTACGCTCCGTCTGCCCGTCAGTCTGGGGGTGGAAGGCCGTACTGAAAGTCAGTCGGGAGCCAAGGTACGCCTGCACCGATTTCCACTCTCTGGACGTAAACCGCCCATCTCGATCTGATACGATCGTCCTTGGCACGCCGTGATAACGAATATACTGCTCCACGAACTTCCGAACCAACACTCCAACAGAGTCGTCCTTCCTGATCGGGATGAACCTAGCCACCTTCGTTAGACGGTCCACGATCACCCAGATCGAATCGTTTCCCGTCCGTGATCGAGGTAGGCCGTGGATGAAGTCCATCGCGATGTCCTCAAATTTCCACTCCGGCACCGGGAGTGGCTGCAATAAACCAGCGGGATGCCTACACTCTGCCTTCACTAACTGGCATGTCTCGCAGTGGGTCACGAAGTACATAATGTCTTTCTTCATCCCTGGCCAAAACATCATCTTCTTCAAGTCTGCCGTCATCTTCGTGATCCCCGGGTGTATAGAATATCTACTACAATGCGCCTCCGCCATGATGTCCTCCCGAACCCGGCCTCCTGCGGGTATATAAACCCTGCCTCTGAAATGTAGCAATCCGTCTCTCAGGGAATAATCTCCTGTCGAACCCTCCTCCAAGGCTCGGAATATCGGCACTGCCCATGCATCTGTCCTTTGTTCGTCCCGGATGCGGTCCCGAATATCATCAATAGCCACCATCGATGCCAGATACTCCCTATATAGCTCTGGGTCATCCTCGGACACTAGGGATATCTGCATATCTCTGAAGGTCCGAACTAGCTCCATGGACATAACTTGGGGCCTGGCTTCGGAAGTGGCCGCTCTCCGACTCAACGCGTCGGCCACCACGTTTACCCTCCCTGGGTGGTAGTGCATCTCATACTGATAATCTGCTAAGAACTCCACCCAGCGCCTCTGCCTGATATTCAGCTCCTTCTGCGTGTCCACATATTTCAAGTTCTTGTGATCGGAGAAGATATCGCAGTGGACTCCATAAAGATAATGGCGCCAGACCTTCAGAGCAAAAACGACCGCTCCCATCTCGAGGTCGTGCACCGGGTAGTTCCTCTCATGGGTCTTCAGCTGGCGGGAGGCATATGCTATGACATGTCCGTTCTGCATTAGCACCGCTCCCATCCCTTGGTATGATGCGTCGGTATACACCTGGAATCCTTCCTTTCCAGATGGAAGGGCCAGAATCGGGGCTGAGATGAGTCGGTCCTTTAGCTCCTGGAAGGCCGCCTGGCACTGCGCGGTCCAAACGAAAGGCGTCTCCTTCCTTGTCAAAGATGTGAGGGGGAGGGCAATTTGAGAGAACCCTTCCACGAACTTCCGGTAATAACCGGCAAGTCCCAAGAAACTTCGTACATCAGTGGCTGTCTTCAACGGCGGCCAATCTCGAACTGCCTGAATCTTTGCCGGATCCACTGCCAACCCGGCTCCGCTGATAATATGGCCTAGGAAAGCCACCTCCTTCAACCAAAACTGACACTTGCTGGATTTCGCATAAAGGTGATGCTCCCGCAACCTCTGTAGAGTCAGTGCCAGATGCCGAGTGTGCTCCTCCTCCGTCCTAGAGTAGATCAGGATGTCGTCTATGAATACTATAACGAACACATCCAAGTAGGCCTCAAAAACCCGGTTCATGAGGCTCATGAACGCCGACGGCGCATTTGTGAGCCCGAAGGGCATCACGGTGAACTCATACAAGCCATATCTGCTACTGAAGGCCGTCTTCGGAATATCCTCCTCCTGGATCCGCAGCTGGTAGTATCCTGACCTCAAGTCCAGCTTCGAGAAATAGTGGGCTCCCTCCAGCTGGTCGAACAACTCGTCTATCCGGGGGAGCGGATAGGTATTTCGGACGGTCAGCCTATTTAGTGCTCGATAATCGATGCACAGGCGAAGTGTCCCATCCTTCTTCTTCACGAATAAGACCGGAGCTCCCCATGGCGAAGAACTCGGTCTAACAAATCCCGCCTCCACCAACTCTCGCAACTGAGTCCGAAACTCCGCCAGCTCTTTCGGGGCCATCCGATAGGGAGCCCTGGATATCGGCTTAGCCCCTGGCACCAACTGAATCTGGAAATCCTTCTCCCTGTGCGGAGGCAATCCTGGCAGCTTCTCTGGAAACACATCGGCGTAATCACAAACCACCGGTATATTGGCAATCCGGTCCTTCTCCTCGGTCATCTCGAACAGTACCTGATATACCATGTCTCCCTGTAGGTGGGCCTTGACGGCCTGAATAGAGGATAAGAAAATATAGGACGCAGGTCTAATACCTTCCATCACGATGAGAGAATCCCCATATCTAAGGGTAACCTTCTTGGCCAAGCAGTCAATCTGGGCATGGTTCCAATGAAGCCATGACATACCCAGAATCAGATCATAATCTGGCAGTGGCAAGACCGTTGCTGACGCTTCGAAAGGTTTCCCGCCTATCCATGCCTCCATATTGCAACGGGACGAGGTGAACAGCTCCGACCCGTCAGGTAGCCGTATCTTCATCATCGACCCCGTGAATTTCTCCACGCCATCCAACCCTTGGATAAAAGTCTCCGACACAAACGAGTGCGAGGCACCCGTGTCGAAGAGAGTGTGTGCGGGTTTGCCGCAAATGAAGACAATGCCTGAGATTGTGACTTAACTTAGAGTTTTATTCTTGGTTTTTACTACCTAATGCTAAAAACAGTTAATTCCTAGGAAAGGATGGAAAAAGATTTAAGACAAAGCAAACAAACATAGTCGTACCTGTGATCACTTGCTCAGGTTGTCGGGGCTGGGCCAGGTCCAGTGCATATACCTGCTCCCTTTCTTGCCTACGGTCTCCGCCCTGGTATCCTTGTCCTTGACCGCGTCCTCGACCTCCATAGTGCTGAGCAGGTGGGGCAATCTGTGGCGCTAGTGGGGGCCCCCTTCTCATAGGGCAGTTCCTCTTGATATGCCCCACCTGACGGCAGTGAAAACACTCTGGTGGAGGGTAAGCCCTCCCTCCTGGTCTCTGCAAATCCTGCATCTGTGGTCTTGGTATCTCCCGCATCTGGAGGGGCTGGGGAGCTAGAGTCACCTGCTCCCTCGACTCCTGTCTCACCTCCTGACGAGGCTGATCCTCCATCCTGCCCACATCTGTAACACGACCTCGTCGCTGCTCATTTCTTGCTCCACGATTCTGATCCTCCATTGGCCGCTTCCGGCCCCGGGTAGCGTGCCAGTCTGCCTCGATCCTCTTGGCCATCTCTAGCATCCGAGGAATAGGCCCATCGGACACGAACAATAGGGCCTCCCTCAAATCCTCCTTCAAGCCCTTGTAAAACCTCTTGGTGTACCCGGCTTCGTCCAGCTGATAAGAATCTACATATCGGGCTAGATGATCGAACTCCCGATGGTACTCCACCACCGACCTGGTGCCCTGCTTTAGCTGTAAGAACCGGTCCTCAAGCTCATCCCTGGCCGATTGCGGAACAAAATGTTCCAACAGCGCGACCCTGAATTCTCCCCAAGTGACCTCCGCAACCTCCCTGTCAGCATAAGTCTTGTCCAGGAGTGTCTTCCACCACCTCTTGGCATGGGACTCTAGGCAAGAGACCACCAACGCCACCCTCTCCTCCACCGGGCATCGTATCCCAGTCAGCATCTCATGCATGATGTCCAACCACTCCTCTGTCCGAACTGCCGTCTCTGTCCCCAAGTAGGACGGGGGAGAAAGTCCTCGGAATATACTCAGCCAGTTGGCTCCCGGAATCAACTGCGGAGCCGGAGCCTGTTGAGCCCTGAAGGCTTCTAGGATGGCTGTCAAAGTCTGCCCCATGTCCGTCTGAAGGAAAGGAGCGGGAGCTGGTGGAGGTGGTGCAGCATCCGGAGTCTGCAAAACTTCACCCTGTGGAGTAGGCTGCGCTGAGGGCTGCGAAAAGAAAATTTTTATTATGAGAAAACGGTTCGAAAGGACTAAATGTGGACAATTATATGTGATTCCCCTTATGGGCACACCACTGCTTCCGCTGCTTAGTTTGTCCGCAAACTAAACTCGCGCGGGGGTGACCCAGGGATTTGTGGACTGCTACTAATCCGATCGATGTTTTCTCTGATACCACTTTGTAAGACCCCATTTTTTTTTTTTTTTGAAAACCCGGGGTCTTATGCCCAGAACCGCCGCTTTGCGGTGACACCTTCGCACCCGGGAAGGTCGCCACTACAACGCGCCGATTCTGCCGGCCTTTTCGATCACAATAAGTAGCAAGCAAGAGAGAAGTAAGTCCACCAAAAGAGAATATCACATAAAATAAAACTCCACGAAGGGAGTGTCCACAGAAAATCATCAGAGTACAAATAGTCTGGAAATAAAAGGGCTCATGCCCGGTACATCAAGTCCTCACTACAAAACCACTCAATGCGGAAGCAAAACTAAATCTCTACTAAAGGGCCGGGACTCACAGTCCCCGTAGTCTGGACTCCCGTGCTAGACTGTCCCATCTCCAAGCGTACCGGCCTCCTGGGCTGCTCCTCCATGCTGGGCTCCGCGATCCCCTAAAATGTTATGGTTCGAAAACCGTTAGTCTAAAAGACTAAGCCCTATCATCCCCCACCCCTTCCCCCACGCTCTAAGGCACCGGGCGGAGAGGAAGAAAGGGGAGGACATGAAGGTGGAGATAAATTCCAAGGCAGATGACGGTGGACCTAACTAGCAAGTTATAACAGGGGAGCAATATAAATCTTAAGTGTTGTAATAGGTCAAACAAGAAGGAAAATAAGTAAGGTAATTTAAACCTTCACTTATGTGAGTACACATAAGCCAAGGGATCTTTTGCAAGGCTCCCATCGTATAAAGTGTCCCATACCACTTATACGTTGGGGTGTCGGCTATCAAACAGCAGCATATATATATATTGAAATTAACCTTTGATTTATAAACTTGCCCACACAAGCTTATAGACCAAGGGGTCGTTTTGCAAGTCCTAAAGTATAAGCGTCCCATTCCACTTATACTTTAGGTGTCAAGGTTGTTATGAATGATTATGGCATGCAGCTATATGGTGGGTATGATGATCAAGCAGTGCAACTCACACACCCAACTTTGTGTACACAAACCTTTAGTTCCCCCTTTCTGGAGATAACTCCCAGGATACTCCCGTAGTGGCAGACGGAAGCGGTGGGTTGGGCCTCGCCCACCTCAAAACCAGTAAAAGCACTACTGGTCTGACCTATCGTACGCCCTCAACGCCTGGTGCACGAGGCGGACTCCTGCGTACTCTTGCCGACTGGTCCGCCGGACTTAACCTTGGCTAAGTGCTAGTCACCTTGCCGAGTCAACGATATCGGTGTCGGTGCAATCGAACTCCCCGATATCGAAAACCCACCACCTTAATCTTTCCTATTTTTATGCACATGCATCCGTTTAATATATAACAATTTTAAAGTGTCAAACTCCCGGACTAAACCGTCCGTATAAACCACATCCGAGACCAACTTCCCCGGACTAAACCGTCCGGCTCATCCCCAGACTTCATCCCTTAGAGCACCACGGGACGGCGTCCCCTTGAACACCTCGGGACGACTTAACCATTACCAACCCTAACTAATGAGTGTGTGCAATGTGAATCCCTATTAGGCTAATTACTCTTCCGTTTGTTTTAAGATTTACGTTAGCCCAGGACTGCCCCCGGCATACCCCGTGAAGGGCTCTCAAGGGGCACTAGGAACCAAGACGGTGCATTACGGCCCGAAGTTCCCTTTCGCAAGGCACTTATTATTGTTGGTTAATACCCCGTTCCCAAACCCTTAATGTTACTCTGGTTCTAACCCTAATGTGTTTTAACTCCTTCACCCGCTCCCAGGAAAGACGATGTTCCGTCGAACCCGAGCTCCACCCATCCTTAGTTAACCTAACCACTATCCCATACCCAATTTCATTGATAACCTCCGAATCATCTTGCCACGGCATTTACACATGATTTGTCGCCCTATGACCATGGTATTACAATTTCTATGATTTCACTATATGCAGACCAACTTGAGCTAACAACAAGTATGATAGGAAGTGCATCAATTTCTCATCCAAACACCCTAAGATAATTACTAAGGGCCTATCATGACTTTTATAATTTAAATCCAGCACTTCCAAATTTTTCCTAAATAATTTAATATTTATTTAATTATCCAGAAATTAAAGCCATGAGTGATTTTGAGCATGAGGTACTACATTCATTCATCATAAAATTATAAGAAAATTACCAGGGCTCTACAATGTCCATAAATGTTCACTGACCAAAAATTATAATTTTACAAGGCCTAAAAATATTATTTAAAAATCATTTATAAATTCTACAAATTGCAAGCCTTGTGAATCAACCCCTATGATTATAGATCCAAAAATTCTACAATAATTACAGAGATGTAAGAGGTCATAAAAACTCATTTGCCTAAGTTACACCAGATTTCAGTGAGGGAACAACCCATAATAATTATTTGACTATCTTTAGAAAATCAATGGCTTGTGAATGAAGTACTTAAAATAATCAGTTAATAATTCCAGCAAAATTCAAGCATATGTATAAGAATCTAAAAAGCTCTCTGCCAAAATTTCATATCCATTAATCAACCAGAGAAATCAAATTAATTAAAATACCCAAAAGCCTATTTTTGTGAGATATGAAGGAACTATCATGTATTGAATTCCAAGGCTCTCAATATTACTTCCCAGAGACTTCCCTAAACCCAAGAAGTACACTACCCAAGTTTCATGGCCTTTAGGCAAGTTTTGGTGACCTATTTTACCTTAACAAAGGAGGTGTCCTAAACTAGGGTTAGGGTTTAAGGGAGGGTAACCCTCTCCAAATCTTCCAAGACTTTGGTCAGGGGGGGGGGTTCTAACCTCACTAGTCTCCTCTCCACCAAAAATCACTTCCATTCAAGGTCATTTGACCCCATGCCCTTCACAAGCCCCCAAAGTCCAACCTAGGGGTTTGGACTTGGGTCCTAGGGCATACTCACCCCAAACCACTCCATACACCATAAGGGAGTGTTAAAGCCCATTACAAACCAGTGGACCAAGTTTCAGCCTCTGGTGAGGGAGTTTGGTCAACTAAAATCACTAAGTGCACTTTTGACCTATTTGCCCCTTAATGGGCTAACCTAGGATTGGGTAATTACCCACCCAAAACATCTCCAAATTAAATGAAACTTTATACAGAGCTTCCCTAGGTCCCTAAGGACCTCCCACCAAAATTTTGGGGGATTTGAAGGTCATTAGACCCCTTAATCACTCTAAGATATGATTATTAAATTTTAACAAAAACTATAGAAAAATGTTATCCAAAAATTACCATTTTTGGATATGTCATAGGTGTAGGTAAGAATGACCCCTACATAAAATTTTAAGTCATTTGGAGGTCTGGTTTGATGTGGGCAACCAAAATGGTGTCTGACCTAGCCTAAGGACACCTTCCACCAAACTGAGTGCTGAGGTCAGCACAGTTATCCAAATTGGGTGAAATCAATTCTAAAATAAAGTAGACTCAAAGGGCTACAACTTTCATGTTCACTACTTTTTCTGTAGAGGGCTCTAGGTATTTTTAATAAATACAAACATTAAGAGGTAAAACTGTGACAGAAATACAAATAATATATCCAAACTATACTATCATGATTTTCACTATTTGCACGGATCTTGAAGCGATTTGGATGGCATCCATTCATCTCCTACCTCCAGCCAAGGGTGGGGATTGCCCGAACCTGGAGCCCCTTTATCTCATTGCCGCCGGCCATCCAGCCACCTCCCCGGCCGGCCACCGCCACCATCACCTCCGGTGAGGTGGTGGCTACCGCCAGGCGGCGGCACGGCCGCCGGAGAGGCTTTTTCCGGCGATCCCGCAAGCCATTTTTTTGGCAAAATCCGTGAAAACCAAAACTATGGATCGGGCTCAATTGAGCCCGATCCTCTCCCTAAATAATATCTAAGATCTATCCATGAGAGAAGGAGTAAGGGAGGACCTCTCTTGTGGCTTGGATGCGCGCCGATCGCCGGGATGCCATGTGGTGGAGGAGATCGCCGGAGTTCTGCGTTTACACTGTGAAGTTGAAGAAAATTGATGGGGGAAGATTGTAAACGGCTCCTCTGGACCTGGGGATGCTTTTTAATGGAAGAGAATGGGGAGGGGAGGGGTCTCTCTTCAAAGCCATTGATGGCCATGAAGGGGGGGTTTTCGGCCATGCATGGGGAGGGGTGAAACTGACTTGGGAAGGCCGGGAAACGGCTGGAAACTCCTCCTCTTCCCCAGAGGAGTTGAATCCAGCCATTAGTGGAGGCCCTTGGCCTCCCTAGCCTTGAATGCCATTTCCTCCTCCTCTTTCTCTCTCCTCCATTAACCCATTTTGAGTTTTCTCTCTCCTAGTCACCCTGGCCGATTTTTATCAATTTGTTAACCCCATGTCAGCCCACTAATCTGATTAAGCATGGTCTAAGAGGTGGTTAGCCCAAATGGCTAATGGGTCCAAGCTTGAGTTAGCCCATTTGAGCTAGATTTGACCTAACCTAGCCTAGGGTTGACCTTGGTCAAATTGGCCTTTTGGGTCACCACCAATGGGTCCTTGGTGACCTATTAGCCTCCCCTAAAGTCTAGGTAGGGGTGGGTAGGGTTGTTAGGGCACCTTGTAGGTCATTTGACCCTTAATAAGGGCACTTTGACCATTTTGGGGTTAGAGTTGACTTGGGTCAACCTAGCTCCTAGGGTTGACTCCAATGGGTCTTAGGTGACCCATTGACCTCACTTTGGGTCCAGTGGGGCCTTGGTAGGGCCTACTTGACCTAGGTAGGGTCAATCAACCCTGAACAGGCCAATTTGACCTAATTAGGGTTAGGGTTGACCTTGGTCAACACAGGTTCTAGGATTCACCCTGATGAGTCCTAAAGTTCTTGTCAGGGGTTAGAGTGACCATAAGGAGGTCTTGGAGGTATGTTGAGGGCCCTAGGTCACTCTATCCTAAAGTTTAGTAGTTTACTATTTGCAGACCATAATGGTTTAACCACACCACTAGGCCCACTTGGTCTCCTTGGGGCTTCTTAGGGTTTTGTCATGACCCAGTCATGACAAAACCACTCCTAGGGGTCTAGTTGGCTGAGGGATGTTACAAATCCCAATATATAAACAAAAATTTCGTCCCCGAAATTCTAGTTAAGCCTACGGGTTTTCAAGAAAGAAAGCTAAATTGTAACATCCCGAGAGGTGGAAAGAAGTACCTGACTGAAGAGCTCCGGGTACTTTTGCTGCATCAAGTCCTGTGGTTCCCAGGTGTGCTCCTCTTGTCCATGATTTCTCCACAAGACCTTGACCAGCGGAACCTTCTTGCGTCGTAAGACTCGCATCCCAGTATCGTCTATCCGGATCGGCTCTAGGTGCACCGATCGATCGGAAGCTATAGGCCCATCCGTAGTCGTAATCTGCTGCTCCGGCCGAAGTAGAGCTCTCCTGAGGGAGGAAACGTGGAAGACGTCGTGCAAACCCGCTAGCTCCGGTGGCAGCTCCAATCTATATGCCAAGGGACCGATCCGCTCCAGGATCTTGTAAGGCCCCATGTATCTCGGACTGAGCTTTTTCCGGCCACGCACCCGCGAGACTCCATGCATCGGTCGTATCTTCAAGAATACCCGGTCTCCTACCTGAAACTCTACTTGACGATGCCGAGCGTCATAATACTTCGCTTGCCTGCTCTGCGCCTCTAACATCCGGTCCCGGATCAGTCTCACCTGAGCCTCGGTGTCTTCCACAAACTCTGAGTCCAGAATCTTCGGATCCACGTCCTGCAGCCAAGATAACGGTGTCCTACACCTTCTCCCATACAGGGCCTCGTAAGGAGCCATCCGTATGCTGGACTGATAACTGTTGTTATACGAGAACTCCACCAATGGCAGCATCTTCTCCCAGGGCTCTCCGCGGTCTACAATACATAGTCTCAGAAGGTCTTCTAGCGTCTGATTGGTACGCTCCGTCTGCCCGTCAGTCTGGGGGTGGAAGGCCGTACTGAAAGTCAGTCGGGAGCCAAGGTACGCCTGCACCGATTTCCACTCTCTGGACGTAAACCGCCCATCTCGATCTGATACGATCGTCCTTGGCACGCCGTGATAACGAATATACTGCTCCACGAACTTCCGAACCAACACTCCAACAGAGTCGTCCTTCCTGATCGGGATGAACCTAGCCACCTTCGTTAGACGGTCCACGATCACCCAGATCGAATCGTTTCCCGTCCGTGATCGAGGTAGGCCGTGGATGAAGTCCATCGCGATGTCCTCAAATTTCCACTCCGGCACCGGGAGTGGCTGCAATAAACCAGCGGGATGCCTACACTCTGCCTTCACTAACTGGCATGTCTCGCAGTGGGTCACGAAGTACATAATGTCTTTCTTCATCCCTGGCCAAAACATCATCTTCTTCAAGTCTGCCGTCATCTTCGTGATCCCCGGGTGTATAGAATATCTACTACAATGCGCCTCCGCCATGATGTCCTCCCGAACCCGGCCTCCTGCGGGTATATAAACCCTGCCTCTGAAATGTAGCAATCCGTCTCTCAGGGAATAATCTCCTGTCGAACCCTCCTCCAAGGCTCGGAATATCGGCACTGCCCATGCATCTGTCCTTTGTTCGTCCCGGATGCGGTCCCGAATATCATCAATAGCCACCATCGATGCCAGATACTCCCTATATAGCTCTGGGTCATCCTCGGACACTAGGGATATCTGCATATCTCTGAAGGTCCGAACTAGCTCCATGGACATAACTTGGGGCCTGGCTTCGGAAGTGGCCGCTCTCCGACTCAACGCGTCGGCCACCACGTTTACCCTCCCTGGGTGGTAGTGCATCTCATACTGATAATCTGCTAAGAACTCCACCCAGCGCCTCTGCCTGATATTCAGCTCCTTCTGCGTGTCCACATATTTCAAGTTCTTGTGATCGGAGAAGATATCGCAGTGGACTCCATAAAGATAATGGCGCCAGACCTTCAGAGCAAAAACGACCGCTCCCATCTCGAGGTCGTGCACCGGGTAGTTCCTCTCATGGGTCTTCAGCTGGCGGGAGGCATATGCTATGACATGTCCGTTCTGCATTAGCACCGCTCCCATCCCTTGGTATGATGCGTCGGTATACACCTGGAATCCTTCCTTTCCAGATGGAAGGGCCAGAATCGGGGCTGAGATGAGTCGGTCCTTTAGCTCCTGGAAGGCCGCCTGGCACTGCGCGGTCCAAACGAAAGGCGTCTCCTTCCTTGTCAAAGATGTGAGGGGGAGGGCAATTTGAGAGAACCCTTCCACGAACTTCCGGTAATAACCGGCAAGTCCCAAGAAACTTCGTACATCAGTGGCTGTCTTCAACGGCGGCCAATCTCGAACTGCCTGAATCTTTGCCGGATCCACTGCCAACCCGGCTCCGCTGATAATATGGCCTAGGAAAGCCACCTCCTTCAACCAAAACTGACACTTGCTGGATTTCGCATAAAGGTGATGCTCCCGCAACCTCTGTAGAGTCAGTGCCAGATGCCGAGTGTGCTCCTCCTCCGTCCTAGAGTAGATCAGGATGTCGTCTATGAATACTATAACGAACACATCCAAGTAGGCCTCAAAAACCCGGTTCATGAGGCTCATGAACGCCGACGGCGCATTTGTGAGCCCGAAGGGCATCACGGTGAACTCATACAAGCCATATCTGCTACTGAAGGCCGTCTTCGGAATATCCTCCTCCTGGATCCGCAGCTGGTAGTATCCTGACCTCAAGTCCAGCTTCGAGAAATAGTGGGCTCCCTCCAGCTGGTCGAACAACTCGTCTATCCGGGGGAGCGGATAGGTATTTCGGACGGTCAGCCTATTTAGTGCTCGATAATCGATGCACAGGCGAAGTGTCCCATCCTTCTTCTTCACGAATAAGACCGGAGCTCCCCATGGCGAAGAACTCGGTCTAACAAATCCCGCCTCCACCAACTCTCGCAACTGAGTCCGAAACTCCGCCAGCTCTTTCGGGGCCATCCGATAGGGAGCCCTGGATATCGGCTTAGCCCCTGGCACCAACTGAATCTGGAAATCCTTCTCCCTGTGCGGAGGCAATCCTGGCAGCTTCTCTGGAAACACATCGGCGTAATCACAAACCACCGGTATATTGGCAATCCGGTCCTTCTCCTCGGTCATCTCGAACAGTACCTGATATACCATGTCTCCCTGTAGGTGGGCCTTGACGGCCTGAATAGAGGATAAGAAAATATAGGACGCAGGTCTAATACCTTCCATCACGATGAGAGAATCCCCATATCTAAGGGTAACCTTCTTGGCCAAGCAGTCAATCTGGGCATGGTTCCAATGAAGCCATGACATACCCAGAATCAGATCATAATCTGGCAGTGGCAAGACCGTTGCTGACGCTTCGAAAGGTTTCCCGCCTATCCATGCCTCCATATTGCAACGGGACGAGGTGAACAGCTCCGACCCGTCAGGTAGCCGTATCTTCATCATCGACCCCGTGAATTTCTCCACGCCATCCAACCCTTGGATAAAAGTCTCCGACACAAACGAGTGCGAGGCACCCGTGTCGAAGAGAGTGTGTGCGGGTTTGCCGCAAATGAAGACAATGCCTGAGATTGTGACTTAACTTAGAGTTTTATTCTTGGTTTTTACTACCTAATGCTAAAAACAGTTAATTCCTAGGAAAGGATGGAAAAAGATTTAAGACAAAGCAAACAAACATAGTCGTACCTGTGATCACTTGCTCAGGTTGTCGGGGCTGGGCCAGGTCCAGTGCATATACCTGCTCCCTTTCTTGCCTACGGTCTCCGCCCTGGTATCCTTGTCCTTGACCGCGTCCTCGACCTCCATAGTGCTGAGCAGGTGGGGCAATCTGTGGCGCTAGTGGGGGCCCCCTTCTCATAGGGCAGTTCCTCTTGATATGCCCCACCTGACGGCAGTGAAAACACTCTGGTGGAGGGTAAGCCCTCCCTCCTGGTCTCTGCAAATCCTGCATCTGTGGTCTTGGTATCTCCCGCATCTGGAGGGGCTGGGGAGCTAGAGTCACCTGCTCCCTCGACTCCTGTCTCACCTCCTGACGAGGCTGATCCTCCATCCTGCCCACATCTGTAACACGACCTCGTCGCTGCTCATTTCTTGCTCCACGATTCTGATCCTCCATTGGCCGCTTCCGGCCCCGGGTAGCGTGCCAGTCTGCCTCGATCCTCTTGGCCATCTCTAGCATCCGAGGAATAGGCCCATCGGACACGAACAATAGGGCCTCCCTCAAATCCTCCTTCAAGCCCTTGTAAAACCTCTTGGTGTACCCGGCTTCGTCCAGCTGATAAGAATCTGCATATCGGGCTAGATGATCGAACTCCCGATGGTACTCCACCACCGACCTGGTGCCCTGCTTTAGCTGTAAGAACCGGTCCTCAAGCTCATCCCTGGCCGATTGCGGAACAAAATGTTCCAACAGCGCGACCCTGAATTCTCCCCAAGTGACCTCCGCAACCTCCCTGTCAGCATAAGTCTTGTCCAGGAGTGTCTTCCACCACCTCTTGGCATGGGACTCTAGGCAAGAGACCACCAACGCCACCCTCTCCTCCACCGGGCATCGTATCCCAGTCAGCATCTCATGCATGATGTCCAACCACTCCTCTGTCCGAACTGCCGTCTCTGTCCCCAAGTAGGACGGGGGAGAAAGTCCTCGGAATATACTCAGCCAGTTGGCTCCCGGAATCAACTGCGGAGCCGGAGCCTGTTGAGCCCTGAAGGCTTCTAGGATGGCTGTCAAAGTCTGCCCCATGTCCGTCTGAAGGAAAGGAGCGGGAGCTGGTGGAGGTGGTGCAGCATCCGGAGTCTGCAAAACTTCACCCTGTGGAGTAGGCTGCGCTGAGGGCTGCGAAAAGAAAATTTTTATTATGAGAAAACGGTTCGAAAGGACTAAATGTGGACAATTATATGTGATTCCCCTTATGGGCACACCACTGCTTCCGCTGCTTAGTTTGTCCGCAAACTAAACTCGCGCGGGGGTGACCCAGGGATTTGTGGACTGCTACTAATCCGATCGATGTTTTCTCTGATACCACTTTGTAAGACCCCATTTTTTTTTTTTTTGAAAACCCGGGGTCTTATGCCCAGAACCGCCGCTTTGCGGTGACACCTTCGCACCCGGGAAGGTCGCCACTACAACGCGCCGATTCTGCCGGCCTTTTCGATCACAATAAGTAGCAAGCAAGAGAGAAGTAAGTCCACCAAAAGAGAATATCACATAAAATAAAACTCCACGAAGGGAGTGTCCACAGAAAATCATCAGAGTACAAATAGTCTGGAAATAAAAGGGCTCATGCCCGGTACATCAAGTCCTCACTACAAAACCACTCAATGCGGAAGCAAAACTAAATCTCTACTAAAGGGCCGGGACTCACAGTCCCCGTAGTCTGGACTCCCGTGCTAGACTGTCCCATCTCCAAGCGTACCGGCCTCCTGGGCTGCTCCTCCATGCTGGGCTCCGCGATCCCCTAAAATGTTATGGTTCGAAAACCGTTAGTCTAAAAGACTAAGCCCTATCATCCCCCACCCCTTCCCCCACGCTCTAAGGCACCGGGCGGAGAGGAAGAAAGGGGAGGACATGAAGGTGGAGATAAATTCCAAGGCAGATGAGGTGGACCTAACTAGCAAGTTATAACAGGGGAGCAATATAAATCTTAAGTGTTGTAATAGGTCAAACAAGAAGGAAAATAAGTAAGGTAATTTAAACCTTCACTTATGTGAGTACACATAAGCCAAGGGATCTTTTGCAAGGCTCCCATCGTATAAAGTGTCCCATACCACTTATACGTTGGGGTGTCGGCTATCAAACAGCAGCATATATATATATTGAAATTAACCTTTGATTTATAAACTTGCCCACACAAGCTTATAGACCAAGGGGTCGTTTTGCAAGTCCTAAAGTATAAGCGTCCCATTCCACTTATACTTTAGGTGTCAAGGTTGTTATGAATGATTATGGCATGCAGCTATATGGTGGGTATGATGATCAAGCAGTGCAACTCACACACCCAACTTTGTGTACACAAACCTTTAGTTCCCCCTTTCTGGAGATAACTCCCAGGATACTCCCGTAGTGGCAGACGGAAGCGGTGGGTTGGGCCTCGCCCACCTCAAAACCAGTAAAAGCACTACTGGTCTGACCTATCGTACGCCCTCAACGCCTGGTGCACGAGGCGGACTCCTGCGTACTCTTGCCGACTGGTCCGCCGGACTTAACCTTGGCTAAGTGCTAGTCACCTTGCCGAGTCAACGATATCGGTGTCGGTGCAATCGAACTCCCCGATATCGAAAACCCACCACCTTAATCTTTCCTATTTTTATGCACATGCATCCGTTTAATATATAACAATTTTAAAGTGTCAAACTCCCGGACTAAACCGTCCGTATAAACCACATCCGAGACCAACTTCCCCGGACTAAACCGTCCGGCTCATCCCCAGACTTCATCCCTTAGAGCACCACGGGACGGCGTCCCCTTGAACACCTCGGGACGACTTAACCATTACCAACCCTAACTAATGAGTGTGTGCAATGTGAATCCCTATTAGGCTAATTACTCTTCCGTTTGTTTTAAGATTTACGTTAGCCCAGGACTGCCCCCGGCATACCCCGTGAAGGGCTCTCAAGGGGCACTAGGAACCAAGACGGTGCATTACGGCCCGAAGTTCCCTTTCGCAAGGCACTTATTATTGTTGGTTAATACCCCGTTCCCAAACCCTTAATGTTACTCTGGTTCTAACCCTAATGTGTTTTAACTCCTTCACCCGCTCCCAGGAAAGACGATGTTCCGTCGAACCCGAGCTCCACCCATCCTTAGTTAACCTAACCACTATCCCATACCCAATTTCATTGATAACCTCCGAATCATCTTGCCACGGCATTTACACATGATTTGTCGCCCTATGACCATGGTATTACAATTTCTATGATTTCACTATATGCAGACCAACTTGAGCTAACAACAAGTATGATAGGAAGTGCATCAATTTCTCATCCAAACACCCTAAGATAATTACTAAGGGCCTATCATGACTTTTATAATTTAAATCCAGCACTTCCAAATTTTTCCTAAATAATTTAATATTTATTTAATTATCCAGAAATTAAAGCCATGAGTGATTTTGAGCATGAGGTACTACATTCATTCATCATAAAATTATAAGAAAATTACCAGGGCTCTACAATGTCCATAAATGTTCACTGACCAAAAATTATAATTTTACAAGGCCTAAAAATATTATTTAAAAATCATTTATAAATTCTACAAATTGCAAGCCTTGTGAATCAACCCCTATGATTATAGATCCAAAAATTCTACAATAATTACAAGAGATGTAAGAGGTCATAAAAACTCATTTGCCTAAGTTACACCAGATTTCAGTGAGGGAACAACCCATAATAATTATTTGACTATCTTTAGAAAATCAATGGCTTGTGAATGAAGTACTTAAAATAATCAGTTAATAATTCCAGCAAAATTCAAGCATATGTATAAGAATCTAAAAAGCTCTCTGCCAAAATTTCATATCCATTAATCAACCAGAGAAATCAAATTAATTAAAATACCCAAAAGCCTATTTTTGTGAGATATGAAGGAACTATCATGTATTGAATTCCAAGGCTCTCAATATTACTTCCCAGAGACTTCCCTAAACCCAAGAAGTACACTACCCAAGTTTCATGGCCTTTAGGCAAGTTTTGGTGACCTATTTTACCTTAACAAAGGAGGTGTCCTAAACTAGGGTTAGGGTTTAAGGGAGGGTAACCCTCTCCAAATCTTCCAAGACTTTGGTCAGGGGGGGGGGGGGGGGTTCTAACCTCACTAGTCTCCTCTCCACCAAAAATCACTTCCATTCAAGGTCATTTGACCCCATGCCCTTCACAAGCCCCCAAAGTCCAACCTAGGGGTTTGGACTTGGGTCCTAGGGCATACTCACCCCAAACCACTCCATACACCATAAGGGAGTGTTAAAGCCCATTACAAACCAGTGGACCAAGTTTCAGCCTCTGGTGAGGGAGTTTGGTCAACTAAAATCACTAAGTGCACTTTTGACCTATTTGCCCCTTAATGGGCTAACCTAGGATTGGGTAATTACCCACCCAAAACATCTCCAAATTAAATGAAACTTTATACAGAGCTTCCCTAGGTCCCTAAGGACCTCCCACCAAAATTTTGGGGGATTTGAAGGTCATTAGACCCCTTAATCACTCTAAGATATGATTATTAAATTTTAACAAAAACTATAGAAAAATGTTATCCAAAAATTACCATTTTTGGATATGTCATAGGTGTAGGTAAGAATGACCCCTACATAAAATTTTAAGTCATTTGGAGGTCTGGTTTGATGTGGGCAACCAAAATGGTGTCTGACCTAGCCTAAGGACACCTTCCACCAAACTGAGTGCTGAGGTCAGCACAGTTATCCAAATTGGGTGAAATCAATTCTAAAATAAAGTAGACTCAAAGGGCTACAACTTTCATGTTCACTACTTTTTCTGTAGAGGGCTCTAGGTATTTTTAATAAATACAAACATTAAGAGGTAAAACTGTGACAGAAATACAAATAATATATCCAAACTATACTATCATGATTTTCACTATTTGCACGGATCTTGAAGCGATTTGGATGGCATCCATTCATCTCCTACCTCCAGCCAAGGGTGGGGATTGCCCGAACCTGGAGCCCCTTTATCTCATTGCCGCCGGCCATCCAGCCACCTCCCCGGCCGGCCACCGCCACCATCACCTCCGGTGAGGTGGTGGCTACCGCCAGGCGGCGGCACGGCCGCCGGAGAGGCTTTTTCCGGCGATCCCGCAAGCCATTTTTTTGGCAAAATCCGTGAAAACCAAAACTATGGATCGGGCTCAATTGAGCCCGATCCTCTCCCTAAATAATATCTAAGATCTATCCATGAGAGAAGGAGTAAGGGAGGACCTCTCTTGTGGCTTGGATGCGCGCCGATCGCCGGGATGCCATGTGGTGGAGGAGATCGCCGGAGTTCTGCGTTTACACTGTGAAGTTGAAGAAAATTTATGGGGGAAGATTGTAAACGGCTCCTCTGGACCTGGGGATGCTTTTTAATGGAAGAGAATGGGGAGGGGAGGGGTCTCTCTTCAAAGCCATTGATGGCCATGAAGGGGGGGTTTTCGGCCATGCATGGGGAGGGGTGAAACTGACTTGGGAAGGCCGAGAAACGGCTGGAAACTCCTCCTCTTCCCCAGAGGAGTTGAATCCAGCCATTAGTGGAGGCCCTTGGCCTCCCTAGCCTTGAATGCCATTTCCTCCTCCTCTTTCTCTCTCCTCCATTAACCCATTTTGAGTTTTCTCTCTCCTAGTCACCCTGGCCGATTTTTATCAATTTGTTAACCCCATGTCAGCCCACTAATCTGATTAAGCATGGTCTAAGAGGTGGTTAGCCCAAATGGCTAATGGGTCCAAGCTTGAGTTAGCCCATTTGAGCTAGATTTGACCTAACCTAGCCTAGGGTTGACCTTGGTCAAATTGGCCTTTTGGGTCACCACCAATGGGTCCTTGGTGACCTATTAGCCTCCCCTAAAGTCTAGGTAGGGGTGGGTAGGGTTGTTAGGGCACCTTGTAGGTCATTTGACCCTTAATAAGGGCACTTTGACCATTTTGGGGTTAGAGTTGACTTGGGTCAACCTAGCTCCTAGGTTTGACTCCAATGGGTCTTAGGTGACCCATTGACCTCACTTTGGGTCCAGTGGGGCCTTGGTAGGGCCTACTTGACCTAGGTAGGGTCAATCAACCCTGAACAGGCCAATTTGACCTAATTAGGGTTAGGATTGACCTTGGTCAACACAGGTTCTAGGATTCACCCTGATGAGTCCTAAAGTTCTTGTCAGGGGTTAGAGTGACCATAAGGAGGTCTTGGAGGTATGTTGAGGGCCCTAGGTCACTCTATCCTAAAGTTTAGTAGTTTACTATTTGCAGACCATAATGGTTTAACCACACCACTAGGCCCACTTGGTCTCCTTGGGGCTTCTTAGGGTTTTGTCATGACCCAGTCATGACAAAACCACTCCTAGGGGTCTAGTTGGCTGAGGGATGTTACACACCGCACCATAAATGTTGGAACCAGCAAAGCCGATTCCACCTAAAGCTCGGAACTACTGAGGCAGCTCGTGCTTACTCCCTTGGGATCACTCTCGAGGCGAAGAACTAGACCGGAGGCTTCAGCGAGGAGGTCCCACCTCTTACCCGGAAGAGACTAGAACTAGACCTCTTCCCCTCCCTAGCCAATACTGAGCTAGGTGCCTTAGAAAAGATAAGAGGAGTCAAGAATGCTTGCTTCTCTAAGGCACCTTACCGGTCTATTTATAGGTCTCTGAACTGGGACTGCTAATAACCAAACTATGCTGCTGTGAAAATACCAGAATACCCTTGGCTGGGTCTGCCAACAGCTAAACTCCGCTGTCTTAAAAGACTAAATGCAGCCCACGTAGGGTAAAAGAGTAAAAACACCTCCGGGACCCAGAAGGTGGGCCCGACCTTACCTGAACCGGCCCTGAAACCAAGACGACCCTTCTCTCGAGGCACCTCTCACTAGGGTCCTCTCGCCAGGCCGAACCCTCTCGACTCGCCTGGGCCCTCTCGCCACGGAGCTTCTCTTCTGAGTCCTCTCGACTCGCCTAGGCCCTCTCTACTCGCCGGGCCGAACCCTCTCTCCTCTCGCCTGGGCCCTCTCGCCACGGAGCTTCTCTTCCGAGTCCTCTCGGCTCGCCTAGGCCCTCTCTACTCGCCGGGCCGAACCCTCTCTCCTCTCGCCTGGGCCCCTCTCGCCGGGCTGAACCCCTCTCTCCTCTCGCCTGGGCCCCTCTCGCCGGGCTGCGAGCCCGAGGTTGTACAACCTTCTTATTGCGTCGACCTTTTTTAAGACCAGATCCCCTTCGGCAAACTGCTTGATTATGACATGCTTATCAAAGTACTTGGTCATCCGCCGCTTGATCTGCTCCTGCCTGACGACGGCTGTATCACAAAGTTCCTCTATCATATCTAGTGAGAGTCGCAACTCCACTTTGTTTTTTACCCTCCATTCCTCATCTCCTTCGCTGGCAGCTATGAATCACATCGACTTGACCTCGAACTCCACGAGTAGTACTGCCACACAGCCATGAGGAAATTTGAAGGGGGTCTCTTCGGTGGCCGTGTTTGGGGTTGTTCTCAGGGCCCATAATACAGAGGGAAGCTGCTCTACCCAACTCCCCCTCAGGTTCTCCACTTTTTTCTTTAGCAGATTCATAATGATCTTGTTTGCCGCCTCCACCTGGTCGTTACTCCGAGGGTGGTGGACGAAGGCAAACCTGAGATCTATCCCCAGCTGAGCATAGAAGCTGATGGACTCTTCACTGACAAATTAGGATCCATTGTCAGTGACTATGGCCCGTGGGAGCCCGTGGGAGCCCGTGCCGACATATGATCTCTACCCAAACAAAATTACGGATTACCTGGGAGGTAACCTTGTCCAATGCCCTGACCTCCATCCATTTTGAAAAGTAATATATCATCACCAAAAGGAATTTCCTCTGCCTTCTTGCCTAGGGAAAAGGCCCAACCAAATCCATCCCCCAAATGGCTAAGGGCCGGGGTGTCATGATGCTTCGAAGCCTTTGGGCGGGCAGGAGTTGGTGTGGAGCATATAACTGACATTTTTTTGTCACCTCCTTGTGAATTATATCGTATCCTTACACGGAGATGTCCAGAAGTATCCCTATTGGACCACCCTTGACTCTAGCGTTCTGCCTCCTGAATGGCTGTCGTACCTGCTAAAGTGCACCTCCTCTAGGATTTTTGGAATCTCGTCTTCCGCCACGCATCGTGCCAGGAGCCCTAATAGCATCTTCTAATGCAACACCCCGTCATGCATCAGATAATGAGCCGATTTATGCCTGAAACCCCTCACATCCTTGGCCCCTTCTATATGCTGACCTGTGGTTAAGAAAGTTATGAAGGGGTCTGCCCATGAGGGGAGCCGATCCACCTCCATAAATTCACCCTCCTCGATTGCCGGGTGGAATAGCTTCATCAGGGTTCATCCGACCCGTGGTCCGAACTTGGCCAACCGATCGGCAGCT
This sequence comes from Platanthera zijinensis, assembly GCA_039513925.1. Taxonomy (NCBI): domain Eukaryota; kingdom Viridiplantae; phylum Streptophyta; class Magnoliopsida; order Asparagales; family Orchidaceae; genus Platanthera; species Platanthera zijinensis. Next base: position 4,213,975 of record CM077089.1, read on the forward strand.
GCATTTTCCTCCCTTGGGACGTGCTGAATGGAAAACGTTCGGAACTCACCGACGATCGCATTAACCTTAGATAAATATTTCATGAGGGAGGAATCTCTGGCTTCGTATTCACCCCTGATTTGTAACACTACTACCAATGAGTTCGTGAACACCTCCACGTCCTGCACCCCCAACTCTTTGGCCAGACGCATCCCCACGATAACAGCCTTGTACTCTGTCTGATTGTTGGTGATAATGAAGTGCAGGACCACGACCTGCTCTATTGTGACCCTCTGAGGGCTTACTAACACTACCCCTCCCCCCAGAGAGTGCCTCCCTGAGGCCACGTCGACCAACACCTTCCAGGAATCCTGCGGTGGTAGCTTCTCGTCCTATACTTCAACGACGTAATCAGCCAAGAAATCGACCATCGCTTGTGCTTTGATGGAGAGTCGTAGTACAAAAGAGATTTCGAACTCACTAAGTTCGATGGACCACTTGGACAACCGCCCCGAGTGTTCTACTCCCTCAAAGATCTTGCGAAGAGGGTGGTCCGTCACTACCCTAATTGAATGGGACTGAAAGTACGGCCGAAGCTTCCTTGCCGAGACAATCAAAGAGAAGGCCAGCTTTTCCAGGATCAGGTAATGGAGCTTCGCCTTCTTCAAGATCCTGCTGACGTAGTAAATGGGTAACTGCTTCTTACCCTCTTCTCTGACCAAAACAGAGCATACGACCTCGGCCCCCACTCCTAGGGACAAAGTTAGGTCTTCCCCCTCCTTCAGGCCCTAAAGGAGCGGCACTCGAGAGAGTTGACCCTTCAATGCCTGAAAAGCCTCTTTATACTCCTTCGTCCACTCAAATCTTTGAATCCCTCGCAACACCCTGAAGAAGGGTGAGCACTTATCCCCTGCTCGGGAGAGAAACCTACTCAACTCGGCGAGCTTGCCTGTCAAGCACTGGACCTCTTTGGTGTTACAAGGTGACTCCAAATCCATTATAGCATGTACCTTGTCCGGGTTAGGTTCCACCCCTGTATGGGTTAGAAGATGGCCTAGGAACTTTCCTCGACTTGCTCCAGAGACACATTTTAAGGGGTTTAGCCGCATCTTGAACTTCTGCAAGGTGGCAAACATTTCTTCTAGGTCGAGTATGTGGGAGTACACATCCCTGCTTTTCACCATGAGGTCGTCAATGTATGCCTCCAAGTCCCCCCCTCTACTCTTGGAAGACCCGGTCCATCATGCACTGGTATGTAGATCCCGCATTCTTTAGCCCAAAAGGCATCATCTTATAGCTGAAGCATCCATCCCTTATAATGAAGGAGAAATCCATAACATCGGGCGGGTGCATTCGAATCTGATGGTAATTTAAAAAAGCATCTAAAAAACTCATTATAGTAAAACCGATGGCTGGGTCAACCAACGCGTCAATCCGAGGCAAGGGATAGCAATCCTTAGGGCATGATTTATTAAAAAGCAAAAAGTCCACACACATCCTCCACCGTCCATCTCCTTTTTGAACCATTACCATGTTGGAGACCCAGCCTGGATATTGGATCTCCGATACAAAGCCTGCTTTGAGGAGCTTTTTCACCTCCCCACGGATGGGTTCCTCCAGCTTCGTTGCGATGGTCCTCCTCTTCTAGTGGATGGGATGCATCTTGGGGTCGAGATTCAGGCGGTGGCACGCCACATCCACATCAATGCCTGGCATGTCTGCTACTATTTGGCATGAAAGATTGGGACTCGTTGGGATGGACATATTGTAAGACATGACGATAAGAAGCCTTGTGAAAGGCTTGCCTAGGTTGTCATCCTTTGACGATGGTCATGTATGCATGGGGTGTCAATATGGAAAGGTTCATCGCCTTCTGTTTGACAAGTCGCTGCTAGGTATAAAGCTCAATTGGAGTGCATCCATGGTGATCTGATGGGACTGACCGTCACCGCCAGTCTTGGAGGCAGCAGATACATGCTAGTGCTGATTGATAACTATTCAAGGTACACTTTGGTGTATTTTATGAAGGAGAAGTCAGATGATTTCCGGTTGTTTGTGGAGTTTAAGGAGCTGGTAGAATGCCACAACCCGCATTTTCTCCGCAATAAAAGATATATCAGAGTAAGGAGAAATCATGTGCCGTGATGCCACGCTGTGCAGGGGATAACTGCAGACGCTCAGGCAAGAACCCAACTCTACAATCTATAAGAAATTCATAAGTTATTATGAATATATTACTGTTGGAACCAACAAAGCTGGTTCCTCCTAAAGCTCGGATCTAAGGTTGCAGCTCATGCCTACTCTCTTTGGACCACGCTCTCAACAGAGCCCCTAGAGGAACAGACCGTGGGCTTCAGCTCGGAGGTCCCACCGCTTACCCGTAAGAACTGGAAATTCTCCCCTACCCTAGCCAATGCTGAGCTAGGTGTCTGAGTAAGAGAGAAAAAGAAGGGTTCAACGCCCCTTTTTCAGACACCATACCGGTCTATTTATAGGCCTCAGGATTTGAACTGCAAATAACCAAATCAAACCACCTGTGAAATTACCAGGATACCCTGGGTCGGGTCTGCCAACAGCCAAACTCCGCTGTTCTGAAGGGCTATGGGCAGACCCCCAAGGGTAAAAGAGTAAAAAACCTCTGAGGCTAAAAAAGATGAACCGTTTGCCAACTGAACCGGCTCCCACCCAATTACTGAGCCGGCCTTTCAGCTTCCTGCCAAACCGGTGCTCGGCGAGAGGGCCTCCTCGCGGCTGAGAGTGCCGCCTCGCAGGCAAGATCCTCCGTCGCCATATAAAAATCTTCCCCTGAGTCCCGCCTGCCAGGCGAATGGACCCAACTTTGGCCCCTCTCGCCTAGCGTGGACCCGCCTTTGGCCCCTCTCGCCTAGCGCGAGTGGACCCGCCTTTGGGCCCCTCTCGCCTAGTGCGAGTGGCCCCTCCTTTGGGCCCCTCTCGCCTAGGGCCTTGTCTCCTCTTGGGGATTCTTCTAATCCCATCTCTGCTGAGTTTCCTCCCGTGAGCCCGAGGTTATACACAATCCCCGCTCTTTTCGAGATTGTCCAAGCTCGAAAAGAAAAGTCCAACCGAGGCTCACGTCATCTCGGCGACTTTATGGCGGAATCTTTTTCGGGTGGGATTCTCCCCCCTGAGTCTATAAATACTGGGATCCTTCCCGAGTGCAAAAGGCCTCCTCTCTTCATTTTACCCCCCCTTCAGTTCCGCTGCTATGTCTCTTAGCAAGAGCTTCCGCGATCGTATCGCATTGGTGCGCCAGCGGAACAAAGCAAGTGCGGCGGCCTTGAACCTAATTCCCGCTCGCACTTCCTCCTCACCACTGCCCTCTTCCTCTCGCCCGAAGAAGGCGAGAACAACTGATCTTGCTCCCCCGTCTGAGGAACCCTTTCCCGACCCTCCGGAGAGACGCATCCCTCCTACTCCATCGTCTCCCAGGGGAAAAGAGGTAAGATCCTTGTTTACCTCCCTTGTTCTTTATCCATCCTTCATTGCTCCTTTTACTATTGGTTTTCAGAAAGGTCATGCACCCCCCCATCAGTCTGGTAGCACCCAAACTCGTCTCGCCGACCACCGTTTAAATTACGTCTCGCCTCCCCCTTCCACTCCTCCTTCTGCTCTTGGAGGGAAAAAGGGCAATCCTTCCCATGTCGCTGGGACCTCTCGCCACTCTGGTTAGGACCCTTCTGCCTTGGGCTTCAACCTCTTTCGCTGCCCACCTTTAATTACGACCCTTCTTATTCTGTTCTTCGCTTTGCAGACGTGCGAGTGGACTCATCTGCTGAAGACTCGCCTGCTGAGGAGCGCTCGAGGCGAGTAGTCTCCTCGCCTCCTCCTCCTATGGACGAGATCGAAGATTACCTTGGTGATCCCATGGATCCATTGATAATGAAGCTCAGAGTGGCCGAGATGTTCCGGAAGCATGCGATCGTAATTCAAGAATTAGAGAAGGACAAATAAGCGGCTGACCGGCAGATCGATTGGTTGGAGGTTGCTCGCTTGACTTCTGAGATTGATGTCGATATTGAGATAGACGAGACCGACCCCCAGGCGATTCTGAGCGAGGTCGACCAACAACTCCGTCTCATGCGTCGCGGCGTAGATGCGGCTCGCGCTTTTAACCTCCCCCACCGTCCTCCCTGCACGAGGTCTCGCGGCGGGGGGGGGGGGGGGGGGGGGGGCGCTGGCGATGGCATAAGGATTGAATCTTTCACACCGTCTCGCGTTCTTCTTTTCTCTTTGTCGCTCTCAGCTTTGTAATAATGTTTCCTCGCGCGGCTCTCGCCCGAACCTTTTAAGTCTAACGAACGCGCTGCTCGCTGCACGCGAGATAAAACAATATAATAATCCTTTGCCTTAATAGTTTCTTGCTTTGATAATTTTATCTTCCCTAGCTTGCTTCATTCATTGTGGTACATGACTTTTATGTCACATTTATGCTTAACCCATTTTGCTTTGTTATATTTGCATTGCACTGTCTCACCCCGGCTGGGGGCTCACGTCAGAATACGCCAATCGAGGCGAGGAGAGAGAAAAGGACGGCCGCCTCTTCCCCTTCCTCTGCACTATTTTTCCCGCCTATTTGTATTGTTTTCCACTTACCCAACAGGCTATAAATACCCCCTACCTCCAAGGCCCGGATCATGATCTCATTACCTCGGCGCCCTAAACCTTGCCCTTCTTACCTCTTCCTCTCGCGTGCTGATCCTTTCGGTGCTACGCCTCTCCTACTCTTCTCGCATCCCTCTCTTACTCTCTCTGCCGGGAATGGGGAAGAATAAGGTTGAAGAGGGGGAAGGGTGCAGCCGATGCGGGAGGCGGTTTGCCGATCACGACTTTCCTCCCGGCCGGATTTCCGAGGAAGAGTATAACTCCTTCACTCGCGATTTCTTACCGGAGGGGTTCGAGTCGCGTCCTACCAAGGTGGGCGAGTCGATCAACACCTTCTACCCTGATGAACTTGCCTTCCCCGTCTCGCACTTCGAGGCGAGGTTGAGATTGCCCCTCTGGCCGGAGGTAAAATAGGTTTTAAAATACTTTGGGGCAGTTCCCGCGCAACTGAACCCAAATGCCATCTCAGTACTCGTTGCCTTCGCCAGCTACATGCGCCGAGAGCGCATCGAGTTCAGTCTGAACGCCTTCCGCAAGCTCTTCATCTATCACGCCAACACCGACGGTGTGTCCTAATTCACGGGGCAAGGTATCAAAGTTTGCGAGACGCCCAACAAGAATCATCACTGGCTCACTCGCTTTATCTTCATCCGCGGCAACTGGGGAGGCATCCCGCTGGCGCCCGTGTCGCCAGCCAAAGTGTTCTACGCCACTCCTCAGGTTAGCGGCACTGACAAGCTCCTCTGCGACTTCTTCGTCGGCAAGAATTTCGAAGTTCAGTTCTTGAGGCGCGGCCTCGACTCTCTCCTCCCGGTGCTTCCTGGCGAAGGTAGACTTTTCCCCTTTATTTTCGTCTCTTATTTCGAACGGTACTTGTAAACGCCTCGTCTCGCCTTTTACAGGAGAAAGAAATGTTCCCGTCCGCCCGCCTTATAAAAGCAACATCAAGCCCTCCAAAGATGTCGCTCTCGCCACAATGGCAGTCGAGGCGGCAAAGGAAACCCTGCCCCCCTCCCTGAAGAAGAGGCCTGCCGAAGGCTCCGCCCCATCTCGCCTGAGTCCCTCAAAGAAAACAAAGACAAGGAAAGGAGTGCCTCTTCCCTCTGGAAAGGCGAAGCAAGTTCCTACTGAGCCGATGGAGGTGTCGGGATCCCTGTCCCCTATTTCCCTGGGGTCCCAATCTCCCCAGTTGCCTTCTCGGCTTCCCTCTCAGCGGGCCATCTCGTCGATTAGCGAGACGGGTCAACCTGCCCCACCTGCTGACAACCTCCCCTCATCCTCCAAGTCTCCTACTCGCGAGGTAGGCTCCTCCAGTCGCCCGGCCCCTTCTGCCCATCTAAACTTCAACGTGGGCCCCGTGATCCCGGACGCTGCTAACGACCCAACCCTGATATGGGACACGGAGGCAAACCGTGTCTCCATCTCTACCCTCCTTCCCCCTGGATAGAGTAGGGCAAGCCTACGGGTCATGCATTCTCTCCGAGCTTTGGCCTTTACGGCGGCTCAGGGCAAGAACCCGCCAATGAACCTCCCTCGCGAGATCTGATCCTGAGGGCCGCGCAATCCCAACTGCGCTCGCTGGAGCTCTCGCACCGGCTCTCGCGCCGTCTGATTCACAATAATCAAAGCTGGAGGGAATCAGAGGAGAAATTGGCGGCGGAGCGCGAGAAGTCCATGGATCTTGAAAAAAGGTTGGACGTGGCTGAAAGCCTCCTTGCTAAGGCTCGGGGTGGCGTGGTGAGCCCTTCACCACTTTTGATTCCTTCCCTCTTTTTGCATACCCTCAACCCCCTCTAACAAATAGGCCTTTCGCAGGATGCCGAGACGGCCGACAGGATGCACTCGCGCATAGCCACCCTGGAAGCGGAGGTTAAGGGTCTGGAATCTTAGATCACTCGGCTTCAGGAGGCTGCCCTCTCGCCTTCTCGCATGGTGATTACCCAACCTCCTCCTCCTCATTACTCTCATGCTGAGGTCGTGGAGCTCTGCAAAGACGCCAACATCCGAACTGCCGAGCTGATCGTGAAGATGATGAAGGAGATGGGAGTCATCAGGGAGGGCTGCGAGGATGTCACCGCCTGCGACCTGGTGCCTGAGATTTATGGCGAGGAGGAAGACGACTCGTCCTCAAGCGCGGAAGAATAGAACTATTTTTTAGCTTCATTTTGTACACATTTTGTAACAAGACACTTTGTACCGAGGCATTTTTGTACTAAGGCATTTTCTGTATATATATATTTTTGTGTTCCAGACACCTCGCCTTTATTTTACTTTTCTCATGCACTTTTTCTTTCTTTATTTGCGAAACGGTATCATGACTCATCTCGCCTACCGACAGAGGGGCAAGTTTTACCCGTGGTGCGAGTGGTCAGGCTCTCGTTGCTCTCGCGCAGGGGACTAGTGTCACTTCCTTTCTCCTTGCTTCTGGACACTTCTGGCGCGAGTGGATCTTGAATTATTCTTATAAATATTTTTTGTTTGCGAGACGAGGGTCCCCCTCTTCTCGCCTTTTGGCCGAAGAGCAGGCTTCTTTCCTGGGATGCGAGTGGTCAGGTCCTCGTTGCTCTCGCGCAGGGGACTAGTGTCACTTCCTTTCGCCTTGCTTCTGGACACTTCTGGCGCGAGTGAACCTTAAGAGACCGGCTACTCCCCTTTGTCTTATCTTTCTTTTATAGAGCAAGAACTCTGCTTTTTTTCAAATTAAAGGTTTCCCTTGTCTTGTCCGCCACTGGCGGCCTCTTTGTAGAAAATCCTTTCAATATGTTGTTTATCGTCCAACCTCCGAGTGAGCCTACGACCCTGCCAGCTCGATGGCAGCCTGGTCAGCGGGTCTTCTCGGGGTCTCCTCTCCAAAAAACAACTCCAACCACCGAGTGAGCCTACAACCCTGCCAGCTCGATGGTAGCCTGGTCAGCGGGTCTTCTCGGGGTCTCCTCTCCAAAAACAACTCCAACCATCGAGTGAGCCTACAGCCCTGCCAGCTCGATGGTAGCCTGGTCAACGGGTCTTCTCGGGGTCCCCTCTCCAAAAACAACTCCAACCACTGAGTGAGCTTACAAACCTGCCAGCTCGATGGTAGCCTGGTCAACGGGTCTTCTCGGGGTCTCCTCTCCAAAAACAACTCCAACCACCGAGTGAGCCTACAACCCTGCTAGCTCGATGGTAGCCTGGTCAGCGAGTCTTCTCGGGGTCCCCTCTCCAAAAACAACTCCAACCACCGAGTGAGCCTACAGCCCTGCCAGCTCGATGGTAGCCTGGTCAGCAGGTCTTCTCGGGGTCTCCTCTCCAAAAACAACTCCAACCACCGAGTGAGCCTACAGCCTTGCCAGCTCGATTGTAGCCTGGTCAGCGGGTCTTCTCGGGGTCTCCTCTCCAAAAACAACTCCAACCACCGAGTGAGCCTACAACCATGCCAGCTCGATGGTAGCCTGGTCAGCGGGTCTTCTCGGGGTCTCCTCTCCAAAAACAACTCCAACCACCGAGTGAGCCTACAGCCCTGCCAGCTCGATGGTAGCCTGGTCAGCGGGTCTTCTCGGGGTCTCCTCTCCAAAAACAACTCCAACCACCGAGTGAGCTTACAGCCCTGCCAGCTCGATGGTAGCCTGGTCAGCGGGTCTTCTCGGTGTCCCCTCTCCGAAAACAACTCCAACCACCGAGTGAGCCTACAGCCCTGCCAGCTCGATGGTAGCCTGGTCAGCGGGTCTTCTCGGGGTCTCCTCTCCGAAAAAAACTCCAACCACCGAGTGAGCCTACAACCCTGCCAGATCGATGGTAGCCTGGTCAGCGGGTCTTCTCGGGGTCTCCTCTCCAAAAACAACTCCAACCACCGAGTGAACCTACAGCCCTGCCAGCTCGATGGTAGCCTGGTCAGCGGGTCTTCTCAGGGTCTCCTCTCCAAAAAAACTACAACCACCGAGTGAGCCTACAACCCTGCCAGCTCGATGATAGCCTGGTCAACTGGTCTTCTCGGGGTCTCCTCTCCAAAAACAACTCCAACCACCGAGTGAGCTTACAGCCCTGCCAGCTCGATGGTAGCCTGGTCGCGGGTCTTCTCGGGGTCTCCTCTCCAAAAACAACTCCAACCACCGAGTGAGCCTACAGCCCTGCCAGCTCGATGGTAGCCCGGTCAGCGGGTCTTCTCGGGGTCTCCTCTCCAAAAACAACTCCAACCACCGAGTGAGCCTACAGCCCTGCCAGCTCGATGGTAGCCTGGTCAGCGGGTCTTCTCGGGGTCTCCTCTCCAAAAACAACTCCAACCACCGAGTGAGCCTACAACCCTGCCAGCTCGATGGTAGCCTGGTCAGCGGGTCTTCTCAGGGTCTCCTCTCCAAAAACAACTCCAACCATCGAGTGAGCCTACAGCCCTGCCAGCTCGATGGTAGCCTGGTCAGCGGGTCTTCTCGGGGTCTCCTCTCCTAAAACAACTCCAACCACCGAGTGATCCTACAGTCCTGCCAGCTCGATGGTAGCCTGGTCAGCAGGTCTTCTCGGGGTCTCCTCTCCAAAAACAACTCCAACCACCGAGTGAGTCTACAGCCCTGCCAGCTCGATGGTAACCTGGTCAGCGGGTCTTCTCGGGGTCTCCTCTCCAAAAACAACTCCAACCACTGAGTGAGCCTACAGCCCTGCCAGCTCGATGGTAGCCTGGTCAGCGGGTCTTCTCGGGGTCTCCTCTCCAAAAACAACTCCAACCACCAAGTGAGCCTACAGCCTCCCAGCTCGATGGTAGCCTGGTCAGCAGGTCTTCTCGGGGTCTCCTCTCCAAAAACAACTCCAACCACCGAGTGAGCCTACAGCCCTGCCAGCTCAATGGTAGCCTGGTCAACGGGTCTTCTCGGGGTCTCCTCTCCAAAAACAACTCCAACCACCGAGTGAGCCTACAACCCTGCCAGCTCAATGGTAGCCTGGTTAGTGGGTCTTCTCGGGATCTCCTCTCCAAAAACAACTCCAACCACCGAGTGAGCCTACAGCCCTGCCAGCTCGATGGTTGCCTGGTCAGCGGGTCTTCTCGGGGTCTCCTCTCCAAAAACAACTCCAACCACTGAGTGAGCCTACAACCCTGCCAGCTCGATGGTAGCCTGGTCAGCGGGTCTTCTCGGGGTCTCCTCTCCAAAAACAACTCCAACCACCGAGTGAGCCTACAGCCCTGCCAGCTCTATGGTAGCCTGGTCAGCGGGTCTTCTCGGGGTCCACTCTCCAAAAACAACTCCAACCACTGAGTGAGCCTACAGCCCTGCCAGCTCGATGGTAGCCTGGCCAGCGGGTCTTCTCGGGGTCTCCTCTCCAAAAACAACTCCAACCACCGAGTGAGCCTATATCCCTGCCAGCTCGATGGTAGCCTGGTCAGCGGGTCTTCTCGGGGTCTCCTCTCCAAAAACAACTCCAACCACCAAGTGAGCCTACAGCCCTGCCAGCTCGATGGTAGCCTGGTCAGCGGGTCTTCTCGGGGTCTCCTCTCCAAAAACAAAACAATCTCTCTTTGCGAAAACGGTTACTTGAATTTGCATTGCGATAATGGAAAGCCATACCAAGTTTACAAATATTGAAAAATAAGATCCCTCAATCTTATAAGAAATAGACAACAAACATAAAAAGGACAACGTTAAGGATAAAATCGCTTTAGATCATCGCCGCTTCGGGCACGATCGAGGGGTGTCCCGTCTACATCCTGGAGGTGGTACCCTCCTGATTTCAAGACCTCTTTTACGATAAAAGGACCTTCCCAGTAGTGGTTGAGCTTCCCTACAGAGGCCCCTCTTCTTGCCGCATCCACTTTCTTGAGGACCAAGTCTCCCTTCTCGAACTGTTTGATCCTGACGTGTTTATCAAAATACCTTGACATCCGGCGCTTGACCTCCTCCTGTCGGATGGATGCTAGCTCTCTAAGTTCCTCCACAAAGTCAAGAGAGAGCCTTTGCTCCTCCCCGTTGTCTGCCATCCATTCTTCATCTCCCTTCCTTGCCGCTGTTACCCTGGGTGACTCAACCTCGAATTCAATAGGTATGACGGCCTCGGAGCCATGGGAAAGTTTGAATGGCGTCTCTCCCGTGGCGGAACTTGGCGTGGTCCTCAAAGCCCAGAGGACGGAGGGGAGCTGCTCCACCCAACTTCCCCTCAAGTTTTCTACCTTCTTCTTTAAGAGATTCACAATGACCTTGTTCGCGGCTTCCACCTGTCCATTGCTTTGAGGGTGGTGCACCGAGGCGAACCGAAGGTCTATACCCAACCGGACACAGAAGTCCACGAACTCTCTACTGGCAAATTGTGGTCCATTATCTGTGACAATGGTCAAAGGGAGCCCATGCCTACAAATGATTTCCCCCCATACGAAGCTTTTGACCACCTGAGACGTCACCTTTGCCAACGCCTTCACCTCCAGCCACTTTGAAAAATAGTCTACCATGACCAGCAGGAACCTCCTATGTCCACTGGCTTGAGGGAATGGACCCACCAGATCTAGCCCCCATATGGCGAAGGGCCATGAAGCCGTAATCGTGCGCAATCTTTGGGCCGGGAGGAGCTGAAGAGGAGAGAATTCCTAGCACTTCCTGCACCTCCTTGCGAATTCCCCGACATCCTTCCTAAGAGTGGGCCAGAAATAGCCTTGCCTCAACACCCTTCCTTCCAAGGTCTGACTCCCGGAATGGCTACCACACTCCCCGGAGTGAATCTCCTCCAGCACCCTTGCGACCTCCTTCTCAGACACGCACCGAGCCAGCAGGCCTAACAACGTCTTACGATATAAGGTCCCCTCCTTCAATAAGTAATATGCCGACTTGTACCTGACCTGCTTCTTCTCAAGCTCTCCTTCAGGCAGACGTCCTGTCATCAGGTAGGTGGTAAATAGGTCCATCCAGGACCCCTACTGGTCCACTTCCATCAGTTCACCCTCTTCTATGGAGGGCCTAAAGAGTTCTGTCATGGTTCCTCCGGCCCGAGGACTGTGCTTGGCGAGCAAGTCCGCCCGAGCGTTTTCTTCCCTTGGGACATGTTGAACTGAGAAGCCGCGGAATTGCCCAATGATACCCTTTACCTTTGTTAAGTACAACTGGAGGGTGGGTTCTCTTACTTCAAATTCCCCTTTGATATGTCCTGCCACTAACATAGAATCAGTGGAGACCTTGATGTCTTGTATGCCGAGCTCACGAGCCAACCTTAGCCCTGCTATAATGGCCTCGTATTCCGCTTTATTGTTGGTGAGGGTGAAATGAATCTTCAGGGCCTGTTCAATCCGGGTTCCCTAGGGGCTTATAAAAATCATACCCCATCTGAAAGAATTCCTTCCCGAGGCCCCATCTACGAGCATCTCCCAAGCCACTACAGGAGACGTCTCGGCCTCCTTGACCTCCACCACGTAATCTACCAAGAAATCCGCTACGGCTTGCGCCTCTATAGTCTCCCGAGGAACAAAAGCAAGATCGAACTCACTGAGTTCTATCGACCATTTTGCTAACCTCCCAGAGTGCTCCACCCCCTCCAAAATACGGCAGAGAGGGTGGTCTATCACGATCTAGATGGAATGGGCCTGAAAATATGGCATGAGCTTCCGGGCTGAGATGACGAGAGCAAAGGCCAGTTTCTCTAGGATAGGGTACTTTAGTTCTGCTTTTTTGAGGACCCTACTTACATAATAGATTGGGAATTGCTTTTTACCTTCTTCCCGCACGAGGACTGAACTCACCGCTCCTGCTCCCACTCCCAAGTACAAGAATAGAACCTCTCCCTCTCGCGGTCCTTGGAGTAGCGGCGCCTTGGTGAGCTGCTGCTTCAGGGCTAGAAAAGCCTTCTCACACTCGGAGGTCCACTTGAATTTCTTTCCCCCTCTTAATGTCCGAAAGAAAGGTGAGCACCTCTCTCCCGCTCTGGAAAGAAACCTGCTGAGCCCAGCCAACTTACCGGTGAGGCGCTGGACCTCTTTGGTATTTGTTGGAGACTCCAATTCCAGGATTGCCTTTAACTTGTCCGGGTTAGGCTCTACTCCTGATGGGGTGAGGAGATGTCCTAAGAACTTTCCCCTGCTGGCCCCGAATACGCACTTCAGAGGATTGAGCCTCATCTTGTATTTCTTTATGGTCGCAAATGTTTCTTCTAGATCTGCAATATGGGACTTGAGGTCTTGGCTCTTGATCATCAAGTCATCTACGTAGACTTCAAGATTCCGTCCCTTTTGCTTTCGGAAGATCCGATCCATCATCCGTTGGTAGGTTCCCCCCACATTCTTCAACCCAAAAGGCACCATGTTGTAGCTGAAGCACCCATCCTCGGTGATAAAGGTGACATCCTTGATGTCGGGAGGATGCATGCGTATTTGATGATATTCTGAAAAGGCATCTAGAAAACTCATTAGTGAAAAACCGACGGCTGAATCAACCAGCGCGTCGATTCGAGGCAGGGGGTAACAATCCTTGGGGCGTGATTTATTCAAAAGAGAGAAGTCAATACACATTCTCCATTTCCCTTCCCCCTTCTTTACCATTACAACATTGCTTACCCACCCCAGATACTTGTTTGCCGATATGAATCCTGCCTGGAGTAGCTTTTCCACCTCCTCCCTGATAGGCTTGGCCATCCTGGAAGCGATGACCCTCTTCTTCCGCTGGATGGGACGAACCTTAGGATCAAGGTTGAGACGATGCCACGCCACGTCTGCGTCAATCCCTGGCATGTCGGCTGCGCTCCAAGCAAAGATATCAATGTTTTTCTGCACACATTTCTGGATCTCCTCCTGGTCTTCAGAGTCGAGCTCTCCACTGACTTTGATCTTTTCTTTTCTTCCTTCCTTCGTTAAGATGTCCATCTCCCGCACTTCGACTGCGGCCCTCAGCCTCGAGGGCTCCTCCTCTCCCTCCTGATCTCCCAGAATTTCTTCTTCCATCCTCAGCCTCTCCTCCTGTCTTCTGAGCTCTTGCTCCCGCCCTCTCTCTCCTCAACCGTCATGGTTGCTTCCTCTACAAACCTCTCCCCCACTTTCTCAGGGCCTCTTCCCAGCAATGATTCTTCCATCTCTCATATCTTTATTTTCTTCCCTCCTACTTCTTTCCCTTCTCCTCCGGCCTTCTGCTCTCCTACCATTACTGGCTCCTCCGCAATGCCACCTCCCAGCTCCTCAACTCTACTCTCTTCCTGCCTCTCTCCTCCGACCCTCAGCTCCCCTGCCATTACTGGCTCCTCCGCAATGCCACCTCCCAACTCCACAACTCTACTCTCTTCCTGCCTCTCTCCTCCGACCCTTAGCTCCCCTGCCATTACTGGCTCCTCCGCAATGCCACCTCCCAACTCCACAACTCTACTCTCTTCCTGCCTCTCTCCTCCGACCCTCAGCTCCCCTGCCATTACTGGCTCCTCCGCAATGCCACCTCCCAACTCCTCAACCTCACTCTCTCTCTGATCCCACTGCTCCATCCTCTTCTCCAGCTCCTCTGCATCATCCTTCCAAGAGATAGTGTTCACCGCGCTCACGTAGCACTCTCAGGCCGCCTTCGGATCTCCTCGTACCCTGATTTGAGTCCCTCCTGAATTGAGTTTTAGGCATTGATGAAAAGACGAGGGCACGCATCTGAAGGCACTAATCAAGGGGCGCCCGAAGATGGCGTTGTAACTGTTGGGAGCGTCCACTATTACAAAATGGCAATTCCTGGACAACCCTCCCAGAGTTACCTAGAGACCTACTCCCCCCTCTACTTCCTTCCTTTCTCCCGAGAATCCGAACAGCGGTCCGTCTGCGGCTAACACCCTCCTGGCCTCTACCCTCATCTCATTGAACGCCTTTTTGAAGATAACATTAACCGAGCTCCCATTGTCCACCAGGATCCTTGATACCATGAAGTTCTCAATAGCTATCCGAATTACCAGCGCATCGCAGAATGGATCTTCGTGATCCGGCAAGTCTTTCCTGGAGAAGGTGATCTTCTCATCCGGGGGCAGGGCTTGTGACGTCGAGGCGACACCTCGACGGTACATGGTATGAAGGCTGGCCTTACGGGTAGCCTCAATCCCCACCCCTCAATGAATCACCCCGATTACCCCTCAATTCCCACCCCTCCATGAATCACCCCGATTACCCCTCGATCCCCTACATCGGATCGGTCCACGCATCGATCTTCCTCCCCTGCTCCATTCATCTCTACTATCCTTACCGGTAGCTACTGCTCTCCCGCTCCCCTTCTCCCCTTTAGCTCTAGAAATTCTGGACAGGTAGCTGTCGCGTGACCCTCTTCCTCGTGGAAGTCACAGAATGGCACAACTACCACTCCCTCTTGCCTCTCTTCCTGGTGATTTCTCCTTCTCCCTGCTCCTGCTCCTACCCTTCCTCGCTCTCTTCCTCTTCCTCTTCACCGACCTATAGCCATATCTTGCTGAGGCGGGGGTGGGAGTGGCCTAGGACCATGTCCCTACCCCAGCTGTTGTAACCTTCCTGGTCCTCCCTGGTAGTAGTTCCTTCCTCCGGGGGGAAAACCTCTTCCTTGCCCTTGAACAGGGCCTCCCGGTTGTCTCCAACCCAACTCCTGATGTGCCGTCCCCCTTGGCTCCTCCCTCTTTCTTCCTTCCTACTGCCTCGCTCCTCTTGGTTCTCTTGACTCTACCTCCGTCAACCTTGATAATTTCTTGGCAAACGCCGGGTTTGCCGCCTCCATCGTTATTTCCTTAGCTGCCTTCTCCATCAACCCTTCAAATGATAAGGGTGCCTTCCTGGTCAGACTCATCTTGAAGAAGCCTTCCCTGAGACCCACGGTAAAGGCCATTTGGAGAGCAAATCCCGGCACCTCCTGAATGTCTAGGATTTCCTCTTGGAAGCGATCCACGTACTGGGCTAAAGACTCGTCAGCCTTCTGCTTGATTAGGAAAATGGACTCCGGGTTTTTCTTTCTCTTCTTCGAGGTCGAGAAGCGCAACTGGAAGCTCCTACTCAAGTCCTCAAAACCATATATTGACCCTGCCGGGAGTTGATGAAACCAGTCCCTGGCTTTATCCTTCAAGGTGATTGCGAAAAGGCGGCACTTGAATGCATCTGTCATCGGCCTGATGGAGACCGCATCTTCGAACCATTGCAAGTGTTGAAGTGGGTCATCCTTCCCCACATAATAGGTCATATCAGGTTCACGGAACCCCTCCGGGATGGGAGCCGAAAGAACCAACTCGTAAAAAGGCGATCCTCTTGCCAGGGGTCTTGCCGCCTCCACTCGCGTGATGACGTCCACTAGCGAGACGGCACTCGCCGGGCTGGGGAACAACTCCCTTCCTGCCAGATCTCGCCTGCTTCCTTCCACCACTTTCTACTTTCCAGGACGCCCCCTGGAGCGTCCTCGCCCACTCTTGCCGAAACGACTCCCTCCAGAGGCGAGAGGACCGGCGCCTGAGGTAGAGGGGTCACGCAATCGCCCCGCTGCGAGATCTGCTGCAACATTCACATAATGCCTCCAATAGATGCCATGAATTCTTCTCTCCCAACATATCCTCCTGGGTTTTTGTACCCACCCTCGTCTCCTCCTCCCAGATCTCCTGCCATGAGATGATCCGAAGTTCTTCGGAGTAGGCTGCGATCCACGCTCACCGCACCAAAAATGTTGGAATCAACAAAACTGGTTCCTCCTAAAGCTCGGATCTAAGGTTGCAGCTCACGCCTACTCTCTTTGGACCATGCTCTCAACAGAGCCCCTAGAGGAACAGACCGTGGGCTTCAGCTCGGAGGTCCCACCGCTTACCCAGAAGAACTGGAAATTCTCCCCCTCCCTAGCCAATGCTGAACTAGGTGTCTGAGTAAGAGAAAAAAAGAAGGGTTCAACGCCCCTTTTTCAGACACCTTACCAGTCTATTTATAGGCCTCAGGATTTGAACTGCAAATAACCAAATCAAACTACCTGTGAAATTACCAGGATACCCTGGGTCGGGTCTGCCAACAGCCAAACTCTGCTGTTCTAAAGGGCTATGGGCAGACCCCCAAGGGTAAAAGAGTAAAAAAACCTCTGAGGCTAAAAAAGATGAACTGTTTGCCAACTGAACCGGCTCCCACCCAATTACTGAGCCGGCCTTTCAGCTTCCTGCCGAACCGGTGCTCGGCGATAGGGCCTCCTCGCGGCTGAGAGTGCTGCCTCGCAGGCGAGACCCTCCGTCGCCATATAAAAATCTTCCCCTAAGCCCCGCCTGCCAGGCAAATGGACCCAACTTTGGCCCCTCTCGCCTAGCGCGGACCCGCCTTTGGCCCCTCTCGCCTAGCGCGAGTGGACCCGCCTTTGGGCCCCTCTCGCCTAGCGCGAGTGGCCCCTCCTTCGGGCCCCTCTCGCCTAGGGCCTTGTCTCCTCTTGGGGATTCTTCTAATCCCATCTCTTCTGAGTTTCCTCCCGTAAGCCCGAGGTTATACAATTACAGTTTAAGTTTAAAAAAAATGGTCGTATCCCTCGGCTCAGTGGATCAACTACTCCACTAAGAAAATATAGTTATACGCTGCGGAAAATACTTTGATTAGATTGATTTAACCTCCTACATGAGTATAAATATCCCTGAAGGTCACTTATAGCATGCAAGACTCTAGATTTACTATAGATATAAAGATAATCTTTACGTTGGCTAGAAAATAGTATTTCAGTTTTGGAAACATGGCATGTATGAAGTACTAATAGTAATGCTTTATAAGTTAAAATACCTAACATGCAACCTAGCATAAAACATCCCCAGAGAGCAAGTAAACAACCTCAAAATAGGCAAAATAACAGTTTTAACAAAATACTTAGCATCACAAAAGAAAACCACTAGCGAGCATCAACAACCTGGCACTAACCCACTAGTGAGTATGCATTTCTGTACTAAAAGAAAACAACTCAATAACTACCTCACTACCGTGAGGTAAAAGCAGCCTCTACAACCAACAGTCCACTAACAAACTCCTAGAAAAAACTAGGCGCCCATCCGGCTACAACCCTGAACCTGAGGAATTCAAAGAAAGAACACCTCAACAAGAAAAATACAAGTAGCAAAGGAGCAATTTGAACATATGTAAGTAAATAGCAAAGGGGTCTACCAAACCCTACAAAAAGGAATGCTCACAATCTCAGCAAAAAGGGTTAATAAAAGACAGCAAGAAGTAAAATACTCCTCAATAGAGTAAACAAAGTGCACCAAGTGCGAGAGATCAACTTGCTTCTCTTAAACCTGCAGAAGCAAAAAGGCCAACAAATGCCAAATAATATAGAATGGAAGGAACTAACAGTCCTAAACCTGTGAATCATTAGCACTGGTACAAATCATGGATCTGCGTCGGTGACAAAAAAGTCCCAACTCGAACAACCAGATCCAAATGTCTCAGAGGCAAAGCAGTGGTAGCCACATGGTCCAACACACATACAACCGGCCCAAATTCCTCAAGGGAAACTCGGTGGTGGCCACGACTCTAACACACCCAAACAACCTCTTACGGAGACTAAACAGCAAAAACATTACCTACAAATGATTCACGATTCGGCGTCCAAATCTAGCCAAAAAACCCGCCTAAAACCCTATAAAACCCAAAACTCGACGAATCTAGCAGGAACCCGACGATTCTAACTGGGCAAAACTAGACTTTAGGAGATAAACGTCGAATCAGAGAAAAATTCCCAGGCTAAGGGAAAAGCGTCAAGTTCACTCGACGCCGCGTCGAGTGCAGTCGAAGCACTCGACGCTTAAACACTTAGCTGCTCAAACAGATGATGGCGTTGAGTGAGTTCAACTCACTAAACTCACTCAACGCTATCAATGCCTCACTGGATGACGGCGTTGAGTGAGTTCAGCTCACTCAATGCTGTCAACGCTTCTCTGGATGACGGTATTGAGTGAGTTCAGCTCACTCAACGTTGTCAACGCTTATAACTTAGACAACTGAAACAAGTGATGGCGTTGAGTGAGTTCATCTCACTCAATGCTGTCAACGCCTCTCTGCAGAAAGAAATACAAGATGATGTTGAGTGATTTCAGCTCACTCAATGCTATCAATGCTTCTACACTTAGCCTACAGAATCAAAAGATGGTGTTGAGTGAGTTCAGCTCACTCAACGATGTCAACGCTTCTGGACTCAGACTACAGAATTCCCAGAATGGCGTTGAGTGTGTTAAGGTCACTTAACGCCGCGTTGAGTGTGTACTACTCACTCAACGCTTCTGTATTTAGCTTCCCAGACCAAAAGCCAGACGTTGAGTGTATTCACCACACTCAACGCTTTTATACTTAGGCTAGAACTGAACTACTACACTAAGCTTACACTCAACGCCTAAGGCTATACTCAATGCCTAGGTCAGAAACTTGGCAGGAAAGCTATCCTACCTAAACAGAGGATGCTAGACTTCAGCAACCAGCCAAAATTCGGATAATTTTCTCTTATTTACTTAGACTAACTAGAATGAAACCTGCCCGAGGGTTATCATCCACAACAGTCCTTTTCTAGCTACTACTGACTATACCTATCCAGCCAAAATTAGACAAAACCAACCAAAATCAGACAATTTCTCTATATACATCAGGTTGTACCTGGCCAAATCCTACAGCACACCTAAGATCTAAGGAGAAGAGGAAATGAAAACTATAAGGAAAGCAAAGAGACAAACTTGTCAAGGATGAGTGAACACGACTTGCCTCAACCTCTAGAAAATCGGCCAACCACACTCCTTCTCTCGGATCCAGCCGCAAGAGCTCCAGCAAAGAAGCCTGAAGCTTTACAAATGAGGAAATGGTCAAACCGAAATCTTTGACCCCTAGAAATCCAAGAAACTGGGAAAAGCTTACCGTATGAACGTAGATCTAGGCGAGAGCTGTAACACCCCTATCCGTCGTATAGCATATAGCAGTAGGTCCGGCCGGGGCCCGACGCCATATACTACGGACAGACCGATTGGTTACGCGTTGAAACCATACAACCAATCACCAACGTCCTACACAGAGTCATTCTAGCGGAAGCAATTTATTAAGTTGCACAAATACAAGAACCCTTCCAAGCAAGAATGTCCACTACAGAAATAACAATAGGAATGAAAAATACAAAAGTACCGGCCTTATGGCCTTCCAAGGTTTGCTTAACAAAACATGTCTTACATACTTCGGCTCGCAGGCTGGCCATACATGAAATAAACGGAAAGCATAAAAAGGGTTAGGCCTTCGAGGGCCAGCACCGCAACATGGGCTTTAGCCCAATATTTTCCGCTCGGCTCCGCAGCACCTGCAAGCACAAACCACCGCCCGGTGGCAAACAAAAGCAACGGTCAGCTATGCTGACCAAATTATAACGATCCCGCCCCCAAAATCGGGGCGGCGATGCTCTTTCCCTGCACTTTATTAGTATAGGCAATATATTAGTGTGAACACACATCATCACAGGCGTAGGCTCGCACGGCCACACACCTTGTGCACACAGGGCACATTCACGGCGAACCGGCCAATGTCACGTCAATTCAAGCAATAGACGTTCCCGTTCCACCACCGCCTCTTGGACGGCCAACCATATGAGCATTTTGCCTTCCTGGCCTTGGTCACGGCAATTTAAGCCATAGACCGCCAAAGACCCTCATCCATGCCAACGGTCCTACCGAACGACATAAACCGGGTACGGTTCCGCCTGACCCGTGGTCACACCGCAACGGCAATTTAAGCCATATGTGCAGGTCAAGACTCACCGAGTCCCATTTCCACCACAATAATCACATAACCTGGTTATGTTTACGTTGGCTCCCCGGCCATCGTGTTGGCAAAACTCGCTTTTGCCCAGTTTTCCGGGTGCACCTTGGAGTTAATCTCCAAGGCTCCCTAATGCAATCTACCACGTAGAAAACCCGAAAAACGCCCAAACACCCGGAGTCTTCCCCGGTTCATATGCAATGCAACATCACCGATCCGGCTCTACTTGTCCGGATAGGCTTCACACACAATGCCTATGTCCGTTTTCGCATACGGACTCTACACAAGGGGGACTTTACATATCTACCCCAAGGAACGCTCCAACTCTTCGCTCACTCGCGAGAGAGGGCTTCCAATGCAAAGGGAAAAAGGGCTTCACATGCCCAAGGATGAGAAATCGTTACCCTTGCGTTCTTCCGCAGCGCCATCGAAAACTATGCGGTTGGAAAGCACCGCAACGGCGTCACCTCCGCGGATCTGGACTCGGATCGCGATTCAGAGCTCCGAAGCTCCTCCGGCGGCCGGATCTTGGACTCCTCCTTCCTCCTTGCTCTCCCTTCTCTCTAAACTCTTAGAGAGAGAATGGCTAAGGGAAATGAGGATTCCCAACCCTAAGTCCCGGATAAAACCACCCAGGAGCAGCCCCCCACCGTTGGATCCAAAGTCAAGGAAACGAACGGCCAAGATTAGATCTGAAATCATAAAATCTGGGCCGAACACGGGTTGCAACACGGCCGTGTGCCTGGCCGTGTCACCCATTCGCCGTCACGATCGATACGAAAAACCAGCACACGGCCTTTGACACAGCCTTCGACACGCCCGTGTCACCTGCGACACGCCCGTGTCGGGACCCGTGTCACGCCCCCCGTGTGCAATCGACCAACACTTCACAGTTAGAGAGGTACACGGCCTTGTGACACGGCATCAGACACGCCCGTGTCAAATTTGACATGCCCGTGTTTGTGCCCGTGTCACGGCCCGTGTACCACACTTGCAGATTCCCTAGAGTGACACGGCCTGGGACACGCCCGTGTCCTAGGCCGTGTTCTACAACTCGACTAGCGTCGACTGCCAAATCGTCAACCGCACGACTCGTGGACGAACACGCCTGTGACACGCCCGTGTCACGCCCGTGACACGCCCGTGTCACGCCTGTGACACCTGCTCCAAAATTCAGACTGGGCTTAAAACATCACCCGTCCCTCTTTTGAGTTTCCGGGTGTTACAACTCTCTCCCCCTTAAAAGAATTTCGTCCACGAAATTACTAAAGGAAAGTAAACATAAAACCAAGAGCGGTACCTGAGCGAAATAACTCTGGGTACTCCTCCAGCATGGTCTGCTCCCGTTCCCAAGAGAGCTCCTCACGACCGTAATTGTCCCAACGGACCTTGACCATCCGGATCACCTTGTTACGGAGCCTCTTGACCTCTGCATCTTCAATACAAACGGGCTTGACCTTAGTCGTCAACCCTTCGTCCACCGGTACTTGATCACCTGCGATCACCTGCGAAGGCTCTTGCACCGCCTTCCGCAATACAGAGATGTGGAACACATCGTGTAGCCCACTCAACTCCACCGATAGCTTCAAACGGTATGCGGCTTCGCCGACTCGCTCCAGGACCTCAAAAGGTCCAAGGTATCTTGGGCTCAGCTTCTTCAAGCATCTCACCCGCGAAACCCCCTTGAACGGCTTCACTTTCAAGTATACCCAATCGCCTACCGCGAACTCCACGTTCCAGTGCTTGGCATTGTAATACTTCGCCTGCCTGTCCTGAGCGATCAACAAGCGCTCCCGAATGACCCGCACCAACGAGGTAGCATTCTCCACCTCCTGCTTCTTGTACAACCTTGCCTCACCCATTTCAAGCCACGATAACGGCGTGCGACACTTCCTACCATACAGGGCCTCGAAGGGTGCCATTTGTATACTCGCTTGGTAGCCATTGTTGTACGTAAACTCCACCAAATACAGGTGGTCCTCCCAATACTTCCCGAAGTCTAGGACACTCATGCAGAGCATGTCCTCCATCGTTCTATTGACTCTCTCGGTCTGCCCATCCGTCTGCGGATGGAAGGCTGTGCTGAACTTCAACTTTGTCCCCAGCATCTACTGCACCAACCTCCAATCATTGGACGTGAAACGCCCATCGCGATCACTCACAATGCTGCGAGGCACACCATGCAGTCTAACTATATTGTCAACATATAGCTTTGCCAACTTCTCTACCGAGTCGTATTTCCTATGCGGAATGAAATGCGACACTTTAGTTAACCGATCTACGATCACCCAGATGGCGTCGTTCCCTTTCTGCGACCTTGGCAACCCATGCACAAAGTCCATAGATATGTCGTCGAACTTCCACTCCGGTATAGGCAAGGACTTCAGAAATCCTCCTAGCTTTTGGCACTCCGCCTTCACCAAGGCGCACGTTTGGCATTTAGCCACGTACAACGCCACGTCTTTCTTGAGCCCCAGCCACCAAAACAGCTTCTTGAGGTCACGGTACATCTTTGTGCTCCCTGGGTGGATCGAGTACTTGGTATGATGAGCCTCGTACATCAACTCCGCCCGGAGGTTACCCCCACTTGGGACGCACAACCGATGATCCTTCCTTAACAAACCATCTTCGACTGAAAACTGGGAATTTGACCCATCCAACGCTGCCTCCATAAGCTCCTTCATGGAGTCATCTAACTCCAATGCCTGCCGAACCCGGTCAGCCAGGTCATACTGGACCTCTGTCCAGTTCAACATTGCTTTGGCGCTCGTCTGCTTGTCAACGCAACAGATCTCAAGCTCCTCCAACTCCCGTATCAGCCGCTCATCATGCACCGACAACCAGTTGGCTTGGGCGGGAGCCCTGCGACTCAACGCATCTGCAACTGCATTGCCCTTCCCGGGTACATAATGTATTTTGAAGGTGTAGTCCCCCAGGAACTCCATCCACCTCCTCTGCCTCATATTAAGGTCCTTTTGATCCAACAAGTACTTTAGGCTCTTGTGATCAGTGTATATATCGACTCTTACACCGTATAGGTAGTGCCTCCATAACTTGAGTGCAAATATCACGGCCGCCAACTCCAAGTCGTGCACCAGATAGTTTCTTTCATGCACCTTCAGCTGACGCGATCCATACGCAATCACACTTCCATGCTGCAACAACACGCAGCCCAAACCACTACCTGAAGCGTCGCTATACACCTCAAAGCCCTCGGTCCCACTCAGCGAACTAAGCACTGGCGCCGTGGTCAACCGTCTCTTCAGCTCCTCAAACGCTTGCATGCACTCCTGCGTTCACAAGAATCTCTGATCTTTCCTTGTCAACTTCGTGAGAGGTAGCGCTATCCGCGAGAAGTTCTCTACAAAGCGCCTGTAATAGCTGGCAAGCCCGAGAAAACTACGGACTTCCGCGACAGAAACCAACACAGGTCACTCCCGTATCGCAACGATCATCGCCGGATCCACCGCTATACCTTCCCCACTAACATTGTGACCAAGGAACGCTACTGAGGGTAGCCAGAACTCGCACTTGCAGAATTTCGCATAAAGCTCATTCCTCCTCAAAGTCTCCAACACTAGATGCAAGTGCTTGAAGTGATCTTCTTCGCACTGCGAGTACACCAATATATCGTCAATAAAGACGATCACAAAGCGATCCAGGAAGTCTCGGAACGTCCTGTTCATCAAGTCCATAAACACTGATGGCGCATTCGTCAGTCCAAACTGTAACACCCCAAATTGTTGTAGGAGCGACGAGGATCGATTTTGGCCAAATCGGGTTTTTGGTGCAGGTGACACGAGCCCCGACACGGGCGTGTCGGAAACCGTGTCTGGCGTGTCGAGCTCGGGCCGTGTCGTCGACTAGCGCAGGTCGACGATGGTCGTGTGGTGGAACACGGCCTAGAACACGGGCGTGTCCCAGGCCGTGTCACACCTGTGCTGTGCGGTTGGGTGCACGGGTAGTGACACGGGCACGAACACGGGCGTGTCTAGTCTGACACGGGCGTGTCCCATGCCATGTCACCAAGCCGTGTACCCCTCTGACTGCAAAGTGGTGGTTTATTGCACACGGGGGGCGTGATACGGGTCCCGACACGGGCGTGTCGCAGGCGACACGGGCGTGTCGGAGGCCGTGTCACATGCCGTGTGCTGGTTTTCAATTTGGGTCGAGACGGCGAATGAGCTACACGGCCAGGCACACGGCCGTGTGCCAACCGGTGTTCGGCCCAGATTTTATGATTTTGGATTTAATCCGGGCCGTTTGTTTCCTTGGCTTTGGATCCGACGGTGGGGGGCTGCTCCTGGGTGGTTATGGCCGGGAAATAGGGTTTAGAAACCCATTTTTCTTTAGCCCATCTCTCTCTAAAAGTTAGAGAGAAGGGAGAGCAAGGAGGAAGGAGGAGTCCAATATCCGGCCGCCGGAGGAGCTTCGGAGTTCCGAATCGCGATCCGAGTCCAGATTCGCGGAGGCGACGCCGTTGCGGTGCTTTCCAACCGTATAGTTTTCGATGGCGCCGCGGAAGAATGCAAGGGTAATGATTTCTCATCCTTGGGCATGTGAAGCCCTCTTTTCCTTTGCATAGGAAGCCCGCACTCGCGAGTGAGCGAAGAGTTGGAGCGTTCCTTGGGGTAGATATGTGAAGTCCCCCTTGTGTAGAGTCCGTATGCGTAAACGGACATAGGCATTGTGTGTGAAGCCTATTCGGACATGTTGGTCCGGATCGGTGATGTTGCATTGCATGTGAACCGGGGAAGACTCCAGGTGTTTGAGTGTTTTTCAAGTTTTCTACGTGGTAGATTGCATCAAGGAGCCTTGGAGATTAACTCCAAGGTGCACCCGGAAAACTGGGCAAAAGCGGGTTTTGCCAACACGATGGTCGGGGAGCCAACGTGAACATAACCGGGTTATGTGATTGTTGTGGCAGAAACGGGACTCGGTGAGTCTTGACCTGCGCATATGGCTTAAATTGCCGTTGCGATATGAGCACGGGTCAGGCGGAACCGTACCCGGTCTATGTCGTTCGGTAGGACCGTTGGCATGGATGAGGGTCTTCGGCGGTCTATGGCTTAAATTGCCGTGACCAAGGCCAGGAAGGCAAAATGCTCATATGGACGACCGTCCAAGAGGCAGTGGTGGATTGGGAACGTCTATGGCTTGAATTGACGTGACGTTGGCCGGTTCGCCGAGAATGTGCCCTGAGTGCATGGGGTGTGTGGCCGTGCGAGCCTACGCCTGTGTTGATGTGTGTTCACATTAATATATTACCTATACTAATAAAGTGCAGGGAAAGAGCATCGCCGCCCCGATTTTGGGGGCGGGATCGTTATAATTTGGTCAGCATAGCTGACCGTTGCTTTTGTTTGCCACCGGGCGGTGGTTTGTGGCTTGCAGGTGCTGCGGAGCAGAGCAGGAAATAGCGGGCTAAAGCCCTTGTAGCTGTGCCGGCCCTCGAAGGCCTTATTGCTTATGTTTCTTTCCCGTTTTTTATGTATGGCCGGCCTGCGAGCCGAAGTATGAAAGCACTATTTTGTTAAGTGAATAATGTAAGGCCTTAAGGCCAGTTCTCTTTTGTGTATGATTACATTCCTGAGTCGGTAGTGGACATTCATGCTTTGTAGCAGGGTTCTTATTTATTTTGCAACTTAATAATTTGCTTCCGCTAGGTGTTGTGTAGGACGACATGATTGGTTGAAAGGTTTCAACGCGTAACCAACCGGTCTGTCCGTAGTATATGGCGTCGGGCCCCGGCCGGACCTACTGCTATATGCTATGCGACGGATAGGGGTGTTACAAATTGGTATCAGACTACTGGTTTCAGTCAAGCTTAAATGAATTCGTGGACGAATTCACTTTAAGGGGTGGTGAGCACATGTGTGTGTCATCGTTATAACATGAAAAGAACCCATGAATGTCCACTTAGGAATGAAAATATACATGTTTGAGGAACCTGCGTGTTCCTATAATTGCTGTTTGCAGTAATTTTTGGGTCGCTTATTGGTGTTTTGCACGATTATAGGTGACCAGAAGTGGTGCTGGGCCGTCTGAACGGCCAGGTTCTGAGGCGAGCAGTGCGCCAAGCAATGCGCCTGCAACACCTCCGTCTGCCGAGACCATTAGGTTGGTGGCAGAAGCGGTCATGGCAATGATCAATGCGCAGTCTGCAAGGCAGGTGCAGCAGCCCGCTCCTGCTATGGAGCAAGTACCGCTTCAGACGGCAGAGCAAAGGAGGGTTGAGCAAGGAGTGTTGGAGCCAGAGTTGCCTCGGAGAGCAACGAAAAGACAACTGAAGCACGTGATGGGCTTTCACCCACCGGTATTCACGGGGGCAGAAACCCCGACCCAAGCAGAGGATTGGCTCTCAAGGGTCAATAGGGTGATGACTGCGATGGAAACGGAAGAGTGGCAGAAGACCACTATAACGACGTTCCTTTTCGATGGGGACGCAAAGTTATGGTGGGAAGGCCTAGAGCTACATCAGTTGCGGGGAAGGCCGTTGGCCGAAGTTTCGATGGAGGAGTTTGCGAGACTATTCATGGATCGATACCTCCCCTCGGCGCAGAGGATTGCGCTAGAAAGCGAATTTCAGAAGTTGGTGCAAGGGGATTGCACAGTTGATGAGTACCTCCACGAGTTTACTCGGTTGGGGAGATATGCCGACGCTACCTTCGCAGACGAGGAGCGCAAGACGAGCCGCTTCTACGAAGGGCTAAGAGATGATCTAAGATTTCTACTGTCGGGGCCCAAGGCGCAGGGTTTCATGACCCTGGTCAATTCGGCCCGGTCCTTGGAGAAGGACATGAAGAATGTCCAAGCGAAGAAGGAATCCGGTAGTAAGAAAGCGGAGTTCAAGGCACCGACTACGTCGAAGTCCGGCTACCGCAGATTCTATAAGAAAGCTAAGACGTCGGGTCCAGCTGCTTCAGGTGCCTCGGGGGCAACTACCAATCGAACCACGAGAGCTTGTTTCACGTGTGGAAAGCCGGGGCACTTTGCCCGTGATTGCTGGAGTGGACGCTCAAAGTCCGAAAGGAAACAAGGAGCTACCTACGAGGAGAAGGGCAAAGCGGTGGAGTCGACCGCGTCCCACTATGCTCCGACTCAGCCTAGAGTCTATAACTTGGGCCAGCAGGAGGCCAGCAAGCAAGCGGATGTGGTGATAGGTATGAGTTAATTTATAGCAAGTTAGCTTTAATACCGTTAGCTATTGCTTGTTAGCCTAATATTGTTTGTATAGGCTTTGTTGTGATTAGTGATAGTCCGACACGGGCACTGTTCGATACGGGAGCTTCACACTCCTTCTTGTCCGAAAGCTTTATATCGCGCATCGGAGTCCCTTCTTCGATGGCGAAGGACAGGTTGGATGTGCTGCTACCGAATGGGTGCTCGATGCGTGCAGACAGGGTGTGCGCCGTAAAGGTTCACATTGGGAGCCAAGAGTTCGACTTGCTAGCGTCATTGCTGCCGCTAGTAGAGTTCGACGTGATCTTTGGGATGGATTGGCTTTCGGAGCAGAAAGCTTGGATTGACTGTGACCGAAAGGAGGTCAAGCTGGGTGTAGGGCGGGAGACTACATTCGAGGGGCTAAAGGGGTCGAGCAAGACACTGATGTCTGCTCTTCAGGTGGTGAAGGCGGTTCGTGCTGGTGCAGAGCTGTTCTTCGCAATAGTGGGGGCTGTGGAGCCAAAGTCTCCGTTGGATAGCATCCCCGTGGTTTGCAAATACCCCGATGTGTTCCCAGATAGTCTCCACGGAGCCCCACCACAGCGGGAGATTGATTTCACCATCGAGCTCGTACCGGGGGCCAAACCGGTGTCACGTGCTCCGTATAGGTTGGCGCCTAAGGAGATGGCAGAGTTGAAAGTTCAGCTAGAGGAGCTGATGGAGCAAGGGTATGTGCGTCCAAGCTCGTCGCCTTGGAGCGCACCGGTCCTCTTCGTTAAGAAGAAGGACGGGAGTATGCGGCTGTGTATCGACTACAGAGAGTTGAACAAGCTAACGGAGAAGAATAAGTACCCGATCCCGAGGATTGATGATCTCTTTGATCAGTTAGTCGGATCGTCGGTATACTCCAAGTTGGACTTGAAGTCGGGGTACTATCAGCTGAGGAACAGGGAGTGTGATATCCCTAAGACGGCGTTCAGTACGAGGTAAGGGCATTTCGAGTTCACGGTCATGCCGTTTGGACCGACGAATGCGCCATCAGTATTTATGGACTTGATGAACAGGACATTCAGAGATTTCCTGGATCGCTTTGTGATCGTCTTTATCGACGATATTTTGGTGTACTCGCACTGCGAAGAAGACCACTTCAAGCACTTGCATTTGGTGTTGGAGACTTTGAGGAGGAATGAGCTTTACGCAAAGTTCTCCAAGTGCGAGTTCTGGCTACCCTCGGTAGGGTTCCTTGGTCATATAGTGAGTGGGGAAGGTATAGCGGTGGATCCGGCGAAGATTGTTGCGATACGGGAGTGGCCTGCGTTATCTTCTGTCACGGAAGTCCGTAGTTTTCTCGGGCTTGCCGGATATTACAGGCGCTTCGTAGAGAACTTCTCGCGGTTAGCATTACCTCTCACGAAGTTGATAAGGAAGGATCAGAAATTCTTGTGGACGCAAGAGTGCGTGCAAGCTTTTGAGGAGCTGAAGATACGGTTGACCACGGCGCCAGTGCTTAGTTCGCCGAGTGGGACCGAGGGCTTTGAGGTGTATAGCGACGCTTCAGGTAGTGGCTTGGGCTGCGTGTTGTTGCAGCATGGGAGCGTGATAGCGTATGGATCGCGTCAGCTGAAGGTGCATGAAAGAAATTATCCGGTGCACGACTTGGAGTTGGCGGCCGTGATATTTGCACTCAAGTTGTGGAGGCACTACCTATACAGTGTAAGGGTCGATATATACACCGATCACAAGAGCCTAAAATATTTGTTGGATCAAAAGGACCTTAATATGAAGCAGAGGAGGTGGATGGAGTTCCTAGGGGACTACACCTTCAAAATACATTATGTACCCGGGAAGGGCAACGCAGTTGCGGATGCGCTGAGCCGCAGGGCTCCCGCCCAAGCCAACTGGTTGTCGGTGCATGATGAGCGGCTAGTACGGGAGTTGGAGGAGCTTGAGATCTGTTGCGTTGACAGGCAGACGAGCGCCAAAGCAATGTTAAACTGGACGGAAGTGCAGTATGACCTGGCTGACCGGGTTCGGCAGGCATTGGAGTTAGATGACTCCATGAAGGAGCTTTTGGAGGCCGCTCTGGATGGGTCAAATTCCCAGTTCTCGGTGGAAGATGGTTTGTTAAGGAAAGGTCATCGGTTGTGCGTCCTGAGTGGGGGTAACCTCCGGGCAGAGTTGATGTACGAGGCTCATCATACCAAGTACTCAATCCACCCAGGGAGCACGAAGAAGTATCGTGATCTCAAAAAGCTGTTTTGGTGGCCGGGGCTCAAGAAAGATGTGGCGTTGTACGTGGCTAAGTGCCAAACGTGCGCCTTGGTGAAGGCAGAGTGCCAAAAGCCGGGAGGATTTCTGAAGTCCTTGCCTATATCGGAGTGGAAATTCGACGATATATCTATGGACTTTGTGCACGGGTTGCCAAGGTCGCAGAAGGGGAACGACGCCATCTGGGTGATCGTAGATCGACTAACCAAGGTGTCGCATTTCATTCCGCATAGGAAGGATGATCCAGTGGAGAAATTGGCAAAGTTGTATGTCGACAATATTGTTAGGCTGCATGGTGTGCCCTGTAGCATTGTGAGTGATCGCGATGGGCGGTTCACATCAAATGATTGGAGGTTGGTGCAGCAGATGCTGGGAACAAAGTTAAAGTTCAGCACAGCTTTCCATCCGCAGACGGATGGGCAGACCGAGAGGGTCAATAGAACGATGGAGGACATGCTACGCATGTGTGTTCTGGATTTTGGTAAGCATTGGGAAGACTACCTTTTTTGGGGGGAGTTCGCGTACAACAACAGCTACCAAGCGAGTATACAAATGGCGCCCTTCGAGGCCCTGTATGGTAGGAAGTGTCGCACGCCATTATCCTGGCTTGAAACGGGTGAGGCAAGGTTGTACAAGAAGCAGGAGGTGGAGAGTGCTACCTCGTTAGTGCGGATCATTCAGGAGCGCTTATTGATCGCTCAGGACCGGCAGGCGAAGTATTACAATGCCAAGCACCGGAACGTGGAGTTCGCGGTAGGCGATTGGGTATACCTGAAAGTGAAGCCATTCAAGGGGGTTTCGCGGGTGAGACGCTTGAAGCCGTCCAAGGGGGTTTCGCGGGTATACCTTGGACCTTTTGAGGTTCTGGAGCGAGTCGGCGAAGCTGCATACCGTTTGAAGCTATTGGTGGAGTTGAGTGGATTACATGATGTGTTCCACATTTCTGTGTTGCAGAAGGCGGTGCAAGAGCCTTCGCAGGTGATCGCGGTTGACCAAGTGCCTGTGGACGAAGGGTTGACGACTAGGGTCAAGCCCATTCGTATCGAAGATGTTGAGGTCAAGAGGCTTCGTAACAAGGAGATCCGGATGGTTAAGGTCCGGTGGGATAACTGCGGGCATGAGGAGCTCTCTTGGGAACGGGAGCAGACTATGCTCGAGGAGTACCCGGAATTATTCCGCTCAGGTACTGTTTTACGTTAAGTCCTGTTTTTTCCTTTATTAATTTCGTGGACGAAATTCTTTAAGGGGGGTAGAATTGTAACACCCCAAATTGTTGTAGGAGCGAAGGGGATCGATTTTGGCCAAATCGGGTTTTTGGTGCAGGTGACACGGGCCCCGACACGAGCGTGTCGGAGGCCGTGTCCGGCGTGTCGAGCTCGGGCCGTGTCGTCGACCAGCGCAGGTCGACGATGGTCGTATGGTGGAACACGGCCTAGGACACGGGCGTGTCCCAGGCCGTGTCACACCTGTGCTGTGCGGTTGGGTGCACGGGTAGTGACACGGGCACGAACACGGGCGTGTCTAGTCTGACACGGGCGTGTCCCATGCCGTGTCACCAAGCCGTGTACCCCTCTGACTGCAAAGTGGTGGTTTATTGCACACGGGGGGCGTGACATGGGTCCCGACACGGGCGTGTCGCAGGCGACACGGGCGTGTCGCAGGCCGTGTCACATGTCGTGTGCTGGTTTTCAATTTGGGTCGAGACGGCGAATGAGCTACACGGCCAGGCACACGGCCGTGTGCCAACCCGTGTTCAGCCCAGATTTTATGATTTTGGATTTAATCCGGGCCATTCGTTTCCTTGGCTTTGGATCCGACGGTGGGGGGCTGCTCCTGGGTGGTTATGGCCGGGAAATAGGGTTTAGAAACCCATTTTTCTTTGGCCCATCTCTCTCTAAAAGTTAGAGAGAAGGGAGAGCAAGGAGGAAGGAGGAGTCCAAGATCCGGCCGCCGGAGGAGCTTCGGAGTTCCGAATCGCGATCCGAGTCCAGATCCGCGGAGGCGACGCCGTTGCGGTGCTTTCCAACCGTATAGTTTTCGATGGCGCCGCGGAAGAATGCAAGGGTAACGATTTCTCATCCTTGGGCATGTGAAGCCCTCTTTTCCTTTGCATAGGAAGCCCGCTCTCGCGAGTGAGCGAAGAGTTGGAGCGTTCCTTGGGGTAGATATGTGAAGTCCCCCTTGTGTAGAGTCCGTATGCGTAAACGGACATAGGCATTGTGTGTGAAGCCTATTCGGACATGTTGGTCCGGATCGGTGATGTTGCATTGCATATGAACCGGGGAAGACTCCGGGTGTTTGGGTGTTTTTCGGGTTTTCTACGTGGTAGATTGCATCAGGGAGCCTTGGAGATTAACTCCAAGGTGCACCCGGAAAACTGGGCAAAAGCGGGTTTTGCCAACACGATGGCCAGGGAGCCAACGTGAACATAACCGGGTTATGTGATTGTTGTGGCGGAAATGGGACTCGGTGAGTATTGACCTGCGCATATGGCTTAAATTGCCGTTGCGATATGAGCACGGGTCAGGCGGAACCGTACCCGGTCTATGTCGTTCGGTAGGACCGTTGGCATGGATGAGGGTCTTCGGCGGTCTATGGCTTAAATTGCCGTGACCAAGGCCAGGAAGGCAAAATGCTCATATGGACGACCGTCCAAGAGGCGGTGGTGGATTGGGAACGTCTATGGCTTGAATTGACGTGACGTTGGCCGGTTCGCCGAGAATGTGCCCTGAGTGCACGGGGTGTGTGGCCGTGCGAGCCTACGCCTATGTTGATGTGTGTTCACATTAATATATTGCCTATACTAATAAAGTGCAGGGAAAGAGCATCGCCGCCCTGATTTTGGGGGCGGGATCGTTATAATTTGGTCAGCATAGCTGACCGTTGCTTTTGTTTGCCACCGGGCGGTGGTTTGTGGCTTGCAGGTGCTGCGGAGCAGAGCGGGAAATAGCGGGCTAAAGCCCTTGTAGCTGTGCCGGCCCTCGAAGGCCTTATTGCTTATGTTTCTTTCCCATTTTTCATGTATGGCCGGCCTGCGAGCCGAAGTATGAAAGCACTATTTTGTTAAGTGAACAATGTAAGGCCTTAAGGCCAGTTCTCTTTTGTGTATGATTACATTCCCGAGTCGGTAGTGGACATTCATGCTTTGTAGCAGGGTTCTTATTTCTTTTGCAACTTAATAATTTGCTTCCGCTAGGTGTTATGTAGGACGACATGATTGGTTGAATGGTTTCAACGCGTAACCAACCGGTCTGTCCGTAGTATATGGCGTCGGGCCCCGGCCTGACCTACTGCTATATGCTATACGACGGATAGGGGTGTTACACAAACGGCATGACCGTGAACTCGAAATGCCCATACCTTGTGCTGAACGCCGTCTTCGGGATATCACATTCCCTTATCCTCAACTGATAGTACCCTGACTTCAAGTCCAACTTAGAATATACCGACGATCCGACTAACTGATCAAAGAGATCATCAATCCTCGGGATCAGGTACTTGTTCTTCTCCGTCAGCTTGTTCAACTCTTTGTAGTCGATACACAACCGCATACTACCATCCTTCTTCTTAACGAAGAGGACCGATGCGCTCCAAGGCGACGAGCTTGGACGCACATAACCTTGTTCCATCAGCTCCTCTAGCTGAACTTTCAACTCCGCCATCTCCTTAGGCGCCAACCTATACGGAGCACGTGACACCGGTTTGGCCCCTGGCACGAGCTCGATGGTGAAATCAATCTCCCGCTGCGGTGGAGATCTGGGAAGACTATCTGGGAACACATCAGGGTATTCACAAACAACCGGGATGCTATCCAACGTGGACTTTGGCTCCACAGCCCCCATTATTGCGAAGAACAGCTCTACACCAGCACGAACTGCCTTTACCACCTGAAGAGCAGACATCAGCGTCTTGCTCGACCCCTTGAGTCCCACGAATGTTGTCCCCAGCCCAACACCCAGCTTGACCTCCTTTCGGTCACAGTCAATCCAAGCTTTCTGCTCCAAAAGCCAATCCATCCCAAAGATAACATCGAACTCTACTAGCGGCAGCAATGACGCTAGCAAGTCAAACTCTTGGCTCCCAATGTGAATATTTACGACGCACACTCTGTCCGCACGCATCAAGCACCCATTCGGTAACAGCACATCCAACTTGTCCTTCACCATCGAAGAAGGGACTCCGATGCGCGATATAAAATTTTCGGACAAGAAGGAGTGTGAAGCTCCCATATCGAACAGTGCCCGTGCCGGACTATCGCTAATCAAAACAAAGCTTATGCAAACCATATCAGGCTAACAAGCAATAAACAACAGTATCTAAGTTAACTTGCTATAAATTAACTCGTACCTGTCACCACATCCGCTTGTTTAATGGCCTCTTGCTGCCCCAAGTTTTAGACTCTAGGCTGAGTCGGAGCATAGTGAGACGCGGTTGAATCCACCACCTTGCCCTTCTCTTCGTAAGTAGCTCCTTGCTTTCTCTCGGACTTTGGGCGTCCGCTCCAGCAATCGCGGGCAAAGTGCCCCGTCTTTCCACACGTGAAACAAGCGCCCGGGGTTTGATTAGTAGTTGCCCCCGAGGCACCCCGCAGAAGAAGCTGGACCTGACGTCCTAGCCTTCTTGAAGAATTTTCGATAGCCCGAATTCGACGTAGTCGGCGCTTTGAACTCCGATTTCTTCCCGCCAGAATCCTTCTTAGCTTGCACATTTCTCGTGTCCTTCTCCAAGGACCGGGCCGAGTAGACCAAGGTTAGGAAACCCTGCGTCATGGGCCCTGACAGTAGCAACCTCAGCTCATCTCTTAACCCTTCGTAGAAGCGGTTAGTCTTTCGCTCCTCGTCGGCAAAGGTAGTGCTAGCATATCTCCCCAACCGAGTAAACTCGTGGAGGTACTCTTCTACAGTGCTATCTCCTTGCACCAACTTTTGGAACTCGTTCTCCAACGCGATCCTCTGCGCTGAGGGGAGGTATCGAGCCATGAATAATCTCGAAAACTCCACCATAGGAACTTCGGCCAACGGCCTTCCCCTCAACTGGTGTAGCTCTAGGCCTTCCCACCATAACTTTGCGTCCCCATCCAATAGGAACGCCGCTATTGTGGTCTTCTGCCACTCTTCCGTTTATGTAGCTGTCATCACCCTATTGACTCTAGAGAGCCAATCCTCAGCCTGGGTCGGGGTTCCCGTTCCCGAGAACACCGGTGGGTGGAAGCCCATCACATGCTTCAACTGTCTTTTAGTTGCTCTCCTAGGCAACTCCAGCTCCACCGCCACCTGCTCAACCCTTCTAGGCTCCGCCGCTTGGAGCGGCACTTGCTCCCCCGCAGGAGCAGGCTGCTGCACCTGTCTTGCAGGTTGCGCATTAATCATAGCAAACACAGCTTCTGCCACCAATCTAATGGTCTCGGCAGACGGAGGTGTTGCAGGCGCTTCACTTGGCGCACTGCTTGCCTCAGAACCTGGCCGTTCTGACGGCCCAGCACCACTCCTAGTCACCTATAATCGTGCAAAACACCGATAAGCGACCAAAAATTACTGCAAACAGCAATTATAGGAACACGCAGGTTCCTCAAACATGTGTATTTTCATTCCTAAGTGGACATTCATGGGTTCTTTTCATGTTATAACGATGACGCACACATGTGCTCACCACCCCTTAAAGTGAATTCGTCCACGAATTCATTTAAGTTTGACCGAAACCAGTAGTCTGATACCAATTTGTAACACCCATATCCATCGTATAACATATAGCAGTAGGTCCGGCCGGAGCCCGATGCCATATACTACGGACAGACCGATTGGTTACGTGTTGAAACCATACAACCAATCACCAACGTCCTACACAGAGTCATTCTAGCGGAAGCAATTTTTTAAGTTGCACAAATACAAGAACCCTGCCAAGTAAGAATGTCCACTACAGAAATAACAATAGGAATGAAAATACAAAAGTACCGGCCTTATGGCCTTACAAGGTTTGCTTAACAAAACATGTCTTACATACTTCGGCTCGCAGGCCGGCCATACATGAAATAAACGGAAAGCATAAAAAGGGTTAGGCCTTCGAGGGCCAGTACCGCAACATGGGCTTTAGCCCGCTATTTTCCGCTCGGCTCCGCAGCACCTGCAAGCACAAACCACCGCCCGGTGGCAAACAAAAGCAACGGTCAGCTATGCTGACCAAATTATAATGATCCCGCCCCCAAAATCGGGGCGGTGATGCTCTTTCCCTGCACTTTATTAGTATAGGCAATATATTAGTGTGAACACACATCATCACAGGCGTAGGCTCGCACGGCCACACACCTCGTGCACACAGGGCACATTCACGGAGAACCGGCCAACGTCATGTCAATTCAAGCCATAGACGTTCCCGTTCCACCACCGCCTCTTGGACGGCCAACCATATGAGCATTTTTCCTTCCTGGCCTTGGTCACGACAATTTAAGCCATAGACCGCCGAAGACCCTCATCCATGCCAACGGTCCTACCGAATGACATAGACCGGGTACGGTTCTGCCTGACCCGTGCTCACACCGCAACGACAATTTAAGCCATATGCGCAGGTCAAGACTCACCGAGTCCTGTT
Source organism: Platanthera zijinensis (assembly GCA_039513925.1). Taxonomy (NCBI): domain Eukaryota; kingdom Viridiplantae; phylum Streptophyta; class Magnoliopsida; order Asparagales; family Orchidaceae; genus Platanthera; species Platanthera zijinensis. The sequence goes on from CM077089.1 coordinate 4,250,231, forward strand.
TCCACCACAATAATCACATAACCCGGTTATGTTCACGTTGGCTCCCCGACCATCGTGTTGGCAAAACTTGCTTTTGCCCAGTTTTCCGGGTGCACCTTGGAGTTAATCTCCAAGGCTCCCTGATGCAATCTACCACGTAGAAAACCCGAAAAACGCCCAAACACCCAGAGTCTTCCCCGGTTCATATGAAATGCAACATCACCGATCCAGCTCTACTTGTCCGGATAGGCTTCACACACAATGCCTATGTCCGTTTTCGCATACAGACTCTACACAAGGGGGACTTTACATATCTACCCCAAGGAACGCTCCAACTCTTCGCTCACTCGCGAGAGAGGGCTTCCAATGCAAAGGGAAAAGGGCTTCACATGCCCAAGGATGAGAAATCATTACCCTTGCGTTCTTCCGCGGCGCCATCAAAAACTATGCGGTTGGAAAGCACCGCAACGGCGTCACCTCCGCGGATCTGGACTCGGATCGCGATTCGAAGCTACGAAGCTCCTCCGGCGGCCGGATCTTGGAGTCTTCCTTCCTCCTTGCTCTCCCTTCTCTCTAAACTCTTAGAGAGAGAATGGCTAAGGGAAATGAGGATTCCCAACCCTAAATCCCGGATAAAACCACTTAGGAGCAGCCCCCCACCATCGGATCCAAAGTCAAGGAAACGAACGGCCAAGATTAGATCTGAAATCATAAAATCTGGGCCGAACACGGGTTGCAACACGGTCGTGTGCCTGGCCGTGTCACCCATTCGCCGTCTCAATCAATACGAAAAACCAGCACACAGCCTTTGACACGGCCTCCGACACGCCCGTGTCACCTGCGACACGCCCGTGTCGGGACCCGTGTTACGCCCCCCGTGTGCAATCGACCAACACTTCGCAGTCAGAGAGGTACACAGCCTTGTGACACGACATCAGACACGCCCGTGTCAAATTTGACACGCCCGTGTTTGTGCCCGTGTCACGGCCCGTGTACCACACTTGCAGATTCCCTAGAGTGATACGGCCTGGGACACGCCCGTGTCCTAGGTCGTGTTCTACAACTCGACTAGCGTCGACCGCCAAAGCGTCGACCGCCAAAGCGTCGACCGCACGACTCGTGGCCGAACACGCTTGTGTCACGCCCGTGACACGCCCGTGTCACGCCCGTGTCACGCCCGTGACACCTGCTCCAAAATTTAGACTGGGCTTAAAACATCACCCGTCCCTCTTTTGAAGTTTCGAGGTGTTACAAGAGCAGTCCAAATCTACCCTCAAACAAGAATTTCGAGCTCTAAAGCTCCAGAAATCGGCGGCCGAGAGCTTAGGGTTGACCGCCGCTCGACTTCCTTCTGCAAGAAGCCAGCCGTCGAATTTGGGGAAGAAGAATAGAGATTTAACTAAAAGATGCTATATAACCTATCTATCCACTATCAATTAATATAATATTCTATTATATTAATTAATTACATAAAACGTCAAAATGATGTGAAAACCAACTAACTCAGGATTTAATGAAATTCACACCGTAGCTAAATACTCATGCTACGAATCCAATGGCGAAGTTAGAATCGACATCCGACACACAAAACTCGGGCTAACACCTCCCGAAACAAAAACACAAGTATTCCCGAAGAGGCTCCACTGAGTCACCAAAATAGACTCCGGCTTGCTAGGGAATCTTGTATACAGGCTACAAACCAGCCACTCAGAAAACCTAAAGAGCTAAAATCATGCTCTAACAATGGCACAAGCCAAAAACGTGTCAACGTAACGCCAAATAAGGATTAAATTAATCACAGAAAAACTGGGGGCGTTACAGTCACTCCCCCTAAAAGAAAGTTTCGCCCTAAAACTTTACACACAGAACTTCTACTATAGAAGGAAAATAAATAACCAAGGGTTATAGAGAAGATTACATACCGAGCAAATTATGAGAACAGATGAGGGTGAACCTCCCTCATAACTTTCTCCAACTCCCAAGTCGCGCTCTCCACGTCTTGGTTTCTCCACAAAACTTTAACCATCAGAATTGTCTTTCTTTGCAATACCCAATCTTGAGTATCCAAAATGCGGACGGGCATCTCAACATAAGAAAGATTAGGCTCCAACTGGAGCACAGAATTCAAAACTTGCCTGTCGCTTAGCACACACTTCCGCAATTGGCTCACGTGAAAAACATCGTGCACACCAGGAAAATTTGCAGGTAAATCCAGCCTGTAAGCTGATGCACCAATCTGCTCAACAACCCTAAAGGGTCCCACATACCTCGGGTCCAACTTATGGTTCTTACCGAACCTCTTAACTCCACCCATCGAGGAAACTTTAAGAAACACCAAGTCCCATACAACAAACTTCAAATCAGATCTACGCCGATTGGCATTCTTCTCATAACGCTCTTGAGATATCCGAAGCTTCTATCGAATAAACTTCACAGAAACTTCCATTTCTTTGAGTGCATCCGGTCCCAATAACAGTCTCTCACCGACCTCAGCCCAAAACAAAGGAGTCCTGCAATGTCTCCCATACAGAGCTTCAAACGGAGGCATTTGCAAGCTTTCTTGATAACTGTTGTTATATACAAACTCCATCAACCTCAAACGCTCATCCTACGCTCCTCCATGGTCTAAAATGTAGCATCTGATCATATCCTCCATGATCTGATTTACTTGCTCCGTCTGACCGTTTGTCTGCGGATGATATGCGGTGAATGCCTCAAATCGGTACCCAAACCTTCTTGTAAACACTTCCAGAAGCGAGACGTAAACCTAGAGTCTCGGTCTGATATGATACTTACAGGAACTCAATGCAACCAGATGACTTCATCCAAATATATCTTAGCTATCTTCTTCATGGGTTAATCAATCTTATAAGGTACGAAGTGAGCACACTTCGTTAATCTGTCAACAATAACCCAGACTGAATCATGTCCTCGAGGAGATCTTGGTAAACCCGTGATGAAATCCATTGAAATACTCTACCACTTCCAACTCTGAATTTCCAAGGGAGTCAACTTGCCACCCGGACTTCCATGATCGGCATTAACATGCTTATAGGTGAAGCATTCAGAAACAAACTTGGCTATATCACCTTTCATTCCATACCACTAGGCAATCTGCTTTAAATCTTGATACATCTTAGTAGAACCTGGGTGGTAGGTGACACTGGAACCATACGCCTCCTTGCACAACTTAACTCGGATGTCCTTAACAGCGGGGATACAAAATCTGTCGCGGTACTTCAAGGTACCCGCATCATCAATAGAAAAATCGGGTAGCTCACCTTTCTCAGTCCTAAGGTACATGTGAAGTAAATCCAGATCATCCTTCTTATGTAGCCTCGTAAGCGCAATCCAAGACGGCTCTGCTACAACCAAACTGCTCGGCAAGTCACAGCTTCCCACAACAATATCCATCAAGAGAAATTCTTCCACCAACAACTCAGCTGAGAGATTGAAAATTTTACATGTCTTCCTACTTAGGGTGTCGGCTACCACATTAGCCTTGCTCGGATGGTATAGAATCTCAATCTTATAATCAGCAATATATTCTAGCCAACGCCCCTGGCATAAATTCAATTCTTTCTGAGTGAAGACATGCTTCAAACTCTTATGATCAGTATAAATCTTGCATTACGCGCCATACAGCAAATGCTTCCAAACACTTATTTGGAGTGAGAGGAAATATTCTTTCTCTCATGCAAGCCTTCAATTTGGCTGCCCTAGTAGGGGAACAAAGGGTTTTGCCCTAATTCACCTATGCTTGCATATTTAGCCCCTAATACAAAGGGATTAAACTTTGCCTTAGCATATGACATATAGAAAAATTCCAAATCAAGGTTATGGTTTCTCTAAACTTGTTGGAAATCAAGGAGTAGGGCTAAAACCTTATTCAGAAACTTTTGCAGGAAGAGATTCCGAAAGAAATCTCCAAAAATCCCGAACCCTAGGTTTTGGCCCAAATCATTCCAAGCAAAAACTTTACACAAGACTAAAGAGGAGTGGAGAGGAGGAGATTACCTTGCTTTAGGAAGAAAAATCACCGAAAACGGAGAGGAAATGGAGGCGCTGGAGCGATCGGCTGCGTGCGCGCTCTGCCGTGCTGCGTCTCGCGGTTTGCGGGTGAAGAATGAGGAAGGAAGCGGTTTGCGGCTTTTTAATCGGGCGCCGCTTAACCCTACTGGACCGCCCCGCTCCATCCTGAACCGCCCGGTTTAAACTTAAGCCTCTTATTTAACTTAAATCATTTACTTCAACCTTTATTTAAATTACGTTACATACCTAATTGGCGGCGTCACAATTCTCCCCTCCTTATAGGATTTTCGTCCGCGGAAATCTTCATTCTGAAACTTCCTCAAACAATTGGGGAAAGAGATTTCTCATTATCTCCTCTTTTTCCCACGTTGCTTCTTGAATCCTCTGTCCTTTCCACCAGACTTTCACGAATCGAGCTTCTCGGTTCCGAAGTTGCTTATTTTGCCAATCTATAATTTTGAACGGCTCAGTCGGACTTGACAAATCAGATTCAATTTGGATTTGCTCAGTCGGGACTATTGTATCTGGATCCGCTATATATCTTCTCAAAGAAGATACATGAAACACATCATGAAGATTTTGAAGAGTATCAGACAACGCCAAACGATATGCCACTTCTCCAATTCTTTCCGTAATTGGAAAAGGTCCTACATACCTTGGACTCAGTTTTCCAAGTCGTCAAATTCGGGAAACTCCTTTGAAAGGCTTTATTTTCATACATACAAGATCACTGACGTTAAACTCTACTCTTCGATGCTTGGCGTTAAAATATTTTTGTTGTCGGTCTTGAGCGACTTTCAACCTTTCACGTATAAGTCCAAGTTTATCATTTATTTTACCCACTTGCTCCTTTCTGAATACTTTCTGCTCACCATCTTCTGCCCAGCTTAGCGGGGTGCGACACCTCCGCCCATATAAGGCTTCAAATGGTGCCATACGTATACTTGATTGATAGCTATTATTGTAAGAAAATTCTACCAATGATAAGTATTTTTCCCATGACCCAAAAAGGAATCTCATTCAGCCAGAAGTCACATTTAGAAAACTTTGCATATAACGCTTGATTTTTCAGTGTTTGCAACACTAACTTTAAATGTTCAGCATGTTCCTCCTTGCCCTTGGAATAGATCAGAATGTCATCAATAAACACGATGACGAATTTATCTAAATATTCTTTGAATACGCGGTTCATTAAGTCCATAAAGACTGCTGGCGCATTTGTTAATCCAAATGGCATGACTACGAATTCAAAGTGTCCGTATCTTGTACTGAAAGCTGTCTTATAAATATCTTCTTCTTTGATTCTCATTTGATGATATCCCGATCTCAAATCGATTTTTGAAAATACCCTTGCATTCACTAATTGATCAAATAAATCATCAATGCGAGGTAAGGGATATTGATTCCGGATAGTCAATTTATTCAGTTCGCGATAATCGATACACAATCGTAGCGAACCATCTTTCTTTTTCACAAATAATACTGGGGCTCCCCACGACGATGTACTTGGACGTATGAAATTTTTATCCACTAACTCTTGTAATTGGCTTTTCAGCTCTGCCAATTCTTTCGGAGCCATCCGATATGGTGTCTTGGCGACAGGTGTCGCTTCAGGCACCAAATTAATAGTAAATTCCACTTCTCTTTGCGGTGGTATCCCTGGTAAGTCTTCCGAAAATACATCAAGAATATTTCCTACTAGGGCAGCCAAATTGAAGGCTTGCATGAGAGAAAGAATATTTCCTCTCACTCCAAATAAGTGTTTGGAAGCATAATGGTGCTGCCCCTGCAGTAATATAGCAAAATAAACCCAATTAAGGATTAGGGTGAAATGATATAGTAACACCTTGGGCCTAATTAGGTCCAATAAAAGTCATGAAATAAAAGTATAGAGCATAAATCACGGCTGTAAATTCTAGATCATGCGTAGGGTAATTCTTCTCATGAGTCTTTAACTGTCTCGACCCATACACAATCACCTTTCCTTCTTGCATCTGCACGCATCCAAGTACAACATGAGATGCATCTACATACACAACATATTATAATCCTTCTGTAGGCAAGGTCAACACCGGAGCAGTGCATAATCTCTTCTTCAATTCTTAAAAAGCTTCCTCGCACTTATAACTCCACACAATGGCTGCATTCTTCTGCGTATGCTTAGTCAGCGGCACAGATGATGTAAAGAAACCCTCTACAAACCTTCTGTAATAGCCAGCCAACCCTAAGAAGCTCCTTATCTCTTTGGGTGTGGCAGACCTAGTCCAATCCATAACAACAGTGATCTTTTCAGGGTCGACTGAAATCCCATCTTTATTTACCACATGTCCTAGAAAAGAAACCTGAGGCAACAAAAACTCGCACTTACTCAGCTTGGCGAACAACTTATGGTCCCTCAAGGCCAACAAAACTAAACGCAAATGCTGGTCATGCTCCTCAACATTGCGGGAATAAACTAAAACATCTTCTATAAATACGACCACAAAACGGTCCAGAAAGTCCTTGAACACACGGTTTATCATGTCCACAAAGGCAGAGGGTGCGTTGGTCAAACCAAACGACATCACCAAAAACTCAAAATGCCCATGCCTGTAACGGAAAGCAGTCCGTGGGATATCTGATTCACGAATCCTCAACTGGTGGTAGCCAGAACGAAGATTAATCTTTGAAAACACCGCACTGCCACACAACTGATCAAACAAATAATCAATTCTCGGCAGGGGATACCTGTTCTTGATAATAATCTTGTTCAACTCTCTGTAATCAATGCACAACCTCATTGATCCATATTTCTTCTTTACAAACAGAACAGGAGCACCCCAATACGAAGAACTCAGCCTTATAAAGCAATTCTGAAGCAACTCATATAGCTGGGTACGCAACTCCTCCCGCTCACGAGGGGCCATTCGGTATGGTCCTTCGCAATAGGATGCATGCCCGGCTCCAAATCTATCACAAACTCATCATCTATTTCAGGTGGAAGACCAGGAAGATTATTAGGAAAAACATCCGAAAACTCGCGCACAACAGGGATCTCCTCTAAACGCGACAAACTACCAATGGTCTCCAAAACTGAGACCAAACACGCAAAGTAGCCGACATCTAATAACTTCCGAGCACATACCACAGAAGTAACCAGAGAAGCCTGGCGCGGATCACCATAAACACTCCCAGGCTGACCGTTGTCCTTCTTGAAGTCCAAGAGATTACCCTTGCACTAGATAACAACATCATATTTGGACAACCAGTCCATGCCCAAGATCACATCAAAATCTTCCAAGTCAATCACCTACAGATCTGCCTCTGCTAGAAAATCACCTAATACAATCGGACAACTCTGAATGCCTTGGTCTGATATCACGAAATCACCAGAAGGGAACTTGACATGAAACGCATCGCCAACTTGATCCAGAGTCAGACGATGGCGCCCAATAAAGGTCCTAGCCACAAATGAGTGGGTAGCACCGTAATCAAAGAAAACACACGCCCAACGGTTCTTTATCTTAAATCTTCCTATAAAATCGTACACACATCTAAGGAAATGAATGCTAAAACCATAACTGCAAACTAATAATTAAAACTAGAAGACGATCTAACCTAATATTACTTGGGTGGACGTCTGAGCTTCTTCCGATGAAACCACGTTTAACTTGGCCTTTCCTTTGTCCAGTCGCTGCGATGGCGGCAAAGCCTGAAGCGGGAATGGTTGCAGTACGGGCTGGAGCTGCGGGCACTGATACTTGATATGCTGAAAGTAAGAGATCTATCCTAGATATTAGAGCAAACACACAGCAAGAATAATAAAGAAAAGAAATAAAGGCAAACCAGATGACACAAGAATTTTATAGTGGTTACCCTAAACTTAGGTACATCCACTCTTCTACCACCCTAGGTAGGAATCCACTGCAGGAAGAGTTGATCAGGTGTCCTGGGCACCAATGATCTTTTGATAAGGTGCTCAAAAACCAAACTGGATTTTTTGATCAGGTGTCTTGCCACCACTGAGTTTTGATCAGGTCTTAGAAACCAAGCAGAACTTTTGAAGGGAGTTCAAGAACCCTTTGTACAGTGGGGAAGGGAGAGTAGATGTTTTCTTCTCTGTTCAACAATCAAAGAGAAGCACAATTGGATTTTGGTGTTGTTGTCAAAGCTCCCCCTGAGATTAGCAGTAGGTTCAGGAGTGGAAGCTTTGCAAAGGGTGATAGGTCTTCAATGAATGACTTCTCCAGCAAATGATGATTTCAGCAAAGGCTGAAATGTGAGTTGTCTTGGAGTGTGAATGATGAAGCCTTGATGATGTTGATCTTCTAGTAAGCCTTCAGACTGATGTAGAGTAGTTGTCTCTTCAGGCTTCCTGCAACAGTAGATCTGAGAGGAGCACTGGCTGTACAGGTGATGTTGAGCTCTTCCTGGAACTCTGATTCCTGTATTTTCTTTTCTTCTTTTCTCTGTTCTGTTTTCACTGTATTCTCCTCTCTCTGTTGTTCCTCTGTATCTCTGTGTATATATTCTGATAGGAGAGCAACGGTCATTTGAATTCTTGCATTTATTACTGCTGCCTCTTAGGTACTCCATTGGCTATAATCTTCATAAATGCATTCTTGTAATTGTCCTGTAATAAAGCTGTGTTGGAATATGAACAGCTCACTTTGATTGGACCAAGGATATCCTGAAAATATGCCTGGGAACTTGCGTTCAGTGTGATGGCAGAAATCGTCGATCTCAACAAGATGATCGTCGATCTGAGCTCGACTATCGTCGATCTGAGCTCAACGTTTTCTGGGGCAGAAAACGTCGATCTGAGCTCGAAGATCGTCGACCTGAGCTCAGAGATTGTATCTAAACAACAGACAAAAAACGTCGACCTGAGCTCTACGATCGTCGACCTGAGCTCAGCGACTAGGAAAATAGCTGAAGGAAGATCGTCGATCTGAGCTCGAAGATCGTCGACCTGAGTTCGACGACTCAGCAGAGTTGAGCTCAGAGAACGTCGACCTAAGCTCGACATTCGTCGACCTGAGCTCAGAGATCGTCGATCTCAGCTCGACGTCTGAACTTATCTCATCGATCTGAGCTCGACGCCAAGGTTGAATTCTGATTTCTTCTCTTGACTGATTTCTCTTGGCTGATTTCTTCAATCTCTGAGAGCCTCTGATTTAGCACAACCTATGACCCTTAGCTATACATTGATGGGTCAACCTAATAGACCTAAAGACATAGTGATCCTGACCCAAATTCAAACTAGGGTGTTCCAACAATCTCCCCCTATTTGGGTTAGGATTACTATTTACATGAAAATGAAAATATTACAATAAATATTACAAAGCATAAGATATAAAAAGAAGAGCTTGCATTGCTGTCTTCTGTTGCTGTTAAAAACTGACTGCTGCTGGCATTACAATCTCCCCCTATGTTGATGCAGTAACTGTGATTGGAGGAGGCTGGGATGACTTTGAAAATTGGATTTTGATTGAGTCATCCAGCTAACTCTTATAGATGGTACCTGCAGAAAGCTATGGTGGAGATTGCTCTCTCCTTGAAAAAAGATATGTTAGCAGAAAAATGATATTTGTCCAACAAATTTTATTAGGGTTCTGGATCTGAAAAACAGAGTCTGATATCTTCCTTCCTATAGAATTTCTTTTCATCAGAAGAGATTCAAACTCAGTGCCATGATCACTGCTGACCAATGCAACTAGAGTAGAGGACTCAATCTAGATGAATTTAGAAAATGATCTATAAGAAATATAAAGTTATCTGACAGAGAATTCTCATACAGAAGTCCTAACATAATTTTGAACAAGATATCAAACAGATAGAAGCAGCCCTAAGAAAAGATGTTTCCTAATAAATTTGTTCCAAATAAGAGAAGTATTTGAAAATATTTTAAATAGTTTATCCTTATAATTATAAATCAAATTTATGAAAAAGCAGACTGAGTTCGACGATTTTATATAGAATCGTCGATCTGAGTTCGACGGTCTAAACTCATCTCGTCGATTAAAATGTTTCTTCTTCCTTTGAATATATTCTGAAAACATTCCTCTAAGAAGTTTTGTTTCCTCCTCAGGTTTTATTGAATCTTGGCAGCAAAGTTGAAGTTCTAAGTTAATTGAACTGAAAACAAAGTTAGATAATACCTGATCTTCTTCAGGTTTTGATTTTCCTTCTGTTTGTTCAGCCTCTAAACTGTTGTAGGAAGTATTGATGGCCATTAAGCAGAATCTTTTGGCCCTTGCTTCCTCCTCTTCATCTTCAAATGATGATTCATCATCTAATACATCCCAAATAATATTTAGGGATATTGATTCTCCTTCTTCAAATAAGATGTTGTGGCTTCTTTCTGTTGTTCCATCCATTTGTTTAGAAGCCATTTGATGAAGAGAATCCCATATCTCCTTAGCTGTTGAGCATTCAACAACTTCCTGAAACAAGTCATCAGATAATGACTGTGCTAGGATATTCATGGCTCTGGCATCAGCTAGCCTGGCCCTTTTAGTTGTTGTTGCTGAGGTTGGGAGACCTGTCATAATGGCATAAAATATTTCTTCATCAATATTGTCCATAAATGACTTAATTCTTGTCTTCCAAAGTGCAAATTTGTTTATGTTGCACTTAGGAGGTCTGGTGCTAGAAAATTCCATATTCTTGCTATGTGAAAAACAGAATAATTAATCTAACTAGGATGGATCAAAAGAGAGATCTTTTGGTTCAAGTGTTAGCCTGTATAAACAACCAACCTGCTTTGATACCAATTGAAAGTGAGAGATCTATCCTAGAGATTAGAGCAAACACACAGCAAGAATAATAAAGAAAAGAAATAAAGGCAAACCAGACGACACAAGAAATTTATAGTGGTTCCCCTAAACTTGGGTACATCCACTCTTCTACCACCCTAGATAGGAATCCACTGCAGGAAGAGTTGATCAGGTGTCCTGGGCACCAATGAGCTTTTGATAAGGTGCTCAAAAACCAAACTGAATTTTTTGATCAGGTGTCTTGCCACCACTGAGTTTTGATCAGGTCTTAGAAACCAAGCAGAACTTTTGAAGGGAGTTCAAGAACCCTTTGTACAGTGGGGAAGGGAGAGTAGATGTTATCTTCTCTGTTCAACAATCAAAGAGAAGCATAATTGGATTTTGATGTTGTTGTCAAAGCTCCCCCTGAGATTAGCAGTAGGTTCAGGAGTGGAAGCTTTGCAAAGGGTGATAGGTCTTCAATGAATGACTTCTCCAACAAATGATGATTTCAGCAAAGGCTGAAATGTGAGTTGTCTTGGAGTGTGAATGATGAAGCCTTGATGATGTTGATCTTCCAGTAAGCCTTCAGACTGATGTAGAGTAGTTATCTCTTCAGGCTTCCTGCAATAGTAGATCTGAGAGAAGCACTGGCTGTACAGGTGATGTTGAGCTCTTCCTGGAACTCTGATTCCTGTATTTTCTTTTCTTCTTTTCTCTGTTCTGTTTTCACTGTATTCTCCTCTCTTTGTTGTTCCTCTGTATCTCTGTGTATATATTCTGATAGGAGAGCAACGGTCATTTGAATTCTTGTATTTATTACTGCTTCCTCTTAGGTACTCCATCGGCTATAATCTTCATAAATGCATTCTTGTAATTGTCCTGTAATAAAGCTGTGTTGGAATATGAATAGCTCACTTTGATTAGACCAAGGATATCCTGAAAATATGCCTGGGAACTTGCGTTCAGTGTGATGGTAGAAATCGTCGATCTCAACAAGATGATCGTCGATCTGAGCTCGACTATCGTCAATCTGAGCTCAACGTTTTCTGGGACAGAAAACGTCGATTTGAGCTCGGAGATCGTCGACCTGAGCTCAAAGATTGGATCTAAACAACAGACAGAAAACGTCGACCTGAGCTCTACGATCGTCGACCTAAGCTCAGCGACTAGGAAAATAGCTGAAGGAAGATCGTCGATTTGAGCTCAAAGATCGTCGACCTGAGTTCGACGACTCAGCAGAGTTGAGCTCAGAGAACGTCGAACTGAGCTCGACGTTCGTCGAACTGAGCTCAGAGATCGTCGATCTCAGCTCGACGTCTGAACTTATCTCGTCGATTTGAGCTCGACTCCAAGGTTGAATTCTGATTTCTTCTCTTGACTGATTTCTCTTGGCTGATTTCTTCAATCTCTGAGAGCCTCTGATTTAGCACAACCTATGTTCCTTAGCTATACATTGATGGGTCAACCTAATAGACCTAAAGACATAGTGATCCTGACCCAAATTCAAACTAGGGTGTGGTTCCAACATATGCCCTTCTTGTCCGTACTGGAAACAACCTTTCTTCTTACTCCAGCAATGAGCAACGTCATGCCCCTTTCGCTTGCACACGGAACAAAATAGGTCCCTTTTTTGAGAACCCTGAATTGCATGAACCTGCTCCTTCTTTTGAGCTCCTAATCTTTGGTAGCATCTTTCAAATGGATGGCCCAGACAGCCGTAGAAACTGCATATTTCTTTACTCTTCTTCCTTGAAGTAGCACCGAATGCCTGGGTGTTCTTACCCTCATCAGACTTCCTTTTATCTTTTCTCATTTGCCGGCCTCTTTTATTAACATTCTCGATTGCCTCGACCTTCAAGTTGGCCTCTACCATAACAACATAACTTGCTGAACCGTAAGCACTGGTTAACTGCTGGATGTCACTTCTCAGTACACCCAGAAATCGCTTAATCTGATTCTCCTCATAACTTACCAAGTCAGGGGCAAACCGATTTAGTTTACTAAATTCAACTTCGTACTCACTCACTGTGAGTTGCCTTTGCTTTAGGTGCAGAAAATCATTCATCAGGCGGTCACGCTCGACCGAAGGCAGAAACTTCCTCAATAACAGCTCCTTAAAAGCTTCCCAGGAGCATCCATCCTTCAGGTTCTCCTTCTCCCTTAGCCACCAACTCTTTGCTAAACCCTTGAGCTGATAGACGGCGATCATCACCCTCTGATCGTTAGTAACTTCAGAGTAGGAAAACATCTCCTCGATCGCTATAAGCCAATCGTCTAAGACCATGCAATCAGCCTTACCATCATAAGTAGGAGGCCCTAGCCGCTGAAAATGCGAGATAAAGGTCATCTCTGGTGGCAGCAAGACCAGAGGCACTACAGGAGCAGGGGGGATAGGAACAGCTAGACCCACAGCAGGGGCCTGTACTCCTGGCGGTTGTCCTGACAAAATGGATATCAAAGCTTGAATCTGCGACTATACCTCCACCAATTGCCTCGATAAGGCCTCATTGCTCTGCCTCATACTTTCAATCACCGCGTCACTCGGTGCACCCGAAGACTCACCCTCAGACTGGGGTGTCAACCTTGTCGAAGGACGCCTCGACATTCTATTAGAATAACAAACAACTAGTTAAAACCTAGCCCAACTGCTAGAACCAACCACCTTGTACAGACAAAACATACTTAAGTATTTGCTTAAACTGCTAACTTGCTCTAGGATTTTTTTTAATGATGTTATGCTTACCTTAGGATGATACACTATCATCACACTAACTCATGTGCTTAGACCATGCATGCATGAATTTGTATTCTTTTGACTCAAAACCATGTGTGCACGTATATCATCATATAAATCTTTAGCTTGGCACGTGTGCTAATACTGTGTTATGCTATGCATGTTGTGCTATGCATTCTATAAAAGGCCTTAATGCATGTTATGAGCGGCGTACACATGAAATATTATGCATCTCATACTATATAATATTGCATGCAACAAAAAGTAAAACGTGCTAATGGGCATTCATGTGATGATGTTATACATCCTATACTATATAACCGTCACATGTTGTCACCTATGGTAGATCCATATACAAACACATATTATGCATCCCATACTACATAATATGCCCCGTATACTTCTTATCATGCTTATGAGTGTAGTGTTCATGCTTCAGCAAAGACGTACTGATGACACATCGGTGTGTGTATGAAATGATACTAAACAACAAACATAAATCAAGGGAAGGTTGCCCGACCAATTGTCAAGCAACATCCCTCTGATACCAACTGTCACAACCCGCATTTTCTCCGCAATAAAAGATATATCAGAGTAAGGAGAAAACATGTGCCGTGATGCAGATAACTGCAGACGCTCAGGCAAAAAACCAACTCTACAATCTATAAGAAATTCATATGTTATTATGAATAAATTACAGTTTAAGTTTAAAAAAAATGGTCGTATCCCTCGGCTTAGTGGATCAACTAGTCCACTAGGAAAATATAGGTATACGCTGCGGAAAATACTTTGATTATATTCATTTAACCTCCTACATAAGTATAAACATCCCCAAAGGACACTCATGACATGCAAGACTCTAGATTTACTATAGATATAAAGATAATCTTTACGTTGACTAGAAAATAGTATTTCAGTTTTGGAAACATGGCATGTATGAAGTACTAATAGTAATGCTTTTTTAAGTTAAAATACTTAACATGCACCCTAGCATAAAACATCCCCAGAGAGCAAGTAAACAACCTCAAAATAGGCAAAATAGTAGTTTTAACAGAATACTTAGCATCACAAAAGAAAACAACCAGCGGGCATCAACAACCTGATACTAACCCACTGGTGAGTATGCATTTCTGTACTACAAGAAAACAACTCAAGAACTACCTCACTATTGTGAGGGAAAAGCAACTTATGCAACCAACAGTCCACTAACAAACTCCTAGAAGAAACTAGATGCCCAAACGGCTATAGCCTTGAACCTGAGGCATTCAAAGAAAGAACACCTCAACAAGAAAAATACAAGTAACAAACTAGCAATTTGAACATATGCAAGTAAATAGCAGAGGGGTCTACCAAACCCTACAAAAAGGAATGCTGACAATCTCAACTAAAAGGGTTAATAAAAGACAGCAAGAAGTAAAATACACTTCAACAGAGTAAACAAAGTGCACCAAGTGCGAGAGATCAACATGCTTCTCTTAAACCTGCAGAAGCAAAAAGGCCAACATATGCCAAATAATATGGAAGGGAAGGAACTAACAGTCCTAAACCTGTGAATCATTAGCACTGGTAAAAATCATGGATCTGCATCGGTGACAAAAGAAGTTCCAACCCGAACAACCAGATCCAAATGTCTCAGAGGCAAAGCAATGGTAGCCACAGGGTCCAACACACCTACAATCGACCCAAATTCCTCAAGGGCAACTCGGTGGTGGCCACGACTCTAACACACCCAAACAACCTCTTACGAAGACTAAACAGCAAAAACAACACCTGCAAATGATTCACGATTCGGCTTCCAAATCTAGCCGAAAACACGCCTAAAACCCTATAAAACCCAAAACTCGACTAATCTAGCAGGAACCCGACGATTCTAACTGGGCAAAACTAGACTTTAGGAGATAAACGTCGAATCGGAGAAAAATTCCCAGTCTAAGGGAAAAGCATTAAGTTCACTCGACGCCGCGTCGAGTGCAGTCGAAGCACTCGACGCTTAAATACTTAGCTGCTCAAATAGATGATGGCGGCATTGAGTGAGTTCAGCTCACTCAACGCTGTCAACGCTTCTCTGGATGACGACGTTGAGTGAGTTTAACAACGCTGTCAATGCTTATAACTTAGACAACAGAAACAAGTGATGACGTTGAATGAGTTCAGCTCACTCAATGCTGTCAATGCCTCTCTACAGAAAGAAATACAAGACGGCGTTGAGTGAGCTCAGTTCACTTAATGTTTTCAATGCTTCTACACTTAGCCTACAGAATCAAAAGACGTCGTTGAGTGAGTTCAGATCACTCAACGCTGTCAACGCTTCTGGACTCAGACTATAGAATTCCCAGAATGGCGTTGAGTGTGCTAAGGTCACTCAATGCCACGTTTAGTGTGTACTACTCACTCAACGCTTCTGTACTTAGCTTCCCAGACCAAAAGCCAGGCGTTGAGTGTATTCACCACACTCAACGCTTTTATACTTAGGCTAGAAACTGAACTACTACACTAACCTTACACTCAACGCCTAAGGCTATACTCAACGCTTAGGTCAGAAACTTGGCAGGAAAGTTATCCTACCTAAACAGAGGATGCTAGACTACAGCAACCAGCCAAAATTCGGATAATTTTCTCTTATTTACTTAGACTAACTAGAATTAAACCTGCTCGAGGGTTATCATCCCCAATAGTCCTTTTCTAGCTACTACTGACTATACCTATCCAGCCAAAATTAGACAAAACCAACCAAAATCAGACAATTTCTCTACATACAGCAGGTTGTACCTGGCCAAATCCTACAACACACCTAAGATCTAAGGAGAAGAGGAAATGACAACTATAAGGAAAGAAAAGAGACAAACTTGTCAAGGATGAGTGAACACCACTTGCCTCAACCTCCAGAAAATCGGCCAGCCACACTGCTTCTCTCGGATCTAGTCGCAAGAGCTCCAGCAAAGAAGCCTGGAGATTTAAAAAGGAGGAAATGGTCAAACAGAAATCCTTGACCCCTCTAAATCCAAGAAACTGGGAAATGCTTACCGTAGGATTGTATATCTAGGCAAGAGTAGTCCGAATCTACCCTCAAATAAGAATTTCGAGCTCTAAAGCTCCAGAAATCGGCGACCGGGAGCTTAGGGTTGACCGTCGCTCATCTCCTTCCGCAAGAAGCCAGCTGTCGGGTTTGGGGAAGAAAAATAGAGATTTAACTAAAAGATGTTATATAAACTATCTATCCACTATCAATTAATATAATATAATATTATATTAATTAATTACATAAAACATCAAAATGACGCGAAAACCAACTAACTCGGGATTTAACGAAATTCACACCGTAGCTAAATACACATGCTACGAATCCAATGGCGAAGTCGAAATCGACATCTGACACAAAAAACTCAGGCTAACACCCCCCCGAAGCCAAAACACAAGCATTCTCAAAGAGGCTCCACTGATTCACCAAAACAGACTCCGGCTTGCTAGAAAATCTTATAAACAGGCTACAAACCAGCCACTCAGAAAACCTAAAGAACTAAAACCACGCTCTAACAATGGCACAAGCCAAAAATGCGTCAACGTAACACCAAACAAGGATTAAATTAATCACAGAAAAAACGGGGGCGTTACATAGAAGGCCATCTTGGCCTGCAGATCAAGAAGTTGAGAACAGATAATGGAGGTGAGTTCGTTTCATCTGATTTCTCTAACTTCTGTAGGAAGCACGGAATTCAAAGAGAGCTCACTTGTGCTCATACTCCACAACAAAATGGAGTAGCAGGGCGGAAGATCCGTCATCTGACGGAGACTGTAAGTGCTGGCTTCATGCAAAAAGGCATTCCCAAGGCCTTCTGGGCAGAAGGGATGGCATGCGCATCTTATGTCATCAATCGAATGCCTCTGTGTCCGATCAACATGAAGTATCCCTTTGAGATGATGTTTAAGGAGAAGCCTAGCGTGGAACACCTTCGAGTGTTTGGTTCAACCTGCTACGTACACGTCCTGGATGTTCTTAGGACAAAGCTGGATGCGATGGCAAGGAATCTTGTCTTTGTGGGCTATGACGAGCGGAAGAAGGGATGGAAGTGTATGGATCCAGTGACGAAGAAGTTCGTCGTCTCTAGAGACATGGTTTTCGATGAATTGACATCATATGGGGGTATCTCATCCATGGAGCTACAGGAGAGCAGGTCGGACGGAGGGCAGAATGAGGGTGCTGAAGATCTTCTGATGGAACTCTTTGTGTCACCAGGAGCTCTATGTGTTTCTAGCTCCGGGGCAGATGCTTCTGGTTTAGGAATTAGGGGGAGTGATGATCCAGGCTTTCCCGGGAACGGAGCTGATTCAGAAGAAGCAGCGGAGGTGGTCAGCAAGGATCAGAATCTTTGGAGATCGAAGAGGACCATCAAGCGACCAACTCGTTATAGAGAAGGAAATGCGGTGAGATTCATCTCTTGTTTCTTAGCAGGCCCTCTAGACGAGCGAGAGTTTCTAGCTTTAATGATGCCACTAGATTCAAGGATTGGGACGATGCCATGGATGAGGAGATGGCAGCCCTCAAGAAGAATGAATCCTAGGACCTTGTGCCCAAGGTCGATGGCATTACTCTTGTGACTTGCAAGTGGGTATATAATCTGAAGAAGAAGGTAGATGGGAGCATAGAGCGGTACAAGGCTCGCCTTATAGCTGGGTGGTTCTCTCAACAGTACGGCAAAGACTATGTGGAGATGTTTAGCCCTGTTGCAGAGATGACTTCTGTGCGGGTGGTGATAGCCTTGGCGGCTTGCCAAGGATGGAAGATGTGGTAGTTGGACATAAAGAATGCTTTTCTTTACGGGGAAATCGATAAAGACATCTTCATGGATCATCCACTAGGATGCGTATCTGAAGAACATCCAGGCTACGTCTACAAGCTCCGGAAATATCTTTATGGTTTGAAGCAGGCTCCTCGAGCATGGTATGGGAAGATCGCAGAATACCTCCAGTTCTACGATTATCTTGCCTCTGAGTCAGACTCGAGCATGTTCAGCAAGAAGAAAGGGGAGCTTCTAGTCTTGGTGCTATTATACGTAGATGATATGGTTATCACGAGTAACTCCGAGGAGGAGGTAGTTAGGCTCAGGATAGCTAGCTATTAGGTTCAAGATGAAGGACTTGGGTGAGCTCCACCACTTCCTTGGACTCGAGGTGGAGAGGAAAGAGAGCAGAATACTTGTTTCCCAAAAAGGCTATGCAGAACGGATCGTTCAGCGATTCGACAAGCGGGAAAGGAAAAGTAGCTCTACTTCTCTTGATGTTGGCATCAAACTTCGGCGAGATGAGGGGAGGATAATTCCGGATCCTCTAGTGTTCCGAGCTCTAGTTGGGAGCCTTATCTACTTAACGATTACGATACCAGACATTGCTTACACTGTTGGCCGAGTAAGTCGGTATATGGCGGAACCTCGGAAGCCTAGTCCGATGGCGGCAAGGAGTATTTTGAAGTACGTGAAGTCCACTTCTTATATGGGTATCCTTTATGGGAGAGATATGGGGTTTAATTGATGAATATTTTCGCTAAGTCTAAACTTGATGCGGATTCATTCTACATTTTATCATAACTATGTAGATGGGCATAAGCTAGATTGAATTATCTTTCAGGCAAGTGCACCTATCAATCATAGTATAAGAGAAATCTACATCTCGTATCGTATTCCACAGGGTCATTTCAACTATTCGTACTCACTCTCACTCTATTATCATACCTAAACTTAAAATTGCGTTCTAACATAGATTAATCCTAACTATGACTATTCGGATAAAAATTGTATTGGAGAGTTACAAAAATAATTTCAAGTCGAAAGTTAAGAGCATTCAATGAACATAATCACTTTGTGTAATCATGAAATAACAAGACTATCAAATTCATTGTATTGTAAAGGGTTAAACTAATTATCAAATTCTCTCTCGAGCAATTTAAAATCTAAGTTAAGTTAAGTAAATTTTCTCTCGAACAATTTACAATACTCAAATGTTTATTGAATGAAATACCCTACCTAATACATAGATTCATGAAGCTTTATCTCTAAAATACCATAATTCCATTCATTCGTATTCTAATTTTCCAAGAAACATATCTCTCGATCATGCGTTTGGAATTACAAAGAGAAATAACACATAAATATGAAGATTTAACCATCATCCAAACAATCCAATTTCTCAATCTAGATATTTGGAATTCATGTAAAAATAAATAATCATTCATAATAAGAATAATTCTCAATGTTTGCAAGCCCATATACGAATAAAATACAATGAAATTGACTAAAACAAAACGATACATGATTACTAACTTGTTCAAACACATTGTTCATGAAAATTAAAAGATAAATAAAGTTGGATTACCAAGAGAGATACAAGATTAAATGAGATAAAATAAAGAATAAATGCATACAAATATCTCCTTCAAGCCTTCCTTCTCTTGGGTACTCCACTTTCGTTCTCCAGAAAAATCTCCAAGCAAAATAATCCAAAAGTGCAGAATAACATTTTCTCCAGGTTTTTATAGTCCAATAGCAAACATGGTCGAACACGGGTGCCGACACGGCCGTGTTGCAGGCCGTGTCGGCAGTTCCAGGGCAGTTCCGCACGAAAAGACGTGTTTGATCATGGGCCATGTTGGATCACACGGGTACTGACACGGCCGTATTCTGGAACACGGCCGTGTTGTTCTTCATGTTCTTCAGACACGGGGGCTGGAAAATTGCTTCAGCTGGGATGGAACACGGGTAGGCACACGGCCGTGTTCCTACCCATGTATGAGCAATTCTTCTCCTGTGATCAGTCCTGTTGGCCCCGTAAACTCCCCTGTTTGCTCCAAGACTTTTAGTTCCACTGGCTAGTCGTACCTGCATTAGAAAAATGACATAGTAAGGGAGAAGTTCAATACATAAAATAGTAAAAAATCTAAACTATGCTCTACTATTCATGACAATACCAATTCTCAATTATTTAGTGCAATTACTTGAATAAAGAGGTAGAAAACAGCGGACATGATTACAATTATTACAATAAAAATCTACCATAATTGTAATCATCACACATCCCCAGACTTAAGTGTTTTCTTGTCCCTAAGCAAACTAATTCAAACAATTGGGTTACCAATACATAATTCTTCTTCTGCACACTGATTGTTTTGAATTCGAATAGAGATTTGATGCTGCAATTGTATAGGAAAAGTATAGCAGACTTTTCTAAATATAACTTTTTCTTAAAAATTTCTCCAATACATATCTTAACTACTTTTCGCTCTTTCTTAGAATTATAATTATAGTTATCCATAACTATTGTAAGGAGAAAATAACAATCTTGATAACATATGCATTAGTCTTTCAAAAATTAAAAATCTCCCTATTGATAATCATACACTTTCCTTTACACACCCTCTCCATAACACTAATGAGAATTAGTAAAGTTGGATCCTTAGGACTTGTATGGTGGTGTATTGTTTTGGCTTAGGATAGGTGATTATAGGTGGGGTAAGCAAAAAAAAGAACTCGATGTTTTTTTTTTCACACCTAGATCACAATTGAGCCCTTTGTATGATAAAGACCTTTAACATACATTGATATTTTATGAGCACCCCCAGACTTTGCACGTATTATAATTCCCTTATTTTTGAGGAAGGATACTCTATATTTTTTTTTCTTTTTCTTTTCTTAACCAAGGGTCCATAGTAGGGATCATTCCGAATGGGTGCAAGTGTACACTCACTCAGGCCACATATCACTATGTTATTTTTTTTCATTTTCTTTTAGGGACTTCATAGTAGGGATCATTCCGAATGGGTGCAGGTGTACACGCTCACTCAGGCCACATATCACTATGAAAGAAATACAAACCATAAAAACAACTTCATTTCATGACGATCTTAATGATAGGTGTGCTACTAGACGAGAATTGGCCTTGGTGCATTTTAGAGGTGGAGTATTACAAAAATATAGGGATAAGGTCCAAATTGGGTGAGCAAGGGTATAATGTTTAAGGTTTTGGGATTGAACGACTCAATCTATCCAAAAGGAGGCCTAAGTCATTTCCACCTTTACTAATTAACATGTGCAAAAGGTTTTGAGGATCGCTAGTAAGTTCTAGACACCAATAGAGAAAATTTTTGTTATTGTTGATCTACTAAAACAAAATTATCAAAATATTACACTCATCGACTCACTTTAGAATAGATAAATATTTTTTTCTAAAATGGAGTGATTATTAGTTAATAATATAAAGGATAATCTTTTTAAACCAAATTATATGGAGAAAAGTCATCTAATGAATTTCTATACGTAGTTACTAATCAACAAATTTGAACACGAATTCGGTTTAATCAGCGTGCGAAAATGAATTAGATAGTTATATTCCCAATGAGTGAAGTAATGAAAGCTTAAAGAGAAGTAATCAAATTTTTCGAGGGGGTGTATAAAGGAATATAGAGTATTATGATAAATAGAATATAAGTAACTGTAATCATGTGGGTGTATAAAGGAATATAGAGTATTATGATAAATAGAATATAAGTAACTGTAATCATGTATTCCACTGTCATTACTAATTATAAAAATACAGCGTACCCCCAGACTGGAGTTGCAATGTCCTCATTGCAAACAAAAATTAAAACAAGGGGACAGAAGTTGCACTACATAAAGAACTGATGAGCATGAATATAAAGCATCACAGCACGGAACAGGCGCAAAATCTGAAATAAAACTTTTTTTTTATAGATATACCGACCATACAAAATGATCAAAACAATAATAATGATATAGCACTACAAAGCCAGATATGCAAAGCCAGATGTATCAGAAATACATTGGTGTGTCATCTTGATCAGTCGGATCATCCTGAGGGTGAGATGGATGAGGAGCTGGTTGCGGTGGGCTGGTAATCCCCATGTGCTGCCGGATTTGATACATGACGTCCTCAGTCCGTTGCTGCTGCTCCTCGATACGCTGAAGGTGCGGTGACAACTGAGTGTCATAAAAATGCTGCAACTCCTGTGCAAATCGAGACTGTCGCTGAGGCTGGGCAGATGATGACTCCCCCTGAGTATGCGTCGAGCGGGCAGGTGGAATGAGGGGCTCATCGAGATCTGGATCGACCTCATCGTCGTCGTCGTCGTGGATATGATGGCCACGAGTCGCAATGGTATATATAGTCCCTCCTCGGCCTTGACGAGCTGTGACGAGGCGGATGGCTCGAAGACTGGCCATGGTGATAGGCACAGTCTTCACTACCACCGCCATCGGGGGAAGAGATAAAAATATGCCCATATTCTTTGCCAGACGCGTGATGTAGGGGGCTACACAAATAGACCCGACGCGGGAGTTCTCCGCCTGATGAAGAATAAAATGAGCAAGCATATAGCCCAAATGGATAGGATAGCGGGCTGTCATGCTGTGCAGATAAAGAATGTCCTGTCAACTCACAACACCGGAGCTTTCGCCCCGGCCGCTCAGTGTATGGCTAAGTAGGTGATGAACGTAATGTACGGCGGGGGAAACCAATTTTGAAGCCTTAGACCTCTTGGCTTCGTAGGTGCCGATGTCGAAGGATATACGTCGCCAAACACCACCTGCCTGGTCGCGACTAGGGAGATCAAATTGCAAATCAGAGTAGGCGGCACTAAGGAGGAATGCCTCGTCGTACACTCCTAAATACTGTGTAAACTGGTAGAGAGAAAGTGTATAGAAGGTACCCCCTACTCGAAAAGAAATACTACCCCCGGTTGGTCTTTCATTATCGGCCACACAGGATCGAAGGTTCACATAGAAGGTGGATAAAAATTCGAGTGTGAGTTCTCTAAATCCTAACTCTTCTATGGCAAAGAACTCTTGCCACCCCACTACAGAAATTAAATCCCTCACAGTAGCCGCTAGACCTATAGTTTCTAGGACATCCCAGTCTATTATTCGTATGTACTGATATTTCTTGGCTTGTAAGCGATTATAACGGTTTGTATGGATAGGATCTGTGAAAACTAGTGGTTGAGCGACGTCGCGCCTCTTAGTAGATAATGCTTGAAGATCCGGGCGACGTCGGCGACCACCTTGGCTACGTGATGATGCCATGATCTGAAAATAAATAAATAAAAAAATCTAAAGTAAATTCAGAAGGAGAATAGAAATAGAAATGAACAAGAGGAGATTGGATGGAAATAACCCAGGAGTGTTACCGATTATGTTGAGCGCGAAGAAACGAGGCGATTCCGCGAATTTTTGGAGAAGAAGATGGATTTCCCGGCTGGAATGGATGCAAGAATGGGAAGAGGAGAAAGTGGGAGTGATGAAGAGAATGAAAAATTCTGCCCCCTATAAAAAGAAGCCGAACACGGGTGCACACACGGCCGTGTGTGTACCCGTGTTAAGGAATCGTTCTGCGCGGGAAACACAGTCTTCAAGGAGACGTGTGGTCAAATCGCGGGAAACTGCCCGTGTCAGTTGGACACGGGCAACAACACGGCCGTGTCCCCTACCCGTGTGGTCAACCCTGGATCGGACACGGCCAAGAACACGGGTTGGTGGAAACCCGTGTACTTCTCTTGTAAGACCCCAACCTCGGAGTTGATCGCGGGGCGATCAAACAGCACTTTTGGAGGTCTGAACAGGGGTACACGGCCAGGCACACGGCCGTGTCCTACCCGTATTCAGTGGTTTTGTGCAGTCTCGAGTCAGAGAAGGACACGGCCTGAGACACACGGCCGTGTCTCAAGCCGTGTGTGGGGCACACGGCCTCGAACACGGCCGTGTTCGAAGCCGTGTTCATGAAGCCCGACGATCGTTCCTGAAGCTCCAGGTAACACGGCCCATGGCACACGGCCGTGTCAGGACCCGTGTCGATCGGCGAATGAGCTACACGGCCAGGCACACGGCCGTGTGCCAACCCGTGTTCGGCCCAGGTTTTATTATTTTGGATCTAATCTCGGCCGTTCATTCCCTTGGATCTGGATCTGACGGTGGGGGCTGCTCCTGGGGGGTTATTAGCCGGGAAATAGGGGGAGAAACCCTCATTTCAACTTGAGTTTCTCTTTCTACATTCTAGAGAGAGGGGAGAGCTCCCTTGGTGGTGTGAGGCCAAAATCCGGCCGTCGGAGGAGGTTCGAAGCTCCAAATCGCGATCCGAGCCCAGATCCGCGGAGGCGACGACGTTGCGAAGCTTTCTAGCCGCGTAGTTTGCGATGGCGCCACGGAAGAACGCAAGGGTAACGATTCTTTATCTTGGGCATGTGAAGCCCTCTTTTCCTTGCATAGGAAGCCTGCTCTCGCGAGTGAGCGAAGAGTTGGAGCGCTCCTTGGGGTAGATATGTGAAGTCCCCCTTGTGTAGAGTCCGTATGCGTAAACGGACATAGGCATTGTGTGTGAAGCCTATTCGGACGTGTTGGTCCGAATCGGTGATGTTGCATTGCATTTGAACCGGGCAAGACTCCGGATGTTTGGGTGTTTTCGGGTTTTTCTACGTGGTAGATTGCATCAGGGAATCTTAGAGAGTAACTCTAAGGTGCACCCGGAAAACTGGGCAAAAGCAGGTTTTGCCAACACGGAGGCCGGGGAGCCAACGTGAACATAACTGGGTTATGTGATTTTGTAGCGGAAACGGGACTCGGCGAGTCTTGACCTGCGCATATGGCTTAAATTGTCGTTGCGGTATGAGCACGGGTCAAGCGGAACCGTACCCGGTCTATGTCGTTCGGTAGGACCGTTGGCATGGACGAGGGTCTTCGCCGGTCTATGGCTTAAATTGTCGTGACCAAGGCTAAGGAGACAAATTGCTCATATGGATGACCGTCCTAGAGGCGGTGGTGGATCGAGAACGTCTATGGCTTGAATTGACGTGGCGTTGGCCGGTTCGCCGAGAATGTGCCCTGAGTGCACGGGGTGTGTGGCCGTGCGAGCCTACGCCTGTGGTGATGTGCAATTACCTTTTATAAATGCCTATACTAATAAAGTACAGGGAAAGAGCATCCCCGCCCCGATTGTGGGGGCGGGATCGTTACAATTTGGTCAGCTTTGCTGACCGTTGCTATTATTTGCCACCGGGCGATGGTTTGTTGCTTGCAGGTGCTGCGGAGCCGAGCGGGAAATAGCGGGCTAAAGCCCTTGTTGCTGTGCCAGCCCTCGAAGGCCTAATTTGTTATGTTTTTCCCGTTCATTCATGTATGGCCGGCCTGCGAGCCGATGTCTGAAAACACTAATTTGTTAAGTGAACAATGTAAGGCCTTAAGGCCAGTTCTCTTTTGTGTATGTACTCATTCCTGGGTTGTAGTGGACATTCATGCTTTGTGGCAGGGTTTTTATCTTTTTGCAACTTAATTAAATTGCTTCCACTAGGTGTTGTGTAGGACGCTCTGATTGGTTGTATGGTTTCAATAAGTAACCAACCGGTCTGTTTGTGGTATATGGCGTCGGGCCCCGGCCAGACCTACTGTTATATGCTACGCGACGGATAGGGGTGTTACAAATTGGTATCAGACTTCTGGTTTCGGTCACGCTTAAATGAATTCGTGGACGAATTCACTTTAAGGGGTGGTGAGCACATTGTGTGCGTCATCGTTATAACATGAAAAGAACCCATGAATGTCCACTTAGGAATGAAAATACACATGTTTGAGGAACCTGCGTGTTCCTATAATTGCTGTTTGCAGTAGTGTTTGGTCGCTTATCGGTGTTTTGCACGATTATAGGTGACCAGAAGTGGTGCTGGGCCGTCTGAACGGCCAGGTTCTGAGTCGAGCAGTGCGCCAAGCGATACGCCTGCAACACCTTTGTCTGCCGAGACCATTAGGTTGGTGGCAGAAGCGGTCATGGCAATGATTAATGCGCAGCCTGCAAGGCAGGTGCAACAGCCTGCTCCTGCTGTAGAGCAAGTACCGCTTCAGACGGCAGAGCAAAGGAGGGTTGAGCAGGTGGTGGTGGAGCCAGAGTTGCCTCGGAGAGCAACTGAAAAACAACTGAAGCATGTGATGGGCTTTCATCCACCGGTATTCACGGGGGCAGAAACCCCGACCCAAGCAGAGGATTGGCTCTCAAGGGTCAACAGGGTGATGACTGCGACGGAAACTGAAGAGTGGCAGAAGACCACTATAGCGACGTTCCTTTTGGACGCGGACGCAAGGCTGTGGTGGGAGGGCCTAGAGCTGCATCAGTTGAGGGGAAGGCCATTGGCCGAAGTACCGATGGAGGAGTTTGCGAGACTATTTATGGCTCGATACCTCCCCTCGGCACAGAGGATCGCGCTAGAGAGCGAATTCCAGAAGTTGGTGCAGGGTGATAGCACCGTTGATGAATACCTCCACAAGTTTACTCGGTTGGGGAGATATGCCGGTGCTACCTTCGCAGACGAGGAGCGCAAGACGAGCCGCTTTTATGAAGGGCTAAGGGATGATTTGAGGTTGCTTTTGTCGGGGCCCAAGGCGCAGGGTTTCATGACCCTGGTCAGTTCGGCCTGGTCCTTGGAGAAGGATATGAGAAACGTGCAAGCGAAGAAGGAGAGGGAATCTGGTGGCAAGAGATCAGAGTTCAAGGCGCCGACTACGTCGAAGTCGGGCTACCACAGATTCTCCAAGAAGTCTAGGACGTCGGGTCCAGCTCCTTCTGCAGGTGCCTCGGGGACAACTACCAATCAAACCCCGGGCGCTTGTTTCACGTGTGGAAAGCCGGGGCACTTTGCCCGTGACTGCTGGAGTGGACGCTCAAAGTCAGAAAGGAAACAAGGAGCTACCTACGAGGAAAAGGGCAAAGCGGTGGAGTCGACCGCGTCCCACTATGCTCCGACTCAGCCTAGAGTCTACAACTTGGGCCAGCAGGAGGCCATCAAGCAAGCGGATGTGGTGACAGGTATGAGTTAATTTATGCAAGTTGACTTGAGAATACTATTACCTATTGCTTGTTAAGCTAATGTCTTTTGCTTAGGCTTTGTGGTGATTAACGATAGTCCGGCACGGGCACTGTTCGACACTGGTGCTTCGCATTCTTTCTTGTCCGAACAGTTTATATCGCGCATCGGAGTCCCTTCTTCGATGGCGAAGGACAAGTTAGATGTGTTGCTACCGAATGGGTGCTCGATGCGTGCGGACAGAGTGTGCGCCGTGAAGGTTCACATAGGGAGCCAAGAGTTCGACTTGCTAGCGTCATTATTGCCGTTAGTAGAGTTCGATGTTATCTTTGGAATGGATTGGCTGTCAGAGCAGAAGGCTTGGATCGATTGCGACCCTAAGGAGGTCAAGCTGGGTGTAGGGCGGGAGACTACTTTCGAGGGGCTTAAGGGGTCGAGCAAGACACTGATGTCTGCTCTTCAGGTGGTGAAGGCAGTTCGTGCTGGTGCAGAGCTGTTCTTTGCAATAGTGGGGGCTGTGGAGCCAAAGTCCCCGTTGGATAGCATCCCCGTGGTTTGCGAATACCCTGATGTGTTCCCGGATAGCCTTCCCGGAGCCCCACCGCAGCGAGAGATTGATTTTACGATCGAGCTCGTGCCGGGTGCCAAACCCGTGTCACGTGCTCCTTATAGGTTGGCACCAAAGGAGATGGCGGAGTTGAAGGTTCAGCTGGAGGAGCTGATGGAGCAAGGTTATGTGCGTCCAAGTTCGTCGCCTTGGAGCGCACCGGTCCTCTTCATTAAAAAGAAGGACGGTAGTATGTGGTTGTGCATCGACTACAGAGAATTGAACAAGTTGACGGAGAAGAACAAGTACCCGATCCTGAGGATTGATGATCTCTTTGATCAGTTAGTCGGATCGTCTGTATACTCCAAGTTGGACTTGAAGTCGGGGTACTATCAGCTGAGGATCAGGGAATGTGATATCCCAAAGACGGCGTTCAGTACGAGGTACGGGCATTTCGAGTTCACGGTCATGCCGTTTGGACTGACAAATGCGCCATCGGTGTTTATGGATCTGATGAACAGGACGTTCAGAGATTTCCTGGATCGCTTTGTGATCGTCTTTATTGATGATATTTTGGTATACTCGCAGTGCGAAGAAGACCACTTTAAGCATTTGCATTTGGTGTTGGAGACTTTGAGGAGGAATGAGCTTTACGCAAAGTTCTCCAAGTGCGAGTTCTGGCTACCCTCGGTAGCGTTCCTTGGTCATATAGTGAGTGGGGAAGGTATAGCGGTGGATCCGGCGAAGAATGTTGCGATACGGGAGTGGCCTGCGTTATCTTCTATCGCGGAAGTCCGTAGTTTTCTCGGGCTTGCCGGATATTACAGGCGCTTCGTAGAGAACTTCTCGCGGGTAGCATTACCTCTCACGAAGTTGACAAGGAAGGATCAGAAGTTCTTATGGACGCAGGAGTGCGTAAAAGCTTTTGAGGAGCTGAAGAGACGGTTGACCACGGCGCCAGTGCTCAGTTCGCCGAGTGGAACCGAGGGCTTTGAGGTATATAGCGACGCTTCGGGTAGTGGTTTGGGCTGCGTGTTGTTGCAGCATGGTAGCGTGATAGCGTATGGATCGCGGCAGCTAAAGGTGCATGAAAGAAATTATCCGGTGCACGACTTGGAGTTGGCGGCCGTGATTTTTGCACTAAAGTTGTGGAGGCACTACCTATACGGAGTAAGGGTCGATATATACACCGATCACAAGAGCCTAAAATACTTGTTGGATCAAAAGGATCTCAATATGAGGCAGAGGAGGTGGATGAAGTTCCTGGGGGACTACACTTTCAAGATACATTATGTACCCGGGAAGGGCAACGCAGTTGCGGATGCGCTGAGCCGCAGGGCTCTCGCCCAAGCCAACTGGTTGTCGGTGCATGATGAGCGGCTAGTACGGGAGTTGGACAAGCTTGAGATCTGTTGCGTTGACAAGCAGTCGAGCGCCAAGGCAATGTTAAACTGGACAGAGGTGCAGTATGACCTGGCTGACCGGGTTCGGCAGGCATTGGAGTTGGATGACTCCATGAAGGAGCTTATGGAGGCCGCTCTGGATGGGTCAAATTCCCAGTTCTTGGTAGAAGATGGGTTATTAAGGAAGGATCATCGGTTGTGCGTCCCGAGTGGGGGCAACCTCCGGGCGGAGTTGATGTATGAGGCTCATCATACCAAGTACTCAATCCACCCAGGGAGCACGAAGATGTATCGTGATCTTAAAAAGTTGTTTTGGTGGCCGGGGCTTAAGAAAGATGTGGCATTGTATGTGGCTAAATGTCAAACGTGCGCCTTGGTGAAGGCGGAGTGCCAAAAGCCGGGAGGATTTCTGAAGCCCTTGCCTATACCGGAGTGGAAATTCGACGACATATCCATGGATTTTGTGCATGGATTGCCAAGATCGCAGAAGGGAAACGACGCCATTTGGGTGATCGTTGACAGATTGACGAAAGTGTCGCATTTCTTACCAATGAGGAAGGATGATCCAGTAGAGAAGTTGGCAAAGCTCTATGTGGATAGCATTGTGCGCTTGCACGGGGTGCCCCGCAGTATTGTGAGTGATCGCGATGGGCGTTTCACGTCCAATGATTGGAGGCTAGTGCATCAATTGTTGGGCTCCAAACTGAAGTTTAGCACGGCGTTTCATCCGCAGACGGATGGCCAGACCGAGAGAGTCAACAGAACCTTGGAAGACATGCTCCGCATGTGTACGTTGGACTTCGGTAAGAGGTGGGAGGACCACCTATACTTGGTCGAATTTGCTTATAACAATAGTTATCAAGCAAGCATTCAGATGGCGCCGTTCGAAGCTCTTTACGGAAGAAAATGTCGCACGCCGTTGTCGTGGTTAGAAGCGGGTGAGTCCAAGCTTTATCAGCGTCAAGACATTGAAGATGCCACTTCTTTAGTGCATACTATACGGGAGCGGTTGCGGATTGCCCAGGATAGGCAAGCCAAGTATTATAATGCCAAGCATAGGAACGTGGAATTCAGTGTTGGCGATTGGGTGTACTTGAAGATCAAGCCGTTCAAGGGTGTCTCACGGATTCGATGCTTGAAAAAGTTGAGTCCGAGATACCTTGGGCCATTTGAGATTCTGGAGCGGATCGGAGAAGCAGCTTATAGGTTGAGGTTATCAGCAGAGTTAAGTGCTTTGCACGATGTATTCCACATCTCGGTTTTGCGGAAGGTAGTGCAAGAGCCTTCGCAGGTGTTAGCGGCCGACCAAGTACCGGTTGAGGAAGGGTTGACAACGAAAGTCAAGCCCATATCTATTGAGGATTTCGAAGTCAAGCGGCTTCGGAACAAGGAAATCAGAATGGTGAAGGTCCGTTGGGATAACTGCGGACGCGAGGAGCTCTCTTGGGAGCGAGAGCAGTCAATGCGCAAGGAGTACCCCGAGTTGTTCCCCTCAGGTACTCGTTACGTTTATTTTTTTTGTGTAGTCTCTGTTCTTAATTTCGGGACGAAATTCTCTTAAGGGGGAGGGAGTTGTAAGACCCCAACCTCGGAGTTGATCGCGGGGCGATCAAACAGCACTTTTGGAGGTCTGAACAGGGGCACACGGCCAGGCACACGGCCGTGTGCCTACCCGTGTTCAGTGGTTTTGTGCAGTCTCGAGTCAGAGAAGGACACGGCCTGAGACACACGGCCGTGTCTCAAGCCGTGTGTGGGGCACACGGCCTCGAACACGGCCGTGTTCGAAGCCGTGTTCATGAAGCCCGACGATCGTTCCTGAAGCTCCAGGTAACACGGCCCGTGGCACACGGCCGTGTCAGGACCCGTGTCGATCGGCGAATGAGCTACACGGCCGTGTGCCAACCCGTGTTCGGCCCAGGTTTTATTATTTTGGATCTAATCTCGGCCGTTCATTCCCTTGGATCTGGATCTGACGGTGGGGGCTGCTCCTGGGGTGTTATTAGCCGGGAAATGGGGGGAGAAACCATCATTTCAACTTGAGTTTCTCTTTCTACATTCTAGAGAGAGGGGAGAGCTCCCTTGGTGGTGTGAGGCCAAAATCCGGCCGCCGGAGGAGGTTCGAAGCTCCAAATCGCGATCCGAGCCCAGATCCGCGGAGGCGACGACGTTGCGAAGCTTTCTAGCCGCGTAGTTTGCGATGGCGCCGCAGAAGAACGCAAGGGTAACGATTCTTATCTTGGGCATGTGAAGCCCTCTTTTCCTTGCATAGGAAGCCCGCTCTCGCGAGTGAGCGAAGAGTTGGAGCGCTCCTTGGGGTAGATATGTGAAGTCCCCCTTGTGTAGAGTCCGTATGCGTAAACGGACATAGGCATTGTGTGTGAAGCCTATTCGGACGTGTTGGTCCGAATCGGTGATGTTGCATTGCATTTGAACCGGGCAAGACTCCGGATGTTTGGGTGTTTTCGGGTTTTTCTACGTGGTAGATTGCATCAGGGAATCTTAGAGAGTAACTCTAAGGTGCACCCGGAAAACTGGGCAAAAGCGGGTTTTGCCAACACGGAGGCCGGGGAGCCAACGTGAACATAACTGGGTTATGTGATTTTGTAGCGGAAACGGGACTCGGCGAGTCTTGACCTGCGCATATGGCTTAAATTGTCGTTGCGGTATGAGCACGGGTCAAGCGGAACCGTACCCGGTCTATGTTGTTCGGTAGGACCGTTGGCATGGACGAGGGTCTTCGGCGGTCTATGGCTTAAATTGTCGTGACCAAGGCTAAGGAGACAAATTGCTCATATGGATGACCGTCCTAGAGGCGGTGGTGGATCGGGAACGTCTATGGCTTGAATTGATGTGACGTTGGCCGGTTCGCCGAGAATGTGCCCTGAGTGCACGGGGTGTGTGGCCGTGCGAGCCTACGCCTGTGGTGATGTGCAATTACCTTTTATAAATGCCTATACTAATAAAGTGCAGGGAAAGAGCATCCCCGCCCCGATTGTGGGGGCGGGATCGTTACAATTTGGTCAGCTTTGCTGACCGTTGCTATTGTTTGCCACCGGGCGGTGGTTTGTTGCTTGCAGGTGCTGCGGAGCCGAGCGGAAAATAGCGGGCTAAAGCCCTTGTTGCTGTGCCGGCCCTCGAAGGCCTAATTTGTTATGTTTTTCCCGTTCATTCATGTATGGCCGGCCTGCGAGCCGATGTCTGAAAACACTATTTTGTTAAGTGAACAATGTAAGGCCTTAAGGCCAGTTCTCTTTTGTGTATGTACTCATTCCTGGGTTGTAGTGGACATTCATGCTTTGTGGCAGGGTTCTTATCTTTTTGCAACTTAATTAAATTGCTTCCGCTAGGTGTTGTGTAGGACGCTCTGATTGGTTGTATGGTTTCAATAAGTAACCAACCGGTCTGTTTGTGGTATATGGCGTCGGGCCCCGGCCGGACCTACTGTTATATGCTACGCGACGGATAGGGGCGTTACATCTCTGACTTGAAACACTTAAATTCGTCGTATCGACACGGGTGAGCACATGGCTGGGTGGACAGCCGTGTATATTGCACACGGCTATGAACACGGCTTGGTGGAAAGCCGTGTATCTCTCTGACTCGAAATTTAAATTGTGATAAAGGACAGGGCAGTATACACGGGCTGGGTGAACGGGGCGTGTGCTAGACACGGCCATGCACACGGGCGTGTGTATGGCCGTGTACACTTTTTATTTAGTGATTTCTCCTGATTACGTAATTTATTTATTTTTAATTAAAGTTTCATTAAAATTTTTATTCTCCTATATAGACAGGATACTATACTATTCTATACATTCTCTTAGTCTAGGTGAAGGCATGATTCTAGTCGAACAAATTCTTGGGGAAGTGCACTGTTATAAAGCTTTAACCGGTGCCCATTGACTTTAAAATCTCCCTTTTCAGGGTGAGTTAGTTCGACGGTGCCATAGGGAAAAACTTCTTTAACCTGGAACGGTCCGGACCACTTAGACCTAAGCTTCCCGGGAAATAGACGCAGTCTAGAATTAAAAAGGAGCACCTGATCACCCTTGTTGAATGTTTTGGTTTTCCGGAGGTGACGGTCATGAAATAGTTTGGTTTTCTCCTTATAAATTCTGGAGTTCTCATAAGCCGTAGTCCTCCATTCATCTAGTTCATTAAGTTGAAGTTTGCGTTTTTCCCCTATAGAATTTGTATCAAAATTTAGAGAGCGTATTGCCCAATATGACTTGTGCTCTAATTCTATAGGTAAGTGACAAGATTTACCATAGACTAATCTAAAGGGAGTGGTACCTATAGGCGTTTTAAATGCGGTCCTATAAGCCCATAAACAATCGTTTAGTTTCCTAGACCATTATTTTCTATTCCCCTCTATAGATTTTTCTAGGATGCGCTTAAGTTCTCTATTGGATACTTCAACTTGGCCACTAGTTTGGGGATGATATGGTGTAGCTATCCTATGTGTGACTCCATATTTCTGCAATACCTTATCTAACTGTAGATTTTAGAAGTGAGAACCCCTATCGCTAATAAGTGTTCGTGGTGTGCCAAATCGCGCAAATAGAGATTTCAGGAATTGGATTACTACTCTACTATCATTAGTAGGTAAAGCTTGCGCCTCAACCCACTTTGATACGTAATCTACGGCCACCAAGATATACTTATTCCCGAATGAAACTGGAAATGGACCCATAAAGTCTATCCCCCACACATCAAATACTTCACATTCAAGAATAAAATTTTGCGGCATTTCATGTAATTTAGAAATATTACCTGATTTTTGACAAGAATCACATGAAAGCACATACCTTTGGGCATCCCTGAATAGAAGGGGCCAATAAAAACCCGAATCAAGAACCTTTTTCGCAGAGCGATTTGCTCCATAGTGACCACTAGTAGGACCTGAATGACACTGCTCCAGGATTCTCCACCCTTCCTCGGCGGATACACACCTTCGGATCACGGAATCTGCACATATCTGAAAAAGAAAAGGGTCCTCCCAAAAGTAATATTTCAAGTCGGAGAAAAATTTCTTTTTCTGCTGGTATGAAAAATCCTTTGGGAGGACCTTAGCCACAAGATAGTTTGCATAATCTGCAAACCATGGATAATCATTATTAATTTTCGAAGATAAGGCAAATAACGATTCCTCAGGGAACGTATCTGAAATTTCAGACTCATCTAACATTGCTCGTAATGGATTTTCTAAACGTGAAAGATGGTCTGCCGCTAAGTTTTCTGCTCCTCGTTTATCCCTAATTTCCAAATCAAATTCTTGCAATAAAAGTACCCAACGGATTAAATGAGGCTTAGCTTCCGCCTTGGCTAGCAAATATTTAAGTGCAGAGTGGTCCGTGTAAACTACCACCTTGGACAATGTTAAATAGGATCTAAATTTATCAAACGCAAAGACTACTGCTAGAAGTTCTTTTTCAGTAGTAGTATAATTCTCTTGTGCATTATTAAGTGTTTTACTAGCATAAAATATAGGATGAAAATGTTTGTTTCGGCGTTGTCCTAAAACAGCTCATACCGTAAAACTGCTAGCGTCACACATGATTTCAAATGGCTGAGTAAAATCAGGCACTATCATAATAGGAGAATTAACTAATCTCTCTTTTAAGAACTCAAAAGCATGTAGACACTCTTGATCAAAGAGAAACGGTGTATCTTTTTCTAATAGTCTCGTAAGTGGTTTAGCAATTTTTGAAAAGTCTTTAATAAACCGGCGGTAAAATCCGGCATGGCCTAAAAAACTTCTCACTGCCTTAACGGATGTGGGTGGTGGTAACTTTTCTATCGTTTCTATCTTCGCTCTATCTACTTGAATTCCCTGATTGGAGATTTTATGACCTAATACTAACCCTTCTTGCACCATAAAATGGCACTTCTCCCAGCTAAGTACTAAGTTCGTCTCCTCACACCTCCTTAGAACCTTCTCTAAATTATTCAAACATAAATCAAATGCATCTCCAAAGACGGAGAAGTCATCCATAAACACTTCCATGATATCTTCAACATACTCGTTGAAGATAGCTAACATGCATCTTTGGAAAGTAGCGGGGGCATTACAAAGACCGAATGGCATACGCCTATAGGCAAAGGTACCGAATGGGCATGTGAACGTGGTTTTCTCTTGGTCTTCTGGGGCTATTGGGATTTGGAAATACCCAGAAAGTCCATCTAGAAAACAATAATATGAATGTCCTGCGTTCTAATATTTGGTCAATAAAGGGTAAAGGGAAATGGTCCTTCCTAGTGGCATCGTTTAACTTCCTATAGTCTATACAGACACACCAACCTGTTACTGTTCGCGTCGGAATTAATTCATTTTTATCGTTTGCTACCACAGTTAAACCACCCTTCTTAGGAACCACTTGGACAGGACTAACCCATGAACTATCGGAAATAGGGTATATCATACCAGCGTCTAATAATTTAACAATTTCAGCCTTAACTACCTCTTTCATATTAGGATTAAGCCTACGTTGCGGTTGAATAGATGACTTATAGTTTTCTTCCAAAAGGATTTTATGAGTGCAAAAACTAGGATTAATACCTTTTATATCAGAGATTTGCCATGCTATTGCACCTTTACATTTCTTTAACACAGTTATTAATTTAGCTTTTTCAATTTCAGAAAGATTAGAAGAAATAATAACTGGGTAAGAAGAGTTAGTTCCTAAGAATGCATACTCAAGATGATCCGGTAATTTTTTTAATTCAACTACAGGTGGATCCTTAGTATTATTCTTATGAACTTCATTATCTCCTTTTGTAAGTAAGTTATATTCAGTATTTCCATTCATCGAAACAGAGTTATCTAGAAAAAGTAAATGATCAACAATATCTTTACTAGTTTCGTCTTCTAGAAAACAATTAGTAATGCAAATTTCTAAAGGATCTTTATAATAAAAATTAGAATCAATAGAAGACAATAAGTTGTCAACACCATGAGAAAAATAGCAACAATCATCACTATCTAAAGATTATTTCATAGTATTGCCAATTTGAAAAGTGACTTCATCCTCCCCTACTCTCAAAACTAATTTACCATCAAAAACATCAATAAGAGCTCTAGACGTGGCTAGAAATGGGCGACCAAGTATAAGTGGTATTTCGATATTTTCGTCCATATCTAAAATAACAAAATCGGCAGGAAATATAAATTTGTCTACCTTAACTAATACATCCTCCACTATACCTCTTGGGTACTTAACCGACCGATCTGCTAATTGAATACTCATCCTAGTCGGGCTAAGTTCTCCAAGGCCTAGTTTCAAATATAATGTATAAGGCATCAAATTTATACTAGCTCCTAAATCCGCTAAAGCTTTATTAACTTGCAAATCACCGATTAAACATGGAATTGAAAAAGAACCGGGATCCTTAAGCTTTTGTGGTAATTTATTTTGTAAAATAGCAGAGCATTCTTCACTAAGTGTGACTAATGATAATTCTTCTATTTTCTTTTTATTAGAAATTAAATCCTTCAAAAATTTAGCATACTTAGGCATTTGAATAATATCAGAAAAAGGTAAATTAACATGCAATTGTTTAATCATAGAAACAAATTTACCGTATTGCGCATCCATGCGCTCCTTGTTCATCTTTGCTGGATATGGTACGGCTGGTTGATATTCCATCGGTGTCACGTTCGGTGCTTCTCCACTAGACTCCTCTTGAGGTGCATCCGGTGCAAGCCTTGGGTCTTGTAACTCCTTCCCGCTCCTCAACTGAATTGCTCTTGCATGTTCCTTTGGGTTTGTCTCAGTATTTCCTGGAAGTGTTCCTTGTTGTCTCTCTGATACCATCCTTGCCAACTGCCCAATCTGATTCTCCAAATTTCGAATAGAACCCTCTTGATTACGGAAGGCAACATCGGTAGTTTGCATGAACTTTGCAAGGACATCTTCCAATGTTGGCTTCCTTGGCTCCAATTGTTGTTGTTGTTGTTGTTGTCCAAACATGGGTGGTTTACCTTGGTTGCCTTGCCCTCCCCAAGAGAAATTGGGGTGGTTCCTCCATCCTTGATTGTATGTAAAACTATATGGGTTATTTCCTGGATTGAAAGGTGGTCTGGGATTATTACCCATATAGTCTACATGTTCTTGCACTTGAGGTTCACCACTAGGGATTCCAACAAGGGAGGGGTCCCATTGTTGAGGTACCATTGGGGGTGGCGCTAAAGAAAGGTTGTCCATCTTTTGATGGAGCTTCTCCACTTGAATTGCTAAGGCAGTAACGACATCCACTTCATACATTCCGGCGGGCTTGGTAGACTTCGGCCGCACGGTAGTACATTGGTAGCTATTCATTGCCATTTCTTCTATCAACTGCTGGGCTGCTTCAGGTGTCTTATTGTTCAAGGTGCCTCCACTAGCCGCATCAATCATCTGTCTGGTGGCTGGATTTAGACCATTGTAGAAAGTCTGAATCTGAAGCCAAGAAGGTAAGGCATGATGGGGGCATCTCCTTAATAATTCTTTGAATCGTTCCCAAGTATCGTACAATGATTCAGCCTCCACTTGAACATACGTAGAGATGTCGTTCCTTAACTTTGCGGTCTTTGCCGGTGGAAAATACTTCATCAAAAACTTCTCAACCATCATGTCCCAAGTAGTAATGGAACCTCTAGGTAAGGAATTGAGCCACTGCTTTGCCTTATGCCTTAATGAGAACGGGAACAATCTCAATCGAATGGCATCGTTGGAGACACCATTAATCTTGAAAGTATCACATATCTCTAGGAATCCGGCTAAGTGTGTATTGGGATCCTCGTCTTGTAAGCCATCATATTGAACATATTGTTGGACCATTTGTATCACGCTCGGTTTCAGTTCGAAATTATTGGTTGGAATGGGTGGTCGAACAATGCTTGACCCAGTTCCTTGGAGATTGGGTCTAGCAAAGTTAGACATGGTTTGCTCATTTTGGTTGGCCATGGTATCTAGATCTTCAGGATGGTGTTCTCCTTGATTCACTGTTTCTTCTTCTATCAGATCGTCTACAATATCTGTGGTGTTAATACCCACGTCTCTGTGATTGGTGTTGTGAATAATTCGTTCTGGTTCAGAATGAAATGGTTCTAACCCAGAATTTCTTGCCCTGGTCATAGACTAACAGACTACAAAACAGAGATTAAATAATATAATTTTACTTTAAACTAATCTACAAAGATTTATTAGTAAACAACAATGGTAGATTAATAAAGTGAAAGCTTTCAAAATATTGAAAAAGATTCCCCGGCAATGGCGCCAAAAACTTGATGAATATTTTCGCTAAGTCTAAACTTGATGCGGATTCATTCTACATTTTATCATAACTATGTAGATGGGCATAAGCTAGATTGAATTATCTTTCAGGCAAGTGCACCTATCAATCGTAGTATAAGAGAAATCTACATCTCGTATCGTATTCCACAGGGTCATTTCAACTATTCGTACTCACTCTCTCTCTATTATCATACCTAAACTTAAAATTGCGTTCTAACATAGATTAATCCTAACTATGACTATTCGGATAAAAATTGTATTGGAGAGTTACAAAAATAATTTCAAGTCGAAAGTTAAGAGCATTCAATGAACATAATCACTTTGTGTAATCATGAAATAACAAGACTATCAAATTCATTGTATTGTAAAGGGTTAAACTAATTATCAAATTCTCTCTCGAGCAATTTAAAATCTAAGTTAAGTTAAGTAAATTTTCTCTCGAACAATTTACAATACTCAAATGTTTATTGAATGAAATACCCTATCTAATACATAGATTCATGAAGCTTTATCTCTAAAATACCATAATTCCATTCATTCGTATTCTAATTTTCCAAGAAACATATCTCTCGATCATGCGTTTGGAATTACAAAGAGAAATAACACATAAATATGAAGATTTAACCATCATCCAAACAATCCAATTTCTCAATCTAGACATTTGGAATTCATGTAAAAATAAATAATCATTCATAATAAGAATAATTCTCAATGTTTGCAAGCCCATATACGAATAAAATACAATGAAATTGACTAAAACAAAACGATACATGATTACTAACTTGTTCAAACACATTGTTCATGAAAATTAAAAGATAAATAAAGTTGGATTACCAAGAGAGATACAAGATTAAATGAGATAAATTAAAGAATAAATGCATACAAATATCTCCTTCAAGCCTTCCTTCTCTTGGGTACTCCACTTTCGTTCTCCAGAAAAATCTCCAAGCAAAATAATCCA
The DNA here is from genome assembly GCA_039513925.1 of Platanthera zijinensis. Taxonomy (NCBI): domain Eukaryota; kingdom Viridiplantae; phylum Streptophyta; class Magnoliopsida; order Asparagales; family Orchidaceae; genus Platanthera; species Platanthera zijinensis. The sequence continues at coordinate 4,289,748 of CM077089.1, forward strand.
AAAGTGCAGAATAACATTTTCTCCAGGTTTTTATAGTCCAATAGCAAACATGGTCGAACACGGGTGCCGACACGGCCGTGTTGCAGGCCGTGTCGGCAGTTCCAGGGCAGTTCCGCATGAAAAGACGTGTTTGATCATGGGCCGTGTTGGATCACACGGGTACTGACACGGCCGTGTTCTGGAACACGGCCGTGTTGTTCTTCATGTTCTTCAGACACGAGGGCTGGAAAATTGCTTCAGCTGGGATGGAACACGGGTAGGCACACGGCCGTGTTCCTACCCGTGTATGAGCAATTCTTCTCCTGTGATCAGTCCTGTTGGCCCCGTAAACTCCCCTGTTTGCTCCAAGACTTTTAGTTCCACTGGCTAGTCGTACCTGCATTAGAAAAATGACATAGTAAGGAAGAAGTTCAATACATAAAATAGTAAAAACTCTAAACTATGCTCTACTATTCATGACAATACCAATTCTCAATTATTTAGTGCAATTACTTGAATAAAGAGGTAGAAAACAGCGGACATGATTACAATTATTACAATAAAAATCTACCATAATTGTAATCATCATTAATCTGCACGGCTATACGGATGCTGATTATGGAGGAGGTTCAGATGACCGGAAGTCAACATCCTGTTATGTCTTCATATACGGATCAGATGGTATCTCGTGGTGTAGTAAAAAGCAAGACTCAGTGTACGTCTCTACTACGGAAGCAGAATTAAAGGCTTCGGCCTTAGCATCTTGGGAAGCCAGCTGGCTTAGGAGGCTAGTAGAGGGCATCCATGAAGAAGTGCGCGGTCCTACTTTGCTACACGGTGACAATGAAAGTGCCCTTAAACTTTAATAATCCAGTTTGTCATGCGCGGACCAAGCACATTAAGCTTGAGCACCATTTCATTCGGAAGAAGGTGTTGGAGGGGTATCTTGTGGTTAGACATGTGCGAAGTGAGGACAACATCATGGACATCTTCATGAAGATGCTGTTGAAGGGGCCATTTACTCAGTTATAGGGATAGCTAGGGCTGGTTTCCACTTCTCACTTCAAGGGGAGTGTTGAAATTTATGAAGTGAAAGTGGCAGCCTGGGCAAACTATCCGCGTGGACTGTGCGGATAGTATCAGCGGTCTCGGTGGTTAGACCGCGCGATCTGTGTGGACTGAGGTGGAGACTAACCAGGTCTGCCAATGTTCTGTAGCTTGTTCCCCAGGCAGTAACCAGGCAGATAGTTTTTGTATTTGCGGTTGGTGCAACTCGGTGGCAGTTCGAGTAGTCCGGGAAGCAGACTAGTGGAGTTCGCCAAGGTGGGTGAACTGGTGTTGGAGTCCGCTCTTTCCAGCTAACTGTTGGTGTGGACTTGTTTTGTTTCTAAGTCCAGGCAAGCCGTCCAGGATGTCACGTAGATTATGCGGACTGGATTTTTAGTCCGCTGAGTCCGACAGCTGTCATCTGTGCCTTGGCTGTAGGCTCGGAGTGTGCGGACTGGAGCAGAGTCCGCAAGGCATGTAGACTAGTGTTGTATCCGCTGGTATGTTGATTGGTTGTGTTTCCGCAGAGTTTATTGGTGGCGGTCTCTTGCTTGGCATTTGGTGACAAGGCGGATAGAATTTCTATTCAGCTTTGGTGGTGTGTGGCAGACTGCTTGTCTTGCTTATCGCGGCGGACTGGCTGTGTATTCATCGGTTGTGTGGATACACTTGGTTATCGCTACGAGATAGGGTGGTGATCCTATCATCTAGGGAGGTGATCACACTCCTCTCCGTGCCTATAAATAGGACCCCCTGTCACATCAATATTAATTGAATGAATAGTAAGTGAACTCGTGGATAGTTGTTGCGGTTAGGATTTTTTATCCACGCAGTTTGAGGAGGTTGACTGGTTTGTGCTATGCAGGTTATGCGGATAGTGCTGGAAAGCCAGAGACTTAGTTCTGACTGCGGTCAGGGACAGTGTGGACTCTGTGGATAGCAACTAGCAGTTTACAGCAGGTCAGGGTTGTGACTAGGCGGTCTATCTCTTCTGCAATTAGTTTCCCAGTTCAATAAGCTGTCTGCATCTGACGGCTTGGTTCAGTTCGGCAGCAGTTCGTGCGATCTGAAGGCTAGCAACCATGCAGTTAGGAATCTTGCAGATCGGCGGACAGAGTTCAGCTTTGGGATAACGGGCAATCCGCGCGGCCTTGTTGCGGTCTTGTAACCGTGTGGCTTGAGCGGACTCCTCTGTGCATGTGAGAAATGAGCGAATAAACGCCAAGAAGTAAATAAACTGCAAATTTTATTGCTCCAAAAGATAAAAAATACATAGGTATGCCCCCATATTTATAGAAAATTGGGGACATGAGAGAATACAATAAGAGATGTGAGACTAAATAACTATCCGCCACTCTAGCTGCCAGATCGCCAACTAGCCGCCAGACCACCATTGCTAGCCGCAACACCGCTTGCTACTTGCCAGACCGCCTGCTAGCTGCCAGACTGCCTGCTAGCCGCCAGACCACCACTACTAGCCATCAGACCTCTTGCAGCGGTAAACCACCAAACCGCAGATGCGGGAAGCCCTCAGACCGCATCTGCTAGGATAAGCTTTCAGAGAACCAGACCGCCTGGACTAACTGCCAGACCACCCGACCAGCTAGCCGCCCGACTAGAGTGTCAAACCGCCAATCTCTAATACTTCCCCTCAAGCTGGAGCGTATATATCAACCACGCACAGCTTGTTATAAACATCTGAAGAGGAAACTAGTTTTGTGAAGAAGTCTGCCTGTTCTTTATTAGAAGTGATGAAGGGAGTACAGATCTGATTCTTCAACACCTCTTCCCCAATGAAATGACAATCGACCTCAATGTGCCTTGTCCTCTCATGAAAGACAGGATTCTTTGATATGTAAATGACGGCTTTGTTATCACAGAATATAGGAAGAGGATGATTGTAGACTTATCCCAAGTCAAGCATAAGCGCTCGTAACCATTTCAACTCACAGGTAGTTGAGGCCATGCTCCTATACTCTGCTTCAGCACTTGACCTTGAAACCACTGTCTGCTTCTTGCTTTTCCAGCTAATAAGGTTTCCTCCTATAAAGGTGAAAAAACCTGTTGTAGACTTTCTATCTTCCTTATTATCAGCATAGTTGGCATCATAATATGCTTCAATCTTCCGATGACTATTCTTCTGAAACAACAAGCCCTTTCTTGGAGGCCCTTTCACATACTACAAAAATTTTATGGTAGACCAAAGATGACACTCTCTAGGATTCTACATAAACTGACTGACCTTCCCAACTGCATAACAGATATTTGGTCTAGTAACAGTCAAATATATGAGTTAGCCTACAATTCATCTGTATACAGTGAAATCTGGAAGAAGTGGAGAATCTTCAGTCCACCCCTTATCATCTCCAACCGTCATCGGGCAACGAGCAGGTTTCGTGTCAAGAAGACTAGTTTCTTTTAAGAGATCTAGCTCATACTTTCGTTGTGAAAGAACCACTGAATTCCTCTTTCGTGAAATCTCAATTCCCAGAAAGTACTTCGGAGTTCCCATATCCTTAGTAATAAAATATTATCGAAGATGTTGTTTGGCTAGATCAATGCCTTCTTTATCATCACCAGTCAAAAGAATATCATCAACATAAACAACAATAACTACAAGGCTTTTGTAGTCTTGCGTATAAACAGAGAATGATCAGCAAAGTTTCGACTAAACCCAATAAGAGAAACAACTCCACTAAACTTGTCAAACCAAGCTTGTGGACTCTGCTTTAAGCCATAAATCGCCTTCCGAAGCTTGCATACCTGAGACTACCCATGAGCAACATACCCTGGAGGTTACTCCATGTAAACCACCTCTTGCAAATCTCCATAGAGAAAAGCATTCTTCACATCTAACTGAGACATCTCCCAGTCTCGATTAACAGGGATAGAGAAGAGAACACAGATAGTGCTGATGCGAGCAATAGGAGAAAAAGTATCAAAGAAGTATACCCCATACATCTGAGTAAACCCTTTGGCAATGAGCCTTGCCTTATAGAGATCAACCGAGCCATCTGGAAGATACTTAACCATAAAGACCCACCTACAACCAACCACATCATTGCCCAGAGGTGGGGGTACAAGATTCCAAGTCCCTCTCTCAGTTAATGTGTTCATTTCTTCATTCATAGAAGCTTTCCACTGAGAACTAGCAAGGGAAGCTTGATACGTTGCTGGGATGACAGTAGAAGAGATAGCAAGAGCAAAACGCTTGCCATTCGGGGAAAGCTGAGCATATGAGATAACAATATCAATAGGATGTTTAGTACATTGTCGAACGCCCTTCCACAGGGCAATGGGAAGATCAAGGTCACTACTGACCGGAGGAGGCAATGCACTGTTATAAGAAAGAGGAGGCCCTAGAACAGACACAAAAGGCTCCAAGGGTAACACATTAGGCTCCAAAGAAAGAGACGGGGCAACAGGAGCAGATGTAGAAAAAACTGGCTCTGGCAGAGGTGCCGAGATAATAGGCAGGGAAGAAGAAGTATTAGAGGGCAAGAGAGAGGGAGTAGGGGAGAAATATGGTGTATCCTCAAAAAATGTAACATCAGCTGAACGTATTGTTTGCGCAGAAGAGGATCAAAATAGTGATAGCCCTTCTACGTCGGACAATAACCAAGGAATATACACTTAACAAAATGGGGAGAAAGTTTGTCACGACCAGGAGAAGGTATGTAAACAAATGCCATACATCCAAAAAATTTCAGAGGTAAAGGAAATGGCTCGGACTCAGGATATAAAATAGAAAATGAGTCTTGCCCTAAAGAATGGACGAGGGAATACGGTTGATGAGATAGAAAGAGAGGAGAACATCATGACCCCAATAAGAACGAGGAACCTTCATTTGTATGCAAAGGCTGCGAGCAACATCCAAGAGATGGTGATTCTTGGGTTCAGCAACGCCATTTTGTTTAGAGTTATATGTACAAGTAGTTTGATGAATCAAGCCATGGATTGCACAAAAATAAGAGAATTGACGCATGACATATTCCTTGGCTTTATTAGTACGAATAACCTGAATTGGCACACGAAAATATGTGGAGATCTCATTATAAAATGCAGTGAACACAGAGAACAGTTCAGAACGATCTTTCAAGAGATACAACCAAGTGCACTTGGACAAATCATTAATAAACATAACAAAGTATAAGCTTCCTCTACCAACGGTGGCAGTAGGAGAAGGACCCCTGATGTCAGAATGAACTAGTTCAAAAGGACGCGAAGAACTACGACCCGTCCAACCTGGGAAAGAGGAGCGATGATGTTTACCAAGCTGACAGGTCTCACAGTTCAAAGGAAGATCCTCTGAAGGAAGTTCTGGGAAAAGTTGTTGAATTAGGCAAGAAGGAGGATGACCAAGACGATGATGCCATTATTGAAGAGACGAAGAAGCAAAAAGAGCAACATTGTGGTCAAGAAAGAAGAGGCCACCACTTGCAGTCTCAGTAGCAATCAACTGAGTGCAGAGAGCATGAATAGAGAGTATATTGCATGGGAAAGTAGTGACATAGAGAGTATCCTCAAACAGTAAAGACGAAGAGAGATGCATAGTGCCAACACCATGAACAGGAGCAGAAGTCCCATCTGCAATAACAACAGGAGACAGCATGTTCTGGTCAGTCAAAGAGGAGAAAAAATGATACTTACCGATCATGTGACAAGTGGCACCAGAGTCAATAAGCCACTTGTTAGAGGAGTCCACAAGAGCACAAGCTATAGAGGAGAGAAGAGAAACCATCGTCAAGGGGAAGGAAACCAGAAAGAAGAATTTCTAACCGCATGGTTAGAAACAAGCCGGACAAGAACAGGCCGACAAACTGGTCGCAGAAAGAAACCAACCACAAGAAAAAGACCAGCAGAAAAAGCAAACCACACGGTTTGAGGAGAAGCCGGAAAGGACAACTTTGCAGCAAGAAGCGAAGGCGTAGCGAACAAGCAACAAAGAAACTACGCGAGAAAACCACATGGTCATAGTGTCAACACACCAGCGGCAAGAAAAGGGGCCACGACCAATATGCGGAGCTCGAAGCAGTTAGAGAAGCTCCAGTGACAAGATAAGGCGCAAAGAGAAGAAAAGAGGAGAGGCGGCATCGACTAGAGAAGAGGAGAAGCCGCACAGTCAAGATGACAACACACAAGCGGCAAGAAAAGAAGCCGCGACCAAGATGCGGAACAGAGAAGCCCCGCAAACAATGACAAGCGCAAAAAGAGGAGAGACCGCGCGAGTAGAGAAAAGAACCCGCGCGAGAAGAAACAAGCCGCGAGAAGAAACAACCCGCAGAGAAAGGAGAGAAGAAGGCGTAAACGGCCAAGAAGCGCGCGAATAGAACAAGTCGCAACCAAGAGCAACGAGCAAAGAAGCCACACAAAGAAGAAGAAGAAGAAAGAGAAGAGAAAGAGTTTGCACGGTCAAGGTGACAACACACCAGTGGAAAGGAAGATGTCGCGACCTAAATGTGAAACTCACAACAGAGAAGAGAAGAAGCAGCGAACAATATAGAAGCCGCACAGAAATGCGACTAAGCAAAGGAAACCGCATGAACAAAACATGCTTAAAAAGAGATCGCGGGAGAGCGACAAGCAAGGGTGGGAAGGGTGGGAAGCAAATAGCAAGAAGTCAGCGCAGGAAGCAAACCGGAAGAAGCCGCGCGGGAAGCAAACCGGAAGAAGCCGGTGCGGTTAGAAAAACAAACCGCAATCTGATTGGAGCAAATGATCGATTTGCTCTGATACCATGTGAGAAATGAGCGAATAAACGCCAAGAAGTAAATAAATCGTAAATTTTATTGCTCCAAAAGATAAATAATACATAGGTATGCCCCCATATTTATAGAAAATGGGGGAGATGAGAGAATACAATAAGAGATGTGGGACCAAATAACTATCCGCCACTCTAGCTGCCAGACCGCCAGCTAGCCGCCAGACCGCCACTGCTAGTCGCCAGACCACCTACCACCTGCCAGACCGCCTGTTAGCCGCCAGACCGCCAGCTAGCCGCCAGACCATCACTTTTAGCTGCCAGACCGCCTGCAGCGATAAACCACCAAACCGCGGATGCGGGAAGCCCTCAGACCGCATCTACTAGGATAAAATTTCAGAGAACCAGACTGCCTGGACTAACCGCCAAATCGCCCGACCAGCTAGCCGCCCGAATAGAGTGTCAAACCGCGAATCTTTAACAGTACAGTAGTAGTGCCGTCGGTTACTCTTTGAGTCTGCGCGGCTTGTTTTTTCTTGCCTTGTAATTTTCTGCTTTCATCAGATACATCGACAAATCATGTCTCGTCATGTATTCCTTAATCTGTAAAGAATATTTTTAATAGTACAAGCTCTTTCTCTTCTGTTACATCTGCTCTATTTGGACCCGGATAGATTGAGTGTTCCTGCGTTTGGTTTCCCATTTTCCGCGAATCACAAATTTTTACACCTCTTTCTGGCAGAACTTCCTCTATCCTTACGGACGGCTGCTACTGATCCTGTCATCGGGCTTCCCGCATCTCTAGGAACTCTGGGCAGGTGGTCATTGCATGACCTTCCTCCTAATATAAGTCATAGAAATACAACGCCACCCTGCCCTCTCTTCTCATTCCTCCTCTAGCTCCTCTTCTCATCCTCCGTCCTCGAGCGACTGCCATCACCTCCCCCTACTTCGACACGAGGGCCCTCTGCCCCTGCCTCCAAGCTGGCGGAATGAACCATCCCTGACCACGGAAGTTCTCCCCTTCCTGTAATCTTCCCTGTGCCCCTGGGGGACCTTCTTGAGGCCTCCAGTACAACTAGTTGTTTGGCTCCCGATACCCCCAACCTTGGTGCTGCCCCTGGTTCCCCTAACCTCGGGGCTCTTCTCTCCTCCTCTCTTCTCTCTGTCTCCCTACTCCCGGCTCCTTCACCTCCTCCTCAACCAACTTGGCTAGCTTCTTAGCAAACATTGGGTTGGCCATCTCAATCTCAATCTCCTTCGCCGCCCTTTCCATCAACTCTTCAAAAGAAAGGAGGCAATCTTTTCATCCCCATGCTGAGGAACCCCAGCCTCAAACCCAGGGTGAAAACGATCATCATTGTGTACCCCGGAACCTCCTGGACCAAAAGGACCTCTTCTTGGAACCGATCAATGTAGTGCCTCAGCGTTTCCTCTAGTGTCTCTTGATGGCAAACAAACACTCTGCCCCCTTCTTCCTCTTCTTCGATGTTGAGAACCTCAATAGGAACCCGCGGAGTAGATCTTCGAAGCTGTAGATAGAAATTACGGGAAGCTGGTGAAACCAGCCCCTGGCCTTCTCCTTCAAAGTGATGGCAAAGAGTCGGCACTTGAAGGCGTCTAACATCTGCCTTATGGAAACAACATCCTCGAACCACTAAACATACTGCATGCACCGAGTCATCCCTGCCTATATAATAAGACATATCTTGTTCTCTGAACCCATCTAGAACTGGGGACGAGATGATCAATTCGCTGAAGGGGCTTCCTCCAACAATCTGGTGAGTGGGTCCATCTCGCAGCCTCTGCTCGCTGACCCTGTCAGCACTCGCCTGCCCTGGGAAGAGCTCCTGCCTAGCGATATCCCTTTCGCCACTCTCAGCCGGGATCTCCTTCCCGGGACACTGTCCGTGAGCGTTCTCGCCCAAAGATGGGGTCTCCACAACTGGAATAGAAGGCGCGACCCACCCGCCTCTCGTGGCAAATGCCAGATGGATAAATTGTAGGACCTCTCGCCTGAAGTACTCCAGCATCCCAATCGTGACTACACTCGCCGGGGGAGGAGAACCTCCCGAGCCAGCTCCCTCATCCTTGCCTCTAGCCATGAAGCTTAGTTTGAGATTTTCTTGTGAAAGTTATGGTCCACGCTCACCGCATCAAAAATGTTGGAACCGGACATTGATCCCAACGAGAGTTCGGACCCAAGGGGGTACCTAACACCTACTTCTCCCAAATTTTACCCCCTGACCAGCCACTCTGAACTTGAGAACTTACCCTGTGATACATTATGGAGGTTCCTCCACTAACTCGGAAGATCTCATAGCGCTTCCTGTCCTTAACTAGTGCTGAGCTAGGAGTATCTCAAAAAGTGCTGCAAGACTTGAGAAAATAAGAAAGCTTGCCTTCTGAGATACTCTATGGGTCTATTTATAGATTCCAAAAGTCTGGTCTGCCAACAATGTAGCTCCGCTATTCCAAAAGGCTATATGCAGCCCAAATTGGTTTGCCAATATCGTAACTCCGCTGTTTTGAGGAACTAAATGCAGACCTCTAAGGGCATCCAGGTAATCTTACCCCTGGACCATACTGGGTGAGTGGCCCCTAAAGATACCACTCTCCTGAAGTGGGCGAGTGTTGGGTAAACCCGGCAACCCCTCTCGCAACTCCTCAAAGGATGACTGCGGGACCCACATACCATTCGCCTGACGGGGCGGGATCCTTTTCGCGTAGCTCCATGGGCCTGTTGCTTAATCGGGCGAAAGCCCTACCGCCTGACTTGGTGAGAGGTTTTTGATTCCTTCGGGTTAATGTGGATATATCCACCTATTTCTCCTATTTTGACCAGTTGGAAACTGAGGGCCCCGGGCCTCGGTGGAAGGTCTCACTCAGTGAATACAGGGTTGTACATCTGCGCTCTTATCCTCTATGGCATGTTTCCTATTATGTATAGAGAAGTCCGGAGTGTATGGCTTGTTTTAGACTGGATAACCTGTTGTTGAGTTTAGGGCATTGGGCTTTTATGATGGTCTTGAGAGTGGACCGCAGAGTCCGCCGCCGGTCTGGAGGATAGCCCTTGGAGGATATCCTTTGGTGGATTAGCGGTTATCTCTTGCGGTCTGGCTCAGCAAGCAACCTGGGTTGAAACCGAGTAGTTAGATTTCTCTAACCGCGACTTTGGCTATCTGGTTGGTGAGACCGCATAGTCTGCTTGAAGCTTCGGGTTCTCTGGATTGCAAGAAGGACGACGGTTAGCGCAGACTATGATGGTTAATCGCACAGTTCGCTGGAGATTTATCGGGCAAGATGATAGCCAGAGTTTACTTGTGTTGTGAATTTGGTCTCGTGTGACAAGTCCAGAATTGTTGTCTAGCTCGCCGAGTTTGCCTATTTGTGCAGACTGCTTTTAGAGCTCGCTGAGTTTTGAAAGTTGGTTATGCGTGTCCAGTCCAGAGTTGTGGCCCAGCTCGACGAGTTCGCCTATTTGTGCGGACTGCTTCTAGAGCTCACTGATCTCGACAAGTTGATGGCACGGACCTTATTCTAGTCGTGGTCTGAAGTATGCGCGGACTGGGAGATGTGTATACAAGGCAGTGAGATCTGGTAGCGGTGTCTGGCAGCTCGCTAGTGGTGTTCAAGGGAGTGTAGTCTTGATGTGGATGAGTTCCTCGATCCTGACCGGGATTGTGATGATGCTTGTCGTATTCCTTGGGGCCTTGTAATAACTTCGAATTCCTCTTCGTCTTCGAGCTTCCTTCGAATTGCTGTCGATGTGTTTCGATGGCTTCGTCTGTTGTGATTTGATCATTTACTCGGTGGATAAAGTCATGATAGGTGGGCAGTATTTCGCTTATTGACATGGAGTAGAATTTTCATGGTTTGAGTTCTCTGAGGAAGGTTCCACGCAGGAGCTCGGGGTTAATCCCCAAAATCTGTCGTGACTCTGTGGTAAAGCGGCGAAAGTAATCCTTGTGCGATTCTCCCTCAGTCTGCCAGATTATCGTGAGGTGTGAGGGGTCTCGAATGATCCGCTGATTGGCGATGAATTAATCAGCAGAAATTCGAGCAAGCTCTACAAAGTTCTTGATTCCCCCATTAGGGAGCCGAACCAAGTATGAGTGTCGCCTTTTAAAGGTGTTAAGAACACCAGGCATAGGATTGGGTCTGAGGCATTGTACATGCACATGACGTTTACAAGTGCTTAATGTGATCGAGAAGATCATCCGCCCCATCAAACATCTCGAATTCGTGGAGCTTGATCCCAGGAGGAACATGATATGCTAGGACCTATAGAGCTAGCGGGGAGATGCAGTGGACTGGGTATTGCACATTTGTGTCTTGGTGCCCCCCGTGCCCATATTCTTCTTTGACAATGCTCCCCATTTCCTCACGAGTGAGTTCTCTATCGTCCTGAGTGGAGATCACCCTTGCTGCATGAGAGTTTTCCTGTGTGTGCTGAGGAAGCCCGTTAAGCAATACGAGGAGTGTGGATCCATTGGTTTTAGACCACTCATCTGTGATGGGATCCTTCGGGCATGTAGTGTCTTCAGGCATTATCCGACTTGGGATCTGCAGTGGTTGACCATTGGGAGTGGTATCTGTGTTGGGAGCGCGATGAGCCCTCAAGCTCCCTAGCAGGGGTCAGCGCCCTTGTATGGCGTTCCTTTATCATACACCTGCATTCTTCCTCTGATGCTCTGGATGTGGTGAAGGTGGATACACCTCGAAGCGAGGTGTTGCCTGCGGGCGAGTTTGCGGGGGTTGGACTTGCGCGCTCTTCTAGTGTCGCATCATTGGCAACTTGGACATTTTCCTTCATCATTGTTGTCGGTCGAGGGATTCAGAAACTTGTTAGAGCTTTTGGGAACACTTTCCCTTAGACGACGCCAAACTATTGCGGGTCTCCTTGTCTTTCCCCGATCCGTAGAAATTGGACCACTTTAGCTCTGAATCGGACCAGGTGCGCAAACAGTCAAAGTGAACCGCAACAAATGACAAAAGGCATTTTTTACGTGGAAACCTTGGAAAGTGTGAAATACCACATGGTTGGATCTGTGTGGGGCCAAATTTCACTAAATCTCATGTGCTTACAAAAGTTGGAGTTTGATCTCGGAGAGCTACATACTGTAACTCAGTTACAAGTGTAGAAATTGAAATGCAACGGGGAGAAAATGACTAAGTCCTCGGAGGCTTGATGGGAGCGCTCTAGCTTTGAGATGACGTTGAGCTCACGGAACCTCGACGAAAGCATTCCGGTTGGAAAATCTTATAAATCCACAGAAATTCTGGAGGGAGCGCTTTCGTTGATGCAGAGCGTAGATGGGAGTGCTCTCGCAGAGGCAGTTGACGTCACTTGAGGCATGAGGAAACTGTAGAGCAAGTAGGAGAGCGGAGTGAATTCCTGAGCAGAGTATCGACCTAAGTCCATGATCTCGCTGGAAAAACTCAGAGCTCTCTCTTGCCTCTAGAGTTGCTTGGCTTGAAATGAAAGTCTGGGGGCCTATTTATAGTTTTCTGGAGGGTTATGGTGGTAATTAAGTCAGGGTGTGATTTGTGCTGCCGAATGACATCACTCCATTTCGATCACACGGATCACCAATTTTGCTGAAATGATGAGAGTGCCCCCTTCCTCCTGGGCAGTTCGGGCGGCCCGGGCAAGGTGCCCAAAGGCGGCGGTCGGAGGCGGCGGCGGCGTCCGGAGGTGGACGGAGGCAGACAGAAGTGGTAGAGGCGGCCTCAAGTGACGTCAACCGCCTTCGCGAGTGCACTCCCATACCGACTTTGCGTCAACGAAAGCGCTCCCTCAATTAGCTCATAGGACTTAGAAGATTTTCTAGCCGGAACGCTTCCCCCGAGGTTCCGTGAGTTCAACGTCATCTCAAGGCCGGAGCGCTTCCATTGAGGCTCCAAGGACTTTGTCCTTTCCTATTCATCACATTTCATTCTCTACACTTGTGACAGAGAAATGACATGTCTCCCTCCGAGATCAAACTCCAATCTTTGAACTAGTGGATTTTGGCTCGGCATAGATCCAGACATGTGGTTTTTCACCCTTTCTAGATTTTCCATGTAAAAAACTTTCTTGTCATTTGCTGTAGTTTTCGTTAACTGTTTGCGCGCCCAGTTCGACTCCGAGCTAAGGTGATCCAATTCTCAAGACCAAGAAAAAAGCCAGCCGACCCGCAACAAATTTAATTGATGAGTTTAAAGAAATTTTAGAAACATTAGAATGCGCTCTCTACTTTTTTTTGTTAAATATTTTCTATAAATCTATAAGAATAAATTACATTTTCCCGAATTAGCAAACCAGTTTTAGAATTGGATAAAGGTTTCGTTTGGGAGGGCTTATTTTCATCGGACAAGCAGCTATGACCGCATGAACTTAACTTTATTTTAAGATCTGGTTCATGCGGTCATAATCGCTTGACCGGTGAAAATAAGTCCTCCCAAACGGAGCCAAAATTAGATGCTTTTATGCGAGAGTGAGTGTATATCATTGTTTTGATAGGAGATTCTCAAACTTGCACACCAAAGAAAATAAAGCTCTCAAAAATCCATAGAAAAAAAACATACAAAAAATATGAAAAAACTCCTCTAAAGTAATAGAGGGTAAAATAATATTTATTTCACTATAAAAGAATTGAATGCAAATTTTTTGATAAATTTATACGAATATATTACAATTGATGAGGATCCCCTAAATGGGTTCGATTGAATGGTGAATCACTTTAGGGCGGACCAGGCTGTTGGTTGCACTCGCGCAAATCCCTGTGCACAAAGACGTCTCCCTCAAGCCCGTCTGAGCAGCTACATGGCAGAACGAGCGAGTCCCCCGCCTGTGCGGGGGGGGGGGGGGGGGGGGGGCGCCGGGTTCCACTTCAGTATGAGGGGGAAAAGGGGGGGGAGGGAAGAGAGAGAAAAAGGGGGGAGGAGAAGGAAAGGGGGGAGAGAGGGATCGCACTACAACATTTAACGCATACGGCCCAGTTATTTAATAGTTTCTGCGGCTTTTTTTAAGCGTCCCATATTATTTTGCGGCGTTTAGGCTCCGTTTGGCACGGTGGTGGCGGTCGTAAATACATTGATTAAACCGTCATTCATTAAGGATCACCTAACAAACATCATCCATTTGAACATAAAAGTGGATGAAGTTCGTTAGACGGGCATTAACGAATGTCAATTTAACCCTCATGTTCTGACCGCCATCACCTTGCCAAACGGAGCCTTAATAAAACGCCGCAAAATCGTCGCAGATACCGTCGTCGCTGTAGCCATTTGCGGCATTTTTCAAAAACAAGTGACGGTAGCCTCTTGAATCTATGGTGACATAAAGATTGAAATCACCTCAATATGTGGGTCACCTATTGCGGCGTTTAATTAGAAATTAAAATGTACTGGATCCCGTATGTCACGTTTTTACTTCCAAACACCGCAATTTTTTTTTAAATGATTCAATTTTTCTGTCTAATTTTTGAAAGAACCAAATAGTATTAAAAATATAAAATTTTGCATAAACATCTGGTGATTCCAGTCAACAATATGGACCAATTACATCGTTCACACAAAAATTCAGCATGAAAAGGTATAATTAAAATATTGAAAGAACATCGATTTGTCATTAAAACATCACTGGAGTTCATTACTAAATTTAAACCTCATTAATCCATTATAAACAAGTAACAAGAGAAATTAATGCAATTTACAACAAAAACTCAAAAGAGTTTTAATTTTACTGGAAGAAAGATTCACGCCAACGTTGAAAGGGCTATTTCTTGATGCAAGGAAAGAACTTGAGAGTCATTGTCCCTTCAAGGTTTCATGGTATATTGCAACCAAAATGGGGGCATTTTCTTCCATCCTCTCACACCTCAAAGCTATCTGAACAAAAATAGCAAAAAACCAACAATTAGTATCAGATTGTCATCATGTTCACGAGATTGATTCATAGCCCTCTCTCTGCGAAAAAACAAACACGCGCTGGGTGGCAGCGGTTGCTCCCGCCCTCTCTCTGCGGAACGCTGAAAAAGCACCTCCCTCCCTCTTCGGTCTTAAATGGAGGCGGCGTTTTCTCGGTTTCCACTTCCGACGCCCTACCAAACAGAGCCTTAAGTGAACAAATTTCCTTGAATGAAAGTTGGTGTACCTGTCGGGCTTGAACACTAAGTTGTTGTAGATAAACCACTGTATATAGAACAAATGTACATACAGTTATCAATTCAGTTTATCATAATGAGTAGTAAAGGAGTAGTGAATGCTAGAAGCAAGTTATAGAAGTGAAAGGGAATTGGTAATGATATGAAAATAATAGTTCTGCATTCATATGCTTGAACCAACAATGTTAATCATTAATACATCAAGTAATAGAGATGCGTTTGAGATAATTTAAAATACAATGTTTATTCAAGTACCTGTCGGACTTCATAAAGCTTTTTCCATCGGCACTTATTAACAAAGCTGGTCTACCGATGGTGGTGGCAAGGCGGGTTTAATATTCCTCTTTCCAAATTTGCTCTCCCGCCACCGCAAAACTCCTTTCGAAATCCTATATGACCTCTCCTGATTCTTCAAAGTTGTTGTTAGTTCTTTTCAGTTTCTCTATTTCAACCCCAGCTGCGATATTAAAAGCAAAAGCACACATTCTCCTCTTCTTTTTGTGTCCCTTTCTCCTTGCTTCCCTACCGCTTTATCTAGTACACCCTAGACACCTTCATACACAACCACCATCAAATTTGGAGGCACTTCCAATGAGCAAACCAGCATCCTCAGTTAAAAATTTATGGCATGCATCCCTGGACTAAACAATGATTTAGGTTGCTAAGAGGATGGAAGGAAGGAGGAAGAGCTTTCAAAAGAAAATAAGTAAAATGACAGGGTTACTTTTATTTGTTTGTTCTTAAATGTTGATTTTATTAATAGAAGAACCTACATGAAAGAAATTTGTAATGGACCAAATTGAAGGGTTTTCTTATTTTAGTTTATCAACCAATGCTTTCTAGATAAACTCAATTCCATCAACGTTCAACCAACAAATGTGTTCAAAAACATGGAGCTAGGTGAAAGGTGGTCTATATCCTCAAGGACTTCACTGTCATTTATCCTTAGTCTAACTTCCAATTTATCCTTAGACTATGAATTGTGGAAGAATGGAGGTGATGGAAGCACAAGTCTGACAAAAATATTTGCAACAGTAAGGATGAAGAAAGTAGAAAATCAATTACACCCAAATTTCAACTATATACGAAAATTTGATAGTTAAGATCCAACAAAAAGAACTCAAGAATAAATAGATATGTCAGTGAAGTGCTACTATTATGAAGTACATAAATGAAATGATGAAAAACTATAGAAGATTACAATTAATTAACAAAATTTTTTGAAGATCCTTGCCAAGTAATTCGGATATAAAAAGTTAAAGCCCGCGAACTTGTTTTACCATAAAAATTGATAATCTAATGGTAAAACAAGTAAACAAGGAGGAGAGCGAGATTGAATGTATTCAAAATTTCTCTAACCTATGTAAAATTTTGATCTGAGATGGAATCATGCCACCCAGGCAACAGAAAATCATATATTCGTGAGATCCAAAAGACAAACAAACGACAATAAAAAAATCTTAAAAGCCCATCAGATCTGGATGGATCCAGTCTTTTCTAGACCAAAAAATCACAAAAAGAAGGCAAATGTCACTCATCGCTAAATTAGAACCCTTACATACTGAAGAACCCTTGCAAGAAATCACTAGTGAGGGAGATTCTAGGCATCCATAAATTGACGAGCATGCTCAAGTAGTATTACTTATTAGAGATTAGAGACAAAAAAAGATCCAAGTTGGTGCAAAATATCAGTGCTCTAACAATCTTAAGATCAAAAACATTAATTCTATGCTAACATGTCACCACGAATTCTTCCTCTTCTTTGAATTTTTGGACTAGTTAGGTGTACTGGACACTCACCACGATTTCGCCGGTCGAGCTTGGCGCTGAGCTCGTTAGGGGGTTGCAGGGGGGCAACGCGCCCCCTGCACATGGGTTCGAGGGAGAAACCCCCGACCGAAATTTTTCCCAGGGAAAGTAGGTAAAAGGCAACTCCACACATAGAAATCGAAGATGGATGGAGTTCTTTTCGATTAGAGAACGCCGCAAGCCAGTTTTCTACCTCATCGCGTGCGTTGTGAAGTTGCTACCATGCTGGATTTGTTGAGAAGAATTTCTATTGTTATTTGGTTCCTTGAATATTTTGTATCATAACTTTTTTTGGTAACAGAATTTTCCTATAAATTGAATTCATGCATTTCACTGAACAACATAATTAAAATTGACTTTGAGCCAATTTCAATTCCTACGTCTCATTTTCTGCCAAATGAATGGAGCCAAATAGTTGAATGCAGGTGACATCTAAGTAAAGAAACAAACAACATCTTGCCTTCGCTGGTTTACGAATTGTCAAATCAAAATTCCTCAAACATGCAATCGACACATAGAGACATGCCAAAAAAGCAATGGAACTCCAAAAATCTTTGTCAGTTTATCCCAATCTTTGTCAGTCTTATCCCAATTCAGACATGTCAAAATCAGAAACACAACACAGAGTGCCAACAGTTCTGAGAATGAATGGGATTGGCTCTGAAATGTGTTCATCGAACTCACCTGTACTGAACTCAGGCTGGAGTAAAAAGAAAATTGTTAAAATTTCTGCAGATTTCAGTGAGCACGATCGAACCTTTGATTTCCAGAACGAAGATGACGTCGTGGCTGAGCGATCTAACGGTGATGTTGATGGGGGAGAACAAAGGGGCAGGCGATGATGGGGAAGAACGAGGGTGAAGGGGAAGGGCGGGAACGAAGGCAGATTGTGAGAACGAGGCGTGTCGCGAGAGAAGGCAAAATTGGTAGGTTGAACTCCAGAGCCATTCATAAGGCCGGGAATCGCATGAACGCCGGCACCGCCTGAGGTAACGCGCAGGCACTTACTATTGTAGTCACACATACAAGCAAATATGTTTGCTCCATCTCTTACAAGATCCGCGAGGAGGGTCTGCTTCTCATCTCATTGTGAGTTACGACCTCAGTTGAGCGCGAGAGGGAGACAACTGGAAGAGGGAGACGGCAGAGGCGAGGTCAAGCTCGGGAAAAGGAGAGGGGATAGTGAGAGATCCCGGGAAAAGGAAAAGGGATAGTGAGATTTATTATACTCACAGGCGATCTGGAAGGTAGAAGAAGCGGGCGCTGGAAGTCGTCGCGCCAGAAGTCGCGTGCCTCCTCCTCGCCGGTGCAGTCCGTCACGTGCCTCCTCCTCGCTGTCGCTGCGATTCAGTCATACGGAAGCTTGGGTATCAGGGCAGATCGCGAGAAAGAAGAGCCGCGGGTTCCTGTTTTTGTGAGGAGGTGGGAGGGTATTTTCGGAAGAGCCAAACTTCAGTCCGATTCAGTCGGACTGAAGTGAGGCCCGACCGGGGGGGATGCACGCGAGCGTGCAAGCGGCCCCACCTGACAGCGCTCAATGTTGTGCGCGGTCAGATCAATCAAGCGCGCGCGTGCTTGTGTGCGTGTACCTATGCGCGCGCACCTGCACAGGCGCAACCCTAGCCACGCATAAGGCCAGCAGCTTGCTCTTGCACGCTGCCTCGCTACTTTGGTCGGCAATCTCCTGGACGTTCGACCTTCTGGCCGCCCCTGTAAGGGAGGCCGATTTCTTCTTTCGAGAGGGCAGCCCTTCTGGACGCACTCCCCCTTTTCTCGGGTACCCATGATGGGCGGCAAATTTGGCCGCCCATCCTCTTCCAACCGCCACCCCTAACAGGGACGTCCATCTTTTCGCCCAGGACGTGCATCCATTTGGCCACCCGTCCTCTACCAGCCGCTGCCCCTAATAGGGGTTGTTAGAATTTGGCGGTTTGGTGGTCTAGTCATGCGGCTTATTGTTCGGGCGGATTGATGGTTTGTCCATGCGGTCTGGTTGTCTGGTGGCTTGTCTTAGCAGATGTGGTCTGAGAGCTACCCATAACTACGGTCTGATGGTTAGCCACAACAGCGGTCTGGTGGCTTGCCGCAACAACTGTCTAATCGTTATCCGCAGAAGCGGTCTGATGGCTTGTCGCAGCAGCGATCTGATGGTTTACCACAATAGTGGCTTGATGGTTAGCTGCAACAGCGGGCTGGTTGCTTACCGTAACAGCGGTTTGGTGGTTATCCGTAGCAGTAGTGGTGAGAGTCTGCAACTGTGGTCTGATGGCAACCCGCAATTACGTCAGCTGACCTGTACCGACGGTCTACAATGGAGGTCAGACAGCTTACTTCTATTGCCGCTGGGTGATCATCTTCAGTTGTTCTTTGTATAGTGTTGCAGTTTGACATTGTCAAACCTCATAGGCCGCGCAGATTGTATTTAGTACCACATATCTTATTGTATTCTCTCATCCCTCCCATTTTCTATAAATAAGAAAATTGTGGTTAAGCGGTCTGGTGGTTATCCGCAGTAGTAATGGTAAGAGTCTGTAACTGTGGTCTGATGGCAACCCGCAATTGCGGTCGACCGACCTGCACCGGCAGTCTGGCGGTCTACAATGGAGGTCTGGCAGCTTACTTTTATTGCCGATGGGTGATCTTCTTCAGTTGTTCTTTGTATAGTGTTGCAGTTTGACATTGTCAAACCACATAGGCCGCGCATATTGTATTTAGTCCCACATCTCTTGTTGTATTCTCTCATCTCCCGTATTTTATATAAATACGAAGGCATACCTATGCATTGTTTATCTTTTTGGGGCAATAAAATTTGTCTTTATTTAGCTCTTTTTTGCATGGTATCAGAGCAAACTGATCCTTTGCTCCAATTAGCTCGTAGTCTGTTTGTATAACTGCCCCGGTCTGCTTTTTTCAGACATCTTTCGGTTCTCTTCCCGCCCTGCCCTCCCTTGCTTGTCGTTGTTCCTGCGACTTGTTCCTTTGCGCCCTTTCTGTTCGTGTTGCTTCTCTGCTGTTATCACATGACCAGAAACCCTCGTTTGTTATCATGCTAAAACAACCAAAAATGGGTGTCTCCTATCGTTATTGCAGATGGGACGACTTCTACTCCTGTACATGGTTTTGGCACTATGCACATCACTCTGTATTTGCCTCTTAAGGACACTCTCTATGTTCTCACCTTTCCATATAATTTACTCTCTGTTCATGCTCTCTGCACACTATTGCACTGCACGGTTACTTTTTATTCCACTACTTGTTCTTTCTCGGATTCTGTCTCAAAGGCTACGATTGCTACTAGGACTGCGAGGGGTGGCCTTTTCTTTCTTGACAATGTCGTTGCTCTTTCTGCTTTTTCTTCCCTTCAGTAATGACATTGTCGCCTTGGTCATCCTCCTTCTCTCCTTATCCACCAAATTCTCCCAGATCTTCCTCTTGAGGATTCCCCTTTGAATTGTGTAGCCTGTAAGCTTGGTAAACATCATCACTCTTCTTTCCTAGCACGAATGGGACGTAGTTTTTTGCATCCTTTTGAACTCGTTCTCTCTGACATCTGGGGTCCTTCTCCTACAGTCCACTATTGGTAGAGGTAGCTTGTACTTTGTTACTTTCATTGATGATTTCTCTAGGTGTACTTGGATCTATCTCTTGACAGAACATTCTGACCTTTACTTTGTATTTACTGCCTTTTATAGTGAGATCTCCACACAATTTCATGTTCTTTTTTAGGTTCTTCATACTGATAATGCCAAGAAATATGCCAGTTATCAATTTTCCGATTTTTGTGCGAGTCATGGTTTGATTCATCATACTACTTGCCCCTATACCTCTCAACAGAATGGCATTGCTAAACGCAAGAATCGCCATCTCCTGGATGTTGCTCGCAGCCTTCTCTTCCAAATGAATGTTTCTTGGTCTTATTGGGGTCATGCAGTTCTCCTCTCTGCTGTCTCACAAACCGTATTCCCTCGTCTATTCTTCAGGGCAAGACTCCATTTTTTATTTTTTATCCCGAGGCCGAGCCATTTTCTTTACCTCTTAGAATTTTTGGATGTACGACATTTGTTCATATACCTTCTCCTGGTTGTGAAAAACTTTCTCCCCGTTCTGTTAAATGCATATTCCTTGGTTATTGTCTGACTAAAAAAGGATATCGCTATTTTGATCCTCTTCAGCGCAAAAAGTATGTTTCTGCTGATGTTTCCTTCTTTTAGGATACACCGTATTTTTATCCTGCTTCTTCTCTGTTGCCCTATAATACTTCTTCTTCACTACCAATTATCTCAGCACCTCTGCCAGAACTAGTTCTTTCCCCATCTGTTTCTGTTGCGCCGTATCCTTCTCTCGAGACTAATTATTTGTCCTTAGAGCCTTCAGTTTCTGTTCTCGGGGCTATTCTCTCTTCTGACAGTGGATTTGCTCCTCCGGACACGAGTGATCATGATCTTCCCATTGCCCTGTGGAAGGGAGTTCAACAATACACTAAGCATCCTATTGATGATGTTGTCTCCTATGCTCAGCTTTCCCAGATTCGCAAGCATTTTACTCTTGCTATATCTTATACTGTAATCTCGGCTGCGTATCACGTGGCTCTTGTCATTCCTTAGTGGAAAGCCGCTATGGATGAATAAATGAACATATTAACTGAGAGAGGTACTTGGACTCTTGTTCCCACACCTCTGCGCATCGATGTGGTTGGTTCTTGGTGGGTCTTTGTTGTTAAGTATCTTCCAAATAGTTCTGTCGATCACTATAAGGCAAGGCTTGTTGCAAAAGGGTAAAACTCGGACGTATGGGGTAGACTTCTTTGATACTTTTTCTCCCATTACTTGCATCAGCACTACACGTTCTTTTCTCTGTATCCCTTAATAGAGACTAGGAGATGTCTCAGTTAGATTTGATGAATGCCTTCCTCTATAGTGATTTGCAAGAGGTGGTTTACATGGAGCAACCTCTTGGGTATGTTGCTCAGGGGGAGTCTCAGGTATCCAAGCTTCGAAAGGCCATTTATGGTTTAAAGCAGAGTCCACGAGCTTGGTTTGACATGTTTAGTGGAGTTGTTTCTCTTAATGGGTTCAATCAAAGTTCTGCTGATTATTCTCTATTTATACGCAAGAATACTAAAGGCCTTGTGGTTCTTGTTGTCTATGTTGATGATATCCTTCTCACTGGTGGTGATAAATATGGCATTGATCTCGCAAAACGATATCTTTAACAACATTTTGTCACTAAGGAAATGGGAACTCAAAAGTACTTCCTGGGAATTGAGATTTCACGAAAGCATAACTCTGTGGTTCTTTCGCAACGAAAGTATGCACTAGATCTCTTAAAGGAAACTGGTCTTTTTGACACAAAATCTGCTCGTTGTCTGATGACTGTTGGGAATGATAAGGGGTGGACTGAAGATTCTCCTCTTCTCCAAGATTGTACTGTGTACAGGAGACTTGTAGGCAAACTCATCTATCTAACTATTACTAGACCAGATATCTGTTATGTAGTTGGGAAGGTCAATCAGTTTATGCAAACTTCTAGAGAGTGTCATCTACGTTCTGCCATGAAAATTCTGGAGTATGTGAAAGGGTCCCTGGAATGGGCTTGTTATTTCAGAAGCATAAACATTTGAATATTGATGCGTATTCTAATACCAGCTATGTTGATAACAAAGAAGATAGGAAGTATACATTAGGTTTTAGCACATTTGTAGGAGGAAACCTTGTTAGCTGGAAAAGCAAGAAGCAGTCAGTGGTTTCAAGGTCAAGTGCTGAAGCTAAGTATAGGAGTATGACTTCAACAACTTGCGAGTTGACATGGGTTTGAGCGCTTATGCTTGACTTGGGAGAAGTCTATGATCATCCTCTTTCTATATTCTGTGATAACAAAGCCGTTATTTACATATCGAAGAATCCTGTCTTCCATGAGAGGACAAAGCACATTGAAGTTGATTGTCATTTCATTAGGGAAGAAGTGTTGAAGAATCAAATTTGTACTCCTTTTGTCACTTCTGATAAAGAACTGACATACTTCTTCACGAAACTAGTATTTGCTTCGCTTTCAGATGTTTGTAGTAAGCTGGTCATGGTTGACATATACGCTCCAGCTTGAGGGGGAGTGTTAGAGTTTGGCGGTTTGGTGGTCTAGTCGGGCGGCTTGTTGTTTGGGCAGACTGCCGGTTTGTCCATGCTATCTGGTCGTATGGTGTCTTGTCTTAGTAGATGCGGTCTGAGAGCTACCCCCAACTATGCGGTCTGATGGTTAGCCGCAGTACCTTAAGGACACTCTCTATGTTCCCACCTTTCCGTGTAATTTACTCTCTGTTCATGCTCTCTGCACATAGTTGCACTTCACGATTACTTTTACTGCCACTACTTGTTCTTTCTCGGATTCTGTCTCAAAGGCTACGATTGTTGCTGGGACTGCGAGTGGTGGCATATTCTTTCTTGACAATGTTGTTGCTCTTTCTTCTTCTTCTTTTCCTTCAACAATGGCATCGTCGTCCTGGCCATCGTCCTTCTTGCCTTATCCACCAACTTCTCCCAAATCTTCCTCCTGAGGATTCCCCTTTGAATTGTGAAGCTTGTCAGCTTTGTATACATCATGGCTCTTCTTTCCCAGTACGAACGAGATGAAGTTCTTCGCATCATTTTGAACTCGTTCACTCTGACATATGGGATCCTTCTCCTACTTCCATTGTTGGTAGAAGTAGCTTGTACTTTGTTATCTTCATTGGTGATTTTTCCATGTGTACTTGGTTGTATCTCTTGACAGAGTGTTCTGACCTTTACTATGTATTTACTTCCTTTTATAATGAGATCTCAACACAATTTCATGTGCATATTCAGGTTCTTCATACTGATAATGCCAAGGAATATGTCAGCCGTCAATTTTCCAATTTTTGTGCGAGCCATGGTTTGATTCATCAAACTACTTTCCCCTATACCTCTCAACAGAATGGCATTGTTAAACATAAGAATTGTCATCTCCTGGATGTTGCTCGCAGCCTTCTCTTACAAATGAATGTTTTTCGGTCTTATTGGGGTCATGCTATTCTCCTCTCTTGCTATCTCATAAACTGTATGGTTCTGTTGATCGCTATACGCCAAGGCTTATTGGCCAAAGGGTTTACTCGGACGTATAGGATAGAACTTCTTTGATTATTTTTCTCCTGTTACTCATATCAGCAATATACGCATTTTTTCTCTGTAGTCATTAATAGAGACTTGGGAGATGTCTTAGTTAGATGTGAAGAGTGCCTTCCTCTATGGTGATTTATAAGAGGTGGTTTACATGAAGCCACCTTCTAGGTATATTGCTCAGGGAGAGTCTTAGGTATGTAACCTTCGGAAGGCGATTTATGGTTTAAAGCAGAGTCCACGAGCTTGGTTTGACAAGTTTAGTGGATTTGTTTTTCTTATTGGCTTCAATCGAAGTTCCGCTGATCATTATCTGTTTATACGCAAGACTACTAAAGGCCTTGTGGTTCTTGTTGTCTATGTTGATGATATCCTTCTCACTTGCAATGATAAAGATGACATTGATCCATCTTCGACAACATTTTGTCACTAAGTATATGGGAACTCCGAAGTACTTTCTGGGAATTGAGATTTCACGAAAGTGTAACTCTATGGTTCTTTCACAGCAAAAGTATGCGCTAGATCTCTTAAAGGAAACTTGTATTCTTAGCACAAAACCTACTTGTTGCCCGATGGTTGTTGGGAATGGTAAGGGGTGGAGTGAGGATTCTCCTCTTCTCCCAAATTGTACTGTGTATAGACGACTTGCAGGCAACTCATCTATCTGACTATTACTAGACCAAATATCTGTTCTGCAGATTAGAAGGTCAGTCAGTATATGCAAACTCCTAGAGAGTGTCATCTGCATTCTTCCATGAAAATTCTTGAGTATGTGAATGGGTCTCCAGGAAAGGGCTTGTTGTTTCATAAGCATAATCATTTGAAGATTGAAGCGTATTCTGATGCCAGCTATACTAATAACAAAGAAGATAGGAAGTCTATATCAGGTTTTTGCACCTTTGTAGGAGGAAACCTTATTAGCTGGAAAAGCAAGAATCAGTCGGGGGTTTCAAGATCAAGTGTTGAAGTTGAGTATAGGAGTATGGATTCAATAACTTTCGAGTTGAAATGGTTACGTGTGTTTATGCTTGACTTGGGAGAAGTCTATGATCATCCTCTTCCTATGCTCTGTGATAACAAAGCCACTATTTACATGTCGAAGAATACTGTCTTCCATGTGAGGACAAAGAACATTGAAGTTTATTGCCATTTCATTAGGGAAGAAGTGTTGAAGAATCAAATATGTATTCCTTTTGCCACTTATGATAAAGAACTGATTGACTTCTTCATGAAACCAATTTTAGTTTCGCTTTTAGATGTTTGTAACAAGCTGGGCATGGTTGACAGATACACTCCAACTTGAGGGGGAGTGTAAGAGTTTGGAGGTTTTGAAAGTCTTTAGTTTCAAGAGTAGCTAACACTTAGAGGGGGGGGGGGGTGAATAGGTTTTAGGTGTTTTTAAGTTTTCACCTTACTTTGGTGTGTTGTGAGTTAGATTAAGTTAGCTTTCAAGATCACACAACAAGCACACAAGATATTTATAGTGGTTACCTATATTATGGGCACATCCACTGTCCCTCCTACCTTTTTAATAGCTTATTATACAAGGCCACTTCTCCAAACTCGGCTCCAAGGATCTTACAACACAGATCCCTCAGGATCTCTCAGTCTCCTCCAAGACCTACTTCAGGCACAAAGCACTACCACTCAAAGTCAGCAAAGCTCCTACAACTTAGTGATCCACAAACCACCTACCTCAGACTTATCTCTAAGTCCTACAACTCAGGATAGAAGGATATCCCTACAGCTCAGATCCACTCTTGGATCCTACCTCAAATCTAAACCAGATCCAACAACTCAGATTCACCACTTGAATCCTACAGAAGATACTACACCTTGCCTTTATATATTAGGCTTACACTCAGATCAAATGATCCTATAAAGAGAGTACTGGTTTGTTGATGATGATAGACACTAGAGAAATATTCTCCGTGTCTTCCTCCTTCAGAGATTAACTCTATTCTTTGTCCTTTACAGCTCCAAGAATAGTTCTTCAGGAATAATCAGCTTGAACTGTGAAGTAGCTGCAGCTAGGATTTGCCTTTGCTGCTTCTTCTTTTTCAGAGATGTTTCTCTGAACTTGCTGTTGAGGATGAGAATGACAACTAACTTACTAGAACTTTCAGATCAGTAGTTTTGAACAGCTTCTTCTGGCTCTACAATAATTGAGAGGAAGAAGATTAAGTCCAATACTTTTCAAAAGTTAATTAATTCTTTAATGATCTGTAGCTTTTGTATGTCGTCGTCCAATGGCTCTTGAGCATCAGGGCTTAGTAATAGTTATTGGATGCAACTTTGCTTTTGCATTAAATGCAGTACAGGAGGCATGCAGTGCCATTTGTCGTGTACTGTAGACTTCCTACAATGATTTTGAATTCTGCTGACTTTATCACCTGTGGACTTAGTCGATTTCAGACAATTCATCATAGGCGTTAAGTGAACAGCCTTCACTCAGCGCCAAAACACTTAGCCAATTATTCTACAACACTAGGCGTCAAGTGATTAGTCATCACTCAATGAATATATACTTTTATAGTCTAACAACTTTGGCATTGAGTGAACCTTTATCACTCAACACATTTGGACTTAGCCGTTTTCTTCTATATGAAGGAATCGAGTGTTGCATCTTCACTCGACGCTTTCAGCCTTTTGCCAGTTTTATTAAAAAGGCGTTGAGTGAACTGCCTTCACTCAACACTTTTGTACTTAGTTGATTTTCCTGTTGAGATGGCGTTGAGTGAACTGCCTTCACTCAACGTCTCTGGACTTAGACGGATTTTCTATCTGCTTCTTTAGTGGCTTTGACTAAACTTTGTTCTATCAACTCTTTCTTCTCTGGACGTTGAGTGAACTGTCTTCACTCAACACTTCTGGACTTAGCCAGAATTAGACAGATTCTCTATGGCTTTCACAGTATTAGCTCCACTCAGCGCTTCAGCTCTTCAGGTGTCGAGTGAGTTGTCCTCACTCAACGCTTCTGGACTTAACCAAATTTCTGTCTTGCAAATAGTTAGGCTTTGACTGTCCATACTTTACTCAGCGCTTCTTGTCATCTGGTGTAGTGTGAATTGGATTCACTCATCGCCTGTGGACTTAGACAGATTTCTGTCTTTCTAGCTTTCTTCCTTGAGTCCACCTGTTACTGTTACTTAGACAATATATCTTATCATTATAACAAGTAAACACCTGCATACATTGCACTTGTGGTAACCATTAGATACACATATATGTATACCATTATCATGTAGGACTTCTTCAAATCTGGGACATTGAGATCAATGGACCCAACAATCTCCCCCTATTTGAAGAAACCAAAACCTTAGACAATGATATACACTAACACCTATGCAGTAGATATAATAGATACAACATTGCGTAACATAGAGAAAATAATGAATATACATTCAATCAAAAGTATATTCATTAACAGAAGGATTAATTATTTTTGAGTTGTGCTTAAAACAAAATTACATTTTCTTCATCCCTTAAGATAAACAAGAAACACTTTTATGTTTCAGGTTCTCTTATCACTACGTCACTGCTCCTTGGCTTCTTGGTTGATTTTTCTGTCGTAGCTTCTGACTTCTTAGTCTTCTGTCTCTCAAAGTAGCTGTAAGGCTTTGGAATATACTTTCTTGGCTCTATAGTATCAGGAAGCAGTGTTCTTGCCTTCTTATCCCTTCTAAACTTTCTTCTGTCTTCTTCACTCTCCTCCATCTTTGCCCACTCCAGGGGGCTGTATAGCTTTCCTCTTTTTGTGTTCTTTGACTTGATATGGTCCCAGACTGACAGGATTATAGTCCTGGACTTAGGGCTCCAATGCTCAAAGTCAGGCATGGCTTCCATATATTCTCTATACCTTTTCTTGCTCAATCTGATCTCTTCTTCATCTTCAGCATCATACTTACCCTTAGCTCTCATACTCTGGTCAGCAGTGGGGCTGAATGAAGGAATATTAACAACTATAGATGGTTCACCCCACTGTGCACCTTCTCCAATATACTGAGCATCAGTCTGTTCTGCTCCTTGATCATACTAATATTGTCCAACATACTGATATTGATTGACATGTTGTGCCATCTGACCCTGATTCAGTGTCTGTTGAACTTGTTCAGGAACCATAGGGATATTTTCATACCGAACTTGTTCCAGGACAAAGGATCCTCTTATAACATTTGACACCCATACATCATTCTCTGTATTAGTCCTAATTATCTCCTTCTCCCCCATTTTGGCTTCTTCAAAAATTGTCTTTATCTGGGAGGTATTGGCCTTGTTTATTTCAAATTCAAGATAATTGACTCCTGATGTAACCTGGTTCTTGACTTGCAGCATGTGATCATCCAAAAGTGTTGTGCAAGCATCCATCTTTGTGGTAATAGCTGTCCTGTGTTTTTCCAGCAGTTCTTTCTATGCATTATGAACAACAATCATGTTTTCAGTAGTAATGTTCTGATTTTCTAATACTGCTTATTTCATCCAGCTTGGTCTGAGTATAGTCAACAACAGGGGTTGCTCTCATGAAGAATTTTACATTCTGAGCATTCAACAGATTCACCTCAAATCTTATAGACTTTATCTCTATTGATAACTCATTTCTTAGATTCTTTATTGAGTCATCAACAAAGTTCTCAAGAATTCTCCTCTGATCATCCAGTAAACTTCTCAGCTGGGCAAGAAAGATGGGTGACATATCATCAGTCTTAGTGGAAGTGCCTTAGTGACCTTTCAATGCTTCTTTATTCCTGACAGTAGGACTTTTCTTCAGAATCTGCCATTCTGTACTCAGAGGAGTGATCTTTCTCATGTACTTTAGGAGCACTGGTGTCTTTCTCAAAAGCAAAAGAATCTATTTCAACAACTTATCATTGAGTAGGGAGTTCAGTGTGAATCTCCTCCTCACCCTCTATAATGTCCTTAGTGACATTCAAATCTATAACAGCATCCTTTTGCACATTCTCAGCAGGTAGATTTATCTCTAGAGGAATCTGGATATCCTCTTCCACAATCTAGAATTACTCTCCCTCAGCAAATGCATCTTGCATAACTTGCTCCAGGAGTTGCTCCCCATCGCTTTGAGGACTGAAGGCACCATGCTGATCTTCAATCAAAGATGCAGGTGCATCTTCAGTTGGAGCTGGTGACTTGGAGGTTTCCCCCTCCATTGCAACAGATATCTTAGAGACTATGTCCTTATCCACTTGCTCAGTAATTTCAGCAGAAGGTATCTCCACAACAGCTGTTGGAGCTTCTTCAGATTGAGTCCTACTGACCAGAGTCCTTACTACAAGGTCAGAGGATATGGAAACTTGGGCACTCATGTCCTTCCTGGTCTCTTCACTAGACTCAGACAGATTAGGATCATGAGGCTCTTCCTCTGATTTCTCTGATGAACTGTTCTTTGTACTATCCTCTTGAACTTGAACAGGTGACTTCTTCTTCTTAGTAGTAATCTGAGTATGTGGCTGCAGGACTCTGTCCCACCTCTCAAGCATCTTAGAGTCAATCCTCCTCATGAGATGGTTTCTAGTTCCTAGCCTTTGGTTAAGGATCCATGGGACTTTCTTAAGTAAGAACAGAGATAGAATTCTACCCATATTAGGTTCAACTATGCACTCTACTATTCTGTCAAACAGAACTCTTCCCCAATCAGTCCTTTTGGAAAGGATTACTCTGTCCATCAATTCAAACATCTTATTTAGAAATCTTATTATGGGAGCCTGTCTTGCACAGCCAAGCCTTCCCAATGACATCAACAAGGAACTTCTCTTTGAGATTTAGCTCTCTTCTCGGAATAGAGCCAGTGCTGTGCTTGGACAATCCACACCATTTAAGTGCATCTTTGACATCACCTTGATTGGGTTCCTCTTCTTCATCTGAAACTTTGAACTTAGGCAGCAGTAGAGCCTTGCTCAGTCATTTGGAGGTTATCTTAACCTTGTTACCACTTATGACTATCTTGATTTTGAGGGATGAGGAGTCGACTTTGGCAGTGGTGTACAACTCCAGTACTTCTCTTTTCCACGACAGGCAGAGCTCAGACAGGACATACTCTAGGTCAGCGACCTGGAGCAAATGGAGAACGAACTGAACCTCTTCAGGCGCATCTTTGAAGCCATTGCAAACTAGCTCTGATCTTTCGAATAGGAAATCTAAACCTTTCGGCGCCATTGATCTTGTGAATTGTGAAAAATCTTCCATGCCTTTCGTCGATTCATCGCAAACGGGTAGTGAAGGGCAAGGAATAGTGTACCTTGTCTTATGCACATATCCTTCTATTTATATTTATTTCTAATTTAGAAGGTGGAGAGGCGTGTACCTGTTTAAGATCAAGATTTGATCAACGGCTGGGATTTAATCCCGACACTTAGCCACAAATCACCAGCCCTTGGAGCATGCGTTGAGTGGACTCGACGCACTCAATTCTCTCAACGCATAGGTTCATTCGACGCACTCGATGCCTGAGCACTTAGACTCAGCGCAGTCGAAGCCTGAGGTTGTCTCAACCCACTCGATGCCTTTATACTTAGTATAATTTATCTTTACTGCCCTGTAGGGATAAGATCTACCTGCAACAAAACAAACAAAATATACTGTAGAGAGCTACCGAAGCTTGACTAAATTCAGCTTACCCAATTCAAATTTGAAGGAGTTGAATTTAGCTTCATCTAATGGCTTAGTAAATATGTTTTCCACTTGTTTAACTATAGAGACAAATTCAAGACTGATATCTTCCTTATCCATATGCTCCCTAATAAAATGATACATAATCTCAATATGCTTAGTCCTATTGTGAGACAGGATTCCTAACAATGGAGATTGCACTAGTTGAATCACAGTACATAGGAGTATTACTTATCTTTATGTTGTAGTCTTGGAGATGGTGTTGGATCCACAACAACTGAGCACAGTAATTTCCTGCGTATATATACTCTGATTCAGTTGTTGAAATAGACACATTGTTATGCTTCTTACTACTCCAAGATACAAGTCTTTCACCCAAGAATTGACGGGTGCCTGATGTGCTTTTCATGTCTTCTCTACAGCCTGTAAAATCTGCATCTGAATACCCTGTTAGTTCAAATTCACTTTTCTTAGGGTACCATAGGCCAAGATCTGGCGTGCCCTTAAGATATCTCAGAATTCTCTTAGCAACAGAATAGTGAGACTCCTTAGGGCTAGATTGATATCTAGCACAAACACATGTAGCATACATGATGTCTGGCCTACTAGCAGTAATATATAAGAGGGAGCTAATTATGCCTCTATACAAGGTTTCATTAACAGATTTCCCTGCCTCATCCTTGTCTATTGACATACTTTACCCTATGGGAGTTTTCATTATGGAGGCACTCTCCATTCCAAACTTTTTAATTAACTTGAAAGTATCTAGCGTCTACCTAAATCACCTAGAAGGGGGTGAATAGGTGATGTCTGTGTCTTTTTGTGAAATGAAAATTACTTAAAAAATTAAGCACGCAAACACCGAGATTTATAGTGATTCCCGAGTTAGGTACGTCCACTTTCCCGCGTCGCCTATCTACAACAAAGGGCTATATTCAGCTACTTCACCTTTCTCAGATTTCAACAAATCTTACACCTAAGAGCCGCAACTCCTACAACTCGGAGACGACGCTCCTACCACTCAGAGAACAACCTCTCCTACAACTCGATCAACAAATGGATCTACAACTGGATCCACAACCCGGATATACAACTCGATCCACAAGCCGAATCTACAACTTGAAGAAAATTCTCCTACACAAGTAAATGAATAATACAAAATACTAAATAATACAAGTCTTCGGTCCGACGTTCTTCGAAAAGGTAGATCTTGAAATTTAGAGAACTCGAAAAATTTAAATCTTGAAGATCTTGAATCTTAAACCTTCAATCATCTATATTTGGAGGAATAGGAATATTCTGATGATAGCAATCCAGACATAGAGATCGATGAAGATTGGATCTTGCAATGCTTGTTTTAGTCGGTCGATCGGGATGTCTCGTATCACACAGAGGCCGACGGTTTATTGATTTGGAAAAATTTATCGATTTGAATCGGAGAGCAATTTAGCATGATAACAAGATTAGAAAGATTAGAAATCAACCCTAAATATATATAGCCATAAACAATTGTAATGGCTATAAAGGATTTTCCAAAATCGGAAAGCTAAAAATTTACTGTTCATGGTCGCCGCAACCCGAGACTGGATTTTGATTTTTATCAGAAAATGACCAAAGTCAAATTCGTCGAGTATCGCCGAGTATCAATAGTATACTCGCCATTTGGTAACTGATATTCAACGAAAATGCCTTGGTAAAAATCAGCTCAGGCCAGCCATGCACTCAATGCCAAAGCGGAGAACATACTCGACGAATTCGACGAGTATCAGCTGGTATACTCGACGAATTCGATGAGTATCAGCTAACTCACTCGAAGTACTCGACGCCTGGATAAATGATATACGGCAAATGAGACTTAGAAAATCCAGAGAAGTGGAGTCAAATGGACTCGATGAATTCGGCGTGTATCGTCTAGTATATTCGACGAATTCTGCGAGTATTGTTAGATACATTCGACGAATTCGACTAGTATACATGATGATACTCGACGAATTTTACTTTGAGGATTTTCCAATTCTCAGATAAATTACCCTAAGTATAGATGAAGAATTCGACGAGTGTAGGTAGGTATACACGACGAATTTGACGAATATCAACGAGTATACTCGACGAATTCGACGAGTATTCCTTACCATACTTGACGAATTTTACTTAGGTAAATTTCTGTCCTTCTGAATCCAAGCCTATGTCCTTCCTTGATCCTTCTCCTGTACTTGGGATAAAAGTACACCCCAATAGAGAGATTACATGTGAGTCAACACATGGCCTACACAATGAGGGATTATATTGTATAGTCCTGTGTTTACTAACCCACTGTAACCTGACATTGGTGTGTACTTAGCAATGTAAACCTACAAGTACATAACTCAAATAACATCATCAAATACAACATCAATTCATCTTAGCTTGACGGGACCCTTCTTCAAATCAGGGTTATTGTGGATGCAATACCCAACAATCTCCCTCTATTTGAAGAAGCCAAAATCCTACAAGCTAAGGTGAATTGCACATAATAAATAGTAAAACATAAAGACATGAAAAGATAAATGAAATTAAAAACCACACGTATTCCCAGACAATCATAGAAATCATATATATATATATATATATATATATAAATAATGTTCAAAGTTTGGGGGGGGGGGCAACCCACAACACTCAACAAATAATATATGAATTTCAATTCTGCCTGTTCTACCTCTTTAATCTCTGCCTGTCAAAATAAGCCTTTGGCTTTGGAAAGTACTTTGGCGGAGCTGGAGGCATTGGATGAACATCGTTGTTATTCCTGAAATGTATCCTTCTCTTTGTGCAGGCCAACTTATACTTGTTCCACTCTTCTTGATCGTAGTAGAGTTAATGTTTTTCTCCTCCAAGATTGATCAAGGAGAGGGTGTCTAGTATAATCCCTCTGGAAGTTTGGACTTCACACTTCCTCCATCTCTCTGTTCGACTCTTCTCTAACTGGCTCTGACCTGACTCCAAACGGTCCTTCCCCAAATCTTCTTCTCTTGTAAGCAGGAGGAGGTATGTCTTCAGTCATCTGAGCCTCTGGAATAACAACAGCAACAACATTTTGGGAGAAGTCCTGAGTTTCTGACCAGTACTGAGAATAATCTGAGGTAGGATGAACCTCATCATGTGCTGGTACAGACACACCAGGTACATGATATCCTGTCAACTGACTGTGAGTCCACACACAATTATCATAGTTATAGTCATTTAATTTCCTGAAGTATTCCACCAAGGAAGTTCCCACAAAACCCACCTTATCTGTCAGGGCAACCTCCCCTTTTTTGGCTTCAACAGCAATGACATTTGCATAATTCCCCATGCTGGTGTCAAAATGAGCCATAGATCGATTGTGAGCATCGATCGTGGTAAGAGCATTGTGATCTACATTTTTCATCATGTCTAAGTTGTTCTTCAAGGTGCCTATGGTGCAGGCAATGGCTTGTCCACCCTCAGTGAACCATGAATCAAGCTTGGAGTGAAGCTTTCCAATCTGATCTTTGACCTCTGCAAGGCCATTCAACATATACTTCTCAGATTCTTTTACTCACTTTACCACTTTCTACAACGAAGCTTCAAACTGTGTTTATTGCTTAGCCAACATCATCTCAATGGCTTTCAAAATTGAACTGTCTGAACTGGATGTAGGAATATTTGTAGACTCTGGCAGTGGCACATCAGCTTGAACCTCTGAGTCACTGGAGGACTCTGCGATCAGAGTAATATGAACTTTAGAAGTTAGATCTGGTTCCTCAGCAACTGGGACAGAAGAATGCTCCTTTGCATCTCCTTCCTTATTGGATATTGTAACTAAATCCTCGACCACCATGGGCATCTTCCCAAATCTCTTCTCTAGGTTATAGATAAACCAATTAACCTGAGTAGCAATAGAGATCAGAGACTCAGTATCCTCCACCACAGAAGTTGAAGCAGGAGTTACCTTCGGGAGAGGGACAATCAAGTTCTCAAAAGTCACTTGCTCATCAACAGCAACATCAACAACAACTATTGTCTTATCAGCATCAATCATATTCTCATCCGCAGAATTCTCAATCTCATAATCATCAACTGTCAGGTCGCAACAACATTATTATCCAAGTCATTCTCAACATCAACAACATCATCCAAGTCATTAGCATCCTCTTGCTCAGATGGAGCTGGAACCACTGTATCTGGGACTAGCATTGACTCTGGAGCTGGAATAACTATATCTGGAACTTCTACCGCTGCGTCTGAAGGCACACTCAAGGGAACTATGCTAGTGGTCACTTGTGTTTCTGCTGGCTCCCCCTCAATTCCTACACACGAGTTATCAGGAATCTCACTGGGATGTGGAGAAGGCATCCTGACCATAGGAACTTGTACTACCTCCTCCACAGGCAAATCTGGGGCTCCCCCTTTCCTGATGATCCTCCTATCCCAACTTGAGAAGATGGTTGAATCTATCTTCTTCAGGTGATGGATAGGCACACCTTTGGTCATATCAAACTTGTCACCATCCAGTTGATTCAGGTACAAGCTGATAATCCTCCCAAAGTTGGAAGTGTGAAGGCTGTCCTTGATCTTCTCTACATCAAAGCACCCCAATCAATTTTCTTCCTGCAGATGACCGCTACTAGGGTCTTGAACATCTCAGTAGAAAGATAGTCATGGGACCCAGTATTGCATAAGAGCACTTTTCCCATGATATCTGAAAGAAGCTTGCCATCTTCATTCAGTCCTTTGCGCTTAACTGCTTTGGTACCTCGGGGCAGTCCACAGAACAGGAGAGCCCTAGAGAAGTCATCCTCGTCTAGGTTGTCAGCTTCTTCACAAGTAGGAAGCCGCAAGTACCTTGAGAGGAGTGACGCTTTCACTTTGACATTAGTCTTTTGAACCTTGCTCTTGATGACAGTATCTTCATGACGGAGCTTGGCATTATGGAAGAATTCGAGGACTTCCTAATCTAGAACCTTGCATGGATGTTCTAGGACAAAGGAAAGTCCAGCTGTCTCCAACATGAGGATTACATTCCTGAATTCATCGGAGGCTGAGGCAAAACCAGTTCTGACCAACTCTCCTCCCCCTAGCAGACCACTCGTGCTTCTGGGAGCCATGGAGAACACTGGAATCTGGATTGAATTCTCTATAGAACTGGATTTCTATAACTGTTGGAATCGGCAAGAGTCGGGGAGAACAGGGGGTCAGGATCACACTTCTGCATGAAATCGTCTGGATATGCTTGTTATAATGTAGGCTAAGGCTTGGACGGCGTTCACAGACCTAATAGAAGAAGACAGAGTGCAAATCACAGACTCCACTGGAGTGA
This sequence comes from Platanthera zijinensis, assembly GCA_039513925.1. Classification (NCBI taxonomy): domain Eukaryota; kingdom Viridiplantae; phylum Streptophyta; class Magnoliopsida; order Asparagales; family Orchidaceae; genus Platanthera; species Platanthera zijinensis. The sequence goes on from CM077089.1 coordinate 4,325,505, forward strand.
AGATGATGAACAGATTTGTAGGAGCTGAAAAGTCGGAAACTGTTTCGATGAATCGGTTAAAGGTTTCGTCGAAATTTGAAGTGCGGTTGCCCCCTTTAATTGTATTATATATATAATTTTTAAAATTCATCTAGAAGGCGCATACCTGAAATTTGCGGCTCTTCGGATCCAATAAAGAAATTTGAAAGTTTAACATAATTGAAATTCGGCGAGTTTCACAGGAAGCTGAGTCAGATTCTGCAAGTTTCCAGGGAATATCCGACGAATTGGTGACTTTGGCTGACCGATACTCAACGAATTTGCCTTGGACAATTTTCTTCCTTTGTGTAGCATTTCCCGAGTGTGTTCAAGCTTGCTTGGCCTTCTTCATGAGTTTATGTTCAGCATGCCTAGTTCCGTTTTGAAGAATGAGAACTTGGCCTCGTCCAGCGGCTTTGTAAAAATATCCGCAACTTGCTTATCCGTCGGGACATAGCTGAGGGATATGTCCTTGTTCTCTATATGCTCCCGGATGAAGTGGTATCGCACCTCAATGTGCTTTGTCCGGCTGTGAGAAACTGGATTATTTGCAATCGCTATTGCGCTGGATGAGTCGCAATACATTGGAATCTCTTTGAACTTCAAGTTGTAGTCTTCAAGTTGATTACTGATCCATAGAAGTTGTGCGCAATAACTACCCATAGAGATATACTCTTACTTGGCCGTAGAAGTTGCCACCCAATTCTGCTTCTTACTGCTCCAAGAAATAAGCCGTCTTCCGAGGAATTAGCGCGTCCCGGAAGTGCTTTTCCTATAATCCTTACTTCCTGCAAAATCGACATCTGAAAAACCAATTAGCTTGACATCATTATTTATTGAGTACCATAAGCCAAGATTAGGTGCGCCTTTAAGGTATCTTAAAATCCGCTTTGCAGCGACGTAATGAGATTCCTTAGAGTTCACCTAAAATCTAGCGCAGACACATGTTGAGAACATTATGTATGGTCTACTGGCAGTGAGGTAGAGCAAGGATCCAATTATGCTTATGTACTTGGTTTCATCAAAAGTTTTCCCTTTCTCATCCTTCTCCAGAGACACAGTTGAACTCATTGGATTCCTCATAGAGGTTGCGTTATCCATTCTGAATTTCTTAAGAAGCTCCTTGTTGAACTCCGTATGAGAGATGAAAATTCCATCTTCAAATTATTTCACTTAAATTCCCAAGAAGTTCTTCAGCTCTCCCATACTGCTCATTTCAAACTTTCCTTGTATAAGTTTGGAAAACTTTTTGTAAAGCTAGTATTCCGTAGAGCCAAAAATAATATCGTCGACATAGATTTGCACTAGCAGATTCTTATCTTTTACTTCCCTAAGAAATAATGTCTTGTCTATCTTTCCTCTTGTGAACTTGTTCTCAAGAAGAAAGCTAGATAGCGTATCATACCAAGCTCGGGGAACTTACTTTAAACCGTATAGAGTTTTGTTTAGAAAATAAACATGTTCAAGGAAATTAGGATTAAAAACCTGGGGGTTGCGCTACGTATACTTCCTCTTTTAGATTCTCGTTGAGGAAAGCTGACTTCACGTCCATTTGGTAGACGGTGAAGCCTTTGAGGGTAGCATACACAAGAAACAACCTGATCGCCTGGAGCATACCCACTGGAGCAAAAGTCTGGTCGAAGTCGATCCCTTCTTCTTGTCTGTATCCTTGAGCTACAAGCCTGGATTTATTCTTGATGATGACTCAATTTTCGTCCAGCTTGTTTCTAAAGATCCATTTGGTGCCGATCACATTTTGTCCCTTGGGCCTGTGAACCAACTCCAAGACTTTGCATCATTCAAATTGAGTAAGCTCCACTTACATTGCCAAAATCCAAGAAGCATCCTTGTTTGCTTCTTCAAATTTTTTTGGCTCAACCTAAGACAGAAAACTAAGATGCATAATCTCATTAGATGTACCTCTTCTTGTTCTAACACCATCGCCTGACTCTCCAATTATTTGATCAACTGGGTGATCTCTTAGGCGTCTGAACCCTAGATTTCTTGCTCTCCCTCCAACAGGCACTGCAGCATCTAGTGCATCCTCTATAGGTTAAAGCAAATCTTCCTCTAGAGGTTCTTCATCCACCAAGCCTGGATCAACAATCTTGACTGAGCTTGGAGCTTCTTCCTTAACAGCTTCATCCAAGCTTAGATCCTTGAACCTGGTACCTGCATCTGCACCAATAACACTAGAGGAGCTGCTTTGGAGCAGGCTTGTCTCCTCAAATACAATATTGATTGACTATTCTACCACCAGAGTTTTCTTATTAAAAATCCTACATGCCTTACTATGACTACTATAGCCTACAAAAATACCTTAAAACATTTTTCACTAAACTTCGTGCGGTAATACTTCCCATTATTAAGTACGAAGCATTTACTTTCAAAGATTCTTAAACAGGACACAGTATGTTTTGCATGTGGCAAGCTGTGTTAACTGCTTCAGCCCAGAAGTACTCCGAAAGTGAAGCGTCGTTCAACATAGTTATACATGATTCAATTAGGGTTCTATTCCTTCTCTCAACAACTCCATTTTGTTATGGAGTACGCGGGGAGTAAAACTCATGAAAGATACCTTGACTTTCACAAAATTCTGTCATGGCACCAGACTCAAATTTTGTTCTATGGTCACTTCTGATTTTGACCACTAAACAGTTCAATTCGTTCTGAATCCGCCGAACAAACTTAGTGAATGTGTCGAAGGTGTCTGACTTGTGTTTCAGAAAGAACACCCAAGTAAAACGAGAGTTGTCATCAACAATTACTAACGTGTAGACCTTACCTCCTAAACTGTGAATTGGTATGGGACCAAATAAGTCCATTTGAAGTAAATATAAACTTCATGAAGAATCCTTTTGAGCAATACTCTTGAAGGTAGCCCTTGTCTGCTTACCCATTTGGCATGTGTGACATGGACTCTCTTTAAGGCACTTAATGCTGGGGGCATCACGCACTAAGTTGTGAGAAAATAACATGTTTATCGTTTTGAAATTAATATATGCTAATCTCTTGTGTCATTGGTCGCAGAGAGATGCACTATCTTTTGCAAGAAAACATACTGGTGTAGAATTGTCTAAGTAAAAAAAATTTAAACAGAAAATATTTCTGGTTCGAGTGCCTGTTAAGACCGTCTCCAATTTTGCAGACGATTTTATCAAACACTTGTTCTTGCAAAACTCAACTATGTAGCCTTTATCACATAACTGACTTATGCGTATAAGATTATGGTGTAATCCTTCAACATAAGCCACGTCTGTGAAAGATACTATGCCGTTGGAGATCATACCATTGCTTTTTGTAGTTCCCCTGTCTGACCCTCCAAATATGACTTTTGGTCCGTCTTTGACAGGGGTAAACTCAAGCAATAGGCTTCTTTTCCCAGTCATATGCAGAGAGCATCCACTGTTCAAATACTAGATAGGATTTTTGTTGGACTTTGGACATACCTGCAAAGACAAATCACTTTACCTTAGGAACCCAAACGTATTTGGGTCCTTGGTTCCTGGTCAGCTTAATACCACTAGGAACATTAACCTTGTGAGTGGTCGGTCTCGTACTGCTAACTCGTAAAGCTTCAAAATTGACGGGGTTAAACTAACAATCTGTGCCAAAATGACAAATTTTGTCGCAGTACCAACAGTCAAACCTGTTGTAACTCCTCTTGTACTCCTGCTTTACCTTTTAGAACTGAGGTCTAGCAGGGGAAACATACTTTGAGGTGGAGGCCTCCGTATTACAACATACACAGCGCTTCTCCATCTCCTTTGCTTTGGGCACAACAGTTTTAGCTTTTGATGTCTTCTTATTATTATGTCCATGAACATAAGGGCCGTAACATTTTAGTTGAATCTCTTCATAAGGTGCTTTGAAAACACTGGCATCATAGTCTCGGGGATGGGTCTATCCCTGGTATCGCTTCTTGGGCTCTACATAGGTAGGCCTAGCAAAATGACCATGGGATGACTCAAGGTCATACTTATTCGTCGGGAAGATTAAATTCCTAAATGAGTATAGACCTTGGGGTACCTTCTCCTTTTCTTTGGCACTGGCTTTCTTGGCAGCCTTACCCTCTCCAACTATGTGGCCAAGACTACTACCCTTCTTCGGAGCTGAAAACTCATCAATGAGAGGGAGAATAGTCTTTTGCTTGGAGTAACTTTCAACAAGTTTCCTCTCCACCAAGAGCTTTTCTTCTAACTCATCAAGATATTTCTCTTTCTGACTTAACGTTTCAGCAGAGCCTTTGAGTTCCTCCTTCAGAGAGTGGACTTCATCTCTGAGAGGAAGTAATTTTCTAATTTCCTCCTTCAGATTTCTTTCCACTGTCTTGAGGAGGCAATCTCTTTTAACTGCTTCTTGACTACCTTATGACATTTGTCAAAAGCCTTTGAAAGGTGCTCATGTTGAACCATCAATTCAGAATCGTCCTCTTCAGAAGAATATCCTTCATGACTATTAGTGGACGTTTCAAATTCTGAGAGTATCGTGTGCGAGTTTACCTTCTTGCGATACTCTTAATTGCCAACTTCTTTGTCTGATTATACCATGAGCCCGAAGTAGGCTAATGCGTGAAAAGTAGATATATAAAATGCAACGCAAGTATACGTATTGCATCAAGTAATAAAGTAGAAAGTAGAGTGTCGAATCCACAAGGATAATATTTTACTTAAGCTTATGAGTACTAGTAATGTTCTTTTCTGCTAAGTCAAGCAAATCACAGTTTTGCAGAGAAATGAAATAAAACTAGCATGTGAAACTAAATTACTAAGAATAGATAATGATGAGAAATACGAGCTTTGTATATTGATCATTATCCTTAGCTTGCCTTGTGAGAAAATAAAAGTGAACTTAAATTAATTATTATCTTGTGGAAATCCTAAACCTGCGAAGAGCATCTCTCGATTTCATCATCGCGTTATGCATATTTAGTGAGTAACTTTAAATAAAAGTTACACAAGTAAACATACGTATAAAGTAAGGATCTTAACTCCACAGCTAGAATGATAGCGATACGCTAAATCATATGTAGCCAAATTAAATTCTCAAGACTTACAAACGCAGCTCTCGCATATAGATCACAGTAAAAAGTACAAGATGGTAATTTCTTATCGTCATCACTAAGGAAGAGAATGAAATTTAAGATAAAAAAATCAATATAATTCAGTTGATCATGAAAGCATACAGGAAAACTTCAGAAAATTCACAACATACAAAACTCGCTAAAGGATTATTTCCTCATAGTCAGAATCACGGGATTTTGCAATAGGAATTGAACAGCCATGGTAATAGAAAAATTATGACAAGCAAACCAAATGGTTTCCGAGGGAGCCTGCTGAATTCCGTCGCCCAAGTCAATGTGCTTCTCCTTCGATTCTCCTCTATCCGATCTCCTCACTATCGATCCTTCTCTGGAAATTCTCCCCTTCTATATATAGTGATTCGCCCCTTAAAGAGCCTTTAATTCGCTGAAGGAACTCATCCTTTTGGTCTTGTAACTGCCATCAATTTGAATTTCAAAATTCCAGATTTTTGTCAGCATTTTGTTGCAGCAATTTTGTCTTTAAAGAGCCTTTAATTCACAGAAGGAATGCTTCCTTTCGATTTTGTAACCGTCGCCAATTTGAATTTCGAAATTCCAGATTTTCGTCAGCAATTTGTTGCAACAACTTTATCTCCGGAAAGATAGACATAATTAGGTAATAAATAATCTGTTGTAACAACTTTGTCTATGGATAAATAGACTTAATTCGGTAGTAAACAATTTGTTGCAACAATATTTCTGAGTACAAGTGTTGATTATGTTTTATTTTTCCAACTTGATTTCTTTTTTTGTATTTTACAAAGAAATATCATAATCTTATATTTAAAACCTAAATTATATCAGAATATAATTTAAACCCTATTTTACTTGATTCCATGATGATTTATTACTTATATAGGATGAAAACTTGTAAATAAAATGATGAAATAACTTCTTTTTGAGAAGTTATCATAGGCTTCCTCATTTTCTGAGCTCGACTCACTTGAGTCACTACCGCTGAGAGTCTTGGACTTCTTAGCGACGAAGCTCTTTTCTTCTTTTCTCTTGCCCTTGAAGGATCTCTTCTTCTCTTTTTTGGAGCCTTCCTTCTTCTTGCACGGGCACTCTGCAATCATGTGACATGGCTTATTACAACAATAACAAACAACGTCAGAGGAAAAGTGTTTGTTCGATTTAGATTTATACCGATCCTCTTTGTTGTAGCTTTTCTTAGCTCGATCACAGTCACGATGTGCTCTCCTGAAATCAGATGAGGATGACTGATTTCTCATCTGCCTCCTCTTGCTCAGCAATTTTTTGAACTATTTGGATATAAGGGAGAACTCTCCAACAGATAGCTCGGACCCTGACGTGTTTGGCTCAGAGTCTTTAGGAGTATCTAAAGCTCGTGTCCTTGCGGGTGACACAGCTCTAGATTTTCTTGAACCTTCTGCCTTCAGAGCAACTGACTTGTCTCTGCTTGAAGTTTTGCTGCTTTGCTCCCCCTTCTTTCTGGTGTTCATTTAAAGCTTGTAGGAGAGAAGCTTTCTAAACAGGTTCTGGGGGTCAATCTCCGGCAGATTCTCAAACTCCATAATGGCTACAACTTTTGTGTCCCATGCCTTTGTTAAGGATCTGAGGAACTTGTCGTTCAGATCACCATTAGTGAAGATGCGGTCGTAGTTTCTGAGTCCATTCACAATCTTGGAGAACTTCTCGAAGCAATCAACAATACTATCATTTGCATCTTGCTTGAAGGCTTTGTACTCTTGGTTCATCAGCGATTTGCGATCGTATCTCACTTCTTTTATACCTTCTATGAGAACAACAAGACAGTCCCAGATCTCCTTGGAAGATTTACAGTGGAATAAGTTCGGAAGCATTGAGTCATCCACTGCACTAGCTATAATGTTCTTTGCCTTATAGTCCAGGGAGACTAGGGTAATTTCATCTTTAGTGAGATCCAACATCTTCTTGGGGATCATGATGACCGGATTCATAGCTGAGGCTTGTGTAGGTATGTGCAGTCCTTCTTTCACAATCTGGAATATTCTTAGATCAGCATCTTCCATGAAGAACCTTACTCGTTCTTTCCATATGGGAAAGTTTTCTTTTATGCACACTAGTAGCTTCATAGAAGACATATCTTTACTTATGTCCATGGTTACTAAGCGGAATCTCTTAAAGATAGATCTGGGATCTTGTTCAAGGTGTTAACCTTATATTAAACAAAATACCCCTCTGATACCAATTGAAAGTATCTAGTGTCTACCTAAATCACCTAGCGGGGGGTGAATAGGTGATGTCTGTGTATTTTCGCGGAATAAAAATTACTTTAAAAATTAAGCACACAAACACCGAGATTTATAGTGGTTCCCCGAGAGTGGTACGTCCACTTTCCCGCGTCGCCTATCTACCACGAAGGGCTAGATTCGGCTACTTCATCTTTCTCATATTTCAACAAATCTTACACCTCGGAGCCGCAACTCCTACCGCTCGGAGATGACGCTCCTACCACTCGGAGAACAACCTCTCCTACAACTCGATCCACAAACAGATATACAACTCGATCCATAATCCGGATATACAACTCGATCCACAATCCGGATCTACAAATCGGAGAAAAATCTCCTATAAAAGTAAATGAATATACAAGAGACTAAAGAATACAAGTCTTCGCTCCGACGTTCTTCGAAAAGGTAGATCTTGAAATTTGGAGAACTCGAAAAATTGAAATATTGGAGATCTTGAATCTTGAACCTTCAATCGTCTATATTTGGAGGAATAAGAATCTTCAGATGATAGCAATCCAAACATCGAGATCGATGAAGATTGGATCTTGCAACGCTTGCTGTAGTCGGCCGATCGGGATGTCGCATATCGCACAGAGGTCGATGGTTTACCGATTTGGAAAAATTTCTCGATTTGAATTGGAGAGCAATTTAGCACGATAGCAAGATTAGGAAGATAAGAAATCAACTCTAAATATATATAGCCATAAACAATCATAACGACTATAAAGGATTTTCCAAAATCGAAAAGCTCGAAATTTACTGTACATGGCCGCCGCAACCCGAGACTGGATTTTGAATTTTATCGGAAAATGACCTAAGTCAAATTCGTCGAGTATCGCCTAGTATCAATAGTATACTCACTGATTGGTAAATGATATTCGACGAAAATGCCTTGGTAAAAATCAGCTCAGGCCAGCCAAGCACTTAACGCCAAAGTAGAGATCATACTCGATGAATTCGACGAGTATCGGCTGGTATACTCGATGAATTCGACGAGTATCGGCTATCTCACTCGACGCACTCGACGCGTGGCCAAATGATATATGGCGAATGAGACTTAGAAAATACAGAGAAGTGGAGTCGAATGGACTCGACAAATTCGGCGTGTATCGTCTAGTATATTCGATGAATTCGACGAGTATCGTTAGATATATTCGACGAATTCAACGAGTATTGTTAGATACATTCGACGAGTATACACGATGATACTCGACGAATTTTACTTAGCCGATTTTACTTGGTGGATTTTCCAATTCTCAGAGAAATTACCCTAAGTATAGATGAAGATTTCGACAAGTGTAGGTAGGTATACATGATGAATTCGACGAGTATCAACGAGTATACTCGACTAATTCGACGAGTATTCCTTACCATACTCGACGAATTTTACTTAGGTAAATTTCTGTCCTTCTAAATCCAAGCCTATATCCTTCCTTGATCCTTCTCCTGTACTTAGGATAGATGTACACCCCAATAGAGATATTACATGTGAGCCAACACATTAGTCTACATAATGAGGGATTACATTGTATAGTCCTGTTTTTACTGACCCACTGTAACCTGACATTGGTGTGTACTTAGCAATATAAACCTGCAAGTACATAACTCAAATAGCAGCATCAAATACAACCTCAATTCATCTTAGCTTGACGGGACCCTTCTTCAAATCAGGGTTATTGTGGATGCAATACCCAACATAACTCCCTAGTGAACTTGTACTATGAGATAGACAATCCATCTTCAGTCTGCCTTACTTGGAGGCCCAAGAAGTACTTAAGATCACCCATACTTCTCATCTCAAACTTCCTTTGCATAAGTTTGGCAAACTTCTTGCAAAAGTTATCATCAGTAGACCCAAATATTATGTCATCTACATAAATTTGTACTAGGATTATCTTGCCCTTAGATTCCCTTAGGAATAAAGTTTTGTCTATCTTCCCCCTTGAGAATCTGTTCTCAATGAGGAAGCTAGATAGGGTTTCATACCATGCCCTAGGGGCTTGCTTCAACCCATATAAAGCTTTCTTAAGTCTATAAATATAATCAGGGGAGTTAGGATTAACAAAACCTGATGGCTTCTCAACATAGACTTCTTCCCTTAAGTCATCATTCAGTAAGGTTGACTTCACATCCATCTGGTAGACTTTGAATCCCTTGTGTGCAACATATGTAAGGAATAGTCTGAAGGCTTCTAGCCTAGCAACTGGGGTAAAGGTTTGATCAAAATCAATACCTTCTTCTTGTCTATATCCTTTAGTCAACATCCTAGCTTTGTTCTTGTTTATAATGCCATTTTAATCAAGCTTATTCCTATAGATCCACTTGGTTCCAATGACATTATGTCCTTGTAGTCTAGGAACCAGCTTCCAGATCTTACACATGATGAACTGGTTCAGTTCTTCTTGCATTGCTATAATCCAGAACTGATCTATGTTGGCCTCTTCAAATATTTTGGGCTCAACTTGTGACATGAAGCTTGAATACATGGCTGTGTTGAGACTTGAGACTTCTGCTCCTAGTTATAACTCCTTGGTTAGAATCACCAATTATCTGGTGTATGGTATGATCTTTTAGATGTCTGGCAGCTGGAGGCATTCTTCCATTAGCATCTTGAGCTTTAGTGGCTGGAGCATATTGATCTTCATCCACATCATGTGAGCTTAACCTTCTTCTGGTATACACACTCCTTTATCTTTATCTTGGACAATTGGTGCAGCATCCTTGATGGTTAGCTTGTCCATCATCTGCTATATACCTGCAGGTCTAGATGAGGAGCTTAGTAGGTCATTGTTAATCAGAGTAGACTCATCAAATACTACATTAACAGACTCTTCTACAACTTGATTTTTCAAGTTATAGATCATATAGGACTTGCTATGATTGTTGTACCCAACAAATATCTCATTATAGAAAATGGCAGCAAACTTAGTCCCGTAAGACTTACCATTATTGAGCACATAACATTTGCTACTAAAGATCCTGAAATTAGCCAAGTTTGGTTTTTTGCCCTTTATGATCTCATAGGGAGTCTTCTTGTGGCTCTTGATGATAGAAGCTCTATTTAGGACATGACATGTATTATTTACTGCCTCAGCCCAGAAATATTCTGGGAGAGATGTGTCACTTACAAGAGTCCTGCCAGCTTCTACGAGAGTTCTATTTTGCCTCTCAACTATCCCATTTTACCAGGGTGTCCCTGGAGAAGAAAATTCTTGATGAATCCCTTGCTCTTCACAGAACCTTGTTATGCCTTCAGACTGAAATTCAGTCCCATGGTCACTTCTAATTCTGACCACAGTTCTGACTAATTCATTTTGAACTTGCTTGACAAAGGTCTTGAAGATATCAAGGGTTTCAGACTTTTTCTTAAGAAAGAAAACCCAAGAAAATCTAGAGAAGTCATCAACAACCACAAGGGTATAGACTTTCCTACCTAGAATATGAATAGGAATAGGACCAAACAAGTCCATATACAGGAAGTATAAGCACCTTATAGAATCTTTGGTCCCAATACTTTTGAAGAAAGCTTTGGTCTGATTGCCCTTTTGGCATGGAGAACAAATACCTTCCTTGGTGCATTTCATATTTGGACCATTTAATACAAACTCTTCACTAAAGAGCTTACCAATGGTCTTATAGTTCAAATGAGCTAGTCTCTTATGCCATTGTACACTGTATGAGACTTTCTCATTTGTAACTAGACATATAGGGGAGTCTTGACTTAAACATAGAAAGTTTAGACAATAAATATTTCCACTCCTAGTGCCTATCAAGATGACCTCTTAATTTGGCACTCAACCTTGTGGAATGCAATGACATAGCCAAGATCACAGAGTTGGCTTATGCTTATCAGGTTGTGTTGCAACCCTTCAACATAAGCCACTTTTGAGATGGAGACTATACCATTGGTAATCTTACCATAGCCTTTGGTGACTCCTTTGTCTGAACCACCAAAGATTATTTTGGGTCCATCCTTCACTAGAATGTACTCCTTCAGCTTGCTCCTTGTTCCATTCATGTGCCAGGAACATCCACTGTCCAAGTACCATATAGGGGTATGGGCACTTGGACTATCCTGCAAATACAATTTAATTTACCTTAGGACCCCAATTTTTATTGGGTCCTTGGTTCTGGTTAGCCTGAAAATGAACTTGTCTTCCTGCAGATTTTCTGACAGGAAGATTACCACTAGCTCTGGGCATATTTGGATTGTGCCAGCAATCTAAGGAAAAATGACCCACTTTGCCACAGCACCAACACTCATGTATATTGTATCTTCTTTTTTGAACAGGTCTGGCAGATAGGCTGACAGTAGCTTTCTGTTCAGAAGGAAGAGCAGCAGCCTTCTTCAAGTTCCTTTCAGCAAGGATCTAACTGAAAGTGAGTCTTCTAGTAGATGTACTTGGCTTGCTCTGAATGCCATTAATAGCAGTCTTCTTTGCAGAGGACATGATATTAATAACATCAGAGATAGCCAAATCAGGCTTACTGATAGACTTACTCTTGGTCTAAATCTTTGCTGGATGGTCGTGAGAGTTGGCCACTGCCATATTATTGAGTGTGGGGGCTAGTGCACCCAATACAAATGGTCCATGATGGGCCATTTGAATTTCCTCATGAGGAGCCTTAAAAGAACTCATCCCCTTATTATATCTTTCACTATAGTTGTGAACATTTTTGTTTACACTTGTGGATCTTCCATTCACCCAGTGACCATAGATACTCTCTTGGTCATACCTGTTTGATGGTAACATCACTTTCTTAAAAGGGATGGGAGGCTTTGATGCCAGGGGCTAAATTAGAACTTTGCCTTTCCCTTTGGGATGGGCAACTCTAGTGTTACCTTTGAATCTCAAACCCCTCTTATCCCTTTGAGAGGTAAAGGAGTCTATCAAGGGCAACACTGATTTAGGCTTACAGAAACTAGCCACAATTCTTTTCTCCCTCTGCAATTTCTCTTCAAGATCTATAATGATCTTGTTCTTGTAGCTGATGGTACCAATCTGAATGATTGTAATGTTCTTCAGTTGGCTTACTTCCCTCATTTTCTAATCCAGCAAAGATGCTGACTCAGACTGCAGAGAAGCAGCTAGCTGAAGGGAGGTGATCTTCTCGGCTTACTTATTGGCAAACTTCTTGCTTATTTTCAAAGCATCCAGAAGGGCACCATACTTGTCAATCAATTGATTGACATCTTCTCCAGATTCAGATTCATCTTCATCACAGGATGAAGATGCTTCAAAATTAGGACTAGTCTCATGCCTAGTCTCAGATGAGGGGCTAGATAGAGAATGTATCTTGTTTGGACCAGGCTGATCCTAATTGGAATCTTCATCTGACATGACAATTAGCCCATAATAGCTATTTGCATCTTCATCGTCATCATCCTCCTCTGGTTCCCTGTCTGAATATGATAGAGGGGCCCTAATACCTATCCTAGCAGTAAGATAGTTTTCAGCTTCTTCAGCAGCAAATAGCCCTATGTAGGCTTCTTCTTCTACAAAATCAGAAGATACAGAGTCAGACTGACTCCAACTCTTCTCAATATTTGTAATGAAGGTCTTTTCTTTATTGCCCTTGTGATAGTAGAGCTTCTTCTCACCAGACTCTTTTCTCTTGACTGGGCAGTCATCAATTACATGCCCAGGTTTGTTGCAGCAATATCAAACAAATTTAGAAGAAACTTATTTACTGGGTTTGGATTCATACATGTCCCCCTTAGAGTATTTTTTCTCAGTCTTCTAGTGATGAGAGGATGAGGAAGGTCTGCTCCTCCACTGCTTCCTCTTTATCATCTTCTGAAACTACCTAGAGATGGTAGCAAATTCTCCATCAGACATGTTGTTGTCTGATGTGCTTAGCTTTATGCTATCTGATTCAGCAGGCCTCCTTAGGGGAGAGTCAATCCTCTCCTTGCTCTTCTTAGAGCTCTCTACTTTGAAGGAAATAGTCTTTTCCTTGGCCTAAGATCTACTGATGGTCTCCTCCTCCTTCCTAATAGATAGATGCATCTCATATAGAGCAGCTTCACAAATAGTGTGTGAGGGGGAGTATCAGAAAGCTTCGCCACCTCTCTGATAACACAAATATTTGTGTCCCAGTCTCTAGTTAGAGATCTAAGGAACTTGTCATTAAGCTCGTAGTTGCTGAAGACCCTCCCATAGGTCCTCAGCTCATTCATAATTCTGAAGAATTTCTCATAGCAATGTTCTATGTTATCCTTCTTGTTCTGTCTGAAGGCTTCATACTCTTGGTTGAGCAGGGTTTTTTTGTCATCCCTGACTTCCACAGTGTCATCCATGTAGACAACCAAGGTATCCCACATCTCTTTTGATGTCTTACAATGGACCAGATTCTGGAATGTAGAATCATCTATGCCACTCACTATTATATTTTGTGCCCTCTTGTCCATGGTAGCTAATATGACCTCATCCTTGGTCATTTTAGAGTACTTCTTGGGAGTCTTGACAGTAGGATCCAGAGCTGAAACCTTCAAGGGAATGAAGGGTCCCTCTTGAAAAGTTATAAAGATTCTTGGGTCAGATGCCTCTATAAACAGTCTGACCCTCTCCTTCCAAATCCCAAAGCTCTCCTTCCTACAGATAAGATGTTTCATTGAGCTCAATTCCTTATGGTTCTCTCCTGAACCCATAAGGATAAACTTATGCTACTCTTGGATATCTACTCAGACTGTTAAGTCCTTTTTGATTAACCTCCCTCTGATACCACTTGATAGTCTTTAGTTTCAAGAGTAGCTAATATAACACCCCAAGATTTCTAAAGCAAGAAAGAGACTTCTGGGAGATACCGCCCGACGGTAGTGTTAATGCTGTCAGTAGCTCCGGGATATTTCGGTCAGAGGCGTTGAGAGCATCAAGAGCGTTGAGTGTACTCAACTATCGTCGAGTGCTATTGAGCGGCAATAGCGGGATAACACGCGGCGATAGCAGGCGTCGAGTGTATACTTTGAATACTCAGAGGCATTGAGAGTGTCGAGAGCATTGAGTCAAGCTACCGCCCGGCGGTAGTAATATAACTGGCGGTAGTAGGGTCAATTTAATTGACAGAGATCTCGGGTTGTTACCGCGCGGCGGTGGCAGGTATCATGCGGCGATAGCGTTGGCAGTCGTGTCGTAACCGATGCAAAGTAACGCATGGTGTTAGTTACCTATCGCGTGACGATAGCGATTCCATAACCGTGTGGCCACGTGTCAGCCTGTGATTGTAGGGCCTAGGCGGTTGCCCATGAAACGAGGCGTTGAATGGCCATTTCACTTCCTTTTCATTTGGAGTTGATAATTTGTCCTGATCATTTAGAGGAGGAGCAGCAGCGCCGGAAAGGAGATTTCTCTGCCGTGTGAGATTCAGAGCTCGGATTTGCAAGGCGAGTTCGGATCAATGGAGGCAAAGCCAAAACGGTCGATTCCAACCGTTTAGATTTACTCCCATGGCGCCAAAGCGGATTCCTAGGGTAACGATCCTCTTCCTTGTACATGTGAAGTCCTTCATTTTGGCATTTTAGGGAAGACGCTCTACGAGCAAATGGATGTGGAATCGAAGTACGGAATAGGCATACTGTGTGAAGCCCATCCGGACGGGTTGGTCTGGATTGGTGATGGTTGTACGCTTTGTATGTCGGAGAAGACTCTGTGGTAATCATGTAGATTTTAGAGTCGCGGGGTGTGCAGATGGATGTAGTGAGAGTATTGGAGGTAGTATCCAGGAAAACACCCGAAAAGGGGAAGTGATGGGTCCATTGATCCCAATGGCCCTGATTTGATGATGTCAAACAGGTCAATGAGATAGACATAGTTGTATTTGATGTATGTTTAAGTTCATACATACAGGTTGGTCTTTGTCACAAAGGTTGGACATATAGTTCACGAGACAATGACAGGTGGACTCAAAGTGGTAGGCTGGAAATTCAGAAAAATGCTTAAGTCCAGAAGCGTAGAGTGAGGCAAGCTCACTCAATGCCATACAACTAATAGTGATGAGAGAAGGCGGGCAGTCAAAGCTTACAGTATTGCAAAGGCAGAAATATGGCTAAGTCCACAGGCATTGAGTGAGCTCAACTCACTCAACGCCATATGACTAGAATCGTTGAGTCAAGGATATCATGTCAAAGCCTAAGCAGCGGGAGACAGAAAATCGACTAAGTCCAGAAGCATTGAGTGAAGCTTCATCACTCAATGCCATACTGAGTCTGTCAACGCCAAAGTATAAGGAGACAGAAAATTCGACTAAGTACAGAAGCATTGAGTGAAGTTCACTCAGTCAACGCCAAGTCAAAAGGCTTTGAGTCTAGTCTTCTTGTGAAGAAACAAGAATTCGACTAAGTCCAGAATCGTTGAGTGAAGCAAGTTCACTCAACACACTCAACGCCAAACTTCAGCATGAAGGCAAGATTGCAAAAAATCAGGCTAAGTATAAAACCATTGAGTGAAGCTTATACACTCAACTCTCTCAATGCTTTTTAGCAGAAAGGGCAGATGAATATGTCTAAGGCAAATAGCGTTGAGTGAGGTATATACACTCAACGCACGCAATGCCAGATTCCAGCGCAAAGGCAAATAGTGTTGAGTGAGGCCAGCTCACTCAACGCCATCAGGTAGAAAACTGAAGAATGTGCTAAAGGGAAATAACGTTGAGTGAGGTCAACACAATCAATGCCTAGCAGAGCTTAACAAAATTCTAAGTCCAGAATCATTGAGTATTGCTTATCCACTGTTTGTCAAGCTGGTCTTTGCTTTCGTCGAACTGAGTTTAGAATTCGTCGAACTCAGTCTTTACTTGTTCGTCGAACTGAAGATTTCTGGAATGATGGTTGATTTCGTCGAGCTGAGTTTTGCTTTCATCGAACTAAGTTCAGATTTCGTCGAACTCAGTTTTTACTAGTTCGTCGAACTAAGGATTTATGGAATAATGCTTTAATTTGCCTAAGTCCAGATTGGTGCTTACTTTAGCAAAGTCAACAAGTTAATGAATTGTAGATTCATTATTTAATTGCTGTAAATCGACCTTAATGTCACCGTCAGTCTACAGTGAATCTCAATTTGATTAAGCTGAGGTTTTAACCGCCGTTAAAACTGGGACATGCGTCAATCATCCCGCAAATCGACGGGACTACAAATAGCAGCTGAGATCAAGATCAAATTAACTTTTTAACTTGGTTATTAACTTCTCTGGTATTAAAAAAAGACGAGAAACGGAAGTTCGTCGTCTTCATCCGCCATTGTTACAGAGTCAAGATCTTCAAATTGAAAATCTGAAGGTGTTCTGAGTTCGCTGGGGCATTCAACATCTACTACAATAAGTACAGAGTATATCTCTGAGGAAGACGAATCAGTCTAGGCGAGCCCTAGCTAAAGATTTCTTCACGATCCAAGCCGAGCCAAATTTGAAGATCATTCTCTGGATCTTTGAAAAAGAAGAAGATAGGGTTGATATCTGCTCAGTCCAGATCGAGATTGATTCCTGAAGAAGAAGAAGCAGAGTTTTCTGCAAGTCTCTTCCAGAACAAGCCGGGCTTCAATTTAAGATTTCTTTCTCATCTTATTGCTGCGAAGACGAAGAAAGGGCTGATATCTGCTCAGTACAGGAAGATTGACACAGAGAACTTTCTCTGGTGTCAGATTATTTCATCTTTTGTACATTTACTATAAGATTAATTTTGGATCTGAGGGTAGGGTTCTTTAGAGAATCTGAGTGTAGGCATGTGCTATAAAGGCCAAGGTAAGATCTGTTGGAGATCTGAGTGTAAGATCCATTCTGGGATCTGAGAGTAGAATTTTTGATAGAATCTGAGTGGTAAGGCTTAGTGCCTGAGTGTAAGCATGTATTATAAAGGACGAGGTAGGATCCAGTTGGGATCTGAGTGCTAGGGCTTGCTCCCGAGTTGTAGGTCTTGGATAAGACTGAGTGATCCTGCGGGATTTTGCTGTAAGCTCTGAAGGACTCGAGTAATTGGTGAAGAGCCTTGTCTAACACGTTGTTAGAAAGGCAGAGAGGGACAGTGGACGTACCCAAGATTGGAGAACCACTATAAATTTTTGAGTCATCTGTGATTGTTCTTGAAAGAACAAATCGATTAATCACTAAGCACAAGGAATCAGAAATAAATCAGAGCATTTAAAAAGAAAGCCAAAAACCTATTCACCCCCCCCCCTCTAGGTACTTTGTTGACCTTGAAATCAAGACTTTCAAGTGGTATCAGAGGGAGGTTACTCGTTAAAGACTCAATAGTCTGAGTAGATCTCCAAGGTCAGCACATAAAGATAGTCCTTATGGGTTCAAGAGTGAACTATAAGGAGCTAGGGGCTATGAAGCTTCCTATCTGTAGGAAGGAAGGGTTTGGCATATGGAAGGAGTGGGTTAGGTTGTTTATGGAGGCAGCTGACCCTAGAATTTTTATAACTGTCCAAGAAGGACCCGTCATCCCCATAAAGGTCTCTGCAAGTATACAGACTCCAAAGAGTTATGCAGAAATGATTGAAGATGAAATCATCTTGGCAGCTATGGACAAGAGAGCACAACAGATCATAGGAAGTGCCATGGATGACTCTCCCTTCAAGAGTTTAGTCCACTGCCAGACAGCCAAAGAGATGTGGTATTCTCTTATTGTCTATATGGAAGGGAGAGAGAAAGTCAGTCTTTCAGAGAATGATTCAGAGTCTGAAGATGAAGATGAAGCCTACATTGGGCTATTCACTACTAAATAAGAAGCTGTAGAGGCAGATTTCTTAGAGATGTTGGCTGCTATTGCTGGAGAAGCTGATGATGTTATCAGGTCTAAAGAAGGAGAAGAATATAGCCATTGCCTTGGGCTGATGTCTTTGACTGAGGAAGGACCCAGCCAGGAGCAGCCTGGTCCAAGAAAAGTACATTCTCTACCCTCTATGTCAGATTATGTGACAGGTCCAGAATCAGAGGCATCTATATCAATAGATGAAGATGGCTCTGAATCTGAAGGAGGCGACAATCAATTGATTGATGACTATGGTGAACTCCTACAAGCACTGAAGAGAAGCAGGCTCCTGGAAAAAAAGCAGGCTAAGGAGATTGCCTCTCTACAGCTGACTGCTTCAAAGTCAGCAAACATGCTGAATCTGAAGATGAAAGAAGTCAGCAAGCTGAAAAACATCACTATTATTCAGATGGGCACAATAACCTTCAAGAATGACCACATCAGGAATCTTGAAGGTAAACTCCAAAAGGAGAAGGAGCTAGTGGCTATGTTTTCAAAGCCAAGTTCTATATTACCTTTGATAGATTCCTTCTCCTCCCAAAAGGGTAATAAGGGGGAGGCTTCAAAGGGAACACTAGAGCTGCCAAT
The DNA here is from genome assembly GCA_039513925.1 of Platanthera zijinensis. NCBI lineage: Eukaryota > Viridiplantae > Streptophyta > Magnoliopsida > Asparagales > Orchidaceae > Platanthera > Platanthera zijinensis. Next base: position 4,344,175 of record CM077089.1, read on the forward strand.
TCCAAAAGGAAGGGCAAAGCTCCAGTGCAGCCACTAGCCTCCAAGCCTCCTATTCCTTTCAGGAGAGTGCTTCTATCATCTAACAGGTATGACCAAGAGAGCATTTATGGTCACTGGGAGAATGGTGGTAGGAATGACAATGGTGCTAGTGCCTACAAAGCAGCCCATGAAAAAATCCAAATGGCCCATCTTGGACCATTTGTGTTTGGTGTACCAGCCCCAACACTCGAGAATAAGGCTGCATCCCTTTCTCATAATCTGCCAGTCCATAATCAAACCAAAGAAAAGTCTGTTAGCAAACCAGACTTAGGCATATCTGAAGCCATCAAGAGCATGCACTCTGAAAAGAAGGCAACTGCTGATAGGGTCCAAGATATCCCAAGTACCTCTGCTGCCAGACATATCCCAAATCAGGCTGTGGCTGGAAGACATAAGAAAAAGGTTGTTGCTGTACCTGCTGGACTAAGAGCTGCTGCAAGCAATGCTATTAAACCAGCCCTTAAAAGAAGGTACAACATCTATGAGTGCTGGTGCTATGGCAAAGTGGGCCACTATGCCATTGATTGCTGGCACAATAATAGTGTCCAGAGAATTAATGTCAGCTTACCTGTCAAAAGAGTTGTAGGCAGGCATGTTCATTTTCAGTCTAACATGCACCTATGACCCAATAAGAATTGGGGTCCTAAGGTTAGATGATCTATTTTTTGCAAGTAAGTCTAAGTTTTCATACCCCTATATAGTACTTGGACAGTGGATGTTCCAGGCACATGACTAGAACAAGGAGCATGCTGAAGGAATTCAATCCAGTAGAGAATGGACCCAAAATCATCTTTGGTGGTTCAGAAATGGGAGTAACCAAAGGATTTGGTAAGATATCAAATGACATAATCACTATCACACAAGTAGCTTATGTGAAAGGTTTGCAACACAACCTGATAAGCATAAGCCAACTATGTGATCTTGGCTATGACATTTTTTCCTCAAGGATGAGTGCCAAATTAGGAGGTCAAGTGACCAAGGGGTCATCTTGACAACCACTAGGAGAGGAAATGTTTATTTTCTAAATTTTGTTTGTGAAAGTAAGGACTCTTCTATATGCCTAGTTGTAAATGAGAAAGCCTCTCATTGTGTCCAATGGCACAAGAGGCTAGCTCACCTGAATTACAAGACCATAGGCAAACTCTTTAGTGAAGAGTTAGTGAGAAATGGACCTAAGGTAAAATGCACCAAGGAGGGTATCTGTTCTGCATGCCAAAAGGGCAAGCAGACCAAGACCTCCTTCAAGTGCCTTGGTACCAAAGACTCAGTGAGGTGTTTATACCTCCTGCATGTGGATATACTTGGTCCTATGTCAGTTCATAGTCTAGGTAGGAAAGTCTACACCCTTGTAGTTGTTGATGACTTTTCAAAATTTGCTCGGGTGTTCTTCCTAAGGAAGAAATCTGAAACCCCTGATGTCTTCCAAACATTTGTTAAGCAAATTCAGAATGAATTTAACAGTACTATGGTCAAAATCAGAAGTGACTATGAGACTGAGTTTCAGTCTGAGTGCATGATAAGGTTCTGTGAAGAGTATGGATTCATCAAGAGTTCTCCTCTCTTAGAACACCCCAGTAAAATGGAAATTGCTGAGAGGAAAAATAGAACCCTCATAGAGGCTGGTAGGACCTTGTTAAGTGACGCATCTCTCCCAGAATATTTCTGGGCTGAGGCAATAAGCATTACATGTCATGTCCTCAACAGGGCTTCCATCACCAAAAGCCACAAGAAGACTCCCTATGAGATTCTGAAAGGCAGAAAACCAAACTTATCCTACTTCATGATTTTTGGTAGCAAGTGCTATGTACTGAACCAGGTAAGCCCTATGTGACTAAGTTTGCTGCCAAGTCTCGAGAAGGGATATTTGATGGGTACAACAACAATAGTAGGGCATATCGGATCTACAACTTGACAAGTCAAGTTGTAGAAGAATCAGTCCATATTGTCTTTGATGAGTCAAACCTGATTAACTGTGAGCTGCCTAGATCCTCTTCTAACTCTGCAGGTTTAAAGGAGATGATGGACAAGCTTACCATCAGGGAAGGTGATCCAGCAGTACAAGAAAAGAAAGAAAAGAGGTGCTGTCAAGGGGGAGCTCAAGACTCACAAGTTGAGGATGAATAACAGCCGGCTGAAGACAATGAAGTTCAGCTAGCTAAGGACAATGAAGAATAGTAAGCTGAAGCAAGATTACCTCCAGTTGAGAGACATCTGAGGGACCATCCAACACACTAAATCATTGGTAATGCAAGACATGGAGTCCAGACAAGAAGCAAGAGCATAAACACAGCTCTCTGTTCAAGCTTCCTATCTCAAATAGAGCCCAAGAAGCTTGAAGAGGCTATCAAAGACCCTTTCTGTATTGGAGCAATGCAGGAAGAGCTGAACCAGTTCAAGAGGTGTCTAGAAGCTAGTTCCCAGACCTAAGGGACATAATATTATAGGAACTAAGTGGGTCTACAGGAACAAGTTAAATGAGAATGACATTATTGTCAAGAACAAGGCTAGATTAGTGGCAAAAGGATATAAGCAAGAAGAAGGAATAGACTTCGACCAGACTTTTGCCCTAGTAGCCAAGCTGGAAGCAATAAGGCTATTCCTTGCATTTCCTGCCTATCAAGGATTCAAAGTCTACCAGATGGATGCGAAGTCATCATTCCTGAATGGGGACTTAAAAGAGAAAGTATATGTGGATCAACCACCAGGTTTTGTAGACCCTTACCTTCCTGATTTTGTTTATAGGCTTAGCAAAGCTCTATATGGGTTGAAGCAAGCCCCTAGATCATGGTATGAAACATTGTCTAATTTCCTCATTGAGAACCAATTCTCAAGGGGGAAAATAGATAAGACCCTATTCCTAAGGGAATATAAGGACAAGATCATCCTAGTCCAGATATATGTCGATGACATTATCTTTGGATCTACTGAGAATAACCTATGCAGGAAGTTTGCTAAACTTATGCAAGGTAAGTTTGAGATGAGCAGCATGGGTGAGCTTAAGTTATTCTTGGGACTCTAAGGAAGACAGACGGATGATGGATTGTCCATATCCCAGTCAAAGTTCACTAGAGAGTTGATTAAGAAATATGGTATGGAGAATGCCTCTACCATGAGAACTCCCATGGGTCAAGTATGCCTATAGGCAAAGATGAGGTAGGGAAACTTGTTGATGAGTCTTTGTATAGAGGGATAATTGGCTCCCTTCTATACTTGACTGCTATTAGGCCTGACATCATGTATGTTACATGTGTCTGTGCTAGCTATCAGGCCTGCCCTAAAGAATCTCATTATTCTGCTGCAAAAAGAATTTTAAGGTATCTTAAGGGCACACCAGATCTTGGTCTATGGTACCCTAGGAATAGAGATTTTGATCTAACAGGATTTTAAGATGCAGATTTTGCAGGCTACAAGGAAGATAGGAAAAGTACTACTGGTACATGTCAATTCCTAGGTGGAATACTAGTGTCATGGAGCAGTAAGAAGCAAACCAGTGTGGATATCTCAACTGCAGAGTCAGAGTACATTTCAGCAGGCAGCTACTGTGCTCGATTGTTGTGGATTCAGCATCAGCTTGAAGAATATAACATTAAGATAAATAGAACTCCTCTTTATTGTGATTCTACTAGTGCCATTTCTATTGTTGGGAATCTTGTCTCACATGGTAGGACTAAGCACATAGAAATTAAGTATCACTTATTAGGGAGCATGTGGAGAAAGAAGACATTAGCCTAGAGTTTGTCTCCACTGACAAGCAAGTGGCTGATATCTTCACTAAGCCACTAGATAAAGCCAAGTTCAACACCTTCAAAATTGAATTAGGTATGTTGAACTTAGAATAGCTTCAGGTACTCCCTAAGGTATTTTTTTGGTACATGCTTGTTCTTCTTGCAGGTGATGCAGACCTAGTGGAAAACAAGATGAGAGCAGATGCTCCTATTAAGGGAGAGCAAGTCCAGCAGCTGCAGGACTAAAAACAGCCATGTATAAGGGGCAAGTTGGCAGCTGCACTACTGGCTTCATCTACAATCAGCTAGGGGGAGAACATAAGGGGAGAGAAAGAACTGATGCTCCTACCTAACTATCTTAAGACATCAAAAAGGGGGAGAGATAGAAGAGATTGATCAAGTTCAAGTAATATCCAAGGGGGAGAGGCAATAGACAAGCTCAAGAAAGGATCAAGCTCCTTCATGGCAAAAAGACAGGGGGAGAAAGTCATTGGGAGAAGTGATTGATCAAGCAAGAAAGGATCAAGCTGAGAGGTAATCCTCTAAGGTAAAAATCTCACTGCAGCAATCCAGGGGGAGTAGGTAAAATTTCATCTTATTGAATTTAATAAGTTTTACTGCCTATGTGATGTGTATCTCATTGACTAAGGTAGTTGATCAATGGTTTTGACATCTTCAAATAGGGGGAGATTGTTGGTTCCATTGATCTCAATGACCCTGATTTGATGATGTCAAACAGGTCAATGAGATAGACATAGTTATATTTGATGTATGTTTAAGTTCATGCATACAGGTTGGTTTTTGTCACAATGGTTGGACATATAGTTCACGAGACAATGATAGTTGGACTCAAAGTGATAGGCTGGAAATTCAGAAAAATGCCTAAGTCTAGAAGCGTTGAGTGAGGCAAGCTCACTCAACACCATACAGCTAATAGTGCTGAGAGAAGGCGGACAGTCAAAGCTTACAGTATTGCAAAGACAGAAATATGGCTAAGTCCACAGGCATTGAGTGAGCTCAACTCACTCAACTCCATATGGCCAGAATTGTTGAGTCAAGGATATCTTGCCAAAGCCTAAGCAGTGGGAGACAGAAAATCGACTAAGTCCAGAAGCGTTGAGTGAAGCTTCATCACTCAACGCCATGCTGAGTCTGTCAATGCCAAAGTATAAGGAGACAGAAAATTTGACTAAGTACAGAAGCATTGAGTGAAGTTCACTCACTCAATGCCAAGTCAAAAGGCTTTGAGTCGAGTCTTCCTGTAAAGAAACAAGAATTCGGCTAAGTCCAGAATCGTTGAGTGAAGCAAGTTCACTCAATGCCAAACTTCAGCATGAAGGCAAGATTGCAGAAAATCAGGCTTAGTATAAAAGCGTTGAGTGAAGCTTATACACTCAACGCACTCAACGCTTTTTAGCAGAAAGGGCAGAAGAATATGGCTAAGGCAAATAGCGTCGAGTGAGGCATATACATTCAACGCACTCAATGCCAGATTCCAGTGCAAAGGCAAATAGCGTTGAGTGAGGCCAGCTCACTCAACGCCATCAGGTAGAAAGCTGAAGAATGTGCTAAAGGGAAATAACCTTGAGTGAGGTCAACACACTCAACGCCTAGCAGAGTTGAAAGAAAAATCTAAGTCTAAAATCGTTGAGTATTGCTTATCCACCGTTCATTGAGCTGAGCTTTGCTTTCGTCGAACTAAGTTCAGAGTTCGTCGAACTCAGTTTTTACTTGTTCGTCGAACTGAAGATTTTGGAATGATGGTTGATTTCGTCGAGCTGAGTTTTGCTTTCGTCGAACTAAGTTCAGAGTTCATCAAACTCAGTTTTTACTAGTTCGTTGAACTAAGGATTTCTGGAATGATGCTTGATTTTGTCTAAGTCCAGAATGATGCTGACGTCAGCAAAGTCAACAAGTCAACGAATTGTAGATTCGTTATTTAATTACTGCAAATCAACCTTAATGTCGTCGTCAGTCTACAGTGATTCTCAATTTGATTAAGCTGAGGTTTTAACCGCCGTTAAAACTGGGACACGTGTCAATCATCCCGCAAATCGACGGGATTACAAATAGTAGCTGAGATCGAGATCAGATTAACTTTTTAACTTGGTGATTAACTTCTCTGGTATTAAAAAAAAGACGAGAAGCGGAAGTTCATCATCTTCATCCGCTATTGTTACAGAGCCAAGATCTTCAAATTGAAAATCTGAAGGTGTTCTGAGTTCGCTGGGGCATTCAACATCTGCTACAGCAAGTACAGAGTATATCTCTAAGGAAGACGAATCAGTCTAGGCGAGCCCTAGCTGAAGATTTCTTCACGATCCAAGCCAAGCCAAATCTGAAGATCATTCTCTGGATCTTTGAAGAAGAAGAAGAAGATAGGATTGATATCTGCTCAGTCCAGATCAGGATTGATTCCTAAAACTAATTCGCCAGATTGGGCTACCATTGCAGAGTACATTAGGCACCTAAAATGTGTCGGATTGCGCCCAATGCTCCATTGGACCAAATGAACGGATTGCGCCATATCATTATAAGTTCGTTAGCAAAACATTAGTCCAGATAGGGCTGACCAGATATCATTCTCCTCCGCCGCCAGATCATTCTCCGTCACCGCTAGATCATTCTCCGTCGCCGCCAGCTAGTTGGTCATCGGGGCCAATGAAGCTTACACTCACGTTTTCCTTTTTAATGTGATCGTGAATGAAGTGGTGATGCACGTCAATATGTTTTGATATAGAATGGTGCACCAGATTATATGTCAAGTCTATGGCACTCTTATTGTCGCATCTAAGTGTAACATTCCTACACGTGAGGCCAAAGTCTTCTAATGTTTGAGACATCCATAGTGTCTGTGCGCAACATCTTCCTAAGGCGATATACTCGGCCTCAGTGGTGGAGAGAGCAACCTAGTTATGTTTGCGGCTTGACCAGGAGACTAGTGTCGGGCCTAGAAAATGGCATGTACCGCTTGTGCTCTTGCGATCAAGTGAACATCTGACATAGTCTGAGTCTAAGTACCCGTGAACTGTGAAATCAATGGTATATGGGTACCAGAGTCTAAGGTTCTGTGTTCCTATAAGGTACCTAAAAATATGCTTTACGACTTTCAAATGAGACTCTCTAGGGTCGGCTTGGTACCTAGCACACATACCTACCGCAAACGTGATATCTGGCCTAGAGGCACCCAAATATAACAATGATCATATCATACCTCTAAATACAGTCTGATCGACGAAAATGCCACTTTCATTTTTTCCTAATTTAAGAGATGCACTCATAGGAGTTTTGACTTGTTTCAGATTCTCAAACCCAAAACGCACAAGCATATCTTTAATATATTTTGATTGACTAATAAAAATCTCGTCTTTGCGTTGAGAAATCTGGAATCCTAGGAAATAGGTAAGTTCTCCTACTAGGCTCATTTCGAATTCAGATTTCATTAGAGTGACAATTTCTTCACACATCTTTTCATTCGTTGCCCCAAAAATGATATCGTCCACATAGATATGTAGTATAATTAGATCTGAATTCTTGGTCTTTACGAATAAGGTTGTGTCCGCACTACCCATCCTAAAGCCATGTTCTAAGATAAAAGTAGTGAGCCTATCGTACCAAGCACGGGGTGCCTGCTTCAATCCGTACAAGGCCTTCACCAACTTATATACATGGTTTGGGTAGGTGGCATTCATGAAACCGGGTGGTTGCTCGACATATACCTCTTCTTTAATATATCTGTTTAGAATGGCACTCTTAACGTCCATTTAATATAATCTAATTTGCTTATACCTAGCAAACGCTAAAAATATACGGATGGACTCAAGACGAGCAACTGGGGCAAAAGACTCTTCAAAATCCACACCCTCTATCTGAGAATACCCTTGAGCTACCAACCTGGCCTTGTTTCTTGTTATCCTAGACTCACCATCAAGTTTAATTTTGAAAACCCATTTTAATCCTATGACTGGATGGTTATCTAGACGTTCTACTAACACTCATACCTTACTTCGCTCGAATTGGCTCAGCTCCTCATCCATTGTCAAGAACCATGATTCATCTTTCAAGGCTTCTGAAATGTTCTTGGGTTCAATATCAGATAGAAAACACAGGTTTGAGAATGACTCATGAAGTGCAGACCGAGTTCTAACTCCATGAGATGGCTCTCCTATGACTAGATCTTGAGGATGTTGCTTTGAAAAAATTAAGTTACTAGGAGGCATATAACTTTGTTTAAGACTTTAAGTTTCACTCTCAATGATTCTCTCCTCACCTTCATTTCCTATCGGTACACTCTCTTCAACCTCCTCCTCATTCTCCTTAGGCTCATTAGTTGGGGAATTTTCATCGAAATGCACATGAGCCGACTCTTTAACCACTAAGGTCCTCTTATTGTAGATCCTATAGGCCCGACTCTTGCTCGAGTATCCTAAGAAGGTACCTAGATCAGATTTTTCGTCAAATTTTCCTAGATGATCCTTAGTGTTAATAATGTAGCACGGGAAACCAAACACCCTAAAGTATGATACTGAGGGTTACCTTTTGAAATACAGCTCGTATAGAGTTCACTTTAAAAGTGGGTGAAGCATGACTCGGTTCATCACGTATCTTGTCGTGTTAACCACTTCAGCCCAGAGAGATCGTGGTAAGCCGAACTCGGCGAGCATTGTGCGGGCTAATTCTTGAAGAGTGCGATTCTTTCTTTCTACAACCCCGTTCTGTTGAGGAGTGTGAGGGGCAAAGAATTCGTGTTTAATTCCTAAGGAGTCATACAAGTTTGAGAAGTCCTCATTCTCAAACTCTCCTCCATGATCCGATCTAATACATTTTATCTTTAGCTCCTTCTCATTTTGAATTCGCGTGCAGAGATTGGAGAATTCGCTAAAGATGTCAGATTTATTTGCTAGAAAGATTGCCCAACAATAACGTGAGTAATCATCTATGATAACAAAGGTGTATCGTTTTCCACCTAGACTACATGTACTTAGAGGTCCAAACAAGTCCATGTGAATCAGTTCGAGTGGTCTTGACGTGGAAACTTCAGTTTTGCTTTTGAAATAGGTTTTGACAAATTTGCCTTTTTGACAAGGAGCGCATAAGACATTTAAACTACCGCTTAAGTTGGGAAGTCCCCGAACAAGTTTATTTTTTGATAGTTTTACAATAAGCTTGCTACCAGTATATCCTAGTCTCCTATGTCAAATGTCTAATTCCTCATTCTTAGAAACTAGGCATTTTGAATTAGATACTGAAATATCATCAAAACTAACAATGTAAACATTATGATTTCTGTGAGCTACAAATAATACACTAGAATTTTTGGCATCAATAATTTTGTAAGTGTTTGTAAATGACTCAAATATGACATTTAGACCTTTATCACACAATTGGCTAATAGAGATAAGATTATGCTTAAGTCCATCTACAAACAAAACATTAGAAATAGAAAATGCCTTGTTACCTATAGTGCCGCTTCCAAGTATCCATCCTTTGTTGTTGTCCCCAAAGGTCACCATGCCACCCTTCTTCTCCAGGCTAAGGAACTTGTCCTTATCTCCCGTCATGTGCTTGGAGCAACCAGAGTCTAAGTACTACACGTTCTTCGTGTCCTTAGCCTTCCAACAGACCTAAAAAAAAGATGAGGGTAAAGTTCTGGTTACCCAAGTTGTCCCACCCATATGATAGGTAGAAGACTTTGGTAGCCAGACTTGCATATTTTTCTTGGCACATTTCCTCAAACATGAGACGGATGTGTGACCAAACTTATGACAGTTTGCACACAAGGTGTAAGCAGTAGATGCTGCCTTTATCGAGTTGCTCGAGCTCTTGCTTGAGGATGGGGATAGCCCTCCAGACCTCTTAACCTTATCTTTATATTTCTTAAAATTTGACTTAGGTTCAGAGTGATGGTGATTTCCACTCGGTGGTGATGTTGGACTCACATATCCTAATCCAAACTTCCCAGATCCATGACACTGTGCACCCAACAGCATATTTAAAGACTTTTGGCCTATTCCAAACTTTTGGATGACACATTTAAGATCATGGATTCTCGCATTTAGGGAGGTGTTTTCAATCACAAGCATCACACACTGATTGGAAAATTGTTTCTTGCCTTCCTCTACCTTGGCAAGTGACAAGTGAAGTCTCTTCTCCAAGATATTCTTTTCATTTATGTGACTATTTGTTCTCACTTACGAATTTGAGAGGCTTGCCTTTTGTTCTTCTATCGTTGTCATCAAGTGAGAGCACTCTAGACATTCGATCTTCTCTTTGCCAGTTCTAATTACTTCACTTTTCAATTTTTCTAAGTCCTTTTTGATTTTCTTATTCTCGGCTCTCAAGGACTTTTTCTCAGAAATAACGCTTTCTAATTTATCAACTAAATTTTCATAAATTTCAAGAAGTTCAGTATAAGTAGGTGGAGTTACCTCAGTGTCTCTCTAGACACTGGACTCATCGTCAGATTCTTCTTGATTCCTTCCCATGAGGGATAGATTTGCCTCGTCTTCACTGCCAGAGTTTGTGGTGCTTGACTCGCCAGATCCACCCTCATCCCACATAAGCGGATTCAGCACCTTCTTCGTCCCTTTGTGTTGTCATTCCTTTCCTTTTTCCTCCTTCTGGAGTTTTGGGCATTATCTCTTTAGGTGCCCAAGCTTGTGGCAGTGATAGCACTCCGACTGAGACTTCTCATCATCGCTTTCTGTCTCTTTCGATGGCTTGTTCCACCTTCTGTCTTCTCCAGCTCCTCTCTTCTGGAATTTCTTGAATTGTCACTGCTTCTTGGGATTCTTCATGAATTTTTTGTACTCCCGAACATAGAGGCTCTCCTCCTCATCTTACTCAGAATCTTCAGCAGCTTTTCTCTCCTTTGCGGCCTTCAACGCTAGTCCCTTCTTCTTTACTTCCCTGGGATATTCCTCTGCTTGAATCTTCAATTCAAGTTCGTGTGTCTTTAGATTGATAATGAGACTCTCTATCTCCAGGGTGTTGATCTCATGAGACTCAGCAATAGCTGTCACCTTCAGGTTGAAGCAAGGAGGCAAAGATCGCGGGATCTTCCTCATTAGGTCACCATTTAGAAAGTTATTTCCGAGAAATCTTGAAGTGTTGACGATCGTGGTAAAACGCGTGTACATGCTGTCCACATCCTCATCAATCTCCATTCGGAACTGTTCACATTCAGATTCGAGTCGGAACAACTTCGACTCCTTTACCTGTGAAGTACCTTCGTGAGTAAGCTCAAGAAGATGCCATATATCATAAGCAGTCTCGCAGTTACATATTCTATTAAATTAAGTTTTTCCCAAGGTGCAAAATAATGAGTTCATAGCCTTGGCATTATTCGTACATCTAAGCTTATCTGCGTCATCCCACTTATCACATGGTTTTTCTACGACAGTATCCCCAACCGTGACAGTGGGTGTAGTGTACTTTGACTCTATCATGTCCCATACGTCCATGCTATGAGTCATCAGAAATATTTTCATCCGAGTCTTCCAGTGGCTATAGTCACTCCCCATAAACAGTGGAGGTCTACTCACACCTTGACCCTCATTGAATGTGTGAACAGAGTTGTCCATCTTACTACAGGTTTTTAAGCCTTTGTGAAGTAACCTTCCTCTGATACCACTTGTTGGATCTCGTGACCAACCTTAGAGGGGAGGTGAATAAGTTTTTATACGTTAAATGGAATTTAAAATATTTTGACCCAGAAAATCGAGTTTTGGAAGCTATTGCGGGGCGTTAGGTAGCTAACACGCGGCGATAAGTCTCAAAGCTCGTTTTCCTGTGCGAATTTTCTCGTACACCACACAGAGAAATTCAAACTAACAATCACAGCAAACAACTGATGTAGTAGCGCAGAACACGAGTTTTATTGCAAGATTTAGATCAACAATTGTTCTAGACAATTATAGACTTGTGATCCCCGTGACGCCAAGGATCGAAGGCGGTGAGAAGACAAACTCTTGGGTTTTCCATACCGACCCTCTCTACGGACCGGTTGGCTCTCTTCTTTTCCCTCCAGGAAAAGTCTTCGAGCCGACTCTTCACCTCCACACAAGGAAGGGTCTTAGAGCCCCGCTAGATACTCCGATCTAGACATCCCGAACCCCGGGATGATTTACCGCGGAATCCTACCCGGATTCCGACGACCCTCACCAGTCGATTTTCCTCACCACAAGTATAAGAGAAAAGAAAAAGTACACGAGTAAAATATGTAAATAATCTAAAAATCGAAGTTCTCCCTCTTGACGACTTCTCCGTTGAGCAATCCACGACCGGTGCTTGAGATCTCTGTTTGCTAGCAACCGGTCGGTTCTTCGTAGTCGATGTAGATCTTGGATCGCTAGAGTTCTTTATTCACGAACGGGAGGGAGATGACTTTCTTCTTCTTCGACGGAGACTTCATGGAATGGAGCACAAGAAGGTGGCCGAACCATAGAATTCACGAACTCCCGTCTCTCTTCAGTCCTTGGATAAATGGGTATAGAAACCAAGGCGGCCTTTTATACATCTTCATGAAAATAGGCTACCGCCGACGGTAAGACTAGCGTCCGGCGGTAGGTTCACGTGCTTGTTGTGCCAGCTTTCGTCCAAATCTAGAATAATAATAAAAATGAATATTTGTCGTTTCATCGTTGCTAGAACCGCGCGGTTACAGCTATCGTTGCGCGGTAGTATAGGACACGACAATTCAGAATAGACGTGTCAATACTCGTTGAGGGATAGCGCGGCGCGATAAGTCTAGCGTCGTTCCGTTAACTTCCCGAGCGCTTTGTCATTTTAATTCTGAGGATAACGCCATCGATAGGACTATCGCCTGGCGGTAGATTAGACTCGACGAACCCGTCTCGACGTCCGTCGAGCGGCTAGCACGGCGTGTTAGCCGTTATAGCCTGTCCGCTAGCTTCCCGAGCACCATGTTGAATTAATACATTAGGCAAGTGCGGGCGGTAGTACTAGTGCTTTCTGATAGCTTCCCGAGTGCCATGCCCATTTAATTCTAGCGACTGCCCGGCGATAACTCTTATTGCCCAGCGGTAGGTTCCAGTGGAGGCTTTCTTTGCTTGGCTTGAACCTGTAAACCTGCACACTCTATCAAACACAATACATGATCAAATACATCATGGGATTTGATATTCTCAAACTAAGAGTCTGTAAAATGATGGATCCAACAAACATTATCCCCATGCTCTGATAGGATGCATCGGTATATATCTGAAATCCTTCCTTTCTAGATGGTAGGGCAAGGATTGATGCGGAGGTAAGGCGATCCTTCAAATCTTGAAACGTGTCTTCACATTTGGATGTCCACACAAAAGACACACCCTTCTTTGTTAGTGCAGTGAGGGGAAGTGCAATCTTCGAAAATCCTTCGACAAACTTACGGTAGTACCCAACAAGTCCAAGAAAACATCACACATCGGTCGCTGACCTTAAAGGCGACCATTCCTTCATGGTATGCACCTTGGCCGGATCCACTACTAATCCTGCTCCACTTATAACATATCCCAAGAAAGCAACTTCTCGGAGCCAAAATTCACATTTGTTGAACTTAGCAAATAAGCAGTGCTCCTTTAGTTTCTTCAAAACCAAGGCCAAGTGTTTAGCATGCTCCTCTTCTGTCTTTGAGTAAACAAAAATGTCATCAATAAATATGATGACAAAAACGTCCAAATACGGCTCAATCACCTTATTCATCAAACTCATGAATGTAGAAGGGGAGTTCGTGAGCCTAAATGGCATCACTGTGAACTCGTATAAGTCGTATCTCGAGCTAAACATTGTTTTCTGAATATCTTCCTCTTGTGTCCTCAACTGATAGTACCCCGAGCGCAAGTCAAGCTTGGAAAACCAACGCTCTCCCACCAACTAATTGAATAGCTCATCGATCCGGGGAAAAGTATAGGTGTTCCGCACCGTCAGTCGGTTGAGTTCCCGGTAGTCTATGCACAACCGTAATGATCCATCCTTCTTGACAGATAGAATAGGGGCTCTCGAGGATGATGAGCTAGGTCGAACAAACCCGATTCCATTAATTCCTGCAACTGTACCCTAAATAATGCCAGTTCCTTTGGAGCCATCCTGTAAGGGATTCAAGAGATGGGCTTAGCACCCGGCACTAGCTTAATCTGGAAGTCTACTTCCCCAGGCGAGGGAAATCCAGGTAGCTTTTCGAGAAAATGCTCAGGAAAATCCCGCACCACTGGCACATCCTCCATTCTAGCCACCGTCTCCTTTAGCATAAAACAGCATGCTCCAACGCATATCATATACAACTCACCTCCTTGTTTATGGTCCTTAATGGCCTGAATTGAAGACAACACTATTCGGGCTACGAGTTTAATACCTTGAAAAATTATCTCAGAATCTCTGTGCCTCAGGGTGATTTGCTTTGTCGCACAATCAATCCTGGCATGGTGCCAATCCAGCCATGTCATGCCTAGAATAAGATCAAATTCTAGCATCCCCAACACCGTTGCAGAGGTTTCAAAAAGTTTTCCTCCAATATATACTTTCAAGTCACACTTGGCAGACGAATTCATCTCAGAGCCATCTGGGAGGCGTACTCTCCGAGTGATTCCGGTGAAATATTGCACACCATTTAGATCTTTTACAACGTTCGCCGAGACAAATAAATTATAAAAAAGAGCTAAATAAAGGCAAATTTTATTGCTCCAAAAAGATAAATAATACATAGGTATGTCCCCTTATTTATAGAAAATGGAGAGATGAGAGAATACAACAAGAGATGTGAGACTAAATACTAGCTGCATGCCTATGTGGTTCAACACAGTCAAACCGCCAGACTATACAAAGAATACAAAACTAGGGAAACCTCTTAACTTTTGTGGTGGATAACATCCAGACCACAGCTACGGTTAATACCCAGACTGCTGCTGCGGCTATCCTCCTGACTGCTGCTATGGCAAACCTCCTGACCGCTGCTGCGGCTAACCTCCTGACCACTGTTGTGGCTAATCATCAAACTGCTAATGCGGCTAATCACCAGACCACTGCTACAGCTAATAACCAGGCTGCTGTTTCATTTAACCACCAGACCGTTGTTGCGGCTAACCACCAGACCGCTGTTGTGGCAAACCTCCAGACCGATGATCCAAACCGCCAAAACTAAGAGACTAGCAGACCGCTTCGACTAGAAATCAAACCGCCTGGTCTCCTCAAGCTTCAACACTCCCCCTCAAGCTGGAGCATATATGTCAACCATGTTTAGCTTGCTACAATCCTCCCCAAAGGGAGTAACTGGTTTGGTGAAGAAATCTGTTAGCTCTCTCTCTCTCTCTTTGAGGTAACAAATAATGTGCAGATTTTATTATTCAATATCTCCTCTCTGATGAAGTGGCAATCCACTTCGATATGCTTCGTCCTCTCATAAAAGACTGGATTTCTCGAAATATATATGACTGCCTTATTATCACAGAACATCGGCAGAGCATGATCATAACCCTCTTCTAAATCAAGCATAAGTGTATGTAAGCACTTCAGCTTACAAGAAGTTAGGGTTATACTTCTATACTCGGCTTCTGCACTTGACCTGGAAACTACACCCTGTTTCTTACTCTTCCAGCTGACCAAATTTCATCCAACAAAGGTATAGAATCCAGATGTAAACTTCTTGTCTTCCTTATTGATAGTTTTACTTTCAAGACAACCTAAACACCTAGAGGGGGGGGTGAATAGGTTCTAATTTCTTGTTTATAAATCTAGGCAGAATTCACTTGCAAATTAATTTATCTAGCACAGCATTCACAGACAACTAAGCATCACAGATTGCACAATGTTTTATAGTGGTTCCCCAAGGTCTGGGTACATCCACTTTCCCCCTTCACCTATCTAGCAATATGCTAGATTCGGCCAAACTTCCACTATACTCAGATCCTCAGATCCTACAGCTCAGAACCAGGATAGGTTCCTACAACTCAGGCTCAACAGCCCTACCTCAGCCTTGCCTCAAGGCCTACCACTCAGAGAATAACCTTCTCCTACACTCAGGCAAATAGCCCTACCACTCAGAGATCACCTCTCCTACACTCAGCCTTTATAACACAGGCTTACAACTCAAATCTGTGTAAACAGATCCTACAGAAATTTAGAAAAGATATTTTGATGTCTTGCCTTTGTTGAGAGAGAAGAGGACAAGACACTTCTTGATCAGCTGATGAAATCAACTGAACCTGAGCTTTCTTCAAAGCTTCTTGAATCTGAACTTAGCTGAGTTGATTTCCAAACAGCTTCTTGAGAAACCACTGATGGCTTCCTTCTTCTTCTTCAAGATGACTGGATCTCCCTCTATCCAACACCTTTACTGATACTTCAGACTTCTTCTTCTTAGACCTTCTGATGAAGATCTTCCTTTTCACTTTCTTGAATTGAAACTTTAATAGGATCGTAATCCTTTTGTTTCTTCTTCTTAGATCTTCTTCAGTTATTTTTCTTAGCTTAGCTGCCTTTTAATTCCTTCTGAATGTGTCTATTTATAGAATTTCTTCATGGTAACCGGCTGATCCGGTTTCTAACTGTTTTCTGACAGGTCTGACAGCTTCAGTTAAACGGTGGCAACCCACAGCTGTCAAGTCTTCAAACAGTTCTTGTACTTTAGCCTTGGACAGCAAAATGTCGAGACAGTCAGTTAGAAAGTGTCGAGACCAATCTGTCTATCTGTGTCGACACAAGTGACTTTGGTGTCGACACAGTCTTTGATGATGTCGACTAAGTTGCCTTTAAGTCGACACAGCTTCTTCAGAAAATAACTTGGTCTAGACTCTGCAGTGTGTCGACACAAGTCCTGTGTGTCGACACAGTTGTTGTAGATTCAGAACTTAGTATGTGTCGACTCAGCCTTCTGGTGTCGACACAGCAATCTTCAATTCTGCCAAAATGTGTCGACTCAGTCTTCTGGTGTCGACACAAGCATAGTCGACTTCTGCCAATATGTGTCGACTCAGTCTTCTGGTGTCGACACATCCACCCAGAGTCGACATAGTTGTGGTCGACTATCTTCTTCAGTGAGTCGACTATCTTTCTCTGGTCGACTATCTTTGACTAGTCGACTAACTTTCTCTGGTCGACTATCTTTCACGGTGTCGACTAACTATCTCTGGTTGACTATCTTTCACGGTGTCGACTAACTTTCTCTGGTCGACTATCTTTCACGGTGTCGACTAACTTTCTCTGGTCGACTATCTTTCACGGTGTCGACACTGCTTCCCAGTGTTGAGGTCGACGATTTTCTTTATGTGTCGACACTGCTTCCCAGTGTCAACATAAATGTGGTCGACTATCTTTCTCTGTGTTGACACAGTTGTTCTGAAGTGTCGACACAAATATTCTGAAGTGTCGACACAATTTCTTCAGGTGTCGACATGTGGACTTAGAATATTTTTCTGCTTTCTTTAATACTTTTTCACCTGCACATGTCAACTCAAAACAACATCAAATACACCTTGATGTATATCATTGAGCTATGTTGGGCTTCTTCAAATCAGGTACACATTTTCCAATGTACCCAACAATCTCCCCCTATTTGGAGAAGTCATAACCCTTTTAGCCAATGATATACACCATTTATAAAAAGTATAAACTGATGATATATGACATAACAGGAATACTTAATATAAACAAAACATAAAAACAATCCATCACAGAATGAACATAATATGATACCAAACAACATTATGTTTATAACTTGATAATGTTTGAATACAGAGATTTACATTTAATGATTTAATCAAAACATTACAAAGTACTTTGAAAGAACTAAAAATTAAGACTGATCAGGCTCTTTAATGACAATCCCTTTGCTAGATAGAACTTGAGCCTTCACAGGAGCTTCAGAATCTTCAGCTGGCTTCTTGCCTTTTAGATCAGCCTTCTTCTTTGCTTCTTCCTTGAGCCTTTGCCTTTCAAAATAATGAAAGGGCTTTGGGAAGTACTTGCTTGGCTCCTGAGCATCTGGAGGCAGCCTACCCATCTTTGCTTGTCTTCTAAACTGTACAATGGCCTCTTGCCTGGCTTCATACTTCTGCCATTCCATCTCATTGTACCACTTGCCTCTTTCCTGCACTTGGTCTTTGACAGCCTTCCATGCAGTGAGTATTATATTTCTGGAAGTAGGACTCCACTGCTCAAAGTCTGACTTAAGTTCAGCCTGCTCTCTAAACCTTTTCTTAGATAGGAGAGCATCTTGCTGGTCTTTCAAAGTAGCCTCAGGCTTATCAACCTTCCCAATAATAATATTAGTAACCTCCTTTGGAGGACTATACATCCCTTGAACCTGCTGATCAATCATATCATAATCTGGAGGGGGGTAAATGACTTGGGCAACCTCAGGTTGATTGCCTTCAAGTAGACTTGTTTATATTCCTGACTCAGCCACCATAGCATCATCACACAATGGGGGATATCCCAATGTGGCTCGAATACTATTGGTCACCCACTTAGTGTGCTCTGAGCCTGCATGAACTAGCATCTTCTCCCCCTTTATGGCTTCTCTAGTAACATGATCTCTCAGATCTTCCTTTTGAAATCTGATTTGGCCATCCAGATAATTCACACCCTCTTTAAAAAATGGTTTTAACTTTTGAAGCTTGTCAGATATTTCCTTTTGAGAGATAGTGATTGCAGTCTTAACAGAAGCAATAGCAGCTTGAAAGTTCTTATCAAATTCTTCCATTTCTTTTGCTCTATCTGTAGGTAGGCCTGGAACAATCTTCTTCAATTCCTCAATGATCTCATGATGAGATTCAGTTAAATTGTCATTCATCCTTAGTTGATTTTCCAAGACATAGCTTTGCTTTAAAGCAATATCATCCACCTTAGGGATGATAGTCTGCTGTTGTTTTGCCAGATATACCACAGCATTACCTCCCTTATGGAAGCAATCTGTCATTTCCTTCTTATGCATATTGACCTCAAACCTAATAGATTTTATATCTTGGGCTAAGTCAAATTGCAGGGACTTGTTGTTCTCATCAACATATTTTTCTATAGCCACTCTGTGTTCATCCAGTTTCACTTGTAAATCTACCAAGAACTTGTTATAATCAAAGTCAGAAGGAGTGTGATGTGCTGTAGACTGTAGAGCCTGCTTATAGCTCTTGCTCCTTCTCTAGAAGACCATTAGTTTTCTCCTTTTAGCCACCCTGGCTTCTTCAGTCTCTGAATCAGAAGTACTATCAATTTGAACTCTTTCTTTGGGAGGAGGAGAAATAGCTGCTTCAGTGCCATGTTGTACAGTCTCAACATGCACTGGCTCCCCCTCAATTTCTTGCTCCACATCCAGACTATCAGTAATAATTTCATCATTTGGAAATAACTCCTCCAGAGTATATTCCTTCTGGGCTTGATCATTTGCAGTATTCAAATTTGGAGATTGATGAATTGGAGCATCTTCTTGCACTTGCTCCCCCTAGACCTGTGCAGAAATAGAAATATTAGAAATCTCTTTTGTAGGAAAATACACCAGCTCCCCCTGCACCTGTACCTGGTCATGAGTAGATACAGTTTGTGTAGGTGAATAAACTTGCTGAGCTGGTATACTTACTTCTTCTTCTTGAACTGCAGGTATTGTGGCATCCTGAACTTGTGTAGATGCAGGCTGATCTTCAACCTCTAGTCTTACTTGCTCTTCTTGTGGATGCCCAGTACTGGTAGCATGACCTGGGGATTTCTCAGGTGAATCTTGCCTTTCCACTTCAGGCATCTCTTTGGTCAGCACCCTATCCCATCTGGAGAACAATCTCATGTCCATCCTTCTCATGTGATTAATTTTAGTTCCAGGTTGTTGTTGCATAACCTCAGGAATCTCCTTACTGAGGTATATACTCATTATCCTAGCCAGATTTGGCTTCTTGATCCCTTCCTTAATCTTTTCATAGATTACAGATGACCAATCCGTTGGAATTGTAAACACAATCCTAGTCATTAGGCTGAACATGTATGCAGAAATCCTATCATGTCCACCTGACTTGCACAGAATAACTTTTCCTACCACTTCTGACAGGAACTTGCCCTGTTGATTCATTCCTTTCCTGTTGAATGCTGCTCCAATTTTCATGGTGGAATCCAATCCACACCATTGAAGAGCCTCCCTAGATTTAGAAGCAGGGACATCCTCTTCATTCTCAATTGTAGGTAATTGCAGAATTGTTCTTATCTTACTTGGTGTAATCTCCACAGGTGACCCATGAACTGTGGATTTTATCTCATGACTTTCAGAGGTTACAGATGCAGAGGTAAAGAACTCATGCACCTCCTTCTTCCATATCTTTGATGGTTCGGAAACCAGAAATTCTAAACCTGAGTCGGAGAGGAGAGAGATAACCCCAAGAACATCTGGAGGGGCAGCAGTAAAGTCCTGACGCACCAACTCATATCCTTCATTCACATTGTCTTCAATCTTCGGCGCCATTGATCAGTCGAGAAAGCTGGAAAGATGAGAGAAAGAGAGAGAGAGAGAGAATGTCGACACAGGGTTTCGAAAACCTTGTAAGCGTGTCGACAGAATGAGTTTTTGACCTATTTATACCTTCTGTTTAAAGAAGATCAAAAGTTGCCAAAAACAGACTATAAGTGTCGACACAGATGGATTGTGTCGACACAAGCTTCTATTGTCTCGACTACAAGTTCGTCTACTATGTGTCGACACCAATTTGCGGTTATGTCGACACCAGAGATATATAGTAGAGCATCAGAAATTCTGTGTCGACTCTTAGTATAAGTGTCGACACAAAATCTGTAAGTGTCGACACCACTATCCTGGTGAAGTCGACACTACATTCCTGGATAAGTCGACAATAAGATTTTTAAGTGTCGACACATATTTTCTGTGTCGACACAATATCTCTGACTTGTCGACATTACTACCCTGAGTCGACACATTATTACTGAATGTGTCGACACCATCTTACTTAGCCAATTTCTGTTTGTTCATCACAACTTATAAGTACAACACAGTACTTTATACTACTTCAATGTGTCTTAATATCACTTGAATGTCTTGTTACCATTTCAACTTTATTGTTGATGATTTTGTGATTACACTAATCAATGGTTAACATACCTAATTCAATTTTGAATTTATTGAATTTTGTCTCATCTAGGGGCTTAGTAAACACATCTGCTATTTGATAATCTGTTTTCACAAATTCCAATGAGATGTCTTCTTTTTCTACATGTTCTCTAAGAAAATGGTATTTTATTTCTATATGCTTAGTTCTACTATGAGAAACAGGATTATTAGCAATAGAAATTGCACTCTTAGAATCACATAAAAGAGGTGTTCTACTTACTTGAATACCATAATCCATTAGCTGATGCTGCATCCATAATAGCTGTGCACAGCAGCTTCCAGCAGCAACATACTCTGACTCAGCTGTGGAAATTGCCACACTAGTCTGCTTCTTACTACTCCATGATATTAGTCTTCCTCCCAGGAATTGACAAGTACCTGTAGTACTCTTCCTATCCTCTCTACATCCTGCAAAATCTGCATCTGAATAGCCTGTTAGTTGAAAATCTCTATTCCTAGGGTACCAAAGACCTAGATTAGGTGTGCCCTTAAGATATCTCAGAATCCTTTTGACTGCAGTATAATGAGATTCTTTAGGGCAGGCTTGGTACCTAGCACAGACACATGTAGCATACATAATATCTGGTCTACTAGCAGTGAGATATAGTAGTGAGCCAACTATCCCTCTATACAAAGTCTCATCAACAGGTTTACCTGCATCATCTTTGCATATAGGCATACTTGTTCCCATAGGAGTTCTCATGGTGGAGGATGACTCCATACCATATTTCTTAATCAATTCTTTGGTGAACTTAGACTGTGATATGGACAATCCATCATTAGTCTGTCTTACTTGGAGTCCCAAGAAGAATTTCAGTTCCCCCATACTGCTCATCTCAAACTTCCCTTGCATAAGTTTGGCAAACTTTTTACAAAGGTTGTTTTCAGTAGATCCAAAGATTATGTCATCAACATAGATCTGTACTAAGATGATCTTGCCTTTGGATTCCCTAAGGAATAGAGTTTTGTCAATTTTTCCTCTTGAGAATTTATTCTCAATAAGAAAAGTAGACAGGGTTTCATACCAAGCTCTTGGGGCTTGCTTTAACCCATACAGAGCTTTCCTAAGCTTATAAACAAAATCAGGTTTAAGAGGATCTACAAAACCTGATGGCTGCTCAACATATACTTCTTCTTTAAGATCACCATTCAGAAATGCTGACTTCACATCCATCTGGTATACTTTGAAGTCTTGATAGGCTGCATAGGCAAGGAATATTCTGATTGCCTCCAGCCTTGCTACTAGAGCAAAGGTTTGATCAAAGTCAATCCCTTCTTCCTGCCTGTATCCTTTTGCAACCAATCTTGCTTTATTCTTTACTATTATCCCACTTTCATCTAGCTTGTTCCTATAGATCCATTTTGTGCCAATTATGTTGTGGCCTCTTGGTTTAGGAACAAGCTCCCAGACATTGCACCTTCTGAATTGATTCAGCTCCTCTTGCATAGCATCAATCCAGTGCTGGTCTTGGATAGCTTCTTCAAACTTCTTAGGCTCCATTTGTGACAGGAAACTTGAATGTAGAACTGTGTTTTGATTTCTGCTTCTAGTTTGCACCCCTTGTCTTAGATCACCTATTATCTGATCAGCTGGATGATCTCTTAAATGTCTTGTAGCTGGAGGAAGATTTTCTTCTGGTTGAACATCTCCAGCTCCTTCATTTAACTGATTCTCTTGATTTTCATCAGCTTCTATAGTGTCTTGTTCTCCCCCTGGACTGAAGCCTTCATTTTCCAATGCCCCATCTTCCTTTGATACTTCAGTAATGGAAAGCTTGTCCATACTTTTGCTTATACCTGTTGAGTCATTTGATCTACAAGACAACTCACAGTTGATTAATCTTGTTTCATCAAACACAACATGCACAGATTCTTCAACAACTTGAGTAGTCAAGTTGAAGACTCTATAGGCCTTACTATTTGTGCTGTACCCAACAAATATCCCATCCTGGGATTTGGCAGCAAACTTAGTCAAATATGACTTGCCATTGTTAAGTATATAACACTTGCAACCAAAGATCCTAAAGTAAGATAGATTTGGTTTTCTGCCTTTCACAATCTCATAGGGAGTCATTTTGTGGCTTTTGGTGATAGTAGCCCTATTGATTACATAACAAGCAGTGTTAACTGCCTCAGCCCAAAAATATTCTGGGAGAGAGGTGTCACTCAATAGAGTTCTACCAGCTTCAATTAATGTTCTATTCTTTCTTTCAGCAATTCCATTTTGCTGAGGTGTTCTAGGTGAGGAGAACTCTTGGAAAATCCCAAAGTCTTTACACAAGTTTGTTATGCTTTCAGATTGAAACTCAGTACCATGGTCACTTCTAATTTTGACCACTATACTATTCAATTCATTCTGAATTTGCTTTACAAAATTAAGTAAAACACTTGGGGTTTCAGATTTTTGTCTCAGAAAGAACACCCATGTAAATCTAGAATAGTCATCTACAACCACAAAAGTGTAGACCTTCCTACCTAGACTATGAACTGGCATAGGACCAAAAAGATCCATATGCAAGAGGTATAAGCACCTCACAGAATCCTTGTTTTCAAGGCTTTGAAAGGAGGATTTTGTCTGCTTGCCCTTTTGACAAGCTGAGCATATCCCTTCCTTTATACACTTAATTTGAGGTCCATTCCTCACTAACTCTTTGCTAAAGAGTTGGCCAATTGTCTTGTAGTTTAGATGAGCCAATCTCTTGTGCCACTTAACACAATGAGAAGCATTGTCATCAGCTACAAGACAGATGGGAGAAGCCTTATTCTCACATTCAAAATTAAGACAATATACATTTCTCTTCCTATACCCAGTCAATATGATCTTTTGATCACTTGACCTCTGGATATGACATCCATCTTTAACAAATGAAATGTCATATACTAAATCACTTAGCTGGCTTATGCTTATTAGATTATGTTTCAAACCTTTTACATAAGCCACTTGAGTGATAGTAATTAGGTTAGAAGAAATGTTACCAAACCCTTTGATGACTCCTTTTTCAGATCCACCAAAGATCACTTTAGGTCCATCTTTGACAGATGAATACTCCTTCAGCAGCCCCTTTGTTCCAGTCATGTGCCTGGAACAACCACTATCCAAGTACCATATAGGGGCATGGTAACTTGGATTCACCTGCAACACAGAATTACTTACCCTTAGAACCCAAGTAAGTCTTGGGTCCTTGGTTCAGGTTAGCATTAATAAAGCTACCATAACCTTTTCTAACAGGTAGACTTTTGTTCTTTATAACACTTGTGTTATACCAGCAGTCTAGTGCAAAATGGCCTCTCTTGCCACAGCACCAACATTCAAACTTATTGTATCTAGATCTATATACATCCTTGTCAGAAGAATTTCTGTTTATTGTTGGTGCTGCAGCAACTTCACCTACTGATTTCTTAAAACCATTGGGTTTATGACCATAGGTAGGCCTGCTTGCATTTACACCCTTGTTCTTCAGAACATTAGTCTTAATATAACCTTGAATATCTTCATGATCATATTTGTTAGAAGGCACTTTCACCTTACTAAACTTTATGGGGACTGAAAGATTTAGTGGTTGAACAGGAGCTTTGCCTTTCCTCTTGAATCTGCCAGCCCTGGAGTTACCTTTAAATCCTAATCCAGCCTTACCCTTTTGAGTGACAAATTCATTTATCAAGGGTAAGACAGATTTTGGCTTAGAGTAACTAGCCACTAAATCCCTTTCAATTCTAAGTCTGGCCTCCAGACTCTTCACTTGATCATTAGTATAATTAATTGTGCCCATCTGAATAATAGTTATATTCTTCAGCTTGGCAATTTCATTTAATTTTTGATCAATAACTTTCTCTAACTCTGTTGTAGCAACCCTTAGTTCAGCAATTTCCTGAGCCTGAGATTTAACCAGGTTCTTGCTTTTCTTAAGGGCCTGCAACAAATCCCCATACTTGTTTATCAATTGATAGACATCTCCTTCAGATTCAGATGCATCTACATCACTTGATGTAGATGTAGCTGATTCTTCACTTGTACAACAAACAGATGTAATAGAAGGACATTGTACCTTATTATGACCAGACTGATTCTGGCATATGTCCTCTTCTGATCCTGCCATTAGCCCCATACACTGATGATCCTTTTGTTCATTGATGGAGTCTAGCAACTGCAGAAACTCCTCTTCTTCAGACACAGCATATAGTCCAATATATGCTTCAGCTTCAGATTCTGACTCTGAAGTTGACTGGTCTGTTAGACTCTTATCTTTCTTTGCAACAAAGGATTTCTCCTTCTTGCCTTTCTAATAAGTCTTCTTTTTGTCTGAAGATTCCTTTCTCTTATCAGGACAGTCAGCCACTACATGTCCAGGCCTATTGCAACAATAGCAGACAATCTTTGAAGTAGTGGCTTTGCTGGGCTTTGATCTGCTCTTCTCTTTCCTTGATGACCTTTTCTTCTGATAATAGTCATCAACTTGCTGTGATGTGGAAGGCCTAGACTTCCATTGCTTCTTTTTCAAGAACCTCTGGAATTGCCTTGTGAATGCAGCAAAGTCTGCATCTGAATCACAGCTTTCTGAACCCTTATCTGAATTTTCAGAACTATCTTCTGCAACTTCCTTAGGAGGAGATGGGGATTTCCTCCTATTCTTTCTGGTGGCTTCTGCATTGAATGCCACAGTCTTTTCTCTATGCTCTCCTCTTGAATTCTTTTCCTCCTCCTTCCTCACCATAAGTTGCATTTCATATGATAGCAACTTTCCAAATAAGGTGGGAGGAGATATCTCTGCCAATTTAGCCGCTTCTCTTATGGCACAGATTTTTGTGTCCCAATCCTTTGTTAAGGATCTCAAGAATTTGTCATTCAGTTCATAAGTACAGAAGACTCTTCCATAGGACATAAGCTCATTCACAATTCTATAGAATTTCTTGTAGCACTCAGTTATGCTATCAGATTTTCCTTGTCTAAAACTTTCATACTCCTGATTGAGCATAGATTTTCTGTCCTGCCTTACTTCTTCAGATCCCTCCATGTAGACAATCAATGTGTCCCACATCTCTTTGGAGGTCTTGCAGTGAATCAGATTCTGAAATGTTGAATCATCTATGGCACTAACAATAATGTTCTGAGCTCTTTTATCCATGGTTGCCAAGATGATTTCATCCTTGGTCATTTCTGAATAACTCTTTGGAGTTTGGATATTTGCATCAAGAACTGATACCTTCATTGGAATGAAGGGGCCTTCCTGTACTGTGATGTAAATCCTTGGGTCAGATGCCTCCATGAACAGTCTGACTCTTTCTTTCCAAATTCCAAAAATTTCTTTCTTGCATATGGGTAATTTCATAAACCCTAGCTCCTTATGATTCTCACCAGAACCCATCTTTTTGAATCTTGATTCTGCCTATTAGATCTTCCTCAGACTGTTAAGTCCTTTTTGAGGAACCTCCCTCTGATACCACTTGATAGTTTTACTTTCAAGACAACCTAAACACCTAGAGGGGGGGGGGTGAATAGGTTCTAATTTCTTGTTTATAAATCTAGGCAGAATTCACTTGCAAATTAATTTATCTAGCACAGCATTCACAGACAACTAAGCATCACAGATTGCACAATGTTTTATAGTGGTTCCCTAAGGTCTGGATACATCCACTTTCCCCCTTCACCTATCTAGCAATATGCTAGATTCGGCCAAACTTCTACTATACTCAGATCCTCAGATCCTATTGCTCAGAACCAGGATAGGTTCCTACAACTCAGGCTCAACAGCCCTACCTCAGCCTTGCCTCAAGACCTACCACTCAGAGAATAACCTTCTCCTACACTCAGGCAAATAGCCCTACCACTCAGAGATCACCTCTCCTACACTCAGCCTTTATAACACAGGCTTACAACTCAGATCTATGTAAACAGATCCTACAGAAATTTAGAAAAGATATTTTGATGTCTTGCCTTTGTTGAGAGAGAAGAGGACAAGACACTTCTTGATCAGCTGATGAAATCAACTGAACCTGAGCTTTCTTCAAAGCTTCTTGAATCTGAACTTAGCTGAGTTGATTTCCAAACAGCTTCTTGAGAAACCACTGATGGCTTCCTTCTTCTTCTTCAAGATGACTGGATCTCCCTCTATCCAACACCTTTACTGATACTTCAGACTTCTTCTTCTTAGACCTTCTGATGAAGATCTTCTTTTTCACTTTCTTGAATTGAAACTTCAATAGGATCGTAATCCTTTTGTTTCTTCTTCTTAGATCTTCTTCAGTTATTTTTCTTAGCTTAGCTGCCTTTTAATTCCTTCTGAATGTGTCTATTTATAGACTTTCTTCATGGTAACCGGCTGATCCGGTTTCTAACTGTTTTTTGACAGGTCTGATAGCTTCAGTTAAACGGTGGCAACCCACAGCTGTCAAGTCTTCAAACAGTTCTTGTACTTTAGCCTTGGACAGCAAAATGTCGAGACAGTCAGTTAGAAAGTGTCGAGACCAATCTGTCTATCTGTTTCGACACAAGTGACTTTGGTGTCGACACAGTCTTTGATGATGTCGACTAAGTTGCCTTTAAGTCGACACAGCTTCTTCAGAAAATAACTTGGTCTAGACTCTGCAGTGTGTCGACACAAGTCCTGTGTGTCGACACAGTTGTTGTAGATTCAGAACTTAGTATGTGTCGACTCAGCCTTCTGGTGTCGACACAGCAATCTTCAATTCTACCAAAATGTGTCGACTCAGTCTTCTGGTGTCGACACAAGCATAGTCGACTTCTGCCAATATGTGTCGACTCAGTCTTCTGGTGTCGACACATCCACCCAGTGTCGACACAGTTGTGGTCGACTATCTTCTTCAGTGAGTCGACTATCTTTCTCTGGTCGACTATCTTTCACTAGTCGACTAACTTTCTCTGGTCGACTATCTTTCACGGTGTCGACTAACTATCTCTGGTCGACTATCTTTCACGGTGTCGACTAACTATCTCTGGTCGACTATCTTTCACGGTGTCGACTAACTTTCTCTGGTCGACTATCTTTCACGGTGTCGACACTGCTTCCCAGTGTTGAGGTCGACGATTTTCTTTATGTGTCGACACTGCTTCCCAGTGTCAACATAAATGTGGTCGACTATCTTTCTCTGTGTCGACACAGTTGTTCTGAAGTGTCGACACAAATATTCTGAAGTGTCGACACAATTTCTTCAGGTGTCGACATGTGGACTTCGAATATTTTTCTGTTTTCTTTAATACTTTTTCACCTGCACATGTCAACTCAAAACAACATCAAATACACCTTGATGTATATCATTGAGCTAAGTTGGGCTTTTTCAAATCAGGTACATATTTTCCAATGTACCCAACACTTATCATCTGCATAGCTAGCATCAGAGTAGGTCTCAACCTTCAAATGTCCATTTTTTTGAAACAGATGACCTTTACCTAGAGCACCTTTCACATACTCTAGAATCATTATAGCCGACTGTAGATAACACTCCTTAGGAGCTTGCATAAACTGGCCCGCCCTTCCCACTGCATAAAAAATATCCGGTCTTGTGACTGTCAGATGAATGAGTTTCCCCACAAGCTGTATGTATCTAGTGATATCTTAAAGAAGAGGTGAGTCCTCACTCCAACACTGGTCATCTCTAACAGCCATTGGAGATTGAGCAGGTTTAGCCCTAAGGAGACCTGTCTTTTTTATGAGATCCAAGGCATACTTCTGCTGTGAAAGAACCATAGAATTGACTTTCCTGGATATCTCAATCCCCAAAAAATACTTCGGAGACCCCATATCTTTGGTACAAAATGCCGAAGAAGATGCTTCTTTGTCATACCCACACCCTTTCTATCGTCCTCTATAAGAAGAATGTCATCCACATAAACCGCAAGAATAGCAAAACCAACCGCAATTTTGCGAATGAACAAAGTGTGATTTTCAGCACTCCGAGCAAACTCAATAATAGAAAAAACTTTGTTTAACTTGTCAATCCAGGTCCTGGGACTTTGCTTAAGACCATAGATCGCCTTCCGCAGTTTACAGACCTGAGACTCCCCCTAAGCAACATACCCCAGTATTTGCTCCATATAGATTGTTTCCTGTAAATCACCATAAAGAAATGCATTCTTCACATCCAAATGAGACATCTCTTAGTCTCTGTTGACAGCAACCAAAAAGAGAGTACAGATGGTAGTAATCCTAGCAACAGGAGAGAAAGTATCAAGAAATCCACACCATAGGTTTGTGTAAATCATTTGGCAACAAGCCAAGCTTTGTAACGATCAATAGTACCATCAAGGAGAAATTTGATGATAAAGACCGAGCGATAGCCAACCACATCAGCTCTTGGAGGGGTAGAAACAAGAGTCCAAGTACCCCGTTCAGTAAGAGTGTTCATCTCTTCATCCATAGCAGCTTTCCAATGAGGAATAACAAGAGAATCCAAATAGAAGGCTGGAATAACAGTTGTCGATAGAGCAAGAGCAAAGCTCTTAAATGGAGGAGATAGTTGTGTATAAGAAACCACATCCTGAAGAGGATGTTGAGTGCATAATCGAACACCTTTCCGAAGAGCAATCGGAAGATCAAGGTCTATCATGTCTACTATATCAATTGTATCCGAAGGAGAGACTACTGGCCCAGGAGATGTTGGTAACGGCTCAGGAGAAGAGCAGAGATAGTGGGAGAATCAGAAATAGAATGAGAAGAAAGAAGTGCAGGATCTGGAAGGGGTGCCGACACAATGGGAGAAGAAGAATCGGGATAAGAAGGAAGAATATAGGAAGGATAAAAGAATGGAGCATCCTTAAATAAAGTGACATCCGTATAAACATATTGTCTCCGAAGAACAGGGTCATAACACCTATATCTTTTCTGTGTTGGACAATAGCCCAAAAAGATGCACTTAACAGAATGAGGTGAGAGTTTATCGTGAACAGAAGAAGGAGCAAACGATGTGTATCCAAAAACACGAGGAGGTAAAGGAAACGGTGTCGCATCGGGATACAAGAATTAAAATGAGAAAACAGGAAAGAAGAATAGCATGACCTCAATAAAACTAGAGAACATGCATATGAGTGAGAAGACTACGAGCCACATCAAGAAGATGGTGATTCTTACGTTCAGCCATGTCATTCTGTTGAGAAGTGTAAGGGCAAGTAGTTTGATGGGCAATGCTACAATCATAACAAAATGATGTGAACTAAGGACAAAGATACTCTTTAGCATTATCAGTGTGAAGCGTTTTAATATGTGTATCAAACTATATACGAATTTAATTATAAAACACAGTAAAAATAGAAAAAAAAATTAGAGCGTTCATCTAATAAAAACCACTATTTACACAGAGAGAAATCATCAATAAAAGTAACAAAATACAAACTACACCTACCAACAGTCTGAAGGGGAGCAAGACCCCAAACATCTGAATGAACAAGTTCAAAGGGACGAGAAGAACTGCGACCATACTTAGAGGGAAAAGTAGATCGGTGATGTTTGCCAAATTGTCAAGCTTCATAATGAAGAGAAGAATCTCCGCGAGGTAAATCAGGCAGAAGCTGATAAAGAATCTGAGGAGGAGGATGCCCAAGCCGAAGATGCCACTGAAGTAAAGAAAAGGTGGCAGAAAAATCAGAAGTAGTATCAAGATAAAATAAGTCGCCGCTTTCAGTCCCAGTAGCAATCATCTCTTAGAGTGAGGAATCGTAAAAGCACAAGTAAATGCAGTAAAAATAGCTTCACAATTCAACTGTTTTTAAAGAGCAGTAATAGAAAGAAGGTTGCACGGAAAATTCGGGACATAAATATTGTCCTGAAGCTGAAGAGAATGAGTAACATGCATTATGCCAGACCCACAAACCGGAGATGGAGAACCATCTGCAATAAGAACCGGAGGTAACCAGTTACTCTTGTCAAGATAATAGAAAAGATGAGAATTTTCCATTATATGATTAGTAGCACCAGAATCAATGAGCCACCTACCCATAACAATCAATTGAGCAGCACCAGAAGTAGTAAGAGAAGAAGTAGACTTCTTGGAGGAATCAGCCGAAGGAGGAAAAAGATGAGGATGTTTTTCATAGCAACGATCAACTAAGTGACCAACTTTGCACAATGAGAACAAAGATACTTGGAGTAACCACGACCACCAGTACAGCCACCCCGACAACTAGAGGTGTCATGATGAGCTGGATGAGCAACAACATCAGGAGATGGAGAGGGAAGCAAAGGACGCTAAAGAAGAGTAGTAACAGCGGAAATGCGAGCAGTAGTAGAACCCAGAGTCGGAGTATCTGCCTCTCCAAGAATTTGTTGGCGAATCATATCATAAGAGTTGGGTAGGCGAATCAAATAGCAAACAACAAGAAGCTCCTGAAAGTGTTTATGTTGCTCAACAAAATTAGCAGAAAAAGGTTTATGCTGAAGAAGTTCAACACCAAGAGTCTGAACCTCCTGATATGCAGAAGCAGGAGTCATGACGGGACACGCAAAAAGATCTGCATATATAGTATAAATGCGTGAAGTTGTGCTCCCTTGGAGTATAAAGCAGCAAGATGATTCCAGGCAGGCTTGACCGTCGGATCATGTCGAATGACAGGAAGGCACTCATCAGACAAACTATTGGCTAACCAAGTACGCACCAAGGCATCAGTGGCATCCCAATCATAAAAAGAAATATAGCCAGAAGGAGGGGTCATCAGTCAAATGATGACGCTTACGCTGAGAGCATAATAGAAAAATAAAGGACACACTCCAGTTAGGGTAATTGGGACCTGTAAGCTTTGAAGTAGTACCCAAAGGAAGTAGAGAAAGAAGAAGTAGAAATAAAAGGAGCATATAGAGTAGTAGAAGAAGAAGAAGATAGAACAAGAGTGTCCATAAAAAACAGAAAGAAACTGCATGGGTAGAGAAAACAACCCGCGCGAACACAACAAGTTGCAAAGAAGAGCAACTAGAAAAGAAGAGCGCGCGGAAAGGAACCTGCAAAGGCCGTACGAACAAGCAGCCACAAGCAAGGAAGTCAAGGAAGAGCGACTAGCAAGGAAGGCCAAGAGAATAGAACAAGTTGCAAAGCCAGCGCGACCACAAAATCCAACAAGAGCACAGGGGAAGTGTGAACATGAAGCTGCGCGAACAACAACGAACCCGCACAGACAAAAAAGATGACAAAGAAACAAGTCGCAGGAACAGCGACAATAAGGGAGGGTAGGGCAGGAAGAAAATCGGAAGCGGTTAGACAAACAAACTGCGAGCAAATTGGAGTAAAGGATCACCTCTCTTTGATACCACATAAAAAAGAGCTAAATATAGGCAAATTTTATTGATCCAAAAAGATAAATAATACATAGGTATGCCCCCTTATTTATATAAAATGAGTGAGATAAGAGAATACAACAAGAGATGTGAAACTAAATACTAGCCGCACGGCAATGCGGTTTGACACAGTCAAACCTCTAGACTATACAATGAATACAAAACTAGGGAAGCCTCTTAACTCCTGCAGTGGCTAACATTCAAATCGTAGCTGCGGTTAACACCCAGACTGCTGCTGCGGTTATCCTCCTGACCGTTGCTACTACAAACCTCCTCAT
This sequence comes from Platanthera zijinensis, assembly GCA_039513925.1. Taxonomy (NCBI): domain Eukaryota; kingdom Viridiplantae; phylum Streptophyta; class Magnoliopsida; order Asparagales; family Orchidaceae; genus Platanthera; species Platanthera zijinensis. The sequence continues at coordinate 4,376,588 of CM077089.1, forward strand.
CCCTGCTGTGGCTAACCTCCTGATCGTTGTTGTTGCTAATCAACAGTCCTCTACTGCGGCTAATCACCAGACCACTATTGTGGCTAATCACCAGACCGCTACTATGGCTAATCACCAGGACGTTGCTGCGACTAACCACCAGATCGCTACTGCGGCTAACCACCAGACCGCTGTTGTGGCAAACCTCCAGACCGCTGAGCCAAATTGCCAGAACCAGGAGACTAGCAGACCGCTTCAACTAGAAATCAAACAACCTGGTCTCCTCAATCTTCAACATGAATGAGTGGCACCGGTATCAAATAGAGTGTGGGCTGGTCTCCCACTAACAGTCACGATGCCTAGATATTAAGGTATAACAATTTCAAAGCTAGATTTCTAGCACAACCCAGGCAAGCTAAGGATGAATGTTTATAACATATTAATTTGACTACGAAATACCTGCAATCACGTCTTGAGGGTTCCGCTCTTAAGTCATATCTAGAGCAAACATCTACTCCCGAGCAGGTGCAAGATTCCTTCCTCGTGGTCCTCGCCCTCGACCATGAACTTTCCCTCGTCCTCGAAGAGCTATCAGAGGAAAAATGGGGGGAACATTTCCACCTAGCTGCGGGCAAAACTGCCAGATATGGCCCGGATGACGACATTGGAAACAAGCTTGCTCGAATGGCTCTATGGGTTGTTGATGAGGTTAGAACTGCAGGGGTGGAGGTAATGTTAACTGCGGGTCGGATGCTCCATCCTAAAATTTGGGTGGAAACATCCACTCCCTCTTTGGTTTCCTCTTCCACCTCTAATATTCTATCTCCTTCTGAAGCTAGGTCCTGCTTCCATCACGCCCTCGACGGGTCTTCTACCACTAGTCTGGACCCCAAGATGGTCTGCTTACAATCTTTTTGCCATATTTATTATCTGAGCAAGGCTCGAGTCCGCTACAAACAAAAGTGCTTGCCTCAGGGGATCTCGCAAACCCTTATAGAAACGCGTTGTGTACCCACGGTCATCCAAATCATAGGAGTCAGTAAATCTGGCAAGATGCTGAAACTCCCGTTAGTACTCCACTACAGACATAGATCCTTGTTTTAATTGCAGAAATCTTTCTTCAAGTTCATCTCGAGCAGTGGAAGGAATAAAATGCTCCAAGAAGGCATCAGAAAATTCACTCTAATTGATGTCATTATAAATTCGTCCTTGAAATGTGGAGCCCATAAGGGACTTCCACCGCCTTTTTACATGTGAATCTAGGACGGACACAGTTAGGGTTACAACCATACTAGCTAGACATCCAATTTCGTCCATCAACTCTTGTATGGAATCCAACCACTCTTTTGTGCGAACAGCCGACTCTGTCCCGTAGTACACTGGTGGAGAAAGGGCTCGAAAGGTACTCAGCCAATTAGAACCCACGGTGTATTGTTGCACCGGGGCCTGCTGAGACATGAAGGCATCTATGATCACCGTTAAGGTTTGCCCCAGCTTCGATTGCTGAAAGGGAGTAGGAATCGGGGAAACAGGAATGACTGTCGTTGGCTCCGTATGTACCGGAATCTACGGACAAGATATAAGTTTAGGGTTAGGTTGGCTAAACATAGGGTAATGGGTGGACATACTTAGTGTGAATCACAATGGGCATACCACTGCTTCCGTTAATTCTATTTGTCCGCAAACTGAACAATCGAGTGGGGGTAATGTCACGTTCAATGACTTCTTTATCATAGGATCGGTGCAAACTGATACCAATTGTAAGACCCCCTTCCCGGAACACAAGACACGACCGAGGGGAGCCTTATGCCCAGAACAACCGCCTTGTGTTAGCATCAGCATACGGGTTAATATGTACCACAAGCCACATATCCTGCCGGCTAGTCCGATATAATAATTGTCAACTCAACCAAAAGAAGAATATAGAAGTCATAATATCACAATAAGTAAAATTCCAAAAGCAGTACATCAATAATAAGAAACTACATTAGTTCCTTTAATATCATAGTATAGCAAAATTGCCCGAAGGCTACATCATAATGCTCCAACTCACATCGGTCACAGAAGGGAGTGAGGGTATCGTTGTATCAGGCATTGTCACCCTTGCCTGGCTATCCTCCTGCATTAGGAGATGTTGTTGCTCCAACTGCGGGGTATCCTCTTAAAATGGTAGACATAGCAACCATTAGTCATAAAGACTAAGTGGCTATCACATCTGCTCACCCCAGCGGCTCTTAGGAACCGGGCGAAAGAAAAGGAGGAGCTCAATATAACATTAGTATATAATCAATAGGTAATAAGTGCATTATAATCAGTAATTCATATAAGTATGTACTAGCATATTTAAGCTAAGCAATATTAACAATATTCAGCAATAAGTAATTGACAATCTACGCTAACAACATATTAATTAATGGATAGTAATTAACTTAACATATAAAAATACTCATACAAATTTATAAGCTAAGGATCGGGTACATCAAAGTAACTCATCATATAAAAGTGTTCATACAGATTCATATGATGAGGATCTCATGCGGTGCAATGCAATGTTATGATATGAATGCAATATGATGACTTACCCATGCACACATACGCACACTTGCTATGTTGACATAGACCTTTTAGTTCCCACTTTTTGAGATGGTAGCTAACCTCTCAGGCATCAAACGTCGTGGAGAAACGCTAATAGTAGAGTGGGCGTATCTACTACTAGGCGGGTATCCACACTACCAGGCCTAGGCCTCTGTACGCCTCAACGCTAAGAAAACAATAGCGGAGCCCCTACATACAACAGCTAAGAAGGGGTCTTAGGTAGATGTGCACCAAGATCCCAGCCCAACTGGCCTAAACTGGCACGGAAGGGGTCTTTGGGAGCGTATCACCAAAGAACACAGCCCAACCATCCATTGGCACGGAAGGAGCCTTTGGGGGTGAGCACTGAAGGACCAAGCCCAACCGCCCAAGGTCTAACTGCCAGCTCCCGTCGGTGTGATGACTGGCGAGCTCGTAGACCTGCCACCAAGTCCTCTTCATAGGATCATGCACCGTATGTCAACATACACCCAACCCATGCAATTCACATTACATGCCATTATACATCTAAGGGCTCCAACCAAGTCCTTGTATATCATATTCAACATCGTGTGGTCAAACACACACACACACCTACAACCCTTTCACATTCTCGTGCTCCCAAGCACCCAAGGGTTCACATTTAACACAGGTGGCAAACCATCTTGTATACTACACTAGTCCCACACTGCCACCCGTAGGGAGACAAAACTCTAAGTAGTGGACTACACTGCATCACATGTCCATGGGGGTATACCTTATCCAACCCCTTTCTTAATTATCATATACATACACATTATACTTATTCAATCATCCGTACCGTTCATCGATTCAGAAATTTCCATGGCACCACATCAAGTACTCATCCCAAAGATTAGCAATCGTGCAAGGGGTGATCACATTATCATATCATTCGATCTCCCGAGCAATCAATTCGTAGAATGAGAAATCCATCAAACATTAAATTATCACGACTACGCATCACTGTTTACTAAAACTAGATTTCCAAAAGCTATAATCCACTGATAATCACAAGCAAGCCCAACTCAAAAAGATATTCTCAAGGGCTACAACTCCCATGTTGAGGCTAGGGACCTAATCCAAATCCGTCACACCTGAAATCAAGTTTCAACCCAACTATGTTTACTTAGACAAATCACAACCTGCACATAATTTATTACAGCACATCCATTTAGATTGGACATTCCCGGGGCTACAGAACTCCCCCAAAAACGTATAATCAATCGTTGGAAAGGTCTTTCTGAGGGATACAACTTTAAAATTGAGCCCAAACCTACATCAAACCGGATCATACCTAAAAACAGCCTTGAAATCTGCTGCGCACAGAAAATAGATTTTTATCAGCACATTGCACGCATCGTAAAGATGGATGAACGACATCGGTTCATATTCTTCCTCCAACCATCACATAAAACACAACCAACAACTCTCTACCAATTTCTCCCTCGTTTGACCATGATTCTTCACGAGACCAAGTCCACCATCTTCATAATGAAGAGAGGAGATTATTGAAGATTGTCATACGGCGATATGCGCCCTAGAATGAAGTTCTAGCATGGTCCCTTCCTAGGAAATCTCTGTTAAACTTCCAAATCGAACTCTCTTGAGCCAATGACTCTCCTACTCTTTAGATCTAAAGATCTAGCACCAAGGGAGAGGGTAGAAAGCTCACCTCATTTCCAGCTATGGATCGTGTCCTTCATCTTGGCGGCATGGCGACGTCAACCTATCTCCCGTGATGAAGTTTGGCACTCCCGTGATGAAGTTCGGCACCGAGAGAAGAAGGAAGTGACGGCTACGTCTCAAACAACGTTTATAAAGAAGTGGCCGATTAGACCTAGATTTTCTGGATCCGAGAGCTACCGCCATGCGATGGCATATACTGTCACGCGGTACCTTCAAAAGTGGCTTATTCCACAAACCACCGTCCAAACCCACAACACAGTCGTCGACACCTATACTGTTACCGCTACGCGGTATACTTCTTACCGCCGTACGGTATCTCACAACTATGCTACCGCCAGCATTATTACTACCGCCAGGCTGTTATTCACAGAGCAATATGCCGATAACCCAGTAGGCTACGGCCGCGCGGTATCCCACTACCGCCGCGTGGTAGCACTCGACGATCGTTGAGTCCACTCAACACTCTCCACTCAATGCTTGTCGTGTATACTCGATGAACGCTACCATTGCGCGGTATCACACTACCACCGAGCGGTAGAACTCAACGATTGTCGACACCAACATAAACACTCGACGACCGTAAACACCCGACGTGAATATTCAATGACCGCTACTGTCACGCAATAACATACTACCGTCGCGCGATAGTATACTATCGCCGCACAGTAGCAACCATTCATCCAGCATCGAGTCAGCACTTCCCCGGCTCAGGTGCAAGCCTGGCCACCAATGCACCCTAAGCCAAAGTCAACTCACTTTACTTGAAAACGTGCACAAGCAGTCTATCGCGAATCGGGACGTTACACCTGTTGAAACCAAAAACTTGGTCTCTGTGGAGTTCGGGGTCCCAAAAGAGGGGTGACCTCACACCTAGTACACTCGAGAGAACGTCACGGACCAAAGACTTGGGAAACTAGGGACAGACCCTCGGCTCTAGCATGGAGATCCCACCACACACCCGGAAGGTCACAAGAGCACTTCCCCTCCCTCACCAATGACTGAGTTGGGTACCTTGGAGAGCTCTCAAACTCTACCAAGAAGAAGAAACCAAGGGAGGAGGAAGCCAAAAAACTCATCCTCTCCAAAGGTACCAAAAGGGATCTATTTATAGTTTTCCAAAGCTTGGGGACCAAAAGGTCTGAAATACCCCTAAGGAAAATAGGCCCTGGGCCAATAGAAAACACCCACACCGGGGGGTAAAGCGGTAATTCCACCCCGAGGGCATAACGGTAAACCACTTCACTCTTCCCTCGCCTTGTGACCGGGCGGCCTGGGTGAGCTGGGCGGCCTGTCGAGAGAGGCGGCCTGCGAGCTGAGGCTAGGCGAGTGCGGGTAGGCGAGAAGTGGCTAGGCGGGCTCGGCAACCTGGCGAAAGCGGCGGCCTGCGAGGCGAGCTGGCGACAGCGAGGCTGGGCGAGTGTCGCTAGGCGAGAAGCAGCTAGGCGGGCTCGGCAACCTGGTGAGAGCGGCGGCCTGCGAGGCGAGCTGGCGACAGCGAGGTTGGGCGAGTGTGGATAGGCAAGAAGCGGCTATGCGGGCTCGGCAACCTAGCGAGAGCGGCGGCCTTCGCGACGAGCTGTCGACAGCGAGGCTGGGCGAGTGTGGCTAGGAGAACTCGACAACCTGGTGAGGGCGGCAGCCTACGAGGTGAGCTGGCGACAGCGAGGCTGGGCGAGTGTGGCTAGGCGAGAAGTTGCTAGGTGGGCTCGGCAACCTGGCGAGAGAGGCGGCCTTCGCGTGCTCGGCGACTAGGCGGACTGCGGGCAGCGACCTCACGAGCTCGGCGACTAAGCGGGTACTGATCGAGACGGCCCCTCAAAAGGGCCGGGGGGAGATAAAGTTTCCTCCCCCTACTAGTATATGACAAGGACTAGACCTAAATTGGCTACCAAGAGTGCAAAATCTCTCAAAAGCTTAAAAATACAAAGCTGGTCCTGCGCCTGCCGAGGGGACCCTACTCTGCGAATATGGGGTTGTACACAATCCCCTCTCTTTTCAAGGTTAGCACAAGCTCGGAAAGAAACATCCAACCCAACGTATTTGCTGAGTGGCCTTTTCTCGCGGTTTGGAGAAAACACAAGGCGTCTCCGAGGGATCAACCTGCCATGCCAGCTGATGAGAGCCTGGGTGGCGAGACCCCCTCCGGGTAAAAATCACTTAACCTCCAGGAGGGGTCAACTTGCCATGCCATCTTGATGGGATCCTGGGTGGCGAGACCTCCTCCGGGCAAAAAACACTTAACCTCCCGGAGGGGTCAACCTGTCATGCCAGCTTGAGAGAGCTTGGGTGGCGAGACCTTCTCCGGGCAAAAAACACTTTAACCTCCCGGATGGGTCAACCTGTCATGCCAGCTGATGAGAGCCTGGGTGGCGAGACCTCCTCCGGGCAAAAAACACTTAACCTCCCGGAGGAGTCAACCTGCCATGCTAGCTGATGAGAGCCTGGGTGGCGAGACCTCCTCCGGGCAAAAAATACTTAACCTCCCGGAGGGGTCAACCTGTCATGCCAGCTGATGAGAGCCTGGGTTGCGAGACCCTCTCCGGGTAAAAAAATACTTAACCTCCCGGAGGGGTCAACCTGTCATGCCAGCTTGATGGGAGCCTGGGAGGCGAGACCTCCTCCGGAAAAAAAACACTTAACCTCCCGGAGGGGTCAACCTGTCATGCCAGCTGATGAGAACCTGGGTGGCGAGACCCCCTCTGGGTAAAAAGAAATGAGCATCCACGAGAGGTACGCCTGCCCTGCCAGCTAGTGAGAGCCTGACAGCGGGATCGTCATCAGAGCAAAGATACTTGGGCTTCCACGAGAGGTACGCTTGCCCTGCCAGCTAATGAGAGCTTGAACAGCGGGACCGTCATCAGGGCAAAGGGAACTTGGTATTCCACGAGAGGTACGCCTGCCCTGCCAACTAGTGAGAGCCTGACAGCAAGACCGTCATCGGAGCAAAAAGGAACTTGGGCATCCACGAGAGGTACGCTTGCCATGCCAGCTAGTGAAAGCCTGACAGCGGGACCGTCATCGAAGCAAAGGGAACTTGGGCATCCACGAGAGGTACTCCTGACCTACCAACTAGTGAGAGCCTGACAGTGGGACCGTCATCGGAGCAAAGGGAACTTGGGCATCTACGAGAGGTACTCCTGACCTGCCAGCTAGTGAGAGCCTGACAGCGGGACCGTCATCAAAACAAAGATACTTGGGCTTCCATGAGAGGTACGCCTGCCCTGCCAGCTAGTGAGAGCCTGATAGAGGGACCGTCATCAGGGCAAAGGGAACTTGAGCTTCCATGAGAGGTACGCCTGCCCTGCCAGCTAGTGAGAGCCTGGCAGCGGGACCATCATCGGAGCAAAAAGGAACTTGGGCATCCACGAGAGGTACGCCGCCCTGCCAGCTAGTGAGAGCCTGACAGTGGGACCGTCATCGGAGCAAAGGGAACTTGGGCATCCATGCGAGGTACTCCTAACATGCCAGCTAGTGAGAGCCTGACAGTGGGACCGTCATCGGAGCAAAGGGAACTTGGGCATCCACGAGAGGTACTCCTGACCTGCCAGCTAGTGAGAGCCTGACAGCGGGACCGTCATCGGGGCAAAGGGAACTTGGGCTTCCACGAGAGGTACGCCTGCCTTGCCAGCTAGTGAGAGCTTGACAACAGGACCGTCATCGTAGAAAAAAGGAACTTGGGCATCCACGAGAGGTACGCCTGCCCTGCCAGCTAGTGAGAGCCTGACAACGGGACCGTCATCGGAGCAAAGGGAACTTGGGCATCCACAAGAGGTACTCCTGACCTGCCAGCTAGTGAAAGCCTGACAACGGGACCATCATCGGAGCAAAGAGAACTTGGGCATCCACGAGAGGTACTCCTGACCTATCAGCTAGTGAGAGCCTGACAGCGGGACCTTCATCGAAGCAAAGAGGAACTTGGGCATCCACGAGAGGTACTCCTAACCTGCCAGCTAGTGAGAGCCTAACAGCGGGACCGTCATCAGAGCAAAGAGGAATTTGGGCATCCACAAGAGATATTCATGACCTGCCAGCTAGTGAGAGTCTGACAGCGGGACCGTCATCGAAGCAAAGGGAACTTGGGCTTCCACGAGAGGTATGCCTAACCTGCCAGCTAGTGAGAGCCTGACAGTGGGACCGTCATCGGAGCAAAAAGGACTTAGCCTCCCTGAGGTACCTTCGACCCATCCAGCTAGTGAGAGCCTGGCATGAGGAGATCCCTCTCGGGGGGTGGGACTGGGCATGTCACCTAAGCTTTATCAATTTCAACATCCTCAAACGGGGAAAAAGATGGGTTACATGACCCCCCCCCCCCCCCCCCCCCGACTCAACTGGTCGGGGGCTGAACTCATTACAACATAATAAAAAATACAAGACTCTGCCGAGGCGAGGCTTCTTCAGGAGGTTTGGGCATGATGGTCGTCATCCTTCCCCTCGGATACCTCCATCTTGCTCAGGCTCTCCATGATATTTTCCATCTCTTCTGCCTTGGCCAACCAAGAGATGGTGTTGATGGCCGTGACATAACATTGCCTTGTCATCCTGGAATCTCCCTTGACCCTGACCTGGATCCCTCCGGAGCTGAACTTGAGGCACTGGTGGAACAAAGATGGCACAAAATGGAAGGCGTTGATGAGGGGCCTTTCGAAGATGACATTGTAGCTGCTCGGAGCGTCAACTATGATGAACTTACAGTTCCTTGAAGTCCCTCCCAATTTCACTTGGAGTCCTACTCCACCTTCAACCTCCTTCCTCTCCCCTAAAAATCCGAACAAGGGTCCGTCTGAGGCCAACACCCTCCTTGGCTCCACCTTCATCTCCTCAAACGCCTTCTTGAAAACGACGTTGACGGAGCTCCTGTTGTCAACCAAGATCTGGGAGACGGTGTAGCCCTCGATGGCCGTCTGGATGACCAGCGCATCGCAGAATAGATCCTCATGATCCGGCATGTCCTTCATCGAGAAGGTAATCTTCTCCTCCTGGGGCGGGGTCTGGGATGTCGAAGCCATGCTTCGTCGGTACATGACATGGAGGCTCGCCTTCCGAGTGGCCTTGATCCCCACTCCACCGTGGATCACTGTTATACCTCCTCGAGGTCCTACATCGACCCGGTCCTCACATATATCTTCTTTCCCCACTCTGGGTAGAATCTCTTCAACCTGTGTCGGCGGCTGAGGCTGGGTAGGGCCTCTCGCCCCCTCACTTCCAAGAACTCGGGGCAGTAGCTGTGGCATGACCCTCCGCCTGGTGGAAGTCACAGTATGGCAATGCCCCTTCTCCCCTCCTTCAGCGGGCTCTACGGTCTCTCCTGTTGCATCTTCCTCCTCTGCCTATTGCTAAGGCTTGTTGTGGTGGGGGTAGGAGCTGTCTTGGGGCTTGCCTCTGGAAGTTGAACCTCCCTTGGCCCTCGTAAAAGTTCCCCCACCCTGGATAAGAGCTCTTCTTAGACCCTAGGCAGGTCCTCCCTGCTTCCTCCAGCCTGGTTCCGGACCCTCCTGTCCCTGGAACCCCTGAGCTCTCTGCTCCTCTCTCCTTCTTCCTTCCTGATGCCTTGAGCCACCTTGCTCCTTCGACTCTGTCTCTGTTAGCTATGCGAACTTCTTGACAAATGCCGGGTTGGCCACCTCCATGGCTATCTCCTCTATCGCCCTCTCCATCAGCTCCTCGAAGGAAAGGGGGGGTCTTTCGGGTCAGGCTCAACTTGAAGAACCCCTCGCGCAGCCCCACCGTGAACGCCATCTGGAGGGCATACCCTGGTATCTCCTGGATATCCAGGATCTCCTCTTGGAACCTGTCAACGTAGTGGGTCAGTGACTCCTCGACCCTCTGCCTTATCAGAAAGATGGACTCAGGACTCTTCTTCCTCTTCTTGGAGGTGGAGAAGCGGAGCTAGAAGCTCCGGCTCAAGTCCTCGAACCCATAGATCGACCTTGGAGGGAGTTGATGAAACCCATAGATCGACCCTCTGCCTTATCAGAAAGATGGACTCAGGACTCTTCTTCCTCTTCTTGGAGGTAGAGAAGCGGAGCTGGAAGCTCCGACACAAGTCCTCGAACCCATAAATCGACCTTGGAGGGAGTTGATGAAACCAGTCCCTTGCCTTCTCCTTCAATATGATCGCAAAGAGGCGACACTTAAAGGCATCTGTCATCGGCCTGATGGAGACAACATCCTCGAACCACTGCAGGTGCTGGACGGGGTCATCCTTCCCGGTATAGTAGGCCATGTCAGGCTCTCTGAACCCCTCGAGAACAGGAGATGAGATGATCAGCTCGCTGAAGGGTGACCCCCTAAGGGGTGCTCTCGCAACCTCTACTCGCGCGACCTGCTCGCCTAGAGGGATAGCACTCGCTAGGCTGGGGAACAACTCCCGGCCGGTGAGGTCTCGCTCGACCCCTTCTCCCATCCTTTCCTTCCCAGGTCGCCTACCTAGTGCACTTCCTTCTCCCCCTGCTGGGGTCATCTCGCATGTGCCCCTAGGAGGCAGCTCGTCGAGACCACTCTGGGTTAGCTCATCGAGACCCCTGGGAGCCAGTCCCTGGGGGTGGGGGTTGAGCTGTCAGCCCGAGGGGCAATGCTTTGCAGCATCTCCATGATGCCGGAGATGGAAGCCATAAACTCCTCCCTTCCTAAGAAGGGTCCTGTGCTGGGGAGCTCACCGAGGTCATCACCACCTCCCTGATCTCTAGCCATGACACTCTCCCGAGATCTTCTGTGCTGATCACTCTCCACGCTCACCGCACCAAAATGTTGAAACCAAAAACTTGGTCTCTGTGGAGTTCGGGGTCCCAAAAGAGGGGTGACCTCACACCTACTACACTCAGGGGGAACGTCACAGACCAAAAACTTGGGAAACTAGGGACAGACCCTCGGCTCTAGCATGGAGGTCTCACTACACATCTGGAAGGTCACAAGAGCACTTCCCCACTCTCACCAATGGCTGAGCTGGGTACCTTGGAGAACTCTCAAACTCTACCAAGAAGAAGAAACCAAGGGAGGAGGAAGCCAAAAAACTCATCCTCTCCAAAGGTACCCAAGGGGGTCTATTTATAGTTTTCCAAAGCATGGGGTCCAAAAGGTCTGAAATACCCCGAAGGCAAATAGGCCCTGGGCCAATAAAAAACACCCACACCGGGGGGTAAAACGGTAATTCCACCCCGAGGGCATAACGGTAAACCACTTCACTCTTCCCTCGCCTTGAGATCGAGCGGCCTGGGCGAGCTGGGCGTCCTGACGAGAGAGGCGGCCTGCGAGCTGAGGCTGGGCGAGTGCGGCTTGGCGGGCTCGGCAACCTGGCGAGAGCGGCGGCCTGCGAGGCGAGCTAGCGACAATGAGACTGGGCGAGTGCGGCTAGGAGAGAAGCGGCTAGGCAGGCTCAGCAACCTGGCGAGAGCGGTGGCCTGCGAGGCGAGATGGAGACAGCGAGGCTGGGCGAGTGCGGCTATGCGAGAAGCGGCTAGGCGGGCTCGACAACCTGGCTAAAGCGGCGGCCTTCGCGGCGAGCTGGAGACAGCGAGGCTGGGCGAGTGCGTCTAGGCAAGCTCGGAAACCTGGCGAGGGCGTCGGCCTGCGAGGCGAGCTAGCAACAGCGAGGTTGGGCGAGTGCGGCTAGGCGAGAAGCGTCTAGGCGGGCTCGGCAACCTGGTGAGAGCGGCGGCCTTCGCGTGATCGGCGACTAGGCGGTTTGCGGGCAGCGACCTCGCGAGCTCGGCGACTAAGCGGGTACTGACCGGGACGGCCCCTCAAAGGGGCCGGGGGGAGATAAATTTTTCCTCCCCTACTAGTATATGACAAGGGCTAGACCTAAATTGGCTACCAAGAGTGTAAAATCTCTCAAAAGCTTAAAAATACAAAGCTGGTCCTGCGCCTGCCGAGGGGACCCTACTCTGCGAATACGGGGTTGTACAACACCCGAAGGTTTTGAGGTCAAGGGCAATGAGCACTTAGTCTGCCGACTCAGGATGTGTCTTTATGGGTTAAAAAGGGTGCCCTGGCAATGGTACAAGAATTTTAACTCCTTTATACTTAAGAGCAAGTTCTAGAGGACCAGGGTTGATCACTGTGTTTTTGTGAAGAAGATTGAGAAGACTCTTACTATTCTGCTGCTTGTATATTGATGATATGCTGATTGTCAGTGATGAAAAGTCGAATATTGTTGAGCTGAAGAAGGAGCTTAGTGATTCCTTCGAGATGAAGGAATTGGGACCAACAAGGAAGATCCCGGGGATGAAGATCACCAGAGGCAGGAGTGCAGGCCAGTTGTGGCTATCTCAGGCTGGGTATGTGGAACGGGAGCTGAAGTGATTCATGATGGAGAAGGTCAAGCTGGTAGCTACTCCATTGGGTGGACACTTCAAGCTAATATGCTCTCAGTGTCTTTCATCTGATAAGGAAGTGGAGGACATGAGTCAAGTCCCCTACGCATCTGCAGTGGGGAGTTTGATGTATGATATGGTCTACGCGAAGCCAGACATAGATTATGTAGTTGGGGGTAGTGAGCAAATATTTGCAAACCCGAGGAGGATTCACTGAGATGTTGTGAAGTAGATACTCTGATATCTCAGATGTACCTCAGGCTACTGTTTATAGTATGGCAGGAGGGTCTCTAACCCTTGTTGGGTACTCTGATTCGGACATATCTGGAGATGTTCACTCCAGGATATCCACTTCAGAGTTTGCTGTTAATTGTGTCAGGGGAGCAGTGTCGTGGAAGTTGAGGTTGCAAAAGTGTGTGGCGCTGTCAACGACGGACGCAGAATGCATTGCTCTGACAGAGGCATCAAAGGAAATATTGTGGATGAAGAAGTTCATGCTTGAACTTGAACTCCATCTAGAGGTGTTCATTGTTTATAGTGATAGTTAGAGCGGCATTTTTCTGGCCAAAAATCCCGTCTACCACTCCAAGACAAAGCACATTGATATGAGGTATCACTAGATTCAAGATGCTGTCGAGGAGAAGCTGTTGGAGGTGGAGAATGTCTACACAGGTGAAAATCCTCCGGACATGATGACGATGGTCGTGCTGAGAGAGAAGCACGAGTTCTACAGGTCACGGTTCGGCATGATGACTATCTGAAGGTTTCATGTATGATAACTCCTCTTTATGGTCTGGATGGGAAGTTTGTTGGGGTCCGACCCCAAAAGAGTCAGTGGACTCAGAAAAATTAGCAGATCAGGCCTGGAGTTGTGCTGGAAGCGGGGATAAAACTAAAAAAAGTTCTTTGTCTGAGGCATCGAGTGAGCTGTCAGGAATCTAGTGAGATGTCAGGCATCGAGTGAAGCTACTAGGCGTCGTGTGGGCTACTATGCATCGAGTGAGTTGTTGGGCATCAAGTGGAGCTGATGGGCGTCGAGTGGAGCTGCTGGGCGTCGAGTGGAGCTGCTAGGCATCAAGTGAAGGCTGACGAAAGCTGTTTCGTGAAATCTCGAACTTATCTGCCATCTAAGGGCTGAAATAACCTCGCTCTTTGCCCTATATAGGTCACGACTTTATTCTATAACTATACAACAGTTAATTTTTTGGCCATCAGAAAGATGAACGTGCTTTCGGGTTCTGAAGGTGTTCGGCTTTCCGCCATTGCTCCTATCAGGGTTCTTCTTCAGGAAGAAGAACAGAAGATTCTCAGATTGGTGCATTGCCTTCGTTGTAAGGGTATTTTTGCTCTCTTTCTTGTCTTTGTTTTTTCTTGAGATTTGTAGAGAGGTTGTTAGAGTTTAGGACACTTTTCTTAGAGAAAAAGATTTTTTGTAATCTGAGAGGGGGATTCAATCTGTTAATCCGGTGGAATCTAGTTTGGAATAAACCTAGTATCTTGTTTTGTAATCCTTATTTTTCTATAGTGGATTCTTGTGTGCCCCGCCCCGCGATTTTTCCCATCGTGATTTGAGAGAGAGTTTTCCACGTAAAATTTGTGTGTTCTCTAATTGTCTTATTTTTTTGTGAGCTTGCTGGGTTTTTTTTTCCTCTAAGTGTCTGGTGGCGCAAGCGCAATGAGATATTTGTTTCCCAACAACATCTTTCATCAATATCGGTGTCCCCTTCGTCTCCCAATGATTTTTTATTTTTTATTTAACATGCCCTACACCCACTTCTATTTGAGTTTTAATAGAATTAGGCTCCGTTTGGGGAGTAATAGTTAGGTCAGGAGCCTGACGATGTTCATGGTCCTGCACCAATGAGAAGCCTGTAAAGGAGGTAGGGCTCACACATTTATGACTTGTGTCATACACTTTTGCGCAGGATTCTCATAATTTGGGGCTCCTCATTGGCTGTCCGGACCATACTCATGATCCGGAGTCCTGACCCAAAATTTTCCTATTTTACTGATTTTAAAATCTGAAGATCACACATCTATAAATTTTTTTTTTTGCAAAAAGTCATAAGGAGTGTCGCCCCCCCCTCACCATTCTCTGACTCGGCCCCAACGTACGATTATATGAGTGCAATCATTTCACGTTTCCCATGTGATTAGTGGGAAACGGGTGCATAAAGTACAGCACGGAGCAGTGCAGCTATTGTGTGGATGCAAGTGCATCACATCTCGTGCGCACACATTTTAAAGACGTGCACGCATCTTCGTGCAAGATGTGATGCACTCGCGGCCACACGATGACTGCACTGCACCGTAAAATACAGTGCTTGCACTTTACGCCCCCTGATTCCGTGATTAGCTATGAAAATGAAATTTTCTTTTCAAAAAATATCAAGCACAAGAAGAGAAAAATCTTTTATAAAATAGATTCTTTTCCAGCACGACAACAAATGATAAGAGAAATTTAGCACATTATTTCTAATTAGTTTATTTCCTGAAAAATGTCATTGAAAATTCACAAAAAGACAAAAAAAAATCAAAATTAATTTCGGAAGTCTTGGCCAGGCCCAAGGAAACATTTTTGACAAAAAAATCATTTTTTTGACAAAAAAAATGATTAAAAAATGATTTTTTTTAGACAAAAAAATCATTTTCTAGACAAAAAAAAATCATTTTTGACAAAAAAACCGTATTCAAAACTCATCAGGCTCAGTTAACCTATTGGCTGGACTGCTTCTAGAGCTCGCCGAGTTCGGCAAGTGGGTTCCGTGTGTCATGTCAAGGGTTGTTGCTCAGCTAGCCGAGTTCGTCCTGTTTGTGTGGACTGCTTCTGGAGCTCGCCGAGCTCGGCAAGTTGGCGGTACGGACCTTATTCTAGTCGCGGGCTGAAGTATGCGTAGACTGAGAGTTGTGTCCGCAAGGCAGTGCGATCTGGTGGCGGTGTCTGGTAGCCCGCCAGTGTTGTGTTCGCCGTCCTTGTTGGATTGGTATTGGTCTTCTCAGCCTGGCGGACTGGTATTTTCCACCTTTGCAGACTGATCGTTCTCTGTCCTTGCGGATAGTAGTTATCAGTGGCGGACTTGTGTTGGAATCCGCACTGTGCGGATACGTGATGCTAGTTGCAGGATTGACGGGCGGTTATTATATCGCTATGGGTGGTGATGACACTCATCCTCACGCCTATAAATAGAAGTTCTCGGCTTGTCATATATAACTGTGAACAGTGAGAACTTGCTTGCGCTTAAAATTTGCGGTTACGGTTTTCTAACCGCTGCGACTAAATGAAGTTGACTCTGTGCAGGCTGTGCGGCTAGCATCAGGCGGGTAGACAACTAGTGAAAGTTTGGTGTACAACCCCATATCCGGCGAGTGGAATCGACAGGAGCCAGATCGGCCAAGATCAGCAGCCCGGGTTCTCGGCGAGCCACGGGGAGGCGAGAGCTCTGAAGCCTCTCCGGCTCGCCCAAGTGGGTGGAACAATTGAGGGGGGGGGGGGGGGCGAGTGGAACAGGTCGGCTCGCACTCTCCCCACGGGCTCGGCAGATAGAGGGCGAGTGGGGCAGGTCGGCCCCACACTCGCCCGGGGCCGGGAAAAGACGGCGAGTGTCAGCTCCATCGAGCACTCGCCGCCCCAGGCAAGTGGAGGTCTCAAGGGGCCACTCGCCCAGTGTTCTGTGATTTGTTTTTACGATTCCACCCCCGTTGGTCTGCTCTAACCCTTCAGAATAGCGGAGTTACGTTGTTAGCAGACCGACCTGGACTGCATATAGCTGTTTGGGACAGCGGAGATTGGCTATTTGCAGGCCATTTTCAGGAATCTATAAATAGACTCAAGGGGGTACCTCAGAAGGCATGCTTACATGTGCCTCAGTCTTCTTGTGCTTTTTGAGATACCCTTAGCTCGGCATTTGGGCTAGGGAGGGGAAGCGCTCTAAGATCTTTCGGGTGTGTGGTGGGACCTCCACGTCGAGCCCTTGGGAATGTCCCCTGTTCTTTTTTCCTTAGTTGTTTGGCTCGCGAGGGAGAAGTAGGTGTGCGATCACCCCTTCCCCAAGGGTGAACTCCACAGAGACCGAGTTTTTCAGTTTTAACATTTTGGTGCGGTGAGCGTGGAGAGTGGTTAGCACAGAAAATCTTCAGCAGGCTCGATGACTGGAGAAGAAGGGCAAGGTTTGGACAGGTTCGACTCGTCGCCCCCCTCCCCCTCTCGCCACCATGGGGATGTTTGAGGAGCTCAGGCAGGAGGTGCTTGGCCTCATCATGTTCGCACTCGGAGCACGTGCCGAGTGCTCGACACCAGCTGTCCCAGTCGCCGCCGCCCCTTCTCTCGGCGAGGATGCCCCAGCTCGGCGAGCTGGGAAGGAGGTTGCAGAAGAGGGAAGGGGGCGAGATCTCCCCGGGAGAGTGTTGTTCCTCGGCTCGGCGAGTGGAGGCCGGTTCGGCGAGATGGGGGTGTGAGATAACCCGGCTCGCCCAGCAGGGGGAGGCAGCCCCTTCAGCGAGTTGGTTTCTTCTGCCCAAGTTCCAGAGGGGTTTCGGGAGCCAGATATGTCCTACTATACTGGGAAGGATGACCCGGTTCAGCACATCCAGTGGTTCGAGGATGTGATTTCGATAAGGAAGATGTCAGATGTCTTTAAGTGCAGACTCTTTGTCATCACCCTCAAGGAGAAGGCGAGAGAGTGTTTCCACCAGCTACCGGTCAACTCAATTTACTACTTTGAGGACCTGTGTCAGGGGTTCATGTTGAGGTTCACCACTTCCAAGAAGAGGAAGAAGGAGTCGGAGTCCCTATTCCTCATCAAGCTGGGGGTGAACGAGACTCTGAGGAGCTATGTAGACCGGTTCCAAGAGGAAGTCACCCAGGTTCAGGAGATGTCAGGGCACACCCTGATGATGGCCTTCATCTTGGGGCTACAACAGGGTTTATTCATGATGGAGCTGAATTGGGTGCCGCCTCTCTCCTTCGAGGAGATGATGGAAAGAGCAACGAGGGAAGTCGACAGGGAGGCGTCGAACCCCTAGTTCGCGAGGAGGCTGGCCAGGTGGGCCATAGAAGAGGAGAAGAGTCCAGGAGGTGGCAGGGGACAGGAGGTGAGGACAGCTGAACCCAGGCAGAGGGTACAGCAGCAGCAGCCGCTGAGGTGGGGGCACCAGGAAGCCAAACAATAGGCTTGGCTGGAGGGAGCAGGAGTGGCAGGACCAAGGCTAGCGGAGAGGTTTCCATGAAGGGGACGATCGCCAGGGGGACAAGGGCTTGTTCAACCCTCCAGGCTGGAGGTAGGGACAGGGGCCCCTCTCCCCGATCAACATCAGACTATGGTGATAGCCCTGCGGAGGAGAAGGAGAGGCAACCCGAGGAAAATACAGGAAGACAGAGTGGAGGACTACCCATAAAACATGTACACTACCTCCTTTTTGATATGGAATCCCTTGGTATTCTTGATATTTTGTAGTAGAATGTGTGAATGAATTGCAGATCCACCCAAGTCCTGAGCTTTCTCCCACTGTCAAGCTCTCACCTAGCTGGCAGGGTAGGGGTCCTCGGTGGACATCTTTCTCGCTCTGGAGCCAAGTCCCAAGCTTTCTCCCACTGTCAGGCTCTCACCTAGCTGGCAGGGTAGGGGTCCTCGGTGGACATCTTTCTCGATCTGGAGCTAAGTCCAGAACTTTCTCCCACTGTTAGGCTCCTATCTAGCTGGCAGGGTAGGGGTCCTCGGTGGACATCTTTCTCGCTCTGGAGCCAAGACCCGAGCTTTCTCTCACTGTCAGGCTCACACCTAGCTGGCAGGGTAGGGGTCCTTGGTGGACATTGTCGAAGTATGAGACCGGGAGGTCTGGCGGTTTAAGCCTGGCGGGTTGTTGACCGGGAGGTCTGGCGGTTTGAGTCTGGCGGATTGATATCCAGACTATTGCTGTGTGGTGTCCGGAGGTCTGACGGCTTATCTCCGGCAGCTTGGAAACCGGCCGGTCTAGCGGTATCCTACCGCTTCTCTCTCTTGGTTCTGGTATTGCCGAGCGGTTAGAACATTGTCTAACCGCGCGGCCTGTTCCGGTCTCTTATCTAGACGCCCAGATCTGTTGTATAGCTTTAGTCCCACATTGTTAGTTTGTATTCTATCCTCTCTCCTCCATTCTATAAAAGGGAGGCCATACCTTTGTAAATGATATCTTTTTGGATAATAAAATTTCAATTATTCAAAGTTCCGGCTTGTTTTCTAGTCGTTTATTCACTACTCTAGTTGTTTGTTCGCTACTTTTAACATGGTATCAGAGGACTCGATCTTCTCCTCCTGATTCTGTGCGCCCTGTCCGCGCGGCTTGCCTATTCTTCTCGCGACCTGTTCTCGCGGTTTGTGCCCTGTCCGCGCTGTTTGTCTCTTTCACTTGCTTGCGCCCTGTCCGCGCGGCTTGCCCCTTCCTCTCGCGACCTGTTCTTGCGGTGTGTCTCTTCCGCCTGCTTGCGCCCTGTCCGCGCGTCCTCTTTTTCCTGCCTCTTAGTCGCAGCGACCTGTCTCCTTGTTCGTCGCGACCTGCTGCTTTATTCGCCTTGTTCGTTCCTCCCTTCTGTTCGCGCGGTCTATCTTCTAGCCGTTCGACTTCTTCCACGTCTTGGACCTGTGGCTTGGTCGTGGCTTCTCTGGCCGCTGGTGTCTAACATCGTGACTGCCGCAGCTCTTCTTCTTCCTATCCGCACGGCTTGTATTCTAACCGCGCGGCTTCTCGCAGTTTTCACCTATGGCCCTTTCTGAAACCTCCACTACCACCACTCGTATCGCCACTCCGGCGCCGCTTCTTACTCCCTCTGGCAACCTTGGCACGGTTTCTAAACTTGTTGGCTCCAACTATCCGGATTGGAGCGTTTCTTTCACATTTCTTCTTCGCTCTCAGCGCAAACGTCATCACCTCATCGATGACCCTCCTCCCTCAAACTCTGCTGAATTTGATGACTGGGATGCCAGTGATGCGCTTGTCCGCACATGGTTGGCTAACAGCCTCTCCGATGAATGTCTTCCTGTCATACGCCATGATGAGACGGTCAAGACCGCGTGGCTTCACCTTGCTGCTCTCTACTCGAAGGGGGCCCAGACATCCTGCATTTATACTCTCTACGCAGATCTCTTCGCTCGCCCTTCCATGTCTCCTGCTGCGGCTTATCAGCAAGTTCAGGCTCTTGGAGCCAAAATCCTCCAGAATCACCCCTTCTCCGCGGACTTGGCCGAGCAGCACAAACACTTCCAGGAACTCCTGGTTGTTTGTTATCTTCTACGGCTCCCTGAATCTTTTGATATGATCCGACAGCAGATCTTGGGCGAAGCCGAGTCTCCCACCTTGGATACCACCGCGGCTCGCATCGCCGCTGTTACTTCACTGCTCCAACGTCCTCTATTGTCCTCCCCTCCTCCACAGGATTCTTATGCTCACCAAGTCCAGCAGGGTGGCAATAGTGGTCGCAGCCAATCTGGCACGCGCGGTCCGTCAAGGTTCCTCTGCTCTCACTGTGGTCATACCAGACACTCTGTTGACCGATGCTGGCAGAAACATCCTCATCGTCGTCCCTCTGGTGATACTTCTTCCTCAACCTACGCCTCCTCTCGGCCATCTGCTTCTGTGGCCACCACCTCAGGTATTGCATACGTCGTTACCCAAGGTAAATGGCTGATTGACTCTGGTGCTACAAATCACATGACCGGCAACCCTCACTGCTTCTCTCTCCTAGAGACGCATGATCGATTACCCCCGGTTCTTGTTGCGGATGGTTCGCCTTCCCCGGTTCACGGAACGGGCATGGTTCAAGTCACCCCCTCGCTTCGCTTAGCGGACACTCTCTATGTCCCGAAGTTCCCTTGCAATTTACTCTCAGTTACTACTTTATGCAAGCAACTTTAGTGCTCTGTCTTATTTACTCCTACTTCTTGTTGTTTTCAGGACCCGAGGACCCAACAGACGATTGCTACTGGGACTGAGAGCGGCGGCCTCTAATTCCTCGACAATGTTTCCGCTCTGTCCGCCTTCTCTTCCTCGTCTACTGATCTGCTTCAATGGCATCTTCGCCTTGGACATCCTCCTCCTCAGATTCTTCGTCAGCTTCTTCCCCACTTACCTCAGACCAGTCCTCCGCTCAACTGTGATGCGTGTCAGCTTGGCAAACATCATCGCTCCTCCTTCCCGCAGAAGCAAGGCCGTGGTTCCTCCCGCCCTTTTGATCTCATTCATTCTGATATCTGGGGTCCTGCTCCTACTCCCACCGTTGGTCGGGGTAGTTCTTACTTTGTAACTTTTATTGATTATTTCTCCAGATGTACCTGGGTGTATCTATTAAAAGATCGCTCTGAACTCTTATCTGTATGACAATCTTTTTATAATATGATTAAAACTCAATTTGCTATTTCTATTAAAGTATTGCGCTCTGATAATGCTAAATAATATCTCAGTCATGATTTTTCATCTTTTTGTATGCAACATGGTCTTATTCATCAGACCAGCTGTGTTTACACCTCCCAGCAAAATGGGGTGGCGGAACGTAAAAATCGCCATCTCCTCGATATCGCTCGCACTCTGATGACACAGATGCAGGTGCCTCGCTCCTACTGGGGCTATGCTGTTCTTCTTGCCTGCTATCTCATCAATCGCATTCCCTCTTCTGTTCTTCACGGCAAGACCCCCTTCTCCATTCTCTACCCGAGCAAGGAACCCTTTCCTCTTCCTCTCCGTATCTTTGGGTGTACGGCCTTTGTGCATGCTCCGTCTGCTACCCGTGACAAGCTTTCCCCCCGCTCCACCAAATGTGTCTTTTTGGATTACTCGACCACTCAAAAAGGCTATTGTTGCTTCGACCCCGTTCTGCGCAAACAGTTTGTTTCCGCAGACGTCACCTTCTTTGAAAATGCATCCTACTTTTCTTTCCCGTCTTCACCTCCTCCTGTTGTCTCTGACTCTCCTCCATCTCTCTGTGATCCTTTCACACATGTCAACGTCTCCCCTCCTATGTCCTCTCCTCCTCCGTCTCCTCCTCTCCCTATTATCTCCCCTCCTTCTTCTCCGCAGCCGTCTCTCTCTAGTCCCGGGCCAGCTTTCACTGCCACGGATGCTTCGGTCCCTGAGGCACAAGATGACCTGGATCTTCCCATTGCCCTTCGCAAAGGGGTGCGGGCGTGTACCCAACACATGCTTGCGGCTGTTGTTTCCTATAATCGGCTTACTCCCTCTCGCAGGTGCTTTGCTTTGGCCATCTCGGCTACTACCACTCCCCGCACTTACCAGGAGGCTCTTGTTATTCCTCATTGGAAATCTGCCATGGATGAGGAAATTGCCACTCTTACAGAAAGAGGTACCTGGACCCTTGTTCCTCCACCGGTAGGTACTGATATGGTTGGCTGCCGCTGGGTGTTCGTTGTGAAGTTTCGCCCGGACGGCATCGTGGATCGTTACAAGGCCCGACTGGTGGCCAAAGGCTTTACTCAGACTTATGGAGTTGACTATTCTGATACTTTCTCTCCGGTTGCTCGCCTCAGCACCATCCAGGTTCTTTTTTTTGTGGCCGTCAACAGGGAGTGGGCCATTTCTCAACTTGATGTCAAGAATGCTTTTCTGTATGGGGATCTTCAGGAAGACGTCTATATGGAGCAACCTCCAGGGTATGTTGCTCAGGGGGAGACACGAGTATGCCAGTTGAAGAAGGCCATCTACGGCCTAAAACAGAGCCCTCGGGCATAGTTTGACAAGTTTAGTGGCATTGTGGCTGCAATTGGCTTTACAAGAAGTTCCGCCGATCACTCATTGTTCATTCGCAAAACTGCATCGGGCCTTGTGGTTTTGGCAGTATATGTGGATGATATTCTTCTTACCGGCGATGACCAGGCTGGGGTGGACTTGACAAAGAAACACCTCCGTCAACACCTAGTCATGAAGGATATGGGCTCCCCGAAATATTTTTTGGGGATAGAAATCTCTCGGAAGCCCGACTCGTTGGTTCTCTCCCAACGGAAGTATGCGCTTGATCTTCTACAAGAGGCAGGATTGACCGGGGCCAAACCGGCCCGGTATCCCATGGCCACTAGAGAGGACAAAACATGGACAGATGACTCACCTCTTATATCCGATGCCACGAGGTATAGACGTCTGGTGGGCAAACTCATTTATCTCATGGTGACCAGACCCGACATCGCCTATGCTGTAGGCAAGGTCAGTCAGTTCATGCAAGCTCCCAGGGAATGTCATCTTCAATCTGCCTTGAAGATACTAGAGTATGTCAAAGCGGCACCAGGAAATGGGCTACTCTTTAAGAAGCATGGTCATCTGAGAGTTGAAGCCTACTCAGACTCAAGCTATGCGGATGATAAAGGTGACCGTAAATCTACATCGGGTTTTTGCACATTTGTTGGAGGTAATCTTATGAGCTGGAAGAGCAAGAAGCAGTCTGTTGTCTCAAGGTCCAGTACAGAAGCCGAATACCAGAGTATGGCATCAACCACGTGCGAGTTAAAATGGTTGCGGGCTCTCATGGTTGACCTAGGAGAGGTCTACAACTATCCTCTGCCTATGTTCTGTGACAACAAAGCCGCTATATACATATCCAAAAATCCGGTCTTCCATGAGAGAACGAAACATATAGAGGTCGACTGCCATTTCATCCGAGAAGAGGTCTTGAAGAAACAGATTTGCACTCCGTTCGTCACATCCGACAAAGAGTTGGCTAATATCTTCACCAAGCCGGTTTCTACTTCCTTCTTCCACATTTGTGACAACCGGGGCATGATTGATATTTATGCTCCAGCTTGAGGGGGAGTGTCGAAGTATGAGACCGGGAGGTCTGGCGGTTTGAGCCTGGCGGGTTGTTGACCGGGCGGTCTGGCGGTTTGAGTCTGGCGGGTTGATATCCAGACTGTTGTTGTGTGGTGTCCGGCGGTTTGACGTCTTATCTCCGGCAGCTTGGAAACCGGCCGGTCTAGCAGTCTCCTACCGCTTCTCTCTCTTGGTTCTGGTATTGCCGAGCGGTTAGAACATTGTCTAACCGCGCGGCCTATTCCGGTCTCTTATTCTAGCCGCCCAGATCTGTTGTATAGCTTTAGTCCCACATTGTTAGTTTGTATTCTATCATCTCTCCTCCATTCTATAAAAGGGAGGCCATACCTTTGTAAATGATATCTTTTTGGATAATAAAATTTCAATTATTCAAAGTTCTGTCTTGTTTTCTAGTCGTTTATTCACTACTCTAGTCGTTTGTTCGCTACTTTTAACAGACATCTTTCTCGCTCTGGATCCAAGACCCGAGCTTTCTCCCACTATCAAGCTCTCACCTAGTTGGGAGGGTAGGGGTACTCGGTGGACATCTTTCTCGCTCTGGAGCCAAGTCCCGAGCTTTCTCCCATTTTCAGGCTCTCACCTAGCTGGCAGGGTAGGGGTCCTCGGTGGACATCTTTCTCTCTCTGGAGCCAAGTCCCGAGCTTTCTCCAAATGTCAGGCTCTCACCTAGCTGGCAGGGTAAGGTTCCTCGGTAGACATCTTTCTCGCTCTGGAGCCAAGTCCCGAGCTTTCTCCCACTGTCAAGCTCTCACCTAGGTTGCAGGGTAGGGGTCCTCGGTGGACATCTTTCTTGCTCTGGAGGCAAGTCCCGAACTTTCTCCCACTGTCAGGCTTCCCACCTAGCTGGCACGGTAGGGGTCCTCGGTGGACATCTTTCTCGCTCCGGAGCCAAGTCTGGAGCCTTCTCCTACTGTCAGGCTCTCACCTAGCTGGCAGGGTAGGGGTCCTCGTTAGACATCTTTCTCGCTCTGGACCCAAGTCCCGAGCTTTGTCCTACTGTCAGGCTCTCACCTAGCTGGCAGGGTAGGGGTCCTCGATGGACATATTTCTCGCTCTGGAGCCAAGTCCTGAGCTTTCTCCCACTGTTAGGCTCTCACCTAGTTGGTAGGGTAGGGGTCCTCGGTGGACATATTTATCGCTCTGGAGCCAAGTTCCGAGCTTTCTCCCACTATCAGGCTCTAACCTAGCTGGCAGGGTAGGGGTCCTCGGTGGACATCTCTCGCGCTCTGGAGCCAAGTCCCGAGCTTTCTCCCACTATTAGTATCTCACCTAGCTGGCAATGTAGGGGTCCTCGGTGGACATCTTTCGCTCTCTAGAGTCAAGTCTCGAGATGTGCCGCTGTCAGGCTCTCACCTAGCTCGCAGGGTAGGGGTCCTCGGTGGATATCTTTCTCGATCTGGAGCCAAGTCCCGAGATTTCTCCCACTGTCAAGCTCTCATCTAGCTGGCAGGGTAGGGGTCCTCAGTGGACATCTTTCTCGCATTAAAGCCAAGTGCCGAACTTTCTCCCACTGCCAGTCTCTCACCTAGCTGGCAGGATAGGGGTCCTCGGTGGACATTTTTCTCGCTCTAGAGCCAAGTCTCGAGATGCTCCGCTGTCAGGCTCCCATCTAGCTGGCAGGGCCGGGATCCTCGATGGACATTGTTCTAGCTCTGGAGCCAAGTCTCTAGATTCTCCGCTGTCAGGCTCCCATCAAGCTGGCAGGGCCGGGATCCTCGATTGACATTGTTCTTGCTCTTGTAGCCAAGTCTCGAGATGCTCCGCAGTCAGGCTCCCATCTAGCTGGCAGGGCTGGGATCCTTGATGGACATTTTACTCACTCTGGAGACAAGTCTCGAGATGCTCTGCTGTCAGGCTCCCATATAGCTAGCAGGGTCGGGATTCTCGATGGACATTATTCTCGCTCTAGATCCAAGTCTCGAGATGCTCCGCTGTCAGTCTCCCATTTATTTGGCAGGGTCGGGATCCTCGATGGACATTGTTCTCGCTCTGGAGCCAAGTCTCGAGATGCTCTGCTGTCAGGCTCCCATCTAGCTGGCAGGGCCGGGATCCTCGATAGAAATTTTTCTCACTCTAGGGTTAGGTCCCGATACTCTCCCGCTGTCAGGCTTCCACCTAACTGGCAGGGTTGGGATCCTCGAGTGACGTCATTATGACCTAGGAGCTGAGTCCCGAGATGCTTCCGCCACTAGGCTTCCACCTAACTGACAGGGCTTGGATTCTCGGTGGACATGCCTGCATATAAACCCAGGAACCAGGCAGTTGGACTTAAAAATACAAAGATTGCAAAGGTGATGAAAGGTTGGACCAAGCCATCCCTGGGTGAGCTGGCAAAGGTGAGTCGGGGCCTTGACAAGTAGGCGAGCCGAGGCTATTATCGGCAGTCACATTCTAGCCCGTCAAGATTTTACTTGGGAAGATTTTCGACTTTTGTCAAGTCTCGATGAAGAAGGACCATCGCAAGCGAGCTGGTACTCGCGGGCCTAGCTCGGCAAGCCCTCTAGCCCTACTGCCATGGGGTGGCGTTATCTAAGTAAGGCAGGGAAAAAGTATGGTGAGCAGAGATCCCGGCATCTACTGAGGAAGGCGAGGCAAGGCGGTCCTCAGTGAGTACATTCCACCCCCTTGAGTTTTTACTTAGGGATTTCTAGAAAGTTCAACTTAATGCTGGTGAAAGAGAAGACAACTCGCGGGTGAGCTGAGAGTTCGCGAGCCTTGCACAGTGAGAGGTCCACCTCCTGATGGTCTAGGGGTGAAGAGCTTACAAGGTCTCTCTGCGGGTACGAATCTTAACTCAATTACATTCTAGCGACAAATTCTACCCTAGCGAGGTCACCCAATGAGGGAGGGCAGCTCGCAGGTGAGTGTATCACAGTATGTGCAAAAAAAGAAGGGAGGAAAAAATTCATGCCAAAAACGTTTTCATTAATGACAATATTGCATGTTACAAAGGGGAGTTCGCCTCGATGAGGTTACAAAAGGGGAGGAGAGAGAATCACAAAAAGACGGAAAAGAAAGAGATCGGCGAGCTAGCTCTCTCCCTCCCCTCCAGGTTGGTCGTCCAAGAAGCCCTCCACCTCATTGTACAGCGAGTAGAAGCTCATTTCCTTCTCGCCAGGAGGAGTAGGGGGAAAGAGGTCCGACACCAGATCCCTGGCCGATACCTCCTCGCAGCCCTCCACCAGCACCTGCGTATCTTTCACGATATGCAGGTTGTACTCGGCAGTGCTGATGGAGTTGATCCGCAGCTTCTCGGTGACCTCGGCCTCACTGAAGATCTTTGGCTTCTTGGGAGGAACACTCGGCTCGCCGCCGACCTAAGGGAAGAAGATGTCCATCTGGCGGATGAGCTCGCTCTGGAGCCCTTTGTTCTTCGCCTTCAGTTTTTTTTCTCCTCCTACAGCTCAGCGGCGCAAGCTCCGCAGCTCGCTCGCGGCCTCGGCATCCTGGGAAGTAATGAAAGCAGAAGAAGCTCGTCAACACGTGCGAGCTAGGGGATAGGGGGCAAGTGTGGGTAGGATCAACTAGGGAGTCATTTGCATCTACCCCTGCCTCACGTCCCCATCCTCGTAGGTCAGCGCGGGTTGAGAAACTTGCGGACTAGGTCCAGATCCTGGTGGAAGGTCTGCAGGTTATCATCAAGCCTCTCCATGACGGGGGTGGGGGATAGCATCTCTCTTACCGAGTGGAGCCTCCCTCCACCCGCGAGCAGTGTGAAGTCCTGCTCCAGCTCCTGTAGCCTCAGCTCGCTATACGCGTTGTTCTCCCAGAGCTGGCGCAACGCGACATCCTGTTTCTTCATGACCTCTACCACTCGTCGCCTCAGCTCGACGGTATCCAGTGAATCGTCCAGAAAGCTTTCCATCTCAGGGGCATGGGGTGGATGTAACTGAGAGGGAGTGCTCGAAACATCCGGAGGAAGGTCAAGGTGGAACCATCTCTCCGTTGCCCTCAGCTAGGAATATATAGATCTAAACCTAGGGTTTACTCACACAAAGCCCCTGAGCCCATTATTCGTCCGAATATACACTTACAATCTTCTCCTATATTCGTGACAAAAAACGGTAACGTTTCAGGGTGCTGGAGTGTAGATAGAATAATAATCCAAACTAAACAGAGAATTAAGGACAAATCATACAAAATAACAAAATAACAAGGTTTTGCCTAAACGACAAACCACAACACAGATACTATCCCAAAATAAACATAGTCTGAATAATTATTACAATACAAAACAAAACATAAATCAAACGTTTAATGATTCTACTCATCTAGTAGATCATCGTCATCCATGTCCAGGTCTACAGCTTCTCCAAAATCTCCATCGTAGCCTGCAAGGAATTTCATGAGTCAGACTCAATGAATTCATAAACATATGCAGTAACATTTAAAGTAAACTAGCTCTTACTAAATGAGCTTAGCACTTCTAACAACGGTGAAGTAACTCTGTCAGCATCTCATCCACTCTAACTAGGACTAGTCACGTTACCTTTCTCATTACAGATCACTATGTGCCTCACCAACACATGTGGGCACACATCACGTGCAACATTATCAAATGTGAAATAATGTGATGTGACCAATAATGTCTAGATTAACATTTACAACGACTTTCAATTCCCAGTTGAATAATTCTTTGAATCAACTTACAATGAGAGGACGTTAGGTTATCAAATGTGGAATAACCAGCATCCAACCATCTTGGGTTTTCATCAAGAGATTATTTGGGGTTTTCAGTTTGTTACTTATTAGATGCTTGAATGTTGGCAGCTATAGGCTCGTACGTATCAAAACATAAAAGTTGGAGGAAAGTTTCATATTTCTATGAACTTTAAACTTATTTCCCCCGATGTTTTGATTGTGAGAGCTCTATTTAATCCTTTAGTCAAAGCGTCTGCAACATTATCTTTCGATCTCACATCAACCAGGGTCATAATCCCTTGACTTGTGAGAGAGGTCAACCAGGCTTGTTTCATCCTAAGTTGCCTTCTTTTGCCATTAAACAAAGTGTTCGTGGCAATCGTTTTAGTAGCCTAATTGTTGCAGTAAACTGCAACAGAACTCAGTTTCAGGCCCGACAGTGGAATGTCCATCACCAAATCTCTTAACCACTCTACTTCTTCACCAGCCGAAGCTAGAGCATAGAGTTCGGTTTCCATAGATGAGAGTGCAATGCACGACTGTCTCTTGGACTTCCAGGCTACAGCTGCTCCTCCTAGTGTAAAGAGGAATCCACTGGTGGACTTGCTGTCATTTACTTCTGAGCACCACGATGCATCAAAATATCCTTCCAGAACTGGAGGATGACCACTATAACATAAAGCATACTTTCGGGTGTGCTTTAAGTAACGCATCAGCCTATCGAGGGCATCCCAATGGTCTTGGCCAGGATTGCTAGTGAACCTACTTAACATGCCGACCGTGAAGGCTATGTCAGGTCTCATACAGACCATAGCGTACATGAGGCTACCAAGCAGTTTAGAATAATCTAACTATCGAACCGCAGCTCAATCATTGGGCTTTAAGCGGTTAGAATAGTCGTATGGTGTCTCAGCCGCTTTACGTTCACTATATCCCCACGTGTCCAACATGGACAGGATGTAGTGGCTTTGACTTAGGGAAATGCTATGTTTCTCAAAGCTCACTTGCATACCTAGTATAGTGTCAGCTACACCTAGGTCTGTCATGCTAAATTCTTTAATTAGACCTGACTTTACGTCATCCACTTCAGATTAATCAGATCCAAGAATTAGCATATCATCCACATACAAGCATATTATGACGACTTTGTCTGATCTATGACGTATGTAAAGACATTTGTCCGAGAGACTCGACATGAATCCCATGTTCTTTACAGTATAGTCAAACTTCTCATGCCATAATTTTGGTGTTTGTTTTAATCCGTATAGCGACTTTAAAAGCTTACAGACCTTGTTTTCCTGACCGTCTAAAATGAAACCTTTAGGTTGACTCATGTAGATCTCTTCGATCAGATCTCCGTTCAATAACGCAGTCATAACATCCATTTGATGAACAACAAAGTTCTCAATGGCCGAAATAGCAAGAAGAACCCTAATGGTTGCTAAGTGACACATGGGTGAGTATATAGCAAAATAGTCTACTCCGCTTACTTGTGTGAAACCTTTAGCCACCAAGCGTGCTTTATACTTAGCTACACTACCATCAGGATTTAACTTCTTTTTCAGAACCCACTTGCACCCTACAGTTTTAGCCCCTATTGGCTTATCAACTAACGTCCAGGTGTCATGTTCTTAAGGAGAGATTTCATCTCATCCTCAATGACTTCTTTCCAGAGTAGGGAATCCCTTGATCTCATCGCTTCCTTAAAGGTGGATGGATCGGCCTCGATATGGTAAGTGATGAAATCACTACCGAAGGCTTCTGGGGGTTCTCTCTCTCACTGAAGTCCTCCTAGACTCTAGGCCAGAGTTATCTACCGGAACGGAATAGGAGGTGCTCGGTACTGATTCAGGATCTTCCTTAGTAATAGTTGCTTGCATACCTTGGATCGTTAAGTTCTTATCTTTGAGGAACTTGTCCTCGAAGAACACCACATCCCTAGATTTATTATGATATTATTAGAAATATCAAGGAACCTATCTGCAGCACTATCTTCAGCACAACCTAGGCAGACATATGTATTGGTCCTAGGTCCAACCTTAGACCGTCTAGGGTCAGGAACCGTGACATAGGCTATACAGCCTCAGGTCTTAAATCTAGTTAAAGATGGGGGTCGCTTAAGCCAAAGCTCGTAGGGTGTAACCTCTAACTTAGCATGGGGAACTTTGTTTAGAATGTGATTCGCAGTCAAGACTGCTTCTCCCCAATAAGCGGAAGGCATGCCTGCAGTGAGTAGCATAGATTTCAACATCTCTGTTAACGTTTTATTCTTGCGCTCAGCTATGCCGTTGGATTGGGGTGAGTAAGGAGAAGTGGTTTCTGCTATGATGCCTTGTGAAGCAAGGAAGAATTTGAACTCACTGGACATATATTCTCCTCCTCTATCACTCGTAAACCTTTTAATTTTCATGCTCAATTAGTTTTCTACCTTGGTTTTGAAAAGACAAAACTTTTCAAATGCTTCCATCTTTTGTTTTAAGCAACGAAATATGACAAAATCTCGTGCATTCATCTATGAACGTGATTATATACTTCCTCCCACCTCTTGTGACAAAACTCTTAAAATCAAAAATATCAGAATGTATAAGCTCAAGAGGTGTTGTGCTCCTAGTACCGTGCCAAAAGGTTTCCTAGTGATCTTAGTCTGAGCACACACTTCACATTTTCCAAGTGGAGACTTAGTGTTTAATGTGATCTTATGAGTTCTAACTACTTGGAACATTTTCCTATAGTTTACGTGTCCTAGTCTCTCATATAGAGTCTTAGGGCTAACTAAGTTCAATTGAACTTATTGCACTACCTCATTTGCTAGACTCAAACGGTACATCCTATTCTGGACGTAAACACATCCAAAGTAATGTGAGTTGACTGACAGAGTCACTCTACCGCCACATAAGACGACTGACATACCAGCATCACACAAAAGACTCAAAGACACTAAGTTAACAACTAGTGAAGGAATAAATGTTATGTTCTTTAAAAGTAAAGACTTACCTGAGGAGAGCATCAGAGTTGTGTTCCCCACCTTCAGTACGTCAGCTGTGCCGCCATCTGCTACAGTCACTGATTCCTTTGCATCCTTCAGCTCTGTCAAAAGATTAGCATTGTTGCAAATGTGGCACGTTGCCCTAGAATCCAGGAACCACTTAGTGCTGGCCTGCGCGTGTCCGACCATGGCAACAAAGTCGGATGGCTCAGCTTGGCTAACCAGATGAGCCTGGTTGCCTTCTTGTGGTGCTCTAGTTCTTTCTTTCTTCGGTAGCTTGCAGTCAGATGCACAGTGTCCCCACTTGTTGCAGTTAAAACATTTACCCTTAAACTTTTTAGAGGGTCTACTCGGTCCTGCAACTTGGGGGCTACTACGAGATATTTTGGTCTTATAAGGGGGAGAAGCGCGCTTGGAGCTTGTAATCATGCTGGCAGCAGCCTTCTGCTTGCCAACAGCTTCCAGAGCGTGCTTCGTCCTGTTCTCGTCCTCAATGCGTATGAAATGCTTGAGGTCGTTCAGAACAACTTTCATCTTCTTGCGGTACATTTCCGTTTTGAAATTGTACCACGAGGAGGGCAACTTATAAATAATTGTGCCCGCAATAAAACTTTCGGGCAGGCTAATGGACTCGCTGTGCAGGGAAAAAATTAAATTTTCTAAATCAGATACCTGGGGGAGAATGGATTTCTCCTTGTCGAAGTTGAAGGAGTGGAACTTGTCCACCAGATGAGCCATGGAGAGGTCCTCCTCCTGCCTGAAGTGCTCTTCCAGTGCCTCCCAGATCTCCTTCGCAGACTGCATCTTGATGTAGTTCTTGGCCAGGCTGGAGGAGAGGCAATTCAGCAGGTAATCCCTGCAGAAATCCTCATCTTCGACCCACTGCGCCTCGTCTTCTGTCCCAGCAACATCAGCACGAACGGATTTGATGGTGTAGAATACGTTCAAGTATTTCATCCCGAACTGCGTGTTCAACTTCCAGTCGTTGAACTCAGAGGCCGTGAATTTCTCAAGCATGTTCAAGGGCACCAGAGAGGATATGGTGGAGTTCCTCATTGCTTGAACACACTTTGAAAACTCCTCTTTATCTGTAGAGACAACCCGGGCTGCACCTCTATTGAACGGCAGTGACTTGCCCTTAGATGGAAGGAACAGGCTAAGGAGAATGAAGGATACGCGGCCGAATCACCAAAGCGGCGGTGAAGATCGAACTCCGGTCAGGAAAATAGCGACCGCCGACTGCTTTTCTTCTCTGGAGGAGATGAAGCAGAGCAGATCGGAGCAGCGGCGCGGTTAGGAGGCGGCAGCGGAGTAGATCGGCGACAGGCCAATCGGGAGACGAGCACGGGCGGAGGAACGACGGCTTATCCGTTTTCGGCTTCACCCCTGTGGCAACGGCGACGGGGAAGAAGCTAGCGGAGCAGATCAGCGAGCATTGAAGATGGCTGCGGGATCTGGATCTGAGGATGGAGGCGGCCGCGCGAACAGGCGCTGGAGGAGGCAGCGGAGCACGCGAACGACTCGGGGAAGAGGCTAGCGGAGCAGATCCGCGACGTCTAGCCCTAGAGCCGCGAACGATGACGGCGAGGAAGCTATCGACGCACGATGAGGACGATGTCGCAAGCGAAGCACACACCAGCAGCGGCGGCTGAACAGGCTTGACCTAAATCCGCGATTTTTTGAGCGGGGGGGGGGGGGGGGAGGGGGCGACGGAACTGTTTCGAGATTGAGAGGGAGTGCTCGAAACATCTGGAGAAAGGTCAAGGTGGAACCATCTCTCCATTGCCCCCAGCTACGAATATATAGAGCTAAACCTAGGGTTTACTCGCGCAAAGCCCCCGAGCCCGTTATTCGTCCGAATATACACTTACAGTAACATCCCATTTCATACTAGACCCCTTGTACACGTTTGGAGCCGAGAGAATTAGCTGAGGTTTGCTTAGCATCGAGTGAGGCGACTGGACTCGATGATTATATCAGGAATTCATGTAGAATAGCGAGTATATGATATTTTTCCTTATTCTGGAGCAAGGCTAAATTGGTAGTAAAACTTCTGTACAGAAATAGGTTTGTTCTTGAGAAGATTTGCTCAGGATAATTCTATACAGAATGGAGAGGGATAATTCTGTAATATAAATTGTCTTGGGAAAAAAACAAAGGAGAGATCGTTGAGCTCAGGTATTAGTTGTTGGATTTTCTCAAGAAGCTCAGCAAGGTAGTCCAAACACCAAATCAATATTTTCGGAGCTACCCAGATCACAACTTGATCACGCGGAAAACAGGAAGATAACTCAGGCAACCAAAATGCAAAGACAGAGCAAGCAGATCAAAACTTTATTAATCTTCTTTACAGGGCGAGGTATACATGGCGAGACATGATTTCGCCAGTACATGAAAAAATAGAAACACAAAACAACTCGGGCGGATAGAACACAGAGACCGCCGAGACCGCCTGCCCGCAGAGACCGCCCGAACTGAGTTGAGCCGAACAGAACACGGAGTCCGCCGAGACCGCGAGGTCGCGCGGACACGCCGTTATTCGCCGAAGTGCTGCTGAACAGAGGAACAAGCCACCTACCCGCCAAGACCGCGAGGTCGCGCGGACAGGTTATTAAACTTGAGAGAAGATGCTGATGCTGGTAACCGCCGAATGCAGCCCGCTAACTCCACAGAGGTCAAAACCAAACTCCTGGTTTTACAGTGTTAGCCGCGCTACCTTGCACACAGTAACCGGTTAAGCAAGCAACCCGTGCGGATACAAAAACCGAGTCCGCAGCCTAAACTCAAGCCCAACTTACTGTTCACTCTGTTACAAAATGAAGTGCCGGGGGGTCCTATTTATAGGCCGGGTGAGGAGTGTGGTCACCACCCTATGAGATAGAGTCAACGCCCCTTGATCGCAGCTAACAGAACCAGTCCGCTGAGTCCGCCTGCACGGGGCTAACCAACCCGCCAAGTCCAGGCGAGAAAGCGATCTGCCCAAGGCAGTCCGCCTAGTCCGCAGAACCAATGCCGGACTAGCCGGGATGCAGGAGCCACTAGCAGAGTATAATGCCTGTCCACCTCGCACTGTCACAACGGACTCTACGGACACCAACCCAGCTCGCGATGTCCACGACCACAGGCAAATTAGCCGGTCACAGCGGACACTGCGGAAACCACTCCACCTCGCACTGTCCACGACCACAGGCAACACGCCTGGTCACAGCGGACACTACAGATACCCTGAACTTCACAGAAAGTGCAAGTCCAGAAAAGATGGCGCGAGCTCGGCAGATACCAAGCTAGTCTGCCAGCTCCAAGGCCAGACCGTTGCTCACCGCAACTCCAAAGAAGATGCGCGGACTCCAAGCCCAGTTCGCACAGGCCGCGCACACCACCTTGCAGAGCTCAGCTCACTGCCGGACTTAACCAGTCCGCGCAGTCCGCAAAACCTGACCGCAGTAAACTACGCAGGTTGTCAACCATCAGCCCGCCGGACTAATCACCAGTTCGCGCAGTCAGTCCGCCCAAGCCGCCCAGTTCGCCCGATCACTACTTTCACTTCACAAATTTCAACACTCCCCCTTGAAGTGAGAAGTTGAGATCAAGCCCAGTAGACCTCGTATCCGCTGGAAAGGCCCCTTTGACAGCGGCTTTGTGAAAATGTCAGCAAGGTTATCTTCACTCAGAACATGACCGACCACAAAAGATCCCTCCAACACCTTCTCCCTTATGAAGTGGTGATCAATCTTAATATGTTTGGTCCTGGCATGACAAACTGGATTGTTTACCAGCTTGAGTGCACTTTCATTATCCCCTTGGAGCAAAGTTGGACCTTGCACTTCCTCATGGACGTCCTCTACTATCCTCCTTAGCCAAATAGCTTCCCGAGCTGCCAAGGCCGAAGCCTTGTACTCTGCTTCCGTAGTAGAGACGAACACCGAGTCCTGCTTCTTACTACACCACGAAATGCTTGCTGATCCACAAGTGAACACATAACCATAAGTTGACCTTTGGTCATCCGAGTCACCACCATAATCAGCATCCATGTAACTTAGCAATGAGAGCCTCGCATCCCTTCTGTAAAGAAGTTCCCATGTCAGAAGTTGCCTTGACATACTTTAGAATGTTCTTTGCCGCTACAAGATGAGACTTCCTTGGTTCTGCCATAAACTGACTTACACGACCAACAGCATAAGCTATATCTGGTCTAGTAATCGCCAGGTAAATCAAGCTCCCAACAAGAGCTCTGAACACCAAGAGATCAGGGAGAACCCTCCCTTCATCTCGTCGAAGCTTTAGTCCCGAATCTAGAGGAGTAGAGCAAGTCTTCCCTTCAATCAAACCAAATCGATTCACAATGCGTTCAGTATATCCCTTCTGGCAGATGAGGATCCCACTCTCTTTCCTCTCCACTTCGAGACCAAGAAAGTGATGAAGCTCTCCCAGGTCTTTCATCTCGAAGCGAATAGCTAGCTCAGCTCTAAGCCTAGCTACCTCCTCCTCAAAATTCCCAGTGATGATCATATCATCAACATACAGCAGGACCAAGACCCGAAGCTCTCCCTTCTTCTTGATAAACAAGCTAGAGTCCGAGTTCGAAGCAAGGTATCCGCAGAATTGAAGATATTCTGCTATCTTCCCATACCAAGATCTAGGAGCTTGCTTCAACCCGTAGAGAGCCTTCCTGAGCTTGCAGACGTAGTCCGGATGAACTTCAGAAACGAATCCAAGTGGCTGATTCATGAAGATGTCCTTGTCAATCTCTCTGTAAAGAAAGGCGTTCTTTACATCAAGCTGCCACATCCTCGATCCTTGGCAAGCAGCCAATGCAATCATTATCTGAACTGAAGTCATCTTTGCAACTGGACTAAACGTCTTCTCATAGTCTTCTCCATACTGCTGAGAGAATCCCCGAGCAACCAGGCGAGCCTTGTATCTCTCAATGCTCTCATTAGCCTTCTTCTTCAACTTAAACACCCACTTACAAGTCACCGGAGTAATGCCATCAACTCTGGGCACAAGATCCCAAGTTTCATTCTTCTTGAGAGCATCCATCTCCTCTATCATGGCATCTTCCCACTCATTGACTCCAGTGGCCTCATTGAAGTTAGCAGGCTCCCGCTCATCAAGAGGACCTGCAAAGAAATATGAGACATAGCTCACGGTGTTTCCTTCGCAGTAGCGAGCTGGAGGCTTGATAACCCTCTTTGATCTCCGAAGAGGTTGCTCCTTGCTCACCACCTCCGATGCTTCTTCTGGTTCACCTCTGTTCTCCGGCAAGCTTGAAGCAATGCTCCCCCTGCTTCCTGACCATGAAGCTTCTCCCCCAGAACTTGAAGCAACTAGAGCTGTTGGTGACACAGCCAGCTCCACTTGATCAACAACCTCAGCCACCTCCTGACCTTCATCAACCTTGCTCTACGGTAGCTCAACCGAGCTTCCTCCATATGACGTCAGTTCGTCAAAGACAACATCTCTTGATACCACGAACTTCTTCGTCACCGGATCCATGCATCTCCATCTTTTCTTCCGCTCATCATAGCCAACAAAGACAAGCTTCCTTGCCTTTGTGTCAAGCTTAGTCCTCAGAGCATCAGGAATATGCACATAGCAATTTGATCCAAACACCCGAAGGTGTTCAATGCTCGGCTTCTCCTTCAGTAACATCTCGAAGGGAGACTTCATGTTGATCGGACTGAGAGGCATCCGATTGATGACATATGCTGCACAAGACATTCCCTCCGCCCAAAAGGACCTTGGGATACTCTTGGCATGAATCCAGTATTTGCAGGTATCCGTCAGATGACGGATCTTCCGCTCCGCTACTCCGTTTTGTTGTGGTGTATGAGCACAAGTGAGCTCCCTCTGGATTCCATGCTTCCTGCAAAAGTTAGAAAACTAGGAGGAGACAAACTCTCCCCCATTGTCAGTTCTAAGCTTTTTGATCCTCAGGCTAAGCCGACCCTCCACCAACTCCTTGAATTCCACAAACATTCGGAAGGCTTCAGACTTCTCCTTCAAGAAATACACCCAAGTGTATCTTGAGTAGTCATCAATCAAGACTAGCATGTACCTACTCCCACCAAGGCTAGCAGTAGCGGTTGGTCCCATCAGATCACCATGGATAACCTCCAATGATGCTTTACTTCTTGTTTGTGACTTGTCAAATGGAAGACGATGAGACTTCCCATACTGACATCCAGCACAAACATGACCATCACCGAAGGATGATAACTTAAGCAAGCCTCTCACCAGGCTCCTATTTGCCATAGCCTTCAGCTTATCCATCCCTACATGCCCCAACCTCTCATGCCACATAGCAGCGCTATCGTTTGCCCTCATCCGATCAACATAGGAACTTGTTGATAAAACAAACAAGTCTGTTGGAACCCTAGGTTTTGATTTGAGTTCAGTCCTCTCTTTCTGTCTCTTGACCCAAGATTTATCTATGGTCAAAGGTTAGTTGATAGGTTAGATTCTCTAGTTGTGTAGAATTGCTTTTCTAGATGAATATTTGGCTAAGTAGTTTTTCGTTCGACTATAGTCGAACGTCGCTCGACTATCGTCTATCGGCTGATCGACGATCGTCTATCAGTTGGTCGACGTTCTGTCTGCGTTGATAGCTCGACTATCTGTTGATAGGTCGACTATCTGTTTGCTTTGGTAGTTTGACTATCTGTCCTGATAGTTCAACTATCTGACAGCTCGACTATCTATTGATAGGTCGACTATCTGTTGTCTTTGATAGTTCGACTATCTGTCCTGATAGTTCAACTATCTGATAGCTCGACTATCTGTTGATAGGTCGACTATCTGTCTGCTTTGATAGTTCAACTATCTGTTGATAGGTCGACTATCTGTGCTGCTTTGATAGTTCGACTATCTGTTGATAGCTCGACTATCTGTGTTGCTTTGATAGTTCGACTATCTGCTTGGATAGTTCAACTATCTGATAGTTTGACTATCTGTTGATAGGTCGACTATCTGTTTTGTTTGATAGCTCGACTATCTGTTGATAGGTCGACTATCTGTTTTTCTGTGATAGGTCGACTATCTGTTTGATAGGTCGACTATCTGTTTTGTTTGGTAGTTCGACTATCTGTCCGGATAGATCGACTATCTGATAGCTTGACTATCTGTTATGATAGATCGACTATCTGCTGAGGTAGTTCGACTATCTTCGTTGATAGTTCGACTATCTAGATCGTTCGATTATCTGTCCGATAGGTCGACGATCTCCGTGCGTCGGTCGACGATCTCCGAGGGTCGTTCGACGTTTTGCTGTACGTTTTAAAATAGTTTTGTCGTCTTCTATGATGTGACTAATTTCATACTTATTTTGGCACATTTTATAAAAGATTATCTGAATAAATTGTGATATTATTTCCATGCAATATCAGTTCCATTCTTTATGCATGAGCTAATCTTTTTTGACAAAGTTGTTTGTCTTATAGCTGAGATATGTTTTCTGCTTTATCTGCCAGGCTGTCCTTTATAGCCTTTAGACTCAAAAAGTCTCTCTTGGCTGTAAAGAGTCTTTTCTGATGTGACTTTCTCTAGTTTTATTTCATCAGAATTATTTGCAGCTTCTTAGAAAGCTTTATCCTGTAATAGGATATCTGCCTGCAATATTTTGTTTTGCTTTATGCTTTTTACAGCCCAGCTTGCAGAGTTCAGTTGAAGACAAGATTCAAACTCAAGTTAGAGTCGTTGCTGCTGCTGCTATATAAAGACTTCTTTGAAGAAGAAATCAACTAGTTCTCACACATTGAAAAGCTAACTGCAGCATTCAAACAAAAAGCTTACAGTCTCCAACTGCTCTCAGCTCATTCACATCTAACTGAGAAGAAGCTTTAGTTCTTCACTCTTCTTCAACCTGAGTTCTCCTGCTTACAGGAAGATCTTCACTCAGAGCCTTTTGAAGAAGAAGAAGAAGATAGCTACCTGAAGAAGAAAATCTTATTTCATATTATTTATCTTCTTATAGCTTTTTCCTTCAGTATTTTCTGAAGTGTTTCTGCACTGAAGCAAGACTTCACCTGGACGTTCTTTGAGCCAGGGGGAGCCTTGATTCTTTTAGAGCTTTCTAGCTCAGTGCAAGTTATTGTGCTTCTCTAATCTATTGTAAAATAGAGAAGACACCTTAACCTCCTTTCCCCCTCCTGTAAAGGGTTATTACTCCCTTCAAAAGTATCCCTTGCTGGCAGGGCACCTGATCAAAAACCTGTGTTGGTTTTTAGACACCTGATCAAAAGTCTAAAGGGTTTCTTGATCTACCTGAAGTAGATCTTGTTGGTGGCAGGGCACCTGATCAAAAACCTGAGTGGATTCCTACCTTGTTGGTAGAAGAGTGGACGTACCCAAGTTGTTTAGGGAACCACTATAAATTCCTTGTGTCGTCTGGATTGCTTTAATTAATTACTTGTGTTGTGGCTGTGATTAGATCTTAACTAGGTTTGCTAGTTGCTGTTTAGGATTCCAAGCCTTAACTGTAATTACAGTTGGCTGCCTTTTTGTGCACAACACTTGTGTTAGGCTTTAAGTTTTAATCTAAAATATCTATAACCTTCATTCCGCATTTAACTCCAAGGGAGTTGAGTAGAAAGTCAACTTTGCTAGTGCAATTTTTGATTACTCTATTCACCCCCCCTCTAGAGTAGTATCTATCCCTTCTCTTTCAATTGGTATCAGAGGGAGGTTGACTGACTGAATAGGCTAACACCTAAGTCACAAGATCCTGATAGATACCAAAGTTTATAGATATTCACTTTCACTATCATGGCCCAGTCCAAGGATTATTCTAGCACCAAACCTCCAGCATGCAACTTGGCTAAGTTTGGCATCTGGAAGGCAAGGATTAAACTATATATGAATTCTATTGATGAAAGTATTTTTGCTTCTATTTTGACAGGACCACCAAGAGCACCTGCTGCAGCTACTGTCTCATCATCATCTGATATGAGTGCAGTGCGTCCTCCAGACTACAATGATGGATACAAAAAGGCAAAGATAGCAGATGCTAAGGCAATGAACATTCTGGCTCAGACAATGTCTGATGAAGTATTCCAGAAGGTTGCTGACTGCTCCTCAGCAAAAGCAATGTGGGATACACTGAACCAGATTGTAGCTGGTTCAGCTGATGAAAGGAAGGATAGGAGGTCCAACCTTATCTCACAGTATGAGAATTTCAAGAAAACTGATGCTGAATCAGTGGAAGCTATGTACACAAGGCTCAGCTCAATCATCAATGAGCTTGAGGACCCTTGACAAGGATATTTCATTGACAGAGGTCAATGATAAGATTCTTATGTGCTTCCCTAGCACATGGGATCTGAGGATCTGGCCTATCAAGGAGGCCAGAAGCACAAATGAAATCTCAACAGAAGCCCTTCTCGGCAAGCTCAAGTCTTTTGAGCAAGTGCTGAAGTC
The DNA here is from genome assembly GCA_039513925.1 of Platanthera zijinensis. Lineage (NCBI taxonomy): Eukaryota > Viridiplantae > Streptophyta > Magnoliopsida > Asparagales > Orchidaceae > Platanthera > Platanthera zijinensis. The sequence goes on from CM077089.1 coordinate 4,417,004, forward strand.
CAGGGAAGCTGAAGCTGAAGCAAAGACCCCAACTCCTACAAGAAAAGAGCAAACCCTTGCTCTTAAAGCTGCTGAAGCTTCTGAAGGAAGCCAGTCCAATGAGGAACTGATGGTATTATTTGCCAAAAGGTTTCTCAAGATGGGAAGGAAGGAATTCAGAAAGAAATCTTCAAAGTATGAAGATAAACCAAGGTATGATCGTACCCCTTCTAAAGAAATAATCTGTTATGGTTGCAGGAAGCCTGGACATATTCTTCCAGATTGTCCAGAGGAAAAGAACAAAGATAAAAAAAAAGACAAGGATCAGCATAGGAAGCATTCCAAGCCATCCTCCTACAAGAACAAAAAGAAGGAGAGAGGCTTTGTTGCTGAAACCTGGAGTGATTCTGATGAGGAATCTTCCTCCTCAAGCTCCAGTGAGGATGAGGAAGAAAAGAAGGCAAAGGAAGTTTGCCTAATGGCAATTGATGCCTGCAGCAATCACTCAGCTGCAGAGAATTCAGACTCTGATGAAGAAATGCCAACTGAAGATGAGGTATTGTCTTCTTATGACTTTACCTCTGCTGAATTTAAATCTGAGTTTAAATCTTTATGTTTAGATTTAATTAGTTCTGAAAAAAAAATAAAAGAGCTTAGAATTAAACTAGCTAAATCTGAATTGATTGCTAATGAAAACATTAGGTTAACAGCAGAACTCACTAATGCTAGTGAAGAAATCAAATTCCTTAAGAATGAATTAGCTAAGTCTAAAAGATTAGAAGAATCTCTGAATGGTAGAAGCCTTAAGTTGCTTGAAATAACCAGCATGTCTAACACAAGGTCAGGCAATAACAAATTAGGCTTAGGAGCATCTTCTAGTGAGCCCCCAATCATTCTTAAAAACCAACTTTCAACTCCAGTGAATTTTATTTCATCTAGTGGAATAAAAAACACTGAGGAAGTCAATCAAGTAAATAGAGCTTTAAATAAAGCTAAAAGAGAGAAAAGAAAACAGAAATTTAAGGAATTACAAAGGGCGTCGAACGCCGCTCGACGATCGCAGGCCCAATGGTCGAACGAAGATCGACGATCTGGGTACCAATCGTCGAACGTCGATCGACGCTTTCAACAAGAATTTCAAAATTCCAACTAGAACTTTAGAAACCCGAATATGAATAGAAACCCTAGGTTCATTGACCCATCATCTGCATGGAGAATCCCACCTAGGAGATCTTACCCATTAGGTTATCACCCTCAGCCTGCTTATTCATTTATTTCCAGTTTTTCTTATGTGAAAAACAAGGGACCCAAGGTTACCTAGGTCCACAATGTTTAAATTGATTTATTTGCAGGTGAAGACCTATCCTATCACTCAAAATAAGTGGTATTTGGATAGTGGTTGCTCCAAGCATATGACAGGAAATAAAGAACATCTGTCAAGGTTCAAGGCAAAGCTTGGCCCAAAGGTAAACTTTGGAGATTCGAGTTGTGGTCAAACTGAAGGCTATGGCAGGATGACAATTGGAGATGTTACATTCAAGAGAGTTGCTTATGTTACTGGACTGAAGCATAATCTAATTTCAGTAAGTCAGTTATGTGATGCTGGATACCAGGTATAATTCTCTAACTCTCTTTGTAATATTACTTTAAATAATAGTGTTGTATTAGTAGGTATTAGACAAGGTAACATTTATTTAGTAGATTTTAATTCAACTCACTCTGAAATCTGCTTGTTTAATGAAGTAACAAATAACAACACTCTATGACATAAAAGGCTTAGCCATGTTAACCTCAAGAATATATCTAGGTTATCTAAACACAACCTTGTTAGAGGTTTACCTTCTTGCCCCTACAAGAAGGAGAGCCTATGCAAGGCTTGTCAACTAGGCAAGCAAACCAAGAACTCATTTAAATCAGTAAATAAAAGTGATTCTCCTAGAATCCTGTATTTATTACATTTGGACCTATTTGGCCCAATAAATGTACAGAGTTTAGGAGAGAAGTATTACACCCTAGTCATTGTAGATGACTTCTCTAGGTTCACTTGGGTGTTCTTTTTTAGAACTAAGGCTGATAACTTCAAAGCCCTTACAGACTTTCTATTATGTGTGCAGACTGAGTACTCTACTCATGTGGCCTTGATCAGAAGTGATCATGGTACTGAGTTTGACTCTCTTCTCATGCAAGAATTCTGTGAGAGAGAAGGTATCAAACATAGCTTCTCAGCTCCTAGAAGTCCCCAACAAAATGGGGTAGTTGAAAGGAAGAACAGAATACTAATTGAAGCTGCTGGCACATGGTTGGCAGATGCTAATATGCCTCTTTCCTATTGGGCAGAAGCTGTTAGTACAGCCAACTATGTCTTGAATAGAAGTCTGATACACAAGCTTAAGTGTAAAACTCCTTATGAGTTACTTAAAGGAAAGAAACCTAAAATAAATTATTTTAGAGTGTTTGGCTGTGTTGTTTATATTCATAATAACAATAAAGAATATCTTAGAAAGTTTGAAGCAAAGACTTCAATGGGAATTTTTCTTGGATATTCCCAAGTAAGCAAAGCTTATAGGGTTTTTAATAAATCATCTTCTAAAATTGAAGAGTCTGTTTATGTGTCCTTTGATGAATCCCAAATGTTTTATAAGGAGAAGGAAACTTCCCCTTCCTCAAGTTCATTACAGGTACAAGAATCTTCCAAAGATGTCACTCAAGAAATCCTCTATCTTTCAACTCTTCATATCACTGAATCAGACAGTGATGAAGACATTGCAGAAGTTGTTGTTGTTCCACCAATAGTAGATCAAATTCCTCCTGAGGAATTAATCCCAACTATTGCTGAAGATCACATCCCACCTGCTGATGTTGTCATACTTAGAGATCATCCTACATCTCAAGTGATTGGAGACATATCAGCTGGTGTTCAAACAAGACATCAGTTAAGACAGGATGTGATGCATGCTTGTTTCCTTTCACAGATTGAGCCCCTCACCATTAAAGATGCTGAGCTAGATCCCCACTGGATCATTGCTATGCAAGAGGAACTCAATAAGTTTGAAAGATATAAAGTATGGACTTTGGTTCCAAGACCTAAAGGCCAACTGATCATAGACACCAAGTGGGTGTATAGAAACAAGTTGGATGCAAATGGAATCATTATAAGGAATAAAGCTAGGCTTGTAGCTCAGGGCTACAGACAGGAGGAAAGTATAGATTATGACCAAACCTTTGCTCCTGTTGCAAGGCTAGAGGCAATAAGGATCTTCTTAGCCTATGCAGCCTATATGAAGTTTAAGGTTTTTCAGATGGATGTCAAAAGTGCCTTTCTTAATGGTGAGCTAAAGGAAGAGGCATTTGTTGAACAGCCACCCGGTTTTGTTTCTTCAACTCAACCCTCACATGTATTTAAGTTGCAGAAAGCTCTTTATGGACTAAAACAAGCACCAAGAGCCTGGTATGAGACTCTAGCTAGTTTCCTGTTAGAGCACAACTTTGTTAGGGGAGTAGTTGATAGAAACCTCTTCGTCAAGCACCACAAGGACACAATCCTATTAGTTCAAGTGTATGTGGATGACATTATTTTTGGTTCCACTGATCCCAAACTATGCAAAAAGTTCTCCAACATAATGCATTCTAAGTTTGAGATGAGTAGTATGGGTGAGCTGTCTTACTTTCTTGGTCTCCAAGTAAAGCAAGATGCTGATGGCATCTTCATCTCCCAATCCAAATATGCCAAGGAATTGGTAAAGAAGTTTGGGATGCCAGATGCTTCAGCAATGCATACACCTATGACTACTAATGTAGTTATTGATTCTGAAGATCAGGGAAAGCCTGTTGATCAAAAGAATTATAGGGCCATTATTGGTTCCCTATTGTATTTAACTGCAAGTAGGCCAGACATAATGTTTGCTACATGCCTTTGTGCTAGATTCCAGGTCAACCCCAAAGAATCTCATCTGATTCTTCTCAAGAGAATCTTGAGATACCTGAAGGGATGTCCAAATCTAGGACTTTGGTACCCAGCTGAGTCAGAATTTGAATTAATAGGATATTCTGATTCTGATTATACTGGTTGTCGAGTTGACAGGAAAAGTACCTCAGGAACTTGTCAGTTCCTGGGAGAGAGATTGGTCTCTTGGTTCTGTAAGAAGCAGGCCTCTGTCTCAACATCAACTGCAGAAGCTGAATATATAGCAGCTGCTAGTTGTTGTTCACAGATCCTGTGGATACAAAATCAACTTTTGGATTATGGGTACTCACACAAGAATACTAAAATCATGTGTGATAGTACAAGTGCTATCTCCATTGCACAAAATCCAGTGCACCACTCTAGAACGAAGCACATTGAGATTAGACACCATTTCCTGAGAGATTGTGTGGAAAAGAACAAGATCAGCCTTAAGTTCATATCCACAGACCTTCAGAGAAGTGATATATTTACCAAGCCCTTAGATGAACAGAAGCATCTGTTCTTTTTGGTTCAACTAGGCATGATTAATGGAAGAGACTAAGTGTGACGTCTGCCTTGTTGAAACTTGTTCGAAGGTAGTCGATCGGATCAAGTCTATCGCCGACCTATGGTTGAAGATAGCTTATCTGCTTGAAGATCGTCGACCGACGTTCGAAGATAGTCGAACAGGTCGAGCCTATCGTCGATATATGGTTGACGACTGCTTGCTGTTTGTGAAGACAGAAACAGTCGAACGATTGATCGACTACTCTGCTTCAGGACCAATCGTCGAACGACCGTTCGACCATCGTCTCCAGTATCTTTTAAATAGATCGACGATCGCTGTTTTAATATAAAGCCGATGGTCGACCTAGGTTAAGAGATAGTTGCTTTTATTGTCGACGAAGAGCGTCTTTTCGCATTCCATCTTCCCGCTTGCTCTTTGTCTTGCGCTCTGTCCTCGCCGTCTCTCTCTCGTCTTCTCCAGCTCTTGCGATGGCGATTGCTCCAGCGCTTCTTGCAGTAGTGAAGTTTGATGTCGGTTTCAGCGTAGATTTCGACGCCTTCAGCTGCTGCGAACCAGGAATAGTGGAGATCCTAAATCTGTGAAGAGATCAAGGATTAGAGAAACTCATGTCCTATAGAATAAAGATAAACACTCAAGAGATCAAAGAGTGGGCTTTCACGTCATCTTCAACTGATGACTCGATGACTGGATCAATTAGCGGAGAAGAGGTAATATTGACTCCCGCTATTCTGACTGAAATTTTTGGATTGATTAATGGTGAAGAAGAGTATGAACAAGATACTCCTGAGTTCGGAAGGATGTTAACAAAGCTGGGACATGCCGAAGGCATTCCCTCTAAGCTGCTCAAAGTGAATTTCCCATTTAAGATTAAGTTTCTTGCGGAAATTGTTGGAAAAGTGCTACTGGGAAAGCACTCCGCCCACGATAATATTACAAGGCAGCAATTTGCACTAATGTGTGCAATTGTTAATAAGAAGCTGATAAATTGGGCAGGCGTTCTATTTGATTTGATAAGGAAAAAGAATGGCAAGAAAGAAGTTACCCTAGGAAGGGTAGTTGGAATTTTTCTGAAGGAGAAATTCCCCCACCTGCTAGTGTCAGCCGCCACCTCCATCAACGCCAGCAAGAAGATGGATCCATCGCTGTTTGCAAAGTGGAAAAGGACCTTCCTGAAGCCCGCTCCCGCAGGGGTTGCTCCAGTTACTTCTGAGAGCACCAGGACTGTCTCAGTCACTCCCCCCTTCTAGCAGCTGGCTCAGCAAATCCATCTATTCCATCTTCTTCATCAGTTTTGCCGTCTACTTCAGTTGAAGTTCCCTCAACTTCAATTGAAGTACGACATTCTGCTTCTCCTCCTGCATCTCCTCTCCCGACTCATCTTGCTGGGATTTCTCATCCCAGTTTTGATTTGTTAGTGTCTGAAATTTCTACTCCAGTTCAATCTCCAATTCCCTCTCCTGATCACATTGATCACCCTGCATCCACTCATACATCTCCAGTTCCATCTCCAGCTCATCTTGCATATACCATCCCTACTGATCTTCCATCTTCTGAAATTCCATCATCATCATCATCTTTTGAAATTACTCCTGCATTTATTTCTAGCATTGTGGAGTTAATTACCCCCTCAATCAAAATTATGATTGACGAGGCGATTGCTCCCCTTGCTTCCTCTATCTCCTCTCTGACTGCTGCTATTCTGAAACTCTCAAACTCTGCTGAGCTCTCTTCTTCTAGGGGCCTGGTTTCGGTCTCCACTGAAATCAAGCAGGGGGAGATGCTTGATGAAGACGTCTCTGAGCAGCCCTTGGCCTCTCCTCCAGCAGTTCATCTTGCAGTAGTAGAGAAAGCAATAGAAGATTCAGCTCCTCCTTCTTTATCTGAAAAAGAGATTTCTGATGCTCTGTTGAAATCTGAATTCATTGTTACAGCTTGTTTAGAAGAAAGTTCTACTCCCTTGGTTGCCCTGTACCTAGAAGGAATCATCACCTCCTTTCTAGATGAATTGTGGGAGTTAGGACATGCTGTGGTCGATTCTGATGATATTCCCTTTACTTACTTTTTAGACTTGATAACTGATATGATAGTTTGGGAATATCTGGAAGGCATGATTAGATGTCATTTAGAAAAATTTTATTCATAATACTACAGATAAATTGGAAGAAATTCTAAATGTTCAAGAGCCTGTTATCCAACCTGATCCAGAAGTTCAACCAGAACCAGAGGTTCAAATTTCTGAAGTTGCTCAGCCAGAAGTGCAAGCAGAACTGGTCACTATGACAGTTTCTTGAGATTCAAGAATCAGTTGCAGATGCCCAGATTGAGAAATCTACTGTATGGGATGATTCCCCGGGCTTGGATTTAGATGCTCTCCTGGCACAGGATGCCATGGAAGAAGAACTAGAAAAAGCTGCTTTAAAGGAAAAGGAAAGAGCTTTGAAAGATGCAATTGACCCATATGATATGCTTATCTCTTCTAATTCTGAAGATGAAATCGATTCTGATGAATCTGCTGAATCTAAAAGAAAAAGAATTGCTAAAAAGAAAAGAAAAGCTGTTGCTCCTCCTCCTGCTAACCCAGATAATGATACCCCATATTATATACTGAAAGGAATTGATCCAAAGTCAAAAGACTTCCAGCATTGGATGTTATTCTCTAAGAACCAGCAAAAGCAAAGGAAAAAGTCAAAGAGGTATGACTCTCCTGTCCCAAGATGGAATCCTAGAGGTCCTCCTCCTCCACCTCCCGGTGCAGGAGCCTCAGGAAATTTATCTTCAAAACCTGCTGCTCAGTCCGAAAGATCAAACCCATCTCAGTCTGCTCAAAGGAGAAGTTCGCAAGGATTCCAAGGTAAAAGTCAAACTGGCCATCAAAGACCTGATGTTGTTAAGGAACAGGTAAAGGAGGTAGTATATCAAAGACCAACATTTTCTCCTCCTCAGTCCAAAGAACTTAAAAGCTCTACATCTCCTAAGCCAGATCTCCCTGAGAAGGATGTTTCAAAAGGTAAGCAAATTGTTTTATCTGAAAATTCTAGCAAAATAGTTGCTAAGTCTGCTCCCCTTTCTTATCTAGTCATTCAGGATAAAGAACCAGTTGATACTTCTTCTGAGGTTGTTTATGAAAGCCCAGAGCTTGATCCTAACTTTAGGATGGCTCGTTTTCTTGAACTGGTTGGAGCAGCACAAATTAAGAAAGCAAAAGCAGAAGGAAATGACACTGCAGGATTGACCACAATGTCTAAATTCAGAAAGAAGGAGCTCGACAAGTTCCAGGTTAGACCTGAGATATTTGATCCTTCAAAGTATATGGAAAAGCATCCTGAGGCAGTGGTCCCAAGAACAACATAATTAAAAATTATTGGAGAACAAGACTTGAAGCTATCGAAAAAAGAAGCTCTAGATCCCACAAGAAAGATTACTTTTGTTTCTAGCTCTTCTGATCCTCAGCATAACTCTGAAGCACCTTAATTTTTCATTGATTGACAGTTAATTTCTTATCTGGTTGATTGATGATATCTGCTTAGTTGTTTCTCTTTATGCATTTTATTTTACTTTCAGTAATTAGTTTTGTATGTTTTAATTGTTGAGAGACTTAACTCAAATAGGGGGAGATTGTTGGAACCCTAGGTTTTGATTTGAGTTCAGTCCTCTCTTTCTGTCTCTTGACCCAAGATTTATCTATGGTCAAAGGTTAGTTGATAGGTTAGATTCTCTAGTTGTGTAGAATTGCTTTTCTAGATGAATATTTGGCTAAGTAGTTTTTCGTTCGACTATAGTCGAACGTCGCTCGACTATCATCTATCGGCTGATCGACGATCGTCTATCAGTTGGTCGACGTTCTGTCCGTGTTGATAGCTCGACTATCTGTTGATAGGTCGACTATCTGTTTGCTTTGGTAGTTTGACTATCTGTCCTGATAGTTCAACTGTCCTGATAGTTCAACTCTCTGATAGCTCGACTATCTGTTGATAGGTCGACTATCTATTGTCTTTGATAGTTCGACTATCTGTCCTGATAGTTCAACTATCTGATAGCTTGACAATCTGTTGATAGGTCGACTATCTGTCCGCTTTGATAGTTCGACTATCTGTTGATAGGTCGACTATCTGTGCTGCTTTGATAGTTCGACTATCTGTTAATAGGTCGACTATCTGTGTTGCTTTTCGACTATCTGTTGATAGGTCGACTATCTGTTTTGTTTGATAGCTCGACTATCTGTTGATAGGTCGACTATCTGTTTTTCTGTGATAGGTCGACTATCTGTTTGATAGGTCGACTATCTGTTTTGTTTGGTAGTTCGACTATCTGTCCGGATAGATCGACTATCTGATAGCTCGACTATCTGTTCTGATAGATCGACTATCTGCTGAGGTAGTTCGACTATCTTCTTTGATAGTTCGACTATCTGGATCGTTCGACTATCTGTCTGATAGGTCGACGATCTCCGTGCATCGGTCGACGATCTCCGAGGGTCGTTCGACGTTTTGCTGTATGTTTTAAAATAGTTTTGTCGTCTTCTATGATGTGACTAATTTCATACTTATTTTGGCACATTTTATAAAAGATTATCTGAATAAATTGTGATATTATTTCCATGCAATATCAGTTTCATTCTTTATGCATGAGCTAATCTTTTTCTGACAAAGTTGTTTGTCTTATAGCTGAGATATGTTTTCTGCTTTATTTGCCAGGCTGTCCTTTATAGCCGTTAGACTCAAAAAGTCTCTCTTGGCTGTAAAGAGTCTTTTCTGATGTGACTTTCTCTAGTTTTATTTCATCAGAATTATTTGCAGCTTCTTAGAAAGCTTTATCCTGTAATAGGATATCTGTCTGCAGTATTTTGTTTTGCTTTATGTTTTTTGCAGCCCAGCTTGCAGAGTTCAGTTGAAGACAAGATTCAAACTCAAGTTAGAGCCGTTGCTGCTGCTGCTATATAACGACTTCTTTGAAGAAGAAATCAACTAGTTCTCACACATTGAAAAGCTAACTGTAGCATTCAAACAAAAAGCTTACAATCTCCAACTGCTCTCAGCTCATTCACATCTAACTGAGAAGAAGCTTTAGTTCTTCACTCTTCTTCAACCTGAGTTCTCCTGCTTACAGGAAGATCTTCACTCAGAGCCTTTTGAAGAAGAAGAAGAAGAAGATAGCTACCTGAAGAAGAAAATCTTATTTCATATTATTTATCTTCTTGTAGCTTTTTCCTTCAGTATTTTCTGAAGTGTTTCTGCACTGAAGCAAGACTTCACCTGGACGTTCTTTGAGCCAGGGGGAGCCTTGATTCTTTTAGAGCTTTCTAGCTCAGTGCAAGTTATTGTGCTTCTCTAATCTATTATAAAATAGAGAAGACACCTTAACCTACTTTCCCCCTCCTGTAAAGGGTTATTACTCCCTTCAAAAGTATCCCTTGGTGGCAGGGCACCTGATCAAAAACCTGTGTTGGTTTTTAGACACCTGATCAAAAGTCTAAAGGGTTTCTTGATCTACCTGAAGCAAATCTTGTTGGTGGCAGGGCACCTGATCAAAAACCTGAGTGGACTCCTACCTTGTTGGTAGAAGAGTGGACGTACCCAAGTTGTTTGGGGAACCACTATAAATTCCTTGTGTCGTCTGGATTGCTTTAATTAATTACTTGTGTTGTAGCTGTGATTAGATCTTAACTAGGTTTGCTAGTTGTTGTTTAGGATTCCAAGCCTTAACTGTAATTACAGTTGGCTGCCTTTTTGTGCACAACACTTGTGTTAGGCTTTAAGGTTTAATCTAAAATATCTATAACCTTCATTCCGCATTTAACTCCAAGGGAGTTGAGTAGAAAGTCAACTTTGTTAGTGCAATTTTTGATTACTCTATTCACCCCCCCTCTAGAGTAGTATCTATCCCTTCTCTTTCAAAGTCCTTCACTCTCCTTCCAATATGAGCAACATCAGCCTTAACCGTTGATACATTGCGAAGGAACTTCACTTCTGTTGGCCCAAACAGAACGTGATAGCCGGCGTCGACAGCATTGGTCACAGAGAAGAGGTTCTTCTTCATGACCGGTACGTGATAAACACTCCTTAACGTGAGTGGCCCCTTATCACTACCCAACGTTACTATTCCCTCCTTCTCTACTGCATGAACAATATTATCAGTAGTTATAATAACTTCATTACTTGAGTAAGCCTGCAGCGAGGAGAACTTTGACATATCTCTGGTGAGGTGATGACCACACCCGGAGTCAATGATCCAAGTCGTCCTTCATGTCGACGGTGGACAAAGCTCGGACACAAGTTCCCATCATGAATGCTCCACCCTAGCCAGCTTCCTCCTTGCTAGAGGAAGCTTCCTCCTTGCCTGCAGCATGCCCAGGCTGCAGCTTGACCTTACAGTCTCGCTTGAAGTGGCCTGGTTGATGACATCTGTAGCATTTCAGATTCTTCTTCCAGTCCTTATTAGGAGCAAAACTCCCCTCCTGCTGTTTAGAAGATGAAGGTTCATCTCCAGCCGCAGTCTGCTTTTTCTTCCCTTCCCATCTCTTCTTTTTCTTCTTCTTAGTGAAAAGAGCTTCACTAGCTCCTTCAGAGACAGTCACTCCGGCCATCTGTCTTGCCAAGCTCTCCTACGAAGCAAGCAGGTTCTCCAGCTCCAAAAGAGAAGGCTGAGTAGCCCAGCCTTGAACAGAAGTAATGAAGGCCACATACTCCTTCCACAGACCGCGGATTATGTGCCTCTTTAGCTTGGACTCGGAGATCGGCTCATCAGGATCAAGTACTGAAAGCTCAGCACATAAGCTCTTCATCTTCAAAAAGTATTTTGAGATGGAAAGATCTCCTTGAGTTGCCTTAGCCAACTCATTCTCCAAGAACTGTAGCCTTGCTACATTTTTCCTATTGAAAAACCCATCAAGGGAGGTCCAAATCTCAGCAGCAGACTCACATCCTAAGATGTGATCAAAGAGCTCAGGTGACACCGCTCGCTTGAGAGCAAACTCAGCCTTGGCATTTGTCTTCCTCCATAATCTCAACTACTCGGCTATTCCAAACTCAGAAGTGATTTCTACTTGGTCATTACCACCGACGACCTCCCATATCTCCTCGCCCAGAAGATAGCTCTTCATGCACGACTTCCACTTCTTGAAGTTAGTCGGCGTCAGAAGCTCAATTCCCAGACCTCTTGCAAACCCACCGTCCATTGCACTAACTTGGTTATCCTTTCAGAAGCACACAGAGCAACAACAAAGCTTGTTGATCACCGCTCAAGAAACTGAACCTTCCTCTGATACCATGTTGGAGTTTCTCAAGAAGCTCAGCAAGGTAGTCCAAACACCAAATCAATATTTTCGGAGCTACCCAGATCACAACTTGATCACGCGGAAAATAGGAAGATAACTCAGGCAACCAAAATGCAAAGACAGAGCAAGCAGATCAAAACATTATTAATCTTCTTTACAGGGTGAGGTATGCATAGCGAGACATGATTTCGCCAGTACATGAAAAAATAGAAACACAAAACAACTCGGGCGGATAGACCACAGAGACCGCCGAGACCGCCCGAACTGAGTTGAGCCGAACAAAACTTGGAGTCCGACGAGAATGCGAGGTCGCGCGGACACGCTGTTACTCGCCGAACTGCTGCTGAACAGAGGAACAAGCCGCCTACCCGCCAAGACCGCGAGGTCGCACGGACAGGTTATTAAACTTGAGAGAAGATGATGCTGCTGGTAACCGCCGAATGCAGCCCGCTAACTCCACAGAGGTCAAAACCAAACTCCTGGTTTTATAGTGTTAGCTGCGCCACCTGCACACAGTAACCGGTTAAGCAAGCAACCCGTGCGGATACAAAAACCGAGTCCGCAGCCTAAACTCAAACCCAACTTACAGTTCATTATGTTACAAAATGAAGTGCTGAGGGGTCCTATTTATAGGCCAGGTGAGGAGTGTGGTCACCACCCTATGAGATAGAGTCACCGCCCCTTGATCGCAGCTAACAAAACCAGTCCGCTGAGTCCTCTCGCACGGGGCCAACCAACCCGCCAAGTCCAGGCGAGAAAGCGATCTGCCCAAGGCAGTCCTCCTAGTCTGCAGAACCAATGCCGGACTAGCTGAGATGCAGGAGCCACTAGCCGAATATAATGCCTGTCCGACGAAGAGACGACACCGCATCTGTTCGCAAACACCAGTCCACGACCACAGGCAAATTGCCCGGTCACAGCGGACTCTACGGACAGCAACCCAGCTCGCGATGTCCACGACCACAGGCAAATTACCCGGTCACAGCAGGACACTGCGGAAACCACTCCACCTCGCACTGTCCACGACCACAGGCAACACGCTCGGTCACAACGGACACTGCGGATACCCGGGACTTCATAGAAAGTGCAAGTCCAGAAAAGAAGGGGCGAGCTCGGTGGATACCAAGCTAGTTCGCCAGCTCCAAGGCCAGACCGCTGCTCACCGCAACTCCAAAGAAGATGCACGGACTCCAAGCCCAGTCCGCACAGGCCGCGCACACCACCTTGAAGAGCTTAGCTCACTGCCGGACTTAACCAGTCCGCGCAGTCCGCAAAACTGACCGCAGCAAACTACGCAGGTTGTCAACCATCAGCCCGCCGGACTAATCACCAGTCCGCGTGGTCAGTCCGCCCAAGCCGCCCAGTCTGCCTGATCACTACTTTCACTTCACAAATTTCAACATTAGTCGACTTCAATATCGTAGAGCTCAGAATTAGTTGGCCAGAGACTTGAAGTCAGAATATTAAAACTGGGAGCTGGGATAAAATCGTCGAGCTCGAGATTTTCGTCGACCTCAGATTTCTTCGAGTTGAGGAGAGTTCGTCGAGCTGAGAGAGTAAGTCAAGCTGAGGAGAAATCGTCGAACTCAAGATTTCTGTCGACCTCATATTTCGTCGAGCAGAGAAGAGTTCGTCGAGCTGAGAGAGTAAATCAAGCTGAGGTGTGAAAGTCAATCTAGTGTCAACTACCTACACCTATGGGGGGATAGGTGATTTTCAGTCTTTTTGCGGAATAAAAAATTAACTTGCACAAGAAAACAAAACAAGTACGACACAGAAACACACAGGCAGTTATAGTGGTTCCCCGATTTGGGTACGTCCACTTTCCCCCTTCGACCTATCTCCCAACAAGGGACGACTTGGTCACCTCACCAACCGGATTGAAATCCAATCCTCACAATATGGAAGAAATCCTTCCACCCGAAGGAGTCACTACTCCTCCACCACGGGTTGCACCCAACCCTTACAATGAGGAAACAAAGTTCCTTTACAACAAAGTTAAAATAGAATGTACAAGAAAAACAAACTATGTATGGAGAGCTCGGTGTCCCCTCTTCGTTCGATGAAGCGTTCTTGAAGAAGACGAAGAGTCCACGACCGGAGCACTCTCTTGGAGAGCATCTTCCCGAGATCGGCGACGGCAAAGGATTGCGGCGGTGATGCTTTGTAGATCCAAACTTCTTGACGAAGCTAGCGAGGTCTACCAACGATCTTACTTTGATCGATCGTCTCAATCGATTCGGAGGGGAAAGATATTCCCGTTCAACAAACCAAGAGACAAAGGATCTCAAGAAAGAAACGTGATACGCTAAGCTTAGCATCATTTCTGTCGTCGGGAGGTCAAGAGGAATCCGAGACCAGCGACGACGACACCTTAGCGAGCAGCGACGGCGAGCAAGCGGAGACGGGAGGAAGTCCGCGATCAGCTAGGTCACACGCGGCTCGATTTCTTAGATCTGAAAATACTGTTCTTCGTATGTCTAGGGTTTCAAAATACATGAGTATTTATAGCCAAAGACATCCCAAGATAGTCGTTGGGGGACCCACCAGGTCAACCCTACACACGGGCCGAAACAGCGCGTGACGACCAGGACCGGTCCAGCGAGCCAATAAAAAATTCCTAATGCAAATTCGGCGGGAATTGCAGGTGATTCCCGTCAAAGTCGGCGGGAATCACTTACGATTCCCGTCGAATTTTCCTTGGTAGAATTCCAGTTGGAGTTCTGGTCATCCGGAGGGAATCGACGGGAATGCGCGGTGATTCTCGACGAATCGGCGAGAATCACTTGGTGATTCCTGCTGATTCTGCCTTAGCAGAATTCTTGAAGGCGTTGAGTCAGCCGGATGCAGTCGGCGAGAATCACTTAGTGATTCCCGTCGAATTTTCCTTAGAAGATTTCTTCTTCCTTCCTCTACACTTGGTCTTTGACCCATTCTTTGCTCCTCTTCTGCTCTTGATCTATCTCGACCCTGTACTTGAAAATAAGTGCACTCCAATAGAGAGAGCACACATGAGTCAACACACTGATCTGCTCAACGAGGGATTACGTTGCACAGACCCATGTATATTGACCCACTGCACCCTGACATTGGTGTGTACTTATCATGGAATAGTTGCAAGCACAACTTGATAGAAAATCATCAAATACATTATCTATTCACCTTAGATTGTTCAGGGGCTTCTTCAAATCAGGTACATTGTGGATACAATACCCAACAATCTCTCCCTATTTGAAGAAGCCTAAACCTTACAAGCTAAGGTGAATAGGACATATGGGAATGAAAAAGAATCCAATTGAGAGAGAAATTCATTACCATTTTCTCCTGAGAGCATACTTAACGTTGGCAGCAACCTTAGCCTAAGACGAGAGAGTAATCTCCCCCTTTTCGGCTTCTATAAATTTGGGACTTCACCTGGAGCCACATGCTCCCCCTCAGCTCTTGCATCCGTGCTCGAGCTTGAGTTCCTTGCTGATGCTCCCCCTTGATCCAAGAGCCTGGAACCCCTGTAGTCTTCATTCCTCATAGTTTAGCATACCGAGTTTAGTTTTGAAGAGACTGAACTTAGCCTCGTCTAGGGGCTTCGTGAAGATATCTGCAATCTGCTTATCCGTGGGGACATAGCAGAGAGATATATCTTTGTTTTCCACATGCTCCCGAATGAAGTGGTAGCACACTTCAATATGCTTCGTTCTGCTGTGCGACACCGGATTTTTCGTAATTGCTATTGCGCTCGAGGAGTCGCAATACATCGGAACTTCGCTGAACTGCAAGTCATAATCTTTGAGATGATTTCTGATCCATAGAAGTTGTGCGCAACAGCTGCCTACTGAGATGTACTCAGATTCAGCTGTGGAGGTTGCGACACAATTCTGCTTCTTACTGTTCCATGAAATAAGCCTTCTTCCGAGGAATTGACACGTCTTGGAGGTGCTTTTCCTATCATCCCTGCTTCCTGCAAAGTCAGCATCTGAAAAGCCTATCAACTCGACATCATTGTTTCTTGGGTACCACAAGCCAAGATTTGGTGTACCTTTAAGGTATCTAAGAATCCGCTTTGCAATGACATAATGAGATTCCTTAGTTTTCACCTGATATCTGGCACAAACGCATGTGGAAAACATAATATCCGGTCTACTAGCAGTAAGATAGAGCAGGGATCCAATTATGCTTCTGTACTTGGTTTCATCAAAAGGTTTCCCTTTCTAATCCTTGTCCAGAGACACAGTGGATCCCATTGGATTCCTCATAGAGGTTGCACTCTCCACTTCGAATTTCTTGAAGAGTTCATTTGTGAACTTCGTCTGAGAGATGAAAATCCCATCCTCAGACTGCTTCACTTGAAGTCCCAAGAAATACTTCAGCTCTCCCATACTACTCATTTCAAACTTCCCTTGCATAAGTTCGGAAAACTTCTTGCAAAGGTTGTTATCCGTTGACCCAAATATTATGTCATCGACATAGATTTGCACCAGCAAAATCTTGCCTTTGACTTCCCTAAGAAACAATGTCTTATCTATTTTTGCTCTAGAGAACTTGTTCTCAAGAAGAAAACTAGACAGAGTCTCATACCAAGCTCGAGGAGCTTGTTTTAAGCCATATAAAGCTTTATTAAGAAAATAAACATGATTGGGAAATGTAGGATTAACAAAACCTGGGGGTTGTGCGACATATACTTCCTCTTTCAGGTTTCCATTTAAGAATGCAGATTTCACGTCCATCTGATAGACTGTGAATCCTTTGTGAGAGGCATATGCCAGGAATAATCTGATCGCCTCGAGCCTTGCAACCGGTGCAAATGTTTGGTCGAAGTCGATCCCCTCCTCCTGTCTGTATCCTTGAGCCACCAATCTGGCCTTGTTCTTGATGATGACACAGTGTTCATCCAGTTTGTTTCTGAAGATCCACTTGGTGCCAATCACGTTCTACTTTTATGGTCTGGGAACCCGCGTCCAGACGTTGCATCGTTCGAATTGATGCAGTTTATCTTGCATGGATAATATCCATGACGCATCCTTGTTCGCTTCGTCGAACTTCTTTGGCTCAACCTGTGACAGGAAACTCAAATGCAGAATCTCGTTGATAGTACCTCGGCGAGTTCTGACACCGTCACGAGGATCTCCGATGATTTGATTTCTGGGATGATCCCTCACGTGTCGGAGCTCTGGGAGTCTGACATCTAGAGCTCTAACAGCTTCTCGGGCTTCTCCTTCTTACGGAAGATTTTCTCCATCCTGCTCGTCAACTTCTCCAGCTGACGTCGAGGTGGAAACCTTAACGTACTTGGGAAATGCACCTTTTGTAGTCTCATCAAGACTTAGCTGTTCAAGCCTTGCACCTGTATCTTCAAGAATGTCACTGGAAGAATTGCTATGAAGCAAGCTTCCTTCATCAAAAACAACATTAATGGACTCTTCTACAACTAGGGTTTTCTTATTGAAAACCTTATATGCTCGACTATGGCTACTATAGCCCATGAATATGCCTTCGAAGCATTTTTCACCAAATTTAGTATGCGGGTACTTCCCATTATTGAGTACATAGCATCTGCAGCCAAAGATCCTTAAATAGGACATGGTTGGTTTCCTGCCTTTCAATAGCTCATAAGGCGTCTTACGATGACTCTTGTTGATCAATGCCCGGTTTTGTACATGACAAGCCGTATTGACAGCCTCTGCCCAGAAGTATTCTGGGAGAGAAGCGTCATTCAACATTGTCGTGCAAGCTTCAATGAGCGTTCTATTTCTCCTCTCCGCAACTCCATTTTGCTGAGGAGTGCGCGGGGAGGAAAACTCATGAAAGATACCATGTTCTTCACAAAATTCTTGTCATAGCACCAGACTCGAATTCTGTTCCATGATCACTTCTGATTTTGACCACTGAGAAGTTAAGTTCGTTCTGAATCTGCTTGACAAAACTGGTGAAGATGTCAAACGTATCTGACTTTCGTTTTAAGAAGAACACCCATGTAAACCGAGAGTGATCATCAACAATCACTAGCGTATATGACTTGCCTCCCAAGCTATGAACTTGCATTGGACCAAACAAGTCCATATGCAGAAGATAAAGACATCGGGAGGAGTCTTTGTCTGCAATGCCCTTAAAGGTAGCCCGAGTCTGTTTTCCCTTCTAGCATGCAGGACAGGGGCTATCTTTGATGCACTTAATAATGGGAGCATCTCTTACTAAATTTTTAGAAAACATCATATTAATAGTCTTGAAATTAATATGTGCCAATCTCTTGTGTCATTGTTCACAAAGAGATGCACTGCCTTTTGCTACTAGGCACACGGGGGTAGAAGAATCTAAACTAAGAAAATCTAAACAAAAGAAATTTCTGCTCCTAATGCCGGTTAAGACCGTCTCCAACGAGGCACACGATATTATCAGGCATTTATCCTTGCAGAACTTAACATCATATCCTTTATCACATAACTGACTTACACTTATCAGGTTATGATTTAACCCTACAACATAAGCCACGTCGGCGATAGAGATTATACCGTTGGAAATCATACTGTAACCTCTGGTGACTCCTCGATCTGATCCCCCAAAGATGACTTTGGGTCCATTCTCGACTGGAGAGTAATCACGCAGCAGGCTTCTTGTCCCAGTCATCTGCCGGGAGCATCCAATGTCCAGGTACCATATAGGAGTTTTGGTGGCCTTTGGACATTCCTGCAAAACAGAATTAATTTCCCTTAGGAATCCAATCGAACTTTGGTCCTAGATTCCTCGTTAGCATACTCCCCCTCGGATGGTTCGCCCTACGAATGGTCGGCCTCACTTTGCTAACTTGAGAAGTCTCGTTATATCTCGGATTAAACCAGCACTCCACGGCAAAGTGACCAACTTTGACACAGCACCAACAGTCAAATCTGTTATACTATTTCCTAGGCACCTGCTTTACCCTTAGAACGGTGGGTCCAGCCGGGGCCTTGGATCTGGAGGTGGAGGCATCATGATGACCACAGTCACATGATTTCTTCACCTCCTGGTTCCTCAGTGTAATAGGCTTGGCCTTTGGTGTCTGCTTCCTATTATGGCTGCTAGAAAAGTGACCATAATTCTCAACGTGGATTTCCTCGTAAGGTGCCTTGAAGACACTCTTACTGTAGTTGCGGGGAAAGGTCCAACCATCATATCGGCTCTTTGGCTTTTCAACCGAGGGCTTGAAGTGATGACCATAAGTTGACTCAAAGTCATGCTCATTGCAGAGAAAGCTAGGCTTTCTGAATGCAACAGGACTGAGTGGGGCCTTCCCCTTTTCAACAGCAGAGGCCTTCTTGGCAGCCTTATTCTTTCTCTGGTTTTTGTTTCTCTTGGATGATGCTCCAGGCACCCCTACATGCCCTAAGCCAGCTCCCTTAGCCTGAGCAGAGAAGGTATTAATAAGTGGAAGAACAGTCTTTGGCATAGAAAATCTTTTGACAATCTTCCTTTCTGTCGCAAGTTGTTCTTCCAACTTGTTGATTTCTTCCTTCTTAAGGTCAAGGAGCCTTAGAGATTACGAGTGCTTAGAAGTCAGGTCCAGGTTCTCCTGTCGGAGAGAAATCAAGCTAGTGATCTCATCTCTTAGGAAAACACCATCAGCCTTAAGGAATTTGACTTCCTTTTTCTGAGCCCTCAATCTCTTGCGGCATTCCTAAAAAGTATTGAGCAAAAGCTCATACTTTTCGAGGAGCTCAGCTTCACGGGCAGAAGGGTTGTCCTCGAGACCATCATCATGAGACTCAGAGTCAGAGTCAGAGAGGGGGTGCGATCTTTTACCTTCCCAGTAAATGGGGGGCATTCTCCTTCTGAGTCAGGGTGACCCATTAGCCCGAAGTAGGCTTCCTCATCATCACTGGTGTCTGAAGAATCAGATTCACTCAATGTCTTCAGCTTCTTAGCAATGTAGCTCCTCTCCTTCTTTTTATCTCTGGAGATCCTATGCTCCTCTCCCTTCCCCTTGTCTCTCTTGCCTTGGTGGCAGTCAGCAACTACGTGCCCTGGCTTATTGCACCCAAAGCAAATAATGTCAGCAGAACGATGTTTGTTCGGTTTAGGTTCATACCTGTCAGAAGAGTAATTCTTCTTCTGATATCTGGAGGAGGAGCCGTCTCTCTTTCTTTGATTCCTCAACTTGAGGAACTTCTTGAACTCCCGAGTGATGAGGGAGAAGTCTTCTTCAGATAGCTCTGAGCCGGAAGAGCATGGCTCAGAGTCTTCTTCCTCATCCTTCTTCTGAGAGCGGGATGATGCTGCACCCTTACCTTTCCTTGAGTAATTGGCTTTCAGGGCCACAGTCTTTTCTCTGGCAGCACTTTATCGGCTTCCTCTTCAGCTTTTTGGGTGTTCAGCTGAAGCTCATAGGACAAAAGTTTCCCAAACAGAATCTGAGGATCAGTTTCTGCCAGCTTGCCAAATTCTCTGATGGCGCAGATCTTAGTGTCTCATTCCTTAGTGAGGGATCTAAGGAATTTGTCATTTAGTTCACCATCGGTGAACACTCTGCCATAACCCTTCAGGGCATTGACAATCTTCAGGAAGTTCTCGAATGTCACTCCGATTTCACCCTTGGGACCTTTCCTGAAGGCCTCATACTTCTAGTTCAGAAGGGATTTTTGATCATCCCTTACTTCATCTGTGCCTTCCATCAGGGTGATCAGGCAGTGCCATATATCCTTGGCAGTCCTGCAGTTGCAGAAGATCTACATCATGGAATCATCGACGGCGCTTACTAGAATGTTCTGAGCTTTCTTGTCAAGTCCGACAAGCACCATCTCATCCTTATCCATTTCGGAAAGTTTCTTGGGCACTTTCTTGGTTGGATCAATGGTGGAAGCCTTAGTGGGGATATAAGGTCCCTCCTCCACTATCATGAAGAGTCGTGGGTCGACTGCTTCCATATAGTACCTGATCCTTTCCTTCTAGATAGGAAAGTTCAACTTGGTGCACACTGGGATCTTCCCTGAATACTTGAGTCCTTCCATTTCAGAGATCTTCTTTCTTCTTGACACTAGATGCAGGATCTTACTCAAGGTGTTAACCTTTTTGATGAGTAACCTCCCTCTGATACCACTTAAAAGTCAATCTTGTGTCAACTACCTTCACCTATGGGGGGGATAGGTGATTTGCAGTCTTTTTGCGGAATTAAAAATTAACCTGCACAAGAAAACAAAACAAGTACAACACAGAAACACACAGGCAGTTATAGTGGTTCCCCGATTTGGGTACGTCCACTTTCCCCCTTCGACCTATCTCCCAACAAGGGACGACTCGGTCACCTCACCAACCGGATTGAAATCCAATCCTCACACTATGGAAGAAATCCTTCCACCCGAAGGAGTCACTACTCCTCCACCACGGGTTGTACCCAACCCTTACAACGAGGAAACAAAGTTCCTTTACAACAAAGTTAAAATAGAATGTACAAGAAATACAAACTACGTATAGAGAGCTCGGTGTCCCTCTTCGTTTAATGAAGCGTTCTTGAAGAAGACGAAGAGTCCACGACCGGAGCAATCTCTTGGAGAGGATCTTCCCGAGATCGGAGGCGGCAAAGGATTGCGGCGGCGATGCTTTGTAGATCCAAACTTCTTGACGAAGCTAGCGAGGTCTACCAACGATCTTACTTGGATCGATCGTCTCAATCGATTCGGAGGGGAAAGATATTCCCGTTCAACAAACCAAGAGACAAAGGATCTCAAGAAAGAAACATGAGACGCTAAGCTTAGCTTCGTTTCTGTAGCCGGGAGGTCAAGAGGAATCCGAGACCAGCGGCAGCGACACCTTAGCGAGCAGCGACAGCGAGCAAGCGATGACGGGAGGAAGTCCGCGATCAGCTAGGTCACACGCGGCTCGATTTTGTAGATATGAAAATACTGTTCTTCGTATGTCTAGGGTTTCAAAACACATGAGTATTTATACCCAAAGACATCCCAAGGTAGCCGTTGGGGGACCCACCAGGTCAACCCTACGCACGGGACGAAATAGCGCGTGACGACCAGGACTGGTCCAGCGAGCCGACAAAAAATTCCTAAGGCAAATTCGGCGGGAATTGCAGGTGAATCTCGTCGAAATCGGCGGGAATCACTTACGATTCCCGTCGAATTTTCCTTTGTAGAATTCTAGTTGGAGTTCTGGTCATCCGGAGGGAATCAATGGGAATGCGCGGTGATTCTCGACGAATCGGCGAGAATCACTTGGTGATTCCCGCCGATTCTGCCTTAGCAGAATTCTTGAAGGAGTTGAGTCAGCCGGATGCAGTCGGCGAGAATCGGCAAGTGATTCTCGACGATTCGGCGAGAATCACTAGTGATTCCCATCGAATCGGCGAGAATCACTTAGTGATTCCCGTCGAATTTTCCTTAGAAGATTTCTTCTTCCTTCCTCTGCACTTGGTCTTTGACCCATTCTTTGCTCCTCTTCTGCTCTTGATCTATCTCGACCCTGTACTTGAAAATATGTGCACTCCAATAGAGAGAGCACACATGAGTCAACACACTGATCTGCTCAACGAGGGATTACGTTGCGCAGACCCGTGTATATTGACCCACTGCACCCTGACATTGGTGTGTACTTAGCATGGAATAGCTACAAGCACAACTTGATAGAAAATCATCAAATACATTATCTATTCACCTTAGCTTGTTCAGAGGCTTCTTCAAATCAGGTACATTGTGGATACAATACCCAACAAGGAGAAATTGTCGAACTCGGGATTTTCGTCGACCTCAGATTTCGTCGAGCGATCGTTGAACTTCGGTCGACGATCGTCGAACTCCGGTCGACGATTCTTCAAACTCCGATCGATAATTTCAGGCATGATACGACATGATTCCGGGCATGATTTCTCCGTTTGAAATTACCTAAATGGCGGTTCACTGACGTGACAACACGTGGCGGAGCAGTTAACCTAATGCATTACTATAAAAGATGTGAGTAAAACCCTAGCCATCACTTTGTTTATTGCCGAACCCTTATTGTTTTGACTGGACGGAAGCAAGAGGAGCAGCAGGAGATCGCCAGTGCCGGATTTCTGGAGGGAAGACTTTTCCGTTCTCGGTGAGGAACAATCTCCTTCAACAAGGAGAAGCATACCGTGGCGAATAACGATATCCATGGCCGGAAACGCCGAGAATGAGGTGAGCTTCCTACCATCTCCCTTGGTTCTAGATCTTAGTTATTACCTAAGAGAGATATCGACTCAAAAGAGTCCTTGATTGTGAGAAGAAGATCTCTAGGAAATGGCCGGTTAGGACTTGTCCTAATATAGAATCTTCAACCTTACCCCTCACATCAAACAAAGTTTGTGGGATTGGACCGTGAAGGTAGATGGCCTCATGAGGGTGAATAAGGGTGGAGGAGAAAGTTCTGGAATATCTTGCCAAAGTGATCAAGGAGGAAAATGCGCACAGAAATCTGTTTTTTGTGCGCAACGGACTTCGAGGCCGTTTTCAGAGATGATGTGGCCAGATCTAGGTGGTGAGCTGAACATGAAAGTTGTAGCCCACAAAAAGAACTTTCCTACGAGTGGTTACACGCCTCCACTGGATTCCCGTAGCCACGGGAATTCCCAGTCGAAGTTGCTGTCCTGCAGGTCTCCTGCATGGGTGATTATCTGAATAAGTAGAATTGTGTTATGGCTTGTTAAAAGCATTGCAGCCAATAATAATAGAGTTGATTGAATCATATTATGTGTTATTGGGATGAATAAATTATAGAGGTATTGGACGGTTAGAACCTCATGCAAAAGGTGACGAGATGTGTTGGAGGAGGATAATTGGTGGATATCAACCTAAAAGTAATTAGTTGGATTGGTGCATGTTTACATGATGTGTGCGTGAATGTTAGCCACACTGAAAATGATGTAGTGATATAGAGGGACTCGGTGTGGAGTCCTTGTGTGTCTTCGAGCACGAGAGGTGAATGACTAAAGCATCCCGAGGTGTTCAATGTGGCGCCATTCTGAG
Organism: Platanthera zijinensis; assembly: GCA_039513925.1. Lineage (NCBI taxonomy): Eukaryota > Viridiplantae > Streptophyta > Magnoliopsida > Asparagales > Orchidaceae > Platanthera > Platanthera zijinensis. The sequence goes on from CM077089.1 coordinate 4,440,685, forward strand.
GTGAACATAGGGATGGAGGTTGCAGTATGGCAAGGCCAGTGGACGGTTGGGCTTGGTCCTCGTGTTTGTTCCGAGGATCCTTCCGGGCCACGATGTATTGTAAGGCCAAGTGAAAATACATGCGGTGTGGGTTGACACGCGGTGTCATAATCCAGGGTTAAGGATAGTGTGGCAGGTCTACGGGCTCGCTAGTCGTCACACCGACGGGAGTTGACGGATAGACCTTGGGCAGTTGGGCTTGGTCCTCGGTGTTCATTCCCGAGGCTCCTTCTGTGACAAGTGGACGGTTGGGCTTAGTCCTCGTGCTTGTCCCGAGGCTCCTCCCGTACCACGACGTAGGCCAGTTAGGGCTTGGTTCTCGGTGCACATCTACCTGAGACTCTTGCTGAGCCGTAGTACGCATGTGATCTCCGTTGTTGTGTTCTTAGCATTGAGGCATACAGAGGCCTAGGTTTGGTAGTGTGGATGACAACCTAGTAGTGGAGATGTCCGCTCCACTGTCGCCGTCTGACCACGATGGATGGCGCCTGAGAGGCTACCTACCTGCTCGAAAAGTGGAAACTACAAGTCTGTGTCGACAAAGCATTTGCTTGTGCTTGATCGTAATGAGTCATTGCATTGCATTCATATCATTTCATACATTTTACATACTCAAGATCCTCATCGTATAAGTTTGTATGGGCTGTAACGTCCCGATTCACGCTAGACCCCTCATGTGCATTTTTAGGTCAGGAGAGACGATTTGGGCTCAGGGAGTGCTGGCATCTGGGCTTACATTTGTGTAAGGGAAGAGAAGTCTGTCCAGAGTAGGACACGGGTAGTGACACGAGCGTGTCCATACCCGTGTGGTGCTCTGGTATCTAGGTTGGAAATTCGTGGAGTTTCCAGAGAAGGACACTGGTAGTGACACGGGCGTGTCCCTACCTGTGTGTATGTGGACACGGGTAGATACACGGGCGTGTCCCATACCCGTGTGTGTAACTGCCATTATCGATCATGTGTCCCGAGAAGGACACGGGTAGAGACACTGGCGTGTCCCTACCCGTGTGCATAACTCCATGAATCTGGTCGTGTCTCCCGAGCAGGACACGGGTAGAACACGGGCATGAACACGGCCGTGTCACGTGACACGGGTAGTGGACATGGGCGTGTCCATACCTGTGTTTGTGTCCAAACGACACTTTAACCGTCGGCGACGCTTCACCAGAGCAGGATACGGGTAGGGACACAGTCGTGTCCCTACCCTTGTTGGTTCTATATATATATATTTCCTGAACCCTTGGCCATTTTTCATCCTCTTTCCAAGCCCTTTTCTGAGGAGAGAGTGGTGCTGGAGCAATCTTCATCCCGTGGAGAACCGCCGAGGAGAAGGAGATGCCGACGCGAAGGGTGACGAGATCCAAGGCCGGAAACAGTGGAAATGCCGAAAACGAGGTGAGCTTCCTCCCCTCTCCCTTGGTGCTAGATTTGTAGTTATTCCTAGGTGATATATCAACTCAAAAGAGTCTTGATGTGTGAGATGAAGATTTCTAGGAAGAGGCCGTTCTAGGGCTTGTGCTCTAGAGATAGTAGTGTCTTCAACGTCTCCTTTCTTCTATGTGTAGATGGGGACGGTTTCGTGAAGAGGTATGGCCTTGTGAGGGTGAATAAGGGAGGAGGAATTTCTGGTTGTGATTTTGGAAGATCGTCTAGAGGATGAAGACAAACCGATGTCGTCCGTTCCGCCTAAAGATGCGCGCAGAAATCTGCTTTCTGCGCGCAACGATCTTTGTGGCCATTTTCATATATGATATGGCCAGATCTGGGCTTTCGACTAAACACGAAAGTCGTAGCCCATGGAAATACCTTTCCAACGCGTGGTTGAACATCTTCGTGCGAAGTCTGTATGCACGGGAAAGCCTGATCGAAATTGATGGCTGATAATATAAACGTCCAGAAAACTGTATTCTGAACGTAGCAGTCTTAGAGGCTGATTTCATGTGTGTTACGGTCTGACCTGAGTGAAGGACCAAATACGAAAGTTGTTGTTGAAGGAAATATCTTTCCAATGAATGGTTACACGCCTTCACCGGGTTCCTGTAGCCTCGGGAATATCCGGTCGAAGTTGCTGTACAGAAAGCGTCCTGCACCTAAAGTTCTAGGTTTGGAGTAGAATTGAGTATGGACTCGGTAGAGACATGGTAACATATTGACATTGATGTTGCCTGAAATTCTCTTTACAAATAAATGGTGTAGTGTAACGCACTTGAACAAATTAATTTGATGGAATTTTGTGAACCGCGATTGTACAATGGTGTGATGGAAATTCAAGGAACAATTGGTTTGGGAAAATTTAATACGTGAAAGCTTAGTTTGGTTTGGTTGATGAATCCTAAAGTGAACTAGTGGGTGTTGATATGTCATACTAGGTAGCTTGCCACCTAAGGTTTACAAGGAACCCTTGAGTGCTTGGATGCAAGAAAATGGGGAAGGGTTGTTAGTGCGTGAGTGTTTACCGCACTTGATCGATTGTGTGGATACAGGACTCGGTGAGGAAGCCCTTGTGAGCTGTTAATCTCGAGATGTGAAATTGCATGCGGTGTAAGTCGACACGGGTTGTCGTAATCCTGGGTTAGGGATAGTGTGGCAGGTCTACGGGCTCGCCAGTCGTCACACCGATGGGAGTTGACAGTTAGACCTTGGGCGGTTGGGCTTGGTCCTCGGTACAAATTCCCGGGGCTCCTTCCGTGCCAAGTGAATGGTTGGGCTTGGTCCTCGTGTTTCTTCTGAGGCTCCTTCCGGGTCACAACATAGGCAAGTTTGGGGCTTGGTTCTCGGTGCACATCTACCCGAGACTCCCGCTGAGCTGTAGTACGCATGTGAGCTCCGCTGTTGTGTTCTTAGCGTTGAGGCGTGCGGAGGCCTAGGTTTGGTAGTGTGGATGCCAGCCTAGTAGTGGAGATGCCCGCTCTACTATCACCGTCCGGCCATGACGGATAACGCCTGAGAGGTTAGCTACCTGCTCGAAAAGTGGGAACTACAAGTCTATGTCGACGTAGCAATTGCTTGTGCGTGATCATGGGTGAGTCATAGCATAGCATTCATATCATTACATACATTACATTCCCAAATCCTCATCGTATAAGATTGTATGGGCACTCTTATATGATGAGTTACTTTACTGTTAAACCGACCCTTAACTTATAAGTTTGTATGGGCATTTTATAAGTTACGTTACTTCCCTGTTGTAGATTTATATGCCTGATAGTTTGGTATAGCTTGATAGAATTGCTGGATTAGAATGTTGTTAGTATTAATATACTCTCGTTACTCTGTTACTCATGATACTATATAAATTCACCACATACTTGTACTTATGTGCTACTTATTTATATTGTACCCTTGCCTCTTTCTCCGCCCGATGCCGAGGAGTCGCCGGGGGAGCGGATGTGATAGCCACTTAGTCTTTATGACTAACGGTTGCTACGTCTTCCTTTTTAGGAGGAAAACCGGAAAACGGAGCAGCAACAGGTTTTGCAGTAGGACAGTCAGGCCAGGACGACAGGGCCTGAAGGGACGGTACGGTCGTTACCCTCGGTGACTGATGTGAGTAGCTGAGAGAGTTTTGATGTAGCCCCTTTGGGCAAATCTTATTCGTACTCTGATAGTGTAGAAGCTTGTCATAGCTTCTTTTATATGTTGAACCTTTGGACTTTTATATACTTTGTGTGGATTGACTTCTAATTTTATTCTGGTTAGGTTGGCATGATTGATATTGGTAAGGGCCGGCAGAATAGGCGTCTTATAGTACAGGCTAGCCCGAGTGCTAGTGCTACCGCAAGGCGGCTATTCTGGGCATAAGACTCCCCTCGTGCCGTGTTTTGTGTTCCTGGAGGGGGGGGGTCTTACAAATGGTATCAGGTTGCTACGATCCTGAACTAAAGAAGTCATTCAACAATGGTGCCACCCCTGCTCGATTAGTCCATTTGAGGACAAACTTACTTAGCGGAAGCAGTGGTGTGCCCATATATAATTCACACTAAGTATGTCCAACATTGACCTTAAGATTAGCCAACCTTACCTTAGGTTTGTATTCTACGTGTAGATCCTAGTGCACACTGAGCCATTGGGGGGCACCCCCGCCCCATTCGTACCCGCACAGTTCCAACAATCAGAGCTAGGGCAAACGCTCACAGCTATCCTGGATGCCTTCAGATCCCAACAAGCCCCCGTACAACAACAAGTTCCGGGCTCCAATTGGGTGAGCACTTTCCGAGCTCTCTCCCCTCCTGCCTACCTTGGGACAGAGTCGGCAGTGTGTACAGAGGAATGGCTCGACACCGTGCAATAGCTGCTGGCAGTAATTAGATGTCCAAGCAACATGGCTGTGACCTTGGTAGTGACACTCCTAGAACTGCATGCCAAGAGTTGGTGGAAGTCCCTCATGGGCTCCACTTTTCAAGGGAGAGTTTATACGGAGATCAGCTGGAGCGAGTTCTCAGGAGCCTTTTTAGAGCACTTTATTCCCTCGTCAGCCCAAGATGAACTTGAAGAAAGGTTTTTGTAGCTGAAGCAGGGATCCAAGTCAGTGACGGAGTACCAGCGAGAGTTTCAGCATCTGGCTAGATTTGCTGACTCCTATGAGTTGGACGACAGAGGATATGCAAAAAGGTTCTACAAAGGCTTGCGAGACCCCCTGAGGCAAGCCCTTTTGTTTATAGTGGACTCCAGCCTGGCGGAAATTATTGACATGGCGAAGAGGCTAGAAGCAGGCCACTTGGTAAGTGGTAAAAGACCTGCTGAGGGTGTGATGGAAGCTGGCCCCAAGGAGACATGACTTCGGAGGAGGAAGAGGACATCAGTGAGGTGGCAGGCGTTTCCACCGGAATTATATAGTGGAGCACCCGGTTCCACAGTCGCCAACATTGCCTCCACCACCACAGCCTTAACAGTTTCAGCAACCCGATGGGTGGCAGGAGCGAGTGTGCTTCGAATGCAACCAACCGGGCCACATTCGACGCTACTGCCCGCAACTGTTTGGGAATACGACTCTTGCTATCCCTCCGACAGCTCCTCGAGGCCGGGGGCATATGCGTGGTCGAGGACGAGGACCACGAGGAGGGAACCCCGGCCCCGCTCAGAATCAGGTGTACGCGTTGGACATGACACAGGAGCGGAACCCTCAGGAGGTGATTGCAGGTATGTTGCAGTTAGTTATCACATTTTCATTATTAATCTTAAGTTGCTTAAGCCATACTAGATATCTAGCCTTGAGTATTGCTATTGGTACTTAGGCACCATGATGGTCGGCGGGAAACCGGCCTATATATTATTCGATACTGGTGCCTCTCACTCGTTTGTGTCTGCGGACTTCATTAAAGACCTAGAAGGAGTGCAATACTTCACTGGTATTGCTCGAAGAGTACGCCTCCCAGACGGCTCTGAGATGACTGCAACTGCCAAGTGCGAGTTGGAGATACTCATTGGGGGAAAGATCTTTGATACCCCTGCCACAGTTTTGAGAATGCCAGAATTCGACCCCATTTTAGGCATGGCATGGCTGGATTGGCACTACGCAAGAATTAACTGCGCGGAGAAGTGAATTCACTTGAGACATGGGGATACCGATGTAATTTTTTAAGGCATAAAACTCGCACCACGTTTATTATTATCTTTGATTCAGACTTTGAAAGCTCACATGAGAGGGGATGAAGTTTACATGATATTTTTGAACTCAAAGAGATGAAAATAGATGTGAAGGACATGCGAGTGGTGCGAGATTTTCCCGAGGTATTTCCTGAGAAACTTCCAGGATTACCCCCGCATAGAGAGGTGGATTTCCAAATTAAGTTAGTACCGGGTGCCAAGCCCGTCTCTAGGATCCCTTACCGGATGGCCCCGAAGGAACTCGTAGAGTTTAAAATTCAGTTGCAAGAGTTTGTAGAATCAGGGTTTGTTCGCCCCATCTTGTCGCCTTGGGGAGCCCCTGTTCTGTTTGTTAAGAAGAAGGATGGAACTTTGCGGTTATGTATAGACTATCGGGAGATCAACCGACTGACGGTACGGAACACCTATCCGTTACCTCGGATCGATGAGTTGTTCGACCAATTGGTAGGAGCGCATTGGTTTTCCAAACTGGATTTGCGCTCGGGGTATTATCAGTTTAGAATACAGGAGGAGGATATTCAGAAAACAGCCTTTAGCTCAAGATACGGCTTGTATGAGTTCACTGTGATGCCGTTTGGGCTCACAAATGCCCCATCATCTTTCATGAGCTTGATGAACAAAGTGTTCGAGCCTTATCTAGATGTCTTTGTCATCGTTTTCATCGACGACATCTTGGTCAACTCTAAGACGGAGGAAGAGCATGTCGAACATCTAGCCTTGGTACCGAAGAAGCTAAAACAACACGCCTTGTTTGCCAAGTTCAGCAAGTGCGAATTTTGGCTCCAAGAGATTGCCTTCTTGGTCCATGTGATCAGTGGGGCTAGGTTAGTTGTGGATCTGGCCAAAGTGCGTGCCGTGAAGGAGTGGTCGCCCTTGAATTCAGCGGCCGATGTGCGGAGCTTCCTTGGACTTGTCGGGTACTATCACAAGTTTGTAAAAGGGTTCTCAAAGATTTCCCTTCCTCTTACTATGCTGACAAAGAAAGGTGTGTCGTATGAGTGGACACCTCAGTGTGAAGCTGCATTTAAGAAACTGAAGGACCGACTCACATCCGCACCCATCCTAGCCCTTCCATCTGGGAAGGAAGGATTTCAAGTTTACACTGACGCGTCGTATAAGGAATGGGAGCGGTATTGATGCAGCACGGGCATGTGATTGCATATGCTTCAAGACAACTGAAGAAGCATGAAATCAACTACCCGATACATGATATAGAATTGGGAGCAGTGGTGTTCGCCTTGAAGATTTGGAGATACTATCTATACGACATCTGCTGCGAAATCTTTTCAGACCACAAGAACCTAAAGTACGTACATACACAGAAGGAATTGAATTTGAGACAGCGATGGTGGTAAGAGTTTTTGTGCGATTATGAATTCACTTTGAACTACTACCCCGGAAAAGCAAATTTCATGGCAGATGCTTTGAGCAGAAAGTTACCGGAATTGAACTCGGAATCCCGATTGATGAGAATGGAGTTAGCTCGGATGCTCGAAGAGATGGAGATCACCCTGGTATATAAAGACCAACCGGAAGTATATACGAAGTACTTAACCGCGATGAGCATAGTCTGTGATATTCGAGACCGAATTCGGGCGGAGCAAGGAAAGGATGCGGCTTTGGCCCCGGCAATCAAGTCAATTGAATATGGGACAACTGACGAGTACTCCCTAAAAGACGGCCTCGTACATCTCCGCGGCCGGCTTTACATTCCCAAGGGCGGTAAAATTCGGGAAAATATCCTGAGAGAGGCACATTGCACTCAGTATTATGTGCATCCTGGGATTGCCAAGATGTACGCCGACTTGCGGAAGACCACGTGTTGGCCGGGAATGAAGAGGGACGTCCAATATTTTGTTACGCATTGTGAGGCCTGTCAAAGGGTGAAGGCAGAATGCAGGAGCCCCAGGTGGATTATTATAGTCATTGCCCATCCCCGAGTGGAAGTTCGAGGATGTATCCATGGACTTCATCCATAGTTTGCCCCGCTCACGCTCAGGCAATGATTCAGTATGGGTGATCGTCGACCGCCTGACGAAGGTAGCCCGGTTTATTCCTATGAAGAAAGAGGCTCATGTGGATGTTTTGGTACACCTCTTTGTGGAGCAGTTTGTGCGGTATCACGGTGTGCCAAAGACGATTGTTTCTGACCGGGATAGTCAGTTTAACTCTAAGGAGTGGAGGGCCGTATAGGCATACCTGGGATCACGTCTTACCTTTAGCACAACATTCCATCCTCAGACGAACGGGCAGTCAGAGAGGACCATCAGAACATTGGAGGACCTATTGAGGCTATGTGTGTTGGATAGAGGAGAGCCGTGAGAAAGGCTCTTACCCATGGTGGAATTTTCTTATAACAACCGTCACCAGGAGAGTATCGGGATGGCGCCCCATGAAGCCCTTTACGGAAGAAGGTGTAGAACCTCCTTGTCATGGGTACAAGATGAAGACCCGAAGGTTTTGAGTATTGAATACATCGATGACACTCATGCGGTGGTTAGACTAATACAGGACCGCATGCTTGAGGCTCAAAGTCGGCAGGCTAAATATTATAATGTGAAGAACTGGGTGGTGGAATTTCAGGTGTGTGACAAAGCGTTTCTAAAAATATGGCCGATGCATGGAGTGTCACGGGTACGAGGTATGAAGAAGCTCAGCCCAAGGTACATTTGACCTTATACCGTATTGGAAAGGATTGGTCATTTGGCCTACCGGTTGGAGTTACCACCAGAGCTGGAGAACCTTCATGACGTGTTCCATGTGTCGTCTCTCCGGAAGGCGCTGTTGCGGCCCGATCAACATATCCCCACCGTTGATAGAGCAGTAACCACCGATAGATCTGTGTGACTGGAGCCGGTGCGGATAGTAGACAACGAGACAAGAATTTTGCGCCGCAAGAGTGTTCCTTTGGTAAAGGTGATGTGGTCAAATCATGGGAAAGATGAGTATACATGGGAGCCGGTGGACTTGATGCAAAAGCGTTACCCGGAGTTATTTCATCAAGGTAATATTTAAAATCATATGTCTATTTTTAATTCATACTTTTCTCTCCCCATAGCCTTAGCTTGATTTCGGGGATGAAATCTTTTATTTTGTTTATAGGATTTGTAACGTCCCGATTCGAGCTAGACCCCTCGTGTGCATTTTTAGGTCAGGAGAGACAATTTGGGCTCAGGGAGTGCTGGCAGCTGGGCTTATATTTGTGTAAGGGAAGAGAAGTCAGTCCAGAGTAGGACACGGGTAGTGACATGGGCGTGTCCATACCCGTGTGGTGCTCTGGTATCTAGGTTGGAAATTCGTGGAGTTTCTAGAGAAGGACACGGGTAGTGACACGGGCGTGTCCCTACCCGTGTGTATGTGGACACGGGTAGATACACGGGCGTGTCCCATACCCGTGCGTGTAACTTCCATCGTCGATCATGTGTCCCGAGAAGGACACAGGTAGAGATACGGGCATGTCCCTACCCGTGTGCATAACTCCAGGAATCTGGTCGTGTCTCCCGAGCAGGACACGGGTAGAACACGGGCATGAACACAGCTGTATCGTGTGACACTGGTAGTGGACACGGGCGTGTCCATACCCGTGTTTGTGTCCAAACGACACTTTAAATGTCGGCGACGCTTCACCCCAGCTGGACACGGGTAGGGACACAGTCGTGTCCCTACCCGTGTTGGTTATATATATATATATATATATATATATATATATATATATATATATATATATATATATATATATATATATATATATATATATGCTGAACCCTTGGCCTTTTTCATCCTCTTTCCAAGCCCTTTTATGAGGAGAGACTAGTGCTGGAGCAATCTTCATCCCGTGGAGAACCGCCTCCGCCGAAGAGAAGGAGATTCCGCCGCGAAGGGTGACGAGATCCATGGCTGGAAATAGTGGAAACGCCAGAAACGAGGTGAGCTTCCTCCCCTCTTCCTTGGTGCTAGATCTGTAGTTATTCCTAGGCGAGATATCGACTCAAAAGAGTCTTGATGTGTGAGATGATGATTTCTAGGAAGAGGTCGTTCTAGGGCTTGTGCTCTAGGGATAGTAGTGTCTTCAACCTCTTCTTTCTTCTATGTGTAGATGGGGGATGGTTTCGTGAAGAGGTATGGCCTTGCGAGGGTGAATAAGGGAGGAGGAATTTCTGGTTGTGATTTTGGAAGATCGGCTAGAGGAGGAAGACGAACCGATGTCATTCGTTCCGCCTTAAGATGCGCGCAGAAATCTGCATTCTGCGCGCAGCTATCTTTGTGGCCATTTTCAGATATGATATGGTCCAGATCTGGGCTTTCGACTAAACACAAAAGTCGTATACCATGGAAATACATTTACAACGCATGGTTGCACGTCTTCGTTTGAAGTCTGTAGCCACGGGAAAGCCTGATCGAAATTGATGGCTGATAATATAAATGTCCAGAAAACTGTATTCTGAACGTAGCAGTCTTAGTGGTTGATTTCATGTGTGTTATGGTCTGACCTGGGTGAAGGACTGAATACGAAAGTTGTTGTTGAAGTAAATACCTTTCCAACGAATGGTTATACTCCTTCACCGGGTTCCTGTAGCCTCGGGAATCTCCGGTCGAAGTTGCTGTCCAGAAAGCATTTTGCACCTAAAGTTCTAGGGTTGGAGTAGAATTGAGTTTGGACTCGGTAGAGATATGGTAACATATTAACATTGATGTTGGCTGAATTCTCTTTACAAACAAATGGCGTAGTGTAACACACTTGAACAAATTAATTTGATGGAATTTGGTGAACCGCGATTGTACAATGGTGTGATGGAAATTCAAGGAACAATTTGTTTGGGAAAATTTAATACGTGAAAGCTTAGTTTGGTTTGGCTGATGAATCCTCAAGTGAACTAGTGGGTATTGATATGTCATACTAGGTAGCTTGCCACCTAAGGTTTACAAGGAACCCTAGAGTGCTTGGATACAAGAAAATGGGGAAGGGTTGATAGTGCGTGAGTGTTTGCCAGACTTGATCGATTGTGTGGATACGGGACTCGGTGAGGAGCCCTTGTGAGCTGTTAAGCTCGAGATGTGAAATTGTATGCATTGTAAGCCGACATGGGTTCTCGTAATCCTGGGTTAAGGATAGTGTGGCAGGTTTACGGGCTCGCCACTCGTCACACCGATGGAAGTTGACAGTTATACCTTGGGCGATTGGGCTTGGTCCTCGGTGCTCATTCCCGGGGCTCCTTCCGTGCCATATGAATGGTTGGGCTTGGTCCTCGTGTTTCTTCCGAGGCTCCTTACAGGTCACAGCATAGGCCAGTTCGGGGCTTGGTTCTCGGTGCACATCTACACGAGACTCCCGCTGAGTTGTAGTACGCATGTGAGCTCCATTGTTGTGTTCTTAGCGTTGAGGCGTACAGAGGCCTAGGTTAGGTAGTCTGGATGCCAGCCTAGTATTGGAGATGCCCGCTCTATTGTCACCGTCCGGCCACTACGGATGATGCCTGAGAGGTTAGCTACCTGCTCGAAAAGTGTGAACTACAAGTCTGTGTCGACATAGCAATTGCTTGTGCGTGATCATGGGTGAGTCATAGCATAACATTCATATCATTACATTCACAAGATCCTCATCGTATAAGTTTGTATGGGCACTCTTATACGATGAGTTACTTTACTTTTAAACCAACCCTTAACTTATAAGTTCATATGGGCATTCTTATAAGTTAAGTTACTTTACTATTGTAGATTTATATGCCTGATAGTTTGGTATAGCTTGATAGAATTGCTGGATTAGAATGTTGTTAGTATTGATATACTCTTGTTACCCCGTTACTCATGATACTATATAGATTCACCGCCTGCTTGTACTTATGTGCTACTTATTTATATTTTACCCTTGTCTCTTTCTCTGCCCGGTGCCGAGGAGTCGCCGGGGGAGCGGATGTGATAGCCACTTAGTCTTTATGACTAACGGTTGCTACGTCTTCCTTTTTAGGAGGAAACCCCGCAGATGGAGCAGTAGCAGGTTTTGCAGCAGGACAGTCAGGCCAGGACGACAGGGCCTGAAGGGATGGTACGGTCGTTATCGTCGGTGACTGATGTGAGTAGCTGAGAGACTTTTGATGTAGCCCCTTTGGGCAAATCTTATTTGTACTCTGATAGTGTAGAAGCCTGTCATAGCTTCTTTTATATGTTGAACCTTTGGAATTTTATATACTTTGTGTGGATTGACTTCTAATTTTATTCTGGTTAGGTTGGCATGATTGATATTGGTAAGGGCCGACAGAATAGGCGTCTTGTAGTACAGGCTAGCCCGAGTGCTAGTGCTACCGCAAGGCGGCTATTCGGGGCATAAGACTCCCCTCGTGTCGTGTTTTGTGTTCCGGGAGGGGGGGTCTTACATGGGCACTCCTATACGATGAGTTACTTACTGTTAAACTGACCCTTAACTTATATATTTGTATGGGCATTCATATAAGTTGAGTTATTTCTTGTTGTTGATAGTAGAACTGTTAGTATATAGTAATGTTTATACTGTTACACCTTGTTTCTATTACCACTTGCTTATTATTCTGTTTACATATATATTGTACTTTGTCCTTTTCTCCGCCCGGTGTCGAGGAGTCGTCGGGGGAGCGGATGTGACAGCCACTTAGTCTTTCTGACTAACAGTTGCTACGCCTTCTATTTTAGGAAGGAATCCAGCGAAGTGAGCAGCAGCAGGTTGTACGACAGGATAGCCAGGCCAGAGAGTCAAGACCTGATATGATGGCTCCGTCGATGCCGTCCTGTCACTGATGTGAGTTTTGGAGTTTTACCTTGTAGCCTTTTTGGTATACCGTGCTCTGATATTATAGAAGCTTGTTGATGCTTCTTACTGTTGTACTTTTGGACACTATATGCTTATGTGTGTATGTTGACTTCTATTTGTATATTATTGATTGGGTTGGCAATGGTTGATATTGGATTAGCGGGCGGGATAGGCGTCTTGGGGTACAGGTTAGCACGTGCGCTGACGTTACACCAAGGTGGTTGTCCCGAGTATAAGACTTCCCTTGTGCCGTGTTTTGTGTTATGGGAGGGGGATCTTACAAATTGTATCAGATTGCAATGATCCTCGATAAAGAAGTCATGAAACAATGGTGTCACCCCCATTCGATTGGTCAGTTTGGGGACAAACTGACTTAACGGAAGTAATGGTGTGCCCATATGTAATTCACACTAAGTATGTCCACTTTTGACCTTACGATTAGCCAACCTGACCATAGTTTTGTACTTCATGTATAGGTCCCAGCGAATGTAGAACCGGTTGGGGGAACTCCTACCCCTCCCGTACCTGCTCAGTTTTTGCAATCAAAGCTGGGACAAACGTTGACGGCCATATTAGACGCCTTCAAAGCCCAGCAAGCTCCGGTGCAGCAACAGGCTCCGGGATCTAAGTGTCTGAGTACCATTCGATCTCTCTTCCCTCCGGCCTATCTTGGGGTGGAGTCAGCCATTCGTATGGAGGAATTGGCTTGACACCGTAGAAAAATTGATGGCAGGGATTAGGTGTCCAACAAATATGGTTGTGACTTTGACAGTATCACTCTTGCAACTACATGCAAAAAGGTGGTGGAAGTCCCTCATGGGCTCCACCATTCAAGGAAGAGTGTATACGGATATTAGTTGGAGCGAGTTCTCGGGAGCCTTCCTAGAGCACTTTATCCCCTCATCGGCTTGAGATGAACTCAAAGAGATATTTTACAGCTGAAACAAGAATCGAAGTCGGTCACGGAGTATCAACAAGAGTTCCAACATCTCACAATATTTGCTGATTCATATGACTTGGATGACAGAGGATATGCCAAATGCTTCCACAAGGGGCTGCGGGACCCCCTAAGGCAAAGCCTTTTGTTTATAGCAGACTCTAGTTTAGCAGACATAGTTGACATAGCAAAGAGACTGGAGGCGGACCATTTGGGAAGTGGTAAGAGACCTGCGGAGGAGGTGATGGAAGCTATCCCTAGCAACAAAAGAAGGCATGATAATAGAGGTGGAAGAGGATATATGAGAGGTGGAGGGCGTTTCCACCGGAATGTTAGAATGGAGCGGTCAGTCCCACAGCCGCCAACATTGCCTCCATCTCCATCATTTCAACATTTCCAACAACCCGAAGGGCGGTTTGAACGAGTCTGCTATCAGTGTAATCAATCGGGTCATATTCGACGCTATTGTCCATAGCTAGGCGGGAATGCCCCTCTTGTTCTCCCTCCGCCAGCTCCACGAGGGCGGGGATATATGCGTGTTCGGGGACGAGGGCCACGAGGAAGGAACCCCGGTCATGCTCGCGAGCAAGTGTTTGCACTGGATATGATGCAAGAGCGAGACCCGCAAGACATGATCGCAGGAACCGTGATAGTTAGTGGGAATCCAGCTTATACGCTATTTGATACCGACGCAACTCACTCGTTCATTTCGGCAGACTTCGTTAAAGGCTTGGAAAGAGTGCAACATTTCACCGGTATCGCCCGGAGGGTATGCCTCCCTGATGGCTCAAAGATGTCTACAACTGCTAAGTGCGATTTTGACGTACTCATCGGAGGAAAATTCTTCAAGACCCCCGCAACCGTATTGGAAATACCGTAGTTTGACCATATTCTGGGTATGTAATGGTTGAATTGGCACCACGCCACGATTGACTGTGCGGAAAAGCAAATTTCTCTGAGGCACGGGGACTCGGAAGTCGTTTTCCAAGGTATTAAGCTCATACCCGTATGTTATTATCTTCTATTCAGGCCTTAAAAGCTCATTTGAAGGGGGATGAAGTCTATATGATTTGCTTCGAACTAAAAAATATGGCAATAGACATAAAGGAAGTGCGGGTAGTGCGGGAATTTCCCGAGGTATTCCCTCAGAAATTGTCAGGGTTGCCCCCACATAGAGAGGTGGATTTTCAAATTAAATTAGTACCGGGTGCAAAACCCATCTCTCGGACTCGTACAGAATGGCTCCAAAGGAACTCGCAGAGTTTAGAGTTCAGCTATAAGAGTTGGTAGAGGCAGGATTCGTTCGCCCAAGTTCATCGCCTTGGGGAGCCCCTGTTCTGTTTGTCAAGAAGAAGGATGGCACCTTACTATTGTGCATAGACTATCGGGAACTAAATCGATTAACGGTGCGAAACACCTATCTGCTACCCTGAATCGACGAGTAGTTCGATCAATTGGTTGGAGCACATTGGTTCTCCAAATTGGATTTGCGTTCGGGATATTATTAGCTGAGGGTGCAAGAAGGAGACATTCAGAAAACAACATTCAGCTCAAGATATGGTCTGTACGAATTCACCGTGATGCCGTTTGGGCTCACAAATGCCCCTTCGACATTCATGAGCTTGATGAACAAAGTGTTTGAGCCATATTTAGACATCTTCGTAATCATTTTTATCGATGACATTTTGGTCTACTCAAAAACCGAGGAGGAGCATGTGGAACATCTAGTTTTGATGCTGAAGAAGTTAAAGGAGCATACCTTGTTTGCTAAATTTAGCAAGTGTGAGTTTTGGCTCCGAGAAGTTGCATTTTTAGGCCATGTGATCAGTGGGTCCGGACTAGCCGTGGATCTGGCCAAAGTGCGAGCCATGAAGGAATGGGCGCCTTTGAAGCGGCAGCTGATGTGCAAAGCTTTCTCAGACTTGCTGGGTATTATCGCAAGTTCGTGAAAGGATTCTCCAAGATAGCCCTTCCTCTTACTAATTTGACAAAGAAAGGTGTGCCATACGAGTGGACACCTCAGTGTGAAGCTGCGTTCCAAGAACTTAAAGACAGACTCACTACCACACCCATCCTAGCCCTTCCATCTGGGAAGGAAGGATTTAAAGTCTACACTGACGCGTCATATCAATGGATGGGAGTTGTACTGATGTAGCACGGCCATGTGATTGCCTATGCTTCGAAGGCAATTGAAGAAACATGAAGTTAATTATCCGGTTCATGATTTGGAATTGGGGGCAGTGGTATTCGCTTTGAAAGTTTAGAGACACTATTTATATGGAGTCAACTGCGAGATATTTTCGGACCACAAAAATTTAAAGTATATTCATACCCAAAAGGAATTGAACTTGAGGCAGCGGAGGTGGTTGGAATTTTTGTGTGATTATGAGTTCACCTTGAACTACCACCCTGGAAAGCAAACTCAGTGGCAGAAGCATTGAGCAGACAAGTACCGGACTCGAGTCCCGAGTCTCGGTTTGTTGAAGCCAAAAATGACTTCTGTGGAGTTCGGGGTCCCAAAAGAGGGGTGACCGCACACCTACTACACTCAAGTGAACAATCTATGCTCTACATTAGGAACGTAAGGGACAGACCCAAGGTCTCAGCGTGGAGGTCCCACCACACACCCGGAAGACTAACGAACTCTTCCCCTCCCAAGCCAAATGCTGAGCTAATTAGGCACCTTTGGAGGGCTCTCTTGGCCGACCAGAACCTTTAGGGAGGATCTCAAAATTCACTCCCTCTTGACTAAAGGTGACATCTCGGGTCTATGCACAACACCCTTCAACTGCCCTACTAGTAGCATAACCTCGCCTAACAGTTCTATTTTTCCATAGCCTTATTTGGGCCGCCACCAACGTAACATAAGCCTTCTAGGGCTAGCAAAAGCATCACAGGCATTTCAAATTACAGGAATATACATTCAATACATCGGCACGCAGGCCAGCAACATAAACAAAATAGGCCTTCAAGGGCCGGCACGAACTTGGGCTTAAGCCCGCTACTTTCCGCTAAATAAAGAATGCACAACTTCCTCGGAGTCTTCTCCGGGAACCCCAGAACATCACCAATCCGGCTCATACGTCCGGATGGGCTTCACACAGTATGCCTAAACCCGTACTCACACTTCCGGATGCTAATGCAGTTAATAGTGGGGACGTACATGTCAACCCGTCGGAGAGATCCCTTCCTCCACCCATTGGTGGAGAGGGGCCTCCATACAAATATATAAATTGAGGGCTTCACCTGCCCGAGTAGAAACATCGTTACCCTTGACGCGTGCTTGGCGGCGGTGTCGGGAGAGGAGCTCCTGGCCGACCTTGCTATGAGTGATGAATCCTCACTTCCTCTTTTTCTGGTGGCCGAACCCTTGTTGGAAGAGGAAGTAAATCTTCCTCTCTTGCTCCACTTCTTCATAGTGACCGAGCCCCTTGTCGGCGGTGGGAGAACCATTTCCGACTTGGTGTATGGCTCGAGCTCCGGCCGGCGCCGGGAGAGAAGCTCCCGGCCGACTTAGCTCCGGACGGCTGAACTTGCCCCCATGAGGCCGATCCCGGCTCCAAATGTCCAAACTCGGCCCTACATGGCCGATCCATACTCCAAATGTTCGGATCTGACCATAGGCGGTGGCGACGGGTGATGCGGAGGCCGAACCTTGCTCTTTGCTTGGCCAGCGACGGGAGAGAGGAGGAGGCCGAGCCTTGCTCCATGCTTGGCCAGGGACGGGAGAGAGGGAGAGGGGCGGCCTGTGTGTGCTGCTCCTGGCCCAGAGGAAGAGGGGCGGCCTGTGTCAGGTGCTCCTCCTTTCTCTTTTTTCTTTTTTGCTGCCCTACTTGTGCCCGAGCCACTTCCCCCCTTCCCTCTTTTTTTTGTTTTTCCCCTCTTTTGCTACTGCTTCCTGCCCCCCTTTCTTCTCTTCTATATATATATATATATATATATATATATATATATATATATATATATATATATATATATATATATATATACGAGTGGCAGGCACGGGCCTCCGACCCGATGGCCACGTATATATAGTACGAGTGGCCACGGGCCTCCGGCCCGAGTGCGCCACCCGGCCAGCGATGACGGGCTTCCCCCGCACCCCGGCGGGCTTCGCCCCCCCCCCCCCCCCTCCTCCCCACCGGCGGGCTTCGCCCGCCCGGCCCACCCCCTACCTGAACAGGCGTTGAGTGCACACTCAACGCTTATTGAGGCGTTGAGTGCACACTCAACAGGCGTTGAGTGTGCACTCAATGCCTGCAGTCGTTGCGTGTGCACTGAACGCCTTCAGGCGCTGAGTGCACACTCAACGCCTGTTGAAGGCGTTGAGTGCACACTCAACAACTGCACACTCAACGGGGTTGAGTGCGTTCCCTCCCACTTCTGCCTGCCCACGCCTATTCCCGACGTCGCCAGCGGCGGAGCCACCGGTGGCCTGCCCGACACCCACCGGGGTGTTCGCCGGCCTCCGGCGAACCCGCCGGGGGTTGTCCGGCGACGAGCGGGCAGGGACACCGCCGGCGGTGGCCCTGCCCATGAGACCCAGATCTAGGCCACACGGTCAGGTCCATCGCCGGCGGTGGACCCGCCGGAGCGCCTCCGGAATACCGCCGGAGGGTTCGCCGGATCCCGGCGATCCCGCTGGAGGTCTCCGGTCATGCCGCCGGCGGCTCCGCCGGCGGCGGCGGAGAAGACCAAACGATGGGGGGAGCGGAATGCTGCTGTCGGGTTTGAGGAGAGATAAGAAGAGAGGTTTTGAGGTTTTTTTTTATTTGTAGCCCAAGATCCAAGGGTTCATGATCAAAACACTCAAATCCGACGGCCCTTGTTTTTTCCCCTATTTTTGAACTCACGCTATTGACATACCACCATATATCTTTTTAGAATAGTATAGATAATATATATAATATATATATATATATATATATAATATAATACTAAACATATATATTTATATATTAAAAGTCTATGCACATAAAACCTCTGCACGCACGCATGAGCACCCGCACGTCTTCGAATGGGGCCGCACCAAAATGCCACTCAAAGCCCGCCCTAAGTCCTCCACTTGGGGAGGATCCCGCTCGGCTTGATACGGGGTTGTACATGGTTGATGAGTATGGAATTAGCTCGAATGCTCGAGGGAATGGAGATCACTCTGGTGTATAAAGTTCCTTCGGAAAGGTATATGGAATACTTGGCGACCATGAGTATAGTCTGTGATATTTGGGATCGAATCCGGGCAGAGCAAGGGAAGGATGCTTCTCTGTCTATCGTGATTAAGTTAGTGGAGGATGGATCAACCGATGAGTATACTTTAAAAGACGGCCTCATTTATTTTCGTGGCCAGCTCTACATTCCCACGGGAGGTGAAATCCGGGAAGATATATTAAGCGAAGCACATTGTTCAAAGTATTCAGTTCATCCCGGTATTTCAAAGATGTATAGTAATTTGCGGAAGACTATGTTCTGACAGGGAATGAAGAAGGATGTCAAGTACTATGTTATGCATTGCGAAGCATGTCAAAAGGTGAAAGTGGAATGCAAGAACCCCGGAGGATTGTTACAGTCATTATTCATTCCTGTATAGAAGTTCGAGAATATCTCCATGGACTTTGTCCACGGGTTACCTCGTTCGATCTCCGGAAATGACTCGATTTTGGTAATTGTGGATCAGTTGACGAAGGTGGCTAGATTTATCCCCATGAAAAAGGAGGCACACGTGGATGTTTTAGTGCGACTCTGTGGAACAATTTGTACGATATCATGGAGTGCCAAAAACCATTGTCTCCGACCGTGACGGTCGCTTTACCTCCAAAGAATGGAGAGCGGTACAAGCATATTTGGGATCTCGCCTTACTTTCAGCACCGCTTTTCATCCTCAAACGGATGGACAGTCTGAAAGGACCATCAGAACATTAGAGGACCTACTAAGATTATGTGTGTTGGATAGGGGATAGCCATGGGAAAATCTCTTGCCTTTGGTGGAATTTTCTTATAACAATAGCCATCAAGCTAGCATTGGGATGACACCGCACGAAGCTCTTTATGGGAGGAAATGTAGAACTCAACTATCATGGGTGTAGGAAGAAGACCAAAAGGTTTTGGGGTTCGAATATATTGATGACACTGATGCCCTTGTAAGATTGATACGGGATCGCATGCTTGAGGCTCAAAATCGGTAGGCGAAATATTATAATGCAAAACACCGGATGGTGGAATTTCAGGTAGGGGACAAGGTATTCTTACAAATCAGGCTGATGCATGGAGTATCACGAGTGCGAGGAATGAAGAAGCTCAGCCCGAGGTATGTGGGGCCTTATGTTGTATTGGGAAGAATCGGGCCCTTGGCTTACCGACTGGAGCTGCCACCTGAACTAGAGAATTTGCACGACGTCTTCTATGTGTCTTCGCTTCGAAAGGCGCTGCTACGGCCTGATCAACATGTTCACACCACAGATGGGGTCTTGGCGACCGATAGATCTGTCCGACTGGAGCCGGTGAGGATAGTGGACAACGAGACAAGGAACTTGCGTCGCAAGAGTGTCCCTTTGGTGAAAGTGTTGTGGTCTAATCACGGGAAAGAAGAATTTACTTGGGAGCCGGTGGATTTGATGCGGAAGCGCTACCCGACGCTGTTTTCCCAAGGTAAATTTAAATAGCGCATTTTATCTCATGCTATAATTTTTCCCCACGGCCAAAACTGATTTTGGGGATGAAATTTTTTATTTTGTTTATAAGATTTGTAACATCTCATTTCGTACTAGACCCCTTATACGCGTTTTGAGCCGAGAGAATTAGCTCAGGTTTGCTCAGCGTCGAGTGAGACTGTTGGGGTTGTGGAAACACTTCCGGTCCTCTTATTTCTCAAACCGGGTTAGCCCACGTGAGTTTAGAGGAATCGAAGTGTGATCCCCCTCCGACATGTCTGGCACCGACGACAGCGGGGGTCTGGGGGTAGCCTCCCCCGGCGGAGGTCCCGTTGACCGGACAGCGGGCAGGGGTCCAGGGGACAGCATCCCCGGTGGGGGTGCGGGGGCAACGCCCCCGGCCCAAAATTTTTTGGGAGATGTTTTCTCCAGTCGTCGAACTGGGTTCGACGTTCGTCGAACCCAGCTCGACGATCGTCGAACTGGGTTCGACGTCGAACGTCGAACCCAGCTCGACGTTCGACGCGTCAAACTCAGCTCGACGTTCGGCCGAGTTCGACATTCGGCCGAGTTCGACGATCGGTTATGCTGAAGCCTATTTAAGGCGTATTCCGGTTCTTTTTTAGGGATACGGACGAAACATCGGCTTGCGGCTGGTATACCTTTTGGAGGCGCATACGAGGAGATTGTTGGCGGCGATCCAGAATGGGGGTCTTCCTTTTGTTTCTTGTCCAGAAGGAGGAGTTAAGGTAGGATCGGTTTAGATCCTTGCAACCTTTGTAATCTGTATTTCCTTTTGGTAATTACAAGAACTGAGAAGGGAAGGGGAGAGAGGACGTAGCCCTGTTTTTGGGTGAACCTTTGTAATTCTGCGTGTCTGTGTGCTTGCTCTGTGTTTTTCATTTGTTTACTGCTTTATTCGGATTTTTTCTTCTCGGCGCTCTGATTTTCCTACAGAGACGACTGGACTCGACAATTAGATCAGGAATTCATGTAGAATAGCGAGTATATGATATTTTTCCTTGTTCTGGAGCAAGGCTAAATGGGTAGTAAAACTTCTGTACATAAATAGGTTTGTTCTTGAGAAGATTTGCTCAGGATAATTCAGTACAGAATGGAGAGGGATAATTCTGTAATATAAATTGTCTTGGGAAAAGAACAAAGGAGAGATGGTCGAGCTCAGGTATTAGTCAACCTCAATATCGTAGAGCTCAGAATTAGTCGGCCAGAGACTTAGGTTTTGTTTGGTGCGGCTTATCGCGACTTATTTGCTCCGGTGAGGTTGGACAATAATGTCATTGTTATACCAAGATCTGCCTCGAAAACATTTGTGATACCAAACATAAATTCTATGGCAATGAAACCTCACCGGAGCAAATAAGCTGCGATAAGCCGCGCCAAACGCAACCTTAGAAGTCAGAATATTAAAACTGGAAACTGGGATAAAATCGTCTAGCTCGAGATTTTCGTCGACCTCAGATTTCGTCGAGCTGAGGAGAGTTCGTCGAGCTGAAAGAGTAAGTAAAGCTGAGGAGAAATCGTTAAACTCAAGATTTTCGTCCACCTCATATTTCGTCGAGCTGAGGAGAGTTTGTCGAGCTGAGAGAGTAAATCAAGCTGAGGAGTAATCGTCGAACTCGGGATTTTCGTCGACCTCAGATTTCGTCGAGCGATCGTCGAACTCCGGTCGACGATCGTCGAACTCCGGTCGACGATTCTTCAAACTCCGATCGATAATTTCAGGCATGATACGGCATGATTCCGGGCATGATTTCTCCGTTCGAAATTACCTAAATGGCGGTTCACTGACGTGACAACACGTGGCGGAGCAGTTTGTTAGTGTATATTTGGATAATTAACGGGTTCGGAGGCTTAACGGCTCGTGTCGGGTACACGGTTAACCCATACCCATAGTAACTCCTAAGGGTTTGCCTATGTATACCCACCTAGGGGCAACGGGTAGGGGATTCCACCTAGATCCCCATCCGGATGCTTCGAGCAACTTCCACAAACTCGAAGTAACTGCCCGTTGTTGCTCGTTCATCCCGTCGCTCGATTTTTTTTCCCGTCTCACGTAACCGTTCCTCCGCTCTGCTGATCGGCGAATCTGACTTGGCCGCCGCTATTTCCATCGGATCGGACAAAGGTCATCTCCTCTACCGCCGTTATAGACAACTGTTCGCCGCTCTCGCCGACAGGAAAAACAGGAAAAAAAGGAAAAAGGGGCGTCGCCGCACTCCCATCTTCAGTCCGGCGTTCGATTGAAAGGCCGCGCTCCTGTGCAGATTTCCTGCCGCCGTCGATCACAATCCAGGCCGGCGCTTCGTACAAAAGGAAATTTTTTTTGTCAAAGTCTTGATCGGAAAAGGTCACCAATTTTTTTCTGGTTATCGGGCAGAAGCCGCTGGGAACGATCAAGGAGGAGGAAGGCACGATAATTTCCGGCCTTGTTCTGTCTTCCCGTCGCCATACTTCTGAGAAGCGCCGCTTGTATCATCAAATCGCCTCTGTTTCCATTGGATCGGGAGAAGAGAAAGCATTAATAATTAATTCCAGAATACTCTCAATAGTTTTTTGGATAATATTGTTGTTGCTCTCTTGGAAAATATTCCTGATTTGAGTTGGGCAATTGGATCAAGTCCTTGGTGAAAAGAGAATGATGATGAAGGGACACAATTTTTCGTCCCCTGTTCCGATGATAAAGCTGGAAAAATTCACGGCGACCGAATTCACCAACTGGAAGTTGAATACGCAATTTGGAATGAAGTACCTGAACGTGTTCTACACCGTTCAGTCTGATCGTGCTACTGTTATGGGGACTGAAGCGGAGGCTCAGTGGATAGCTGATGAGGACTTCTGCCGCGACTACCTGCTGAACTGCCTGTCCTCCAGCCTGGCAAAGACGTACATCAAGATGAAGACCGCCAAGGAAATCTGGGAAGCACTGGAGGAGCACTTCAGGCAAGAGGAGGATCTGTCCAAGGCGCACCTGGTGGACGAATTCCATTCCTTCATGTTCGACGAGGAGAAGGCGATTCTCCCGCAGGTATCGGATTTTGAAGCATTAGTAGATTCTTTACATAGTGAGAATATTTCCCTGCCAGACAGCTTTGTTGCTGACACGATTATTTTTAAACTGCCATCTACGTGGTACAATTTCAAAACCGAAATGTACCGCAAGAAGATGCAGGTCGGTCTCAATGACCTCAAGCGATTTATTCGCATTGAGGATGAGAATAGGACTCGACACGCTTTAGAAACTGTTAGCAAGCAGAAGGCTGCGGCTAACATGGTTCTCAGTTCTAAACGCGTGCCGAACCCTAAGAGGACCAGACCCTCCCATGGTAGCTCCCAGGTTGCAGGCCCTAGCAAACGCGCCAAAAAGTTCAAGGGCAAGTGTTTTAACTGCAATAAGTGGGGGCACAGCGCATTTGACTGCAGGCTCCCTAAACGGGAAAGAATCAAAGCACCACAGGATGGCAACCAAGCCAATATGGTTAGCCTAGCTGAGTCTTCCGATTTTGTTGCGATGGTCTAAAACGCTGAGGCCAGCACGGAGTGGTACTTGGATTCGGGGGCGACCTGCCACGTTTGCAACTATGCTGATCTTATGACAGGGCTCACTACTGTGAAAGAGTCTGTTATAGTTGCAAATGGCGAGACAGCTGACGTCTTGAAGGTGGGGAATGCAACGCTGCTGCTATCCTCAGGTAAGACTCTAACTCTAAAAAATGTTAAGTTTATTCCTTCTCTAGCTGCTAACTTAGTATCTATAAGTTTATTATGTGATGTTGGTATGTCTTTTACTTTTTGTAGCGGTAGAGTAACACTGTCAGTTAACTCACACTATTTTGGATGTGCATACGTTCAAAATAGGATGTATCGACTAAGTCTAGCAAACGAGTTAGTTCAACAAGTTCAAACAAACTTAGTTAGCCCTAAGACTCTACATGAGAGACTAGGACACGTGAACTATAGGAAGATGTTCCAAATAGCTAGAACTCATCAGATCACATTAGACACTAAGTCACCGCCTGAGAAATGTGATGTGTGTGCTCAGACTAAGATCACTATGAAACCTTTTAGTGCGGTTACTAGGAGCACAACACCGCTAGAGCTTATATATTCCGATATATGTGACTTTAAAAGTTGTCACCAGAGGAGGAAGGAAGTATATGATCACATTTATAGATGATTGCTCTAAGTTTTGTCACATCTATCTTCTTAAAACTAAAGATAAAGCGTTTGAAAAATTCTGTCTTTTCAAAACCAGGGTAGAGAACCAACTAGACATGAGAATTAAGAGGTTTAGAAGTGATAGAGGAGGAGAATACATGTCCAGTGAGTTCCGGGGTTTCCTTGCCTCTCAAGGGATCATAGCAGAAACCACCGCTCCGTACTCACCCCAATCGAATGGTATAGCCGAGAGAAAGAATAGAATGTTAACATAGATGTTGAATTTTATGCTCCTCACTACTGGCATGCCTACTGCCTATTGGGGAGAAGCAGTTTTAACTGCAAATAACATTCTGAACAAAGTACCTCATGCTAAGTTAGATGTCACACCCTACGAGCTTTGGTTTAAGAGACCCCCAACAATAACTAGACTTAAGACCTGGGGATGCATAGCCTATGTCAGGGTCTCTGACCCTAGACGGTCTAAACTTGGACCTAGGACCAACACGTGTGTCTACTTAGGCTTTGCTGAAGATAGTGCTGCAGATAGATTCTTAGACCTGTCTAATAATATAATTATTGAATTTAGGGATGATGTGTTCTTTGAGGATAAATTCCTTAAGGATAAGAACCTGACAATCCCAGGTATGCAAGAAACTATTACTGAGGAAGAACCTGAATCAGTACCGAGCACCTCCTATTCAGTCACGGTAGACAATAGTGTCCTAGAGTCTAGAAGGACTTCAGCGAGAGAGAGAACTCCCAGAACCTTCGGTAGTGATTTTGTCACTTACCACGCTGAGGCTGATCTATCCACCTATAAGGACGCGATGAGATCAAGAGATTCCCTACTCTGGAAAGAAGCCATTGATGAAGAGATGAACTCTTTGCTTCAGAACAACACCTGGACGTTGGTTGATAAGCCAAGAGGAGCTAAAACTATAGGGTGTAAGTGGGTTCTGAAAAAGAAGCTCAATCCTGATGGTAGCGTAGCTAAGTATAAAGCGCGCCTGGTGGCTAAAGGTTTCACACAAGTGAGTGGGGTAGATTACTTTGATGTATATTCACCAGTGTGTCACTTAGCAACCATTAGGATCCTACTTGCTATTACGTCTATTGAGAACTTTATTGTTCATCAAATGGATGTTAAGACTGTGTTCTTGAACGGAGATCTGACCGAAGAGATATACATGAGCCAACCTGAAGGCTTCATAGTAGACGGTCACGAAAATAATGTCTGTAAGTTAATCAAGTCTCTCGGACAAATTATGGCACCAAAATTATGGCATGAGAAGTTTGACTATAGTGTAAGGAACATGGGATTCATGTCGAGTCTCTCGGACAAATGTCTTTACATACGTAATAGATCGAACAAAGTCGTTATAATATGCTTGTATGTGGATGATATGCTGATACTTGGTTCTGATCAATCCGTAGTGGATGGCGTTAAGTCAGAACTAATGAAAGAGTTTAGCATAAAAGACTTAGGTGTAGCTGAGACTATCCTAGGCATGCAGGTGAGCTTTGGAAAAAATGGCATTTCCCTAAGTCAAAGCCACTATATAAAGTCCATGTTGGATATAGTGAACATAAAGCAGTGGAGACACCTTACGATTATGTTGGCACCCTAGTTTGGATTTGAGTTAAGTCTTCTCAATTAGTTTATTGACCCAAGATTTATCTATGGTCAAAGGTAAGATTTAGGTTAGATTCCATCAGTTGTGTAGAGTTATTGTTTATCCAGGTGAAAATCTGGTTAAGTGTTTTTAGTTCGACTATAGTCGAACGCCGCTCGACTATCGTCTATCAGTTGATCGACTATCATCAGTAAGCAGATCGACTATCTCTAAGTTAGTTCAACTCTGTTAGGTCGACGATCTGTGGTCTCAGTATCGTCGATCGTCGAGTCCTGCTCGACTTCTTTTGCCCAGACAGATTTCTTGTAGTTCGACTATCTGTTCTGATAGTTCGACTATCTGCTCTGTGTTTTGTTCGACGATCTCCGTGATTCGTTCGACGATCTTTTGTCTGCATTTAGAAATATTGTATTCCTTCTCTTCTGTAAATTATTTCTCATTTATCTGGCTTATTTTATTAAAGATTATTTCATTGATTTTATGCTTACTTATCAAGGCAATCTTTGCCTCATTCTTTATGCATAAGTCAAGTTCTTTCTGACAAAGTCTTTTGTACTATTAGTTGATAAATCTTTGTGCTTTATCTGCCATGCTGTCCTTTATAGCCATTAGACACAGATGTCTTTCTCTGGCTATAAAGAGTTTGTTTTTGATGTGACTTTCTCTAATATCTTTTGGACTTGCAGAATGGATAAGCAGCTTCTAAGAAAGCTTTATCTCTTTATAGGATATCCTTCTGCAGGTTTTTTGTACTATGTGTTATTTGTAGCTCAGATTGCAGATCTCAGAAGAAGACAAATTTCAAATCAAGAGAAAGATAGAAGCCGTTACAAAGGCTGATATATAAAGAGTTTTTGAAAGAAGTTCACATATCAAGATACATAGACACATATATAGATATACAGATATTCAACAAGAACAAGAAGATACAGCTCTCAGATACTTTTACATTCAGCTGAGAAGAACTAATCTCTTCAGAATTCTCTTCTTCAATTCTGAGTTCATCCTGCTCACAGGAACATTCATACTCAGAGCTTCAAGAAGAAGAAGAAGAAAAGAAAAGTTGTTGAAGAAGAACAACCATTCCACATCAAGAGTCTTCTTCAAGTTGCTCCTTCAAGAACTTCAAGACAACTCTCTATCAAGAGTTCTGAAGAGATCCTGCACCCTGAAGCAAGGCTTCTTCCTGGATATTCTTTAATCCAGGGGGAGCTTTGATTCCTTCAAAGCTTTCTATAGCTCAGTGCAATCCACTAGCTTCTCTAATTCTATTTAACAATAGAGAAGACATTATAACTCTCTCAACCTCTTGTACAAAGGGTTATTACTCCTTTTAAAAGTGAACCTTGGTGGCAGGGCACCTGAGCAAAAACCTGTGTTGGATTTTGAGCTCCTGATCAAAAGCTCAAAGGGTTTACTTGATCTACCTGAATCAGATCAGTTGGTGGCAGGTCACCTGAACAAAAAACCTGTAGTGGATTCCTACCAGGGTGGTAGAAGAGTGGATGTACCTATTGAGAGGGAACCACTATAAATCTTCTTGTGTTGCTTATTTTAATTACTGCACTGTGGCTGTGAGTAGAATTAACTAGGATTGCTAGTTGCTGTGTTAGGACTAAAGCTTAAACTGTAATTACAGTTAGCTTTCTCTTGTGCACCTCACTTTGTGTTAGGTTCTAGGGTTTCATATATCTATAAACTTATTCCGCAAATTAACTCTAAGGGAGTGGAGTAGATTGTCATATTTTTGAATACTCTATTCACCCCCCTCTAGAGTTGTATCTATCCTCACTTTCAGATTATAATAATCGCTTGAAGCCCAATGATGAAGCTGCGATTCGACAGTCAGATTATGCTAAACTGATTGGTAGTCTCATGTATGCTATGGTATGCACAAGACCTGACATAGCCTTTACGGTCGGCATGTTAAGAAGATTCACTAGTAATCCTAGCCAAGACCATTGGGATGCCCTCGATAGGCTGATGCGATACCTAAAGCACACATAAACGTATGCTTTATGTTACCATGGTCATCCTCCAGTTTTGGAAGGATATTCGGATACATCATGGTGCTCAGAATTAAATGACAGCAAGTCCACTAGTGGATTTATATTCACACTAGGAGGGGCAGTTGTAGCCTGGAAGTCCAAGGCAATCATGTATTGCGTTATCTTCTATGGAATCCGAACTCTACGCTCTAGCTTCAGCGGGAGAAGAAGCAGAGTGGATAAGAGATTTGGTGATGGACATTCCATTGTCGAGTCTGAAGTTGAGTTCTGTTGCAGTTTACTGCGATAATCAAGCTACTAAAACGATTGCTACAAACACTTTGTTCAATAGCAAAAGAAGGCAACTACGGATGAAACAAGCCTGGTTGACCTCCCTTACGAGTCAAGGGATTGTAAACCTCGTTGATGTGAGGTCAAAAGATAATGTTGCAGACGCCTTGACAAAGGGCTTAAATAGAGTTCTCACAATAAAAACATCGGGGGAGATGGGATTAAAGTTCATAGAAATATGAAACTTCCTCCAATGTTTATGTTTTCATAGAAAGAACCTATAGTCGCAACATTCAAGCATCTAATAACAGACTGAAAACCCCATATAATTTCTTGCTGAAAGCCCAAGATGGTTAGATGCTAGTCATTCCACACCTGATGACTTTACATCTTTCTCATTGTAAGTTGATTTGAGAATTATTCAACTGGGAATAGAAAGTCGTTACATGAGTTAATCTAACATTAGTGATCATAACACATTATTCCACATTTGATAATGTTGCAAATAACGGTGTGCCAAGTCATATGACAAGGCACATAGTGGTCACTAATGAGTACGATAACAACGTTTGATTTATTAAAATCAAAACTTGACTGGTCCGAGATAGACTGGATAGAGATGCTGCCGGTGTTACTTCAATACTGCTACAAGTACTAAGCTCATTCAGGTAGAGCTAGCTTACTTTGATACGTCACTGCATATGTTTATGAATTCATAAAGTCTGACTCATGAAATTCCTTGCAGGCACTGGTGAAGATGGAGGAGAGAAAGTGGATTTTGACATAGATGATGATGATCTACTCTCTGAGTAGAATTGTTACATGTTTATCTGTAGTCATTTTTTGTTTTCCAGACTTATTTGTTATTGAGTAGCACACTTTCTTTTGATGTATTATGTCATTGTTTTTAAAATTCATGTTTATGGTTTTCTTTAAAAACTGTGCTAACTCTTATGGAAATGTGTTAAGTCGGAAATTTATTTTAATATTCTCCACTTTCTGCACTCCGAAACATATACGTTATTTGTCACAAATATAGGAGGAGATTGTTAGTGTATATTTGGACAATTAACGGGTTTGGAGGCTTAACGGATCGTGTCGGGTACACGGTTAACTCATACCCGTAGTAACTCCTAAGGTTTTGCCTATTTATACCCACCTAGGGGCAACGGGTAGGGGATTCCACCTAGATCCCCATCTGGATGCTTCTAGCAACTTCCACACAGTTAACCTAATGTCTTACTATAAAAGATGTGAGTAAAACCCTAGACGTCACTTTGGTTATTGCCGAACCCTTATCGTGTGGACTGGATGGAAGCAGAGGAGCAGCATGAGATCGCCAGTGCCAGATTTCTGGAGGGAAGACTTTTCCGTTCTCGGTGAGGAACAATCTCCTTCAACAAGGAGAAGCATGCCGCGGCGAATAACGAGATCCATGGTCGGAAACGGCGGGAATGAGGTGAGCTTCCTACCCTCTCCCTTGGTGTTAGATCTTAGTTATTACCTAAGAGAGAAATCGACTCAAAAGAGTCTTGATTGTGAGAAGAAGATCTCTAGGAAATGGTCGGTTAGGACTTGTCCTAATATAGAATCTTCAACCTTGCCCCTCACATCAAACGAAGTTTGTGGGCTTGAACCGTGAAGGTAGATGGACTCATGAGGGTGAATAAGGGTGGAGAAGAAAGTTCTAGAATATCTTGCCAAAGTGATCAAGGAGGAAAATGCACACAAAAATCTGTTTTTTGTGCGCAGCGGATTTCGAGGCCGTTTTCAGACATGATGCGGTCAGATCTGGGTGGTGGGCTGAACATGAAAGTTGTAGCTCAAGAAAAGACCTTTCCTACGAGTGGTTACACGCCTCCATTGGATTCCCGTAGCCACGGTAATTCCCAGTCGAAGTTGCTGTCCTGCAGGTCTCCTACATGGGCGATTCTCTGAATAAGTAGAATTGTGTTATGGCTTGTTAAAAGCATTGCAGCCAATAATAATAGAGTTGACATTGCAGCCAATAATAATAGAGTTGACTGAATCATATTATGTGTTATTGGGATGAATAAATTCTAGAAGTATTGGGCGGTTAGAACCTCATGCAAAAGGCGACGAGATGTGTTGGAGGAGGATAATGGTGGGTATCAACCTAAAAGTAATTAGTTGGATTGGTGCATGTTTACGTTATGTGTGCGTGAATGTTAGCCGCATTGAAAATGATGTAGTGATATAGAGGGACTCGGTGTGGAGTCCTTGTGTGTCGTCGAGCACGAGAGGTGAATGGCTAAGGCGTCCCGAGGTGTTCAAAGGGGCGTCATTCCGAGGTGAACATAGGGATGGAGGCTACAGTATGGCAAGGCTAGGTGGACGGTTGGGCTTGGTCTTCGTGTTTGTTCCGTGGCTCCTTTAGGGCCACGATGTATTGTAAGGCCAAGTGAAAATGCATGCGGTGTGGGTTACACGGTGTCATAATCCTGGGTTAAGGATAGTGTGGCAGGTCTACGGGCTCGCCAGTCGTCACACCGATGGGAGTTGACGAATAGACCTTGGGCGGTTGGGCTTGGTCCTCGGTGTTCATTCCCGAGGCTCCTTCCGTGCCAAGTGGACGGTTGGGCTTGGTCCTTGTGCTTGTCCCGAGGCTCCTCCCGTGCCACGACATATGCCATTTAGGGCTTGGTTCTCGGTGCACATCTACCCGAGACTCCTGCTGAGCCGTAGTACGCATGTGAGCTCCGTTGTTGTGCTCTTAGCATTGAGGCGTACGGAGGCCTAGGTTTGGTAGTGTGTATGACAACCTAGTAGTAGAGATGTCCGCTCCACTGTCGCCGTCTGGCCACGACGACGACGGATGGCGCTTGAGAGGCTAGCTACCTGCTCGAAAAGTGGAAACTACAAGTCTGTGTCGAAATAGAAATTGCTTGTGCTTGATCATGGTGAGTCATTGCATTGCATTCATATCATTTCATACATTACATACTCAATATTATCATCGTATAAGTTTGTATGAGCACTCATATACGATGAGTTACTTACTGTTAAACCGATCCTTAACTTATATGTTTGTATGAACATTTATATAAGTTTAGTTATTTCTTGTTGTTGATAGTAGAAATGTTAATATATAGTAATGTTTATACTGTTACACCTTGTTTCTATTACCACCAGCTTGTTATTCTGTTTACATATATATTGTACTTTATCCTTTTCTCTGCCCGGTGCCGAGGAGTCACCGGGGGAGCGGATGTGACAGTCACTTAGTCTTTTCGACTAATGGTTGATACGCCTTCCATTTTAGGAGAAAATCCAACGGTGTGAGTAGCAGCAAGTCATACGACAGGATAGCCAGGCCAAAGAGTCAGGACCTGATATGACGGCTCCATCAATGTCGTCTGTCACTGATGTGAGTTTTACCTTGTAGCCTTTTTGGCAAATCGTGCTCTGATATTATAGAAGCTTGTTGATGCTTCTTACTGTTTTACTTTTGGACACTATATGCTTATGTGTGGATGTTGACTTCTATTTGTATATTATTGGTTGGGTTGGCAATGGTTGATATTGGATTAGCAGACGGGATAGGCGTCTTGGGGTACAGGTTAGCACATGCGCTGACGTTACACCAAGGCGGCTATCCTGGGCATAAGACTCCCCTCGTACCGTATTTTGTGTTCCGGGAGGGGGGTCTTACAGTGGAGACTGGGGAGCTTATTCAGAAGACTCCTCGGCTTCAAAGGGAGCGGGGAGACCTGCAGAAACAATCAATCCTAGTAAAAAAGGTGTAGGTGAAGCAAAGATATTGGGCGAGACGGCCTGGCGAGAGAGGAATTTACGAGACGAGCTTGGCAGCCCTTTGTGCGAGTAAGAGGGAGGCATGGCTAGGTTCTTGTCGTGACTTGGAGGATGAGCCCTAGGCGAAAAGAAGGTTGAAGATGGGGATTGGGATGACTCTGACACCTCTTTCCGCGAGTACAGGAGTGGGTGTGGGCAGCCGAGAAGGTGCGCAAGCTGGCAACCTTGGCTTAAGCTGGTCCAGCCTCGTAGTCCCAAAAGGAGGCGATTTGCTTTAAAGGAGAATGTCAGGAGAAGACTGAGGCCGCAAGTCTTCATGTGGGGTGTTGACTCACGCATGGAAGTGTCGTCGTTGGCTTGTTGGCTGTTCGCGTCGACAGCTGGCTTGATGACCTCTTTCCCTTTTGACTTGGTGGCTGGCGCAGGGGAGGAAGAGGGCCCTTGGTTTGAAGTGGAGGCCAAATCTTGAGGGATCGGCTTGGAAACCTTGGAGATGGACTTAGCCTTCTTGGCAGGCTGGCATGATGATGGCTCACACGGTGTCGTGCTAGGGCTTGCTACAGTCAACCTGGCCGCATGGGTGGCATTCCACTACCGAGCACGAGCAAACCTCTCTTGAAGATCTTGGCAACCACAAAGTAAGGGGAATGGCAAAGGTCATCCAGGTACGCGGACATATATATAGCCGCTGGTGGGTCCCACCAAAAGATTCTCTGGCTCCTGTCGCACTCGTCGTATTTTTGGGGTTGGATGATTCTTTCCGAGCTTGAGCCAACCTCGTAAGGAGCGGGATTGTATATAACCCCATATCCGGCGAGTGGAATCGATAGGAGCCAGATCAGCCAAGATCAGCAGCTCGGGTTCTCGGCGAGCCGGGGGAGGCGAGAGCTCTGAATCCTCTCTAGCTTGCCTAAGCTGGTGGAACAATTGAGGGGGGCGAGTGGAGTAGGTCGACTCACACTCACCCCAGGGGATCAACAGATAGCGGGCGAGTGGGGAAGGTCGGGCCCGCACTCGCCCGGGGCCGGGAAAAGACGGCGAGTGCCAGCTCCATCGAGCACTCACCGCCCCAGGCGAGTGGAGGTCTCAAAGGGCCACTCACTAAGTGTTCTGTGATGTGTTTTTACCATTCCACCCCCACTGGCCTGCCCCTAGCCCTTTAGAATAGCAGAGTTACGCTATTGGCAGGCCGACCTGGACTGTATATAGCTGTTTGGGACAGCGGCGGTTGGCTATTTGCAGGTCATTTTTCAGGAATCTATAAAAAGACTCAAGGGGGTACCTCAGAAGGCATGCTTACCTGTGCCCTGGTCTTCTTGTGCTTTCTAAGATACCCTTAGCTCGGCATTTGGGCTAGATAGGGGAAGTGCTCTAAGATCTTCCGGGTGTGTGGTGAGACCTCCACGCCGAGCCCTTGAGTCTGTCCCCTGTTCTTTTTCCTTAGTCATTTGGCTCTCGAGGGAGAAGTAGGTGTGCGATCACCCCTTCCCCAAGGGTGAACTCCACAGAGACCGAGTTTTCATTTTCAACACTTGGTGTGAAACAGTTCGCGGATAGCAGTCAGCGGATAACAGTAGGTCGCAGTCTCTATGACTTGAAGTCTCTTCCTCTGAGTTGCGGTTAAGCAAAGCAGTTTGCCCGATCTATCTGCGGGTTCTGTTCAAGTCCTTCAGCTTTCAATAACAAACCGTCCACACGGCTAGTTGTGGTTAGGCGACTTCGGCGGTCTCGACAGACTTAGCTTGCGGGTTGGTGACTTGTGCGATAACAGCTTGTTGTCTGCGCGGTTTACTTCTTGTTGGAGTTTTTGTTTCCTTTGGTTACATTGTGAATCATGTCTCACAATGTATAACTCGCTCTTGTAAAGAAATTTTTAATTCTAATTGGAGACTCTTGCTGTAACATCCCATTTCGCGTTAGGCCCCTCGCACGCGTTTTGAGTCAAGAGAATTGACTCAGGCTCGGGAAGCATCGAGTGAGTCGACTGGACTCGACAAATAGAGCAGATTTTACTTAGAAATATTCTGGATGTTGTTGGCGTCGAGTGAAGTCAGCACGGCGTTGAGTGGACTCAACTCTATTCCACTTTTGACTTAGAAACGCTCTGAATGCTGATGGCGTTGAGTGGTGTCAACGCGGCGTTGAGTGTTCTCAACACCACTCAATGCCATTTCAATTTTGACTTAGAAATATTCTAGACTGTTGTTGGCATTGAGTGAAGTCAACACGGCGTTGAGTGATCTCAATGCCACCTAATTTTTTTGACTTAGAACATTTTGAATGTTGTTGGCGTTGAGTGAAGTCCACACGGCGTTGAGTGGTCTCAACGACACTCAATGCCATTCCAATTTTGTCTTAGAAAATATTCTGGAACATGTAGGCGTCGAGTGATCTCGACACCATTCGACAAAGCGTCAAGTGAACTCGACGACACTCAATGTGGCATTGATTGGTCTCGACACCACTCAACGCTTTTAGCTTAGACTCTACGGAATGATGTTGGCGTTGAGTAGTCTCAACGCCACTCAACACGGCGTTGAGTGGTCTCAATACCACTCAACGCCTTTAGATTAGACTTTGCAGAATGATATTGGCGTTGAGTGGTCTTAACGCCCCTCAACGCGGCGTTGAGTGGTCTCAACGCCACTCAACGCCTTTAACTTAGACTGCGGAATGGTGTTGGCGTTGAGTGGTCTCAAAGCCACTCAACGCGGCGTTGAGTGGTCTCAATGCCATTCCAATTTAACTTAGAAATTCCTAGAATGATGTTGGTGTTGAGTGGTCTCAACGCCACTCAACGCTTATGACTTAGAGATTTGTTTGTTATTGGCGTTGAGTGGAGTCAAAGATGCGTTGAGTGGTCTCAACGACACTCAACGCTTTTGACTTAGAAACTGGGGGTATTGTTGGCGTTGAGTGGAGTCAACACGGCGTTGAGTGAAGTCAATACGGCGTTGAGTGGTGTCAACACCACTCAACGCTTTTGGACTTAGACTATTTTTAGTCTTCTATGTTTGCTGGTTCAATGTACAGGATGATCCGGTTTCGGGATAAGTGCCAATTGACCTATGGAACCCGGTCATTTCAATCAAGATTTAACTAAAGTAATAATTGGACGGTCCAATATTATGGAGACATGTGGCAGCAAGGAGGGACCATGCTCAAGGACGACCAGCCATGCCCTGCCACTCCTAGCCACTCCTCTTATTCAAAGTCCCTTAACCAAGGACACTATCGTCTTCGTTGAGCCTAGAGGAGTAGAAATCAACAGCTGGTGAAAGGAGATAGCCGGAGAAACCAGAAAACAAGTTAGTTCGTCGGAGACATTGTCGGTCATGGCTCACCGCCACCAAACCCGTTGCCAAGCGCAGTTACAGGTACATTTCTCCTCCCCTCCCTCGGTGCTAGTTATCTAGTTCTTTTAGGAGAGATATCGGGCTCAATTGAGCCCTATGCCATGAGAGGAAGAGAGAGAAATACCGAGCTTTTCTTCTTGCTCGGGTTCGCCGGAGGAGCCGCCTTTGGCAGCCATATCGTTGGGAAATGCTAGTCACCACCTCAACGGAGGTGGTGGCGATAATCGCTGATGGTGGCGGCGGCCCACTGGCCGGGGAAATAGGAGATCAAGGTGCTCCAGTTCGGGATGATCTGGGTCGACGGATGGTTGGGGAAGATGAATGGATGTCGTCCATTTAATATGTATTAAACTATATGTTATTTAATTTATTGTCACATTTTATACATCACTTTTTATGCTTAATTCAGGTCTTGTAGAGGCATATTTAGAGAAAACCATCAATATGAAAAAGGTAGATCTAGGTATCGCCTTTAATTTGACACCCTAAACTTGTAATATGGAGCACCGTACCTCACTGTAGAACAATTCTTCTAGGACTGGTCCTAGGATAAGACAAAATTTTAATTGAATGCCTAAGTCAAAGCCTAAGTCCATATGCAATGAGATTTTGGCCATGCGTGTGTTTATTAGACTTAGGTACTGTTCAAAAATCAGAATTTTTTGAAAGTATTTTTCTATAGTTTTTATAAAAATATCAAATAAATAGAATTTTGGGAGTTTCCCTATTCCAAATGCCCTCAAATTTGGGTGGCATAGCCATTAGGTCAGTATATTACCATGTTAGAAATTTCATATCATTTGGACCTCTGCATGTTGGGAAAACCCAACATGCATGCTGGAGGTAGAGTTGCAATTGGTGTGCCAATAGTAGAAATGGGGAAATGGGAAATCAGCCAATTTGGCCCAATGCATGTCCATGAATCTTTGTATAGGGGATTATAAGGATGAATTACACCTCCCATAGAAAGATTGGGATTTTTGGGAGCAAAAATCCCATTATTTGAATTATTGAAAAATAGACCTATTTAGAAATAAATTTGGGAAATATGGCTACTGACTATATAAAATTCTAAAATTTTGTTACAAGTCTCAATAGGTCATTTTACATCTCTGGAAAATGTTATGAGTTTATTTGAGAATTCTATCTTGTGTATTAAATAGATTTACCATTTTGCCCTTTTTGGAATTTAAATTAAAGGTAGGGGTAATATTATTGGGAAAATTATGGAAAAATGCATAGTATCTTATTTCTGTGATATAAATCCCTGTATATTTATTTAAGAATTTCTGGATGATTAATTATGCTAAAAACCTTAGTAGTGGCATTTTGGTTATAATGTTCACATGTCATTATTTTAGGTCAAATCACTGGTTAGGACTATGAATTTTTGTTTGGAGTATTATTATGATAATTTTAATCACCAGTAATTTTATATGAATTTTCAGTTGAATATTTTAGGTACTTCATTTGGAAAATGGAATAATTATGAATTTAATCATAAATGGAAAATGAAGGGTAAATCAAACGGAAAAACTAGGATTCTTGGTGAATAGTCAGTCAGTTTTAACCTGGATGAACTCCAGATAAATTACTTAGACATTATGAACCATTGGATGAAGTAGCTCATATACAAAGTGACCTAGGTCACCTAATTTAACGATTTAATTTATGGTCCTAAACACTTAGAAAAATGATGAAGTTCAGAATGGTCAACTTCATACACATAATAAACCCATGATAAATACTTAGGGGCATTCAGCCCAAGGAATTGGAAGTTATCTCATACGGGTTAATGTTAGGTCGTGGACTGCATTTATCAAAAGTAGCATATAACACTAGGACCCACAGGGGATACGATAAGTGGTCGTATTGAGAACTATATTGGAAAGTTAAACCCTGATTGGTGTCAAATAGGTCACTACTTAGTAACGAGTGTTAGAGTGCAAATCCCCAAGGAGTATAATTAGAACGTAGACCGGCGGAAGATCGTCGCTCTACCAATAATATTTTAAGTCATTAGGTTCACACCAGAGTAACGTGAAAGGTTGGGTATTAATAATGGGTAAACACTAATAAAATTAAGTGTCCTTGAGAAAGGGAGCTTTGGGCTTCAGCCCATCATAGTTCCTAGTGCCCTCGAGAGCCCTTCACCGGGCATGCCATGAGCAGTCCAAGGACTAACCCTAAGTTAAAAAGTATAATAAGCATTAGACAAGATTAGTCTAATAGGTTAATTGAACGATGCGACAAACTCACTCGTATAGGGTTGGAGAGATTCGGGAGGGGTTTAGTCTTGCGAGCTGGAGGCTCGGATGGTTGAATTCAGGACGGGTTTAGTCTGCAAGCTGGAAGCTCAGATTGAGAGATTCAGGATGGGTTTAGTCCTGTGAGCTGGAGTCTCGGATGTTTGGATACAAGACGGGTTTAGTCCTGCGAGCTGGAGGCTCAGATTGGAAATAATTTGCATGTGCATAGAACATATTAGTGGTGAGTCATGCGGTACTGGGCCAATCGTCACACCGATGGAAGTATAGTGATTCTGGTGAGGTGTGAGGGTTTGAGGGGCCAGTATGTTGTTTATACCGCGGTATGGAGGACAATCCCCGAAAACACACACCCGACCAAAAAGACCGGTGGATTTTCCAGCATTAGTACGTGGTGACTCTGGTGTGTCCTTCAGAGGCGTACGGAAGGTTTAGGCCTCGTAGTGTGTATACCCGCCTAGGAGTGGAGATGCCCGCTCCACTGCTGCCGTAGCCACAAGGGTGGTACCTGAGAGTTAAGCTAACTCCAAAAAGTGGGAACTAAAGATTTGTGCGCATAGAGCTGTGTGGGTGAGTTGCACTTGTATGAATCATAACCCGAATATCATATCATACATACATACTTAGAATATACGCTCCATAGATCCTTATCATATAAATTAGTATGGGCTCTATTATATGATAAGTTACATTTGTGAAACGTTATCTTATAAGTTATATGGGCATTCATATAAGTTAAGGTACTTCTGTGATGATAGCTTAGTAGTAGATAGTTTACATTCTGCCCCACTCTTTACTCTACTTACCGCACTTCTTTGCAGTACTGTTTTTACTTACTTTTCTTGTACTATATAGAACTGCTGAGTAGAGATAGAACTGTTATTATACAATCATGATAGAATAAATCCATTGTCACCAGCTCTCCTTTTGTACCCCTTGTTGTCCTCCGCTTCGTCCTCCCGCTCGGTACCTAGGATTCGCGGGTGTGAGGATAGGACAAAATGGCTTAGTCTTTATGACTAACGGTCGGTTGTGGCCATAGGAGCTCGAGGAGCTGGAGCACCAGCACGACCAGCAGGATGAGGTGGCAGGACTTGAGGAGCTGATACCACCTACTACCACTACTACTGCATCCCGACGTCAGGTGACGACGGGATACTTGTACTAAAGTTTTCTTCCGCATAGTTTTGATTTGTGAGAGAGAGATTTGATTTGCTATGTACAGGGCATAATATCTTCTCTCATTTTTGTACTCATTGTGGACTATTATACTTTTCATTTACATATATGATGATATTGTACTGTGACTCTGTGGTCTAGCTAGTTTTATATACTACTTGCATACTTCTATTCTCGATTGGTCGACTGGTTGAATGATCGTACTAGCCGACAGAATCAGCATCTTGCGGTGTCGACTAGCCTGTGTGTTAGTGTCACTGTAAGGAGGCGGTTCTGGGCATAAGACCAGATTACCTCCTTGGTCCGGGGGGGGGGGGGGGGGGTCTTACACTTGCGCTACTATTGCTACTGATTTCTATTTGACTTTGATTGTGGTTGAGTGTTCCTGCGACCTCTTGCGGCTTCCTTCAAAATTTGTTTCATAGTCGAGAGTGCAAACACTCACAGAGTAAGAGAATAAGTGCACAAGACGATTTTTACGTGAAAAAAATCCCTCAATCGGGTAAAAAACCATGTGACCGGATCTGTGCCGGTCAACTTCACTATGCGCTCCAAGTTACAAATCTGTTGAAGAATCAAGGGCGACATGCTGCTCCTCATTACAATTATTGAGACAGGGAGGGGGGAAGAGCTTAGAGGGTGACAGGACACCACTCGCAGAGCTAAGTATCTCTTTGTGCGCTTTAGAGTGCTTTGATGATTCTTGGAAGCGAGAGCAGTGCTCTCTGCCCAATGCTTGGTATATGCTGCTTAGAAGCTCAGGAGGCTCATTCTACGCTCTTATCATTTGTGCCTTGTTTCCTGTTATGTATAAAGATGTCCGGAGTGGATGGATTGTTGTAGACTGGAGAGTCTATTTTTGAGTTGAGGGCATTAGGCTTTTATGATGGTCTTGAGAGTGGAGCGCACGGAGGTACGCTTGGAGCGGACTTAATGGCAGATCACACAAAGATGCACTTGAAGCGGTCTTGAAGGCAGAGCGCTTGCTGGAGTTGTGCGCGTAGAGCGCTTGCTGGAGGAGTGCGCGTAGAGCGCTTGCTGGTGGAGAGCGCGCAGGTCACATGCTGGCGGAGAGCACACGGAGCACTTGCCAGTGGAGAGCGCACGGAGTGCTTGCTGGCGCTCGCCAGAGTAGAGCATGCGGGGCACTCGTCGAAGGAGAGCGCGCGGGGCATTTGATGGCAAAGTGCGCGCAGTGCGCTTGCTGGAGGAGAGCAAACAAAGCGCTTGCTGGAGGAGGCGCTAGAAAGAGGTGCATGTGGGAGCGCACAAGGAGGAGGCGCATGCAAGAGTGCGCAAGGAAGCGGAGCGCGCGGGGGTGCGCAAAGAAGAGATGTGTGCGAGAGCTCACAAGGATGAGTCATTCCCGGGAGAGTGCAAGGAAGAGGTGCACGGGAGCCCGCAAGGAGGAGGCGCGCACGGGAGCGCGCTAGGATGAGACGCGCGGCAGCGTGCATGGAAGAGGCGTGCGAGAGCTCGCTAGAAAGAGGTGCGTACATGAGCACGCTATGATGAGACGTGTGTGGGAGCGCACAAGGAAGAGGTGCGCAGGAGCGCGCAAGGAAGAGGCACGTGCGGGAGAACGCTAGGAAGAGGGGGGGCGCGTGAGCGTGCTAGGAAGAGGCCCGCGGCGGAGCGCACTAGGAAGAGGCATGAATGGGAACCTGCTAGAAAGACAAGTAGAGGAGATAGAAAATTCATCGGATGAGGAGAGTGAAAATCCGTAGGAGGATTTTCCGGGCGGAAGAGGATTAAATGAAGGAGGGTTTGAGGCTCTACTTATAGGCCGCGTGAGTGGTGATGGTGGTTACACGATTTTCAGCAGACCATAATCACACAATTTAATATGTGCAGACCGAATTAACATCGGTTGGGACACACATATTTATAATAATAATGTTAAACACGGACCATTTCTTTTTTTGACAACACATTTCCCCACTACGGGAGGTCGTGCAGGCGGTTATGTGGGTGGTTACCCACGTAACCGACGACGCCGATCACTGGAGTGCGATCGGACGGGGGAGAGTTGGCATCAGTCAAGAATCCGGCCGGCGGGAGCAAGCCAACGACGTAGTTCGGTCGGCGGCGGAGGCCTGCCGAACAGGGGAGAAGGCCGACCGAGAGGCGAGGGGGAGGAGTCCGACGACGATGAAAGCGGTGTCGGGAGGCGACGATGGAGGCATCGGCGATCGAAGAGAAGGGCGACTGCGGCGACGTTGGTGGAAAAGAAGGATGACGACATTGAAGGTGGCGGCAGACGACTGGGAGATATCTTGGATAGAGAAGGCCATGCTTAACCATAGGAACTTGGTCGGCCACCGACGGAAGGCTAGCCAATCGAGGGGAAGGGGAGGCCACCCCAAAAAGGGGGTGTCCAGCAGAGTTCAGGCGGCCAAATGGTCGCCCGTCCTGTGCGGAAGGCCGCCCCTATTTGGGGGGGGGCTGGCATTGGATAAGCGACCAAATGGCCGCCCGTCCTGGGCGAAAAGAAGGTCACCCCTATCATGGGCAGCGGCTGGCAGAGGACGGGCGGCCAAATGGACGCCCGTCCTGAGAAAAAAGTAGTATGCCCCTGTTAGGGGTGGCGGTTGGCAGAGGATGGGTGGTCAAATTGGTCGCGCATCCTGAGTACCAGAGAAAAGGGGGAGGGCGGCCAGAAGGGCTGACCTCTCGGAAGAAGAAATCGGTTGCCCTTACGGGGACGGCCGGAAGGCCAGACAGTCAGGAGACCGCCCGACCAAAGCAGCGAGGCATCGTGCAAGAGCACGCTGCATGCCGTACGCGCGGCTAGGGTTGCGCCCGCGCAGGTGCGCACGCGCAGGTACACGCACGCAAGCACCCACGCGGGGCCAGCGCGCGCTTGCTGGATCTGACCACGCGCAACATTGCGCGCGGTCAGGTGGGGCCGCTTGCACGCTCGTGTGCGGCTCTCCCCCCTCGCAGGCGGGGGCTGCTTGTTCAGCCATGCAGCTGCTCAGACGGGCTTGCGGGAGACCACTCTACGCACAGGGATTTGCACGAGTGCAACCGACTTCCTGGACCGCGCTAAAGCGATTCACAGTTCAATCAAACCCGTTTAGGGGATCCTCATCAACTGTAATTTATTGTATAAATTTATCGAAAATTTTGCATTCAATTATTTTATAGCGAAATAAATTTTTTTACCCTCTATTAGTTAAGAGGAGTTTTTTCATATTTTTTGTACGTTTTTTTCTATGGATTGTTGAGAGCTTTATTTTCTTTAGTGTGCAAGTTTGAGAATCTCCTATCAAAACAATGAAATGCACTCACTCTCAGATAAAAGCATCTAATTTTGGCTCTGTTTAAGAGGGTTTATTTTCACCTGTCAAGAGATTACGAATGCATGAACAGGATCTTAAATTAAGATTTATTCATACAGTTGTAACCTCCGTTTCTTCGTAGACCGATGAAAAAATAAGCTCTCCCAAACGAAACCTTTATCCAATTCTAAAACTGATTTGCTTATACAAAAAAATGTAATTTATTCTTATAGATTTATGGAAAATGTTTAACAAAAAAATTAGAGAGCACATTCTAATGTTTCTAAAATTTCTTTGAACTCATCAATTAAATTTGTTGTGGGTCGCCCGGCTTTTGTCCTGGTCTGAAGAATCAGACCGACTTAGCTCGGAGTCGAACTAGCCACGCAAACAGTTAACGAAAACTGCAGCAAATGACAAGAAACTTTTTTGACGTGGAAAATCTGGAAAGGTGAAAAACCACATGCTTGGATCTATGCCGAGCCAAAATCCACTAGTTCATAGGGTTTTGGAAAGATTGGAGTTTGATCTCGGAGAGTGACATGATGTTTCTCCGTCACGAGTGTAGAGAATGAAATGCGACGAATAGGAAATGACAATCCTCGGAGCCTCGATGGAAGCGCTCCGGCCTTGAGATGACGTTGAACTCACGGAACCTCCGAGGAAGCGTTCCGACTGAAAAATCTTCTAAGTACTCAGAGCTAATTGAGGGAGCGCTCTCGTTGACGCAAAGCCTAGATGGGAGCGCTCTCACAGAGGCGATTGACGTCACTTGAGGCCGCCGCCACCCCCGGCCTCCGCCGCCGCCCCCGACTCTCACGGAGATTTAGTAGAATTTTGCTCGACACAGATCCAGCCATGTGGTTTTTCACCCTTTCCGGGGTTTCCACATAAAAATGCCTTTTGACATTTTTTGCGGTTCACTTTGACGGTTTGCGCGCCCAGTCCAATTCAGAGCTAAAGCGGTCCGATTTCTCTGAACCGGGCAAAGACAAGGCGACCTACAACAGTTTGACGTCGTCTAAGCGAAAGTGTTTCCAAAAGCTCTAACAAGTTTCTGAATTCCTCGACCGAAAACAATGATGAAGGAAAGCGTGTAAGTTGCCAATGATGCGATACTAGAGGAGCGTGCCAGTCCCACCCCCGCGAACTCGCCCGCAGACAACACCTCGCTT
Organism: Platanthera zijinensis; assembly: GCA_039513925.1. Taxonomy (NCBI): domain Eukaryota; kingdom Viridiplantae; phylum Streptophyta; class Magnoliopsida; order Asparagales; family Orchidaceae; genus Platanthera; species Platanthera zijinensis. Next base: position 4,483,823 of record CM077089.1, read on the forward strand.
CGAGGTGTATCCACCTTCACCGCATCCCGAGCATCAGGGGAAGAATGCAGGTGTATGATAAATGAGCGCCATGCAAGGGCGCTCACCCCTACTAGGGAGCTTGAGGGCTCATCGCGCTCCCAACACGGATACCACTCCCGGAGGCCAACCACTGTGATCCCAAGTCGGATAATGCCTGAAGACACTACATGCCCGAAGGATCCCATCACAGATGAGTGGTCTGAAACTAGTGGCTCCACACACCTCGTATTGCTTGACAGGCTTCCTCGGCACGCGCAGGAAAATTCTTGTACAACAAGGCTGGTCGCCACTCAGGTCGATAAAGAACTCACTCACGAGGAAGTGAGGCGAATTTTCAAAGAAAAATATGGGCACGGGGGGCACCAAGACACAAATGTGCAACACCACGTCCACTGCATCTCCATGCAAGCTCCATCGGTCTTAGCATATCCTGTTCTGCCTGGGATCAAGCTCCACGAATTCGAGATGTTTGACAGGGCAGACAATCCTCTCGATCACATTAAGCACTTGTAAACGTCATGCACATGTACAATGCCACAGACCCAATCCTATGCCTGGTGTTCTTAACAACTCTGAAAGGCGATTCTCATACTTGGTTCGACTCCCTAAGGGATGGGGAAATCAAGAACTTTGCAGAGCTAGCTCAACTTTTTGCGGATTAATTTATCGCTAATTAGCGGATCGTTCGAGACCCCTCACACCTCACGGGAATCCGACAGACTGAGGGAGAATCGCTCAAGGATTACTTTCGTCGCTTTACCGTAGATACACGACAGATTTCAGGGATTAACCCCGAGCTCCTGCGAGGAACCTTCCTCAGAGGACTCAAACCAGAAAAATTCTACTTCATGTCGATGAGAGAAAAACTGCCCAGCTATCATGCCCTTAGACACCGAGTCAAGGATCAAATCACAGCCGACGAAGCCATCGAAACACATCGACAACAATTCGAAGGAAGCTCGAAGACGAAGAGGAATCCGGAGTTGCTACAAGACCCGAAGGAAAACGACGAGCATCACGACAATCTCGGTCATGACCGAGGAACTCGTCAGCATCAAGACTACCCTCCCTTGAACACCACTGTTGGGTTGTCGGACACTGCTACCAGATCACACTGCCTTACAAACATAGCTCCCAGTCCGCGCATACTTCAGCCTTTGACTAGAACAAGGTCCGTGTCGTCAACGTGCCGAGCTCGGCGAGCTCTAGAAGCAGTCCGCACAAACAAGCAAACTCGGCGAGCTGGGCAATAACCATGGACTTCACACACAGAACCAACTTGTCGAACTTGACGAGATCTAGAAGCAGTCTGCACAAATAGGCGAACTCGGCGAGCTAGACAACAATTCTAAACTTGTCACACGGGACCAAGTCCATAATACTAGCGGACTTTGGCTATCATCCTACCCGAGAAAGCTCCAACGAACTGTGTGGTTAGCCACCATACTATGCGCTAACCGTCAGCCTTCTGCAAGCCAAAGAACCTGAATCTTCAAGCGGACTGTGCGGTCTCACCAACCAGACCGTCACAGCCGCGGTTAGAGAAATCTATCCGCCAGGTTTCAACCTAGGGTGCTTGCTGAGGCAGACTGCAAGAGATAACCGGTAATTCGTCAAGGGCTATCCTCTAGACCGGCGGCGGACTCTGCGGTCCACTCTCAAGACCATCATAAAAGCCCAGCGCCCTAAACTCAACAATAGGTCTCCAGTATACAACAAGCCATCCACTCTGGACTTTTCTATACATAACAGGAAACATGTCATAGAGGATAAGAGCGCAGAACGAGTTACCCGAGCTTCTAAGCATCAGATACCAAGCATTGGGCAGAGAGCACTGCTCCCGCTTCCAAGAATCATCAAAGCACTATCAAGCACACAAAGAGATACTTAGCTCTGCGAGTGGTGGTATGCCACCCTCCGAGCTCCCCCCTTCCCTCTCTCAATAATTTTAACGAGGAGCGGTCTGTCGCCCTCGATTCTTCAACTGATTTGTAACTCGGAGCGCATATTGAAGTTTGACCGGCACATATCCGGTCATGTGATTTTTTACCCGATTAAGGGGTTTTTTCCATGTAAAAATTGTCTTGTGCACTTGTTCTCTTATTCTATGACTGTTTGCGCTCTCGACCGCTCCCGGGCTAAGACGGTCACATCTAGACCGTTTAGGAGTGCAACAGTTTGGCGCCGTCTTTGGAAACGAAGTTTCCCCCAAACTTGAAGAAGTTACTGAAGACAGTTTCCTCCGCACAGTGATACTCGTGACTAACCGTGATGGCAAAACCTCATTTTAGAATTTTACAAATTTACTGATAATTTATTCGTTCCTTTCTGAAGCTTAGTTAAAGAATGTAATTTAAATCAAGTTAAATCAATGTCATACCCACCAATTATATAATCATACAGAACTTTCCTAGCTGAAATAGTACCCACCAATTATACCAATGCACAGTGCGATCCGACGGTGGCGCTGAGATCACAGTGCGCTGAGATGCATGCACATCTCAGCGCACTCATCTCAAAGCATGCGCAAATCACGGCGCACTCATCTCAAAGCATGCACAAATCAGGGTGCGGCGCTGTGATCTCAGCGCCACCGTCGGATGCACTGCACTGCAGCGTGCAGTGCATTCGCCGCACTGCACCCCCGGACTCCCCCTCTCTCTCCCTATTTATTGTAGCTGGTGGCATGTGATTTGAAGTCGGCAAATTAATGCAGCACGTGGGCCGGATTTTTAAATTTCAATGCTGGAAAATAATTACTAGTTGACTAGAATTCTATAAGAAGATGCTCTTGCGAGGAAACAGACTAGAGAGAAAGAGTGAGAGAAAGAGAGAGAAGCTCTTGGGAGGAGCTCATCCCAGAAAAATTAAAGGTGAGTTGCAGCTTCTATCTTCTCTCAGTGCGAATTCCATTCATTTTTTTTTGCATTGATTTAGCATAAACACCGTGAGTCGAGCCTTCAACCAGTTGCCTGATCTGGTCAAATATTGTCCAGGCATTTCTAGCCATTAATGCGTGCTCAATCTGAGCTCGAGGTTAGCTTCACCTCTGCTTGTGCTTCTTTGTACGTAATTGAACTGAGCTGAAATGCCATGGATCCTGCCATTGCATGAACCTTCAAATTTTGAGCTTGATTTTTGGGTATAATATAATAGTGTGCTCTAATTTTCGAGTAAAATATTAGACCAGATCGGGATTTTTTCGAATAAAATATTAGGATCTAATTTTATATTTTAATTTCTGTAGAATTAGTTGAAATTGAATAAAATTTTCTTAAAATTACAAAAATAGGAGAAATTACACACACACACAAAAAGTAGACCCTAAACCCTAAACCGTCATTAGATAAAAACACATACATTATTGAGTTACTGCCACCGTATATGATTTATAAAAGAGGTCTTCAAATATCACTCCCCGTCTCTCTCTTTCATAGCAAATAGTTCTTGATGGAAACGTTATAATTTATAGCGATCAGGGGTGCGAATAGCCCACTCCCCATGATCCACACCAAATTAATGGGACTATGAGTTTGACCGCCGCTCACGGGCCGGGGGGTGGGGGTGAATTAATTAAATAATTGGAAAATAATATTATGCGAATAATATTCCCCTAAACAATACTTAAAATTACTATGTTGGTGGTTACAGTGTGCAGATAGCCGCATAACCACCATAACCACCTCCTGAAGGCTATAAAAGGAGCTCCATGACTGCTCATTTCTCACCTTTTCTCCTCCCCTCTTTCTTCTTTCTCAGACCAGAGCTCTGTCAGATTTCTCCTACGAGCCACCACCCCTCCACCAGAAAATTTGGCTAAGTCCACCGCGAAGAGCGCAATTCCTGTGAGCCGCCCTCCGAAGTCTCTGAGATCTCAGCACCCTTCAAGTTGGAACCAACAAAGTTCTGTGTGCCCCGTTGTCGTGACCGTCATCGTGGTGCCGACGAGCGTTCTTCATCTCCAACGGATGTTAACTTCAAGTTTCAAGTGAGGCAGTCTGTCGCCCACCAAAACCCGTTGTACTCTCCCTCTCTCACCCCCAAGTGCAACGAGGAGCGGCCTATCACCCTCGATTCTCAAGCTGACTTGTAACACGAAGCATATAGTGGAGTTTGACCGGCACAGATCCGGTTGAGGAGGTTTTCCACGTCAAAAACAATGTTTGTTTTACTTATAGCATTCTATGACTGTGTGCGCTTGATCGCTCCGCGGGCTTAGACGACCAAATCTAGCCCAATCTACCGGGAGCATTAAGCAGACAACAACAGTTTGATGCTGTATGCGGGAAGCGAGTTCCCAAGACCCTCAGAAGACAGTACCCACCGCACAACGGTACTCGCGACTAAAGATCATGGCAAAAAGAAGTGCCCGAACCACTGAAGGGTTAATCCCAGAAGGGCGCGTTGAGTCAAATCCCTCTAACTCACCGGTCAACGCGGCTCTTGATATAGAGGCCGTACTCGCCCCTGTAGCTGACTTGAAAGGGCGCGTGTATCAGATGGAGGAGCACCAGGTTGAGATGCTCACTCTGCTCAGGAATCAAGGAGCTCCTCACTCCCCATCAGCCTTCTGTGTCGGACAATCCTCCACCGCCAGTTCCAAATAATGCTCTGGCACCACAAGTCCTCAATAGGATGATGTATCTGAGGACTTTTTTGCCGCCGCCAGATCCATGCATCCCGCCATCGCGGAGTTGGAGGTGGCCATCGTCGTCATCCATAAGAAATCGCCCCAAGAACCACCGGGAGGAAGACTCACCCGCGAAGAGATACGCGAGTTGATAGCTCAGGAGTACGAACAAGCTCATCTAATACTGCATGGCTTCAAGCATCCCAATATTGAGACATTCGATGGAACAGAAGACCGCTCGAACATATCAACCACTTCATTACCATTATGAGAATCTACAATGCTCTGGATTAGTTGCTCTGCTAGGTGTTCCGAGTATCCCTGAAAGGTCAAACCCGTACCTGGTTTCATTCCTTGCAAGGGGGAACCATAGAAAATTTCGCGGAATTGGCATGTCAGTTTGTCAGTCAGTTCGTCGCCAATCGCAAAATCGTTCAAGATCCCTCGCATCTGTTTGGGATTTGCCAAAACGAGGGGAGTCACTGAAGAAATATTTATGTCGATTTTACAAAGAAGCGCGACAGATTCAGGAAGTAGACCCCGAACTTTTTAGGGGTGTTCTCCTTGGAGGACTTCACCCAAGTGGTTTTTATTCAGCACCGATGAGAGAAACTGTGCCTAGTTATCCAGGCCATGTGCACCGAGTCGAGGCACAAATATCAGCTGATGAAGCGATCGAGGCACACGGTCAATAGTTTGAAGGGATACAGTAGAGAAAGAGGGGGCAAGACCAGGCCCCCAAGTGACAAGAAGATCGATGCAATGAAGAGCGTCACAGTGACAAGTATCGATGCAACCCTCAAAGGGACATGGGTTAGCAGCCGCCGCGGAAGTACATGCCATTGAACACCACACGGGCAAATGTGCTCTATGCAATTCAAGATAATCTGGCACTCCATCAACCAAAGGTGTCGTTGTCAAACCCCAGGAACTACCAGTCTAAATATTGTGAATTCCACCGCGGAGCTTGGCACACAACTAAAGAGTGTACCAAGATAAAGGACGAGATCGAACGCCTGGTCCATCTAGGGCTCCTTGGAATATTTCTGCAGGGGTATGTGCAAGAGTCACGGGCGCCGCCTAGGTAGGTAAGAGAGCAACAAAATCTGTCGCAGGGGGCCGCTGGCGGCAGACAGATGGTGGGTAACATTGAAACCATCGTCGGGCCCCCTGTTCTCTCCTCCCAGATATTCTCAGTCTGTATAACAAAAAAGAGTAATGGGGATAAGAAGCTCAGCCAGGACACCACCATCACGTTCGATGATGAAGACCTCGAGGGATTACGATCGCCTAACCAGGACCCGCTCGTAATCAGTGAAGGGATCAGGAATCCCCGCTTCAATGTTAAGAGAATCCTGGTGGATAACGGAAGCTCCATTGATGTAATGTTTTTATCTACCCTCGAGAGCATGAAGCTTACCAAACAACACCTCAGCCCCACAACGAGACCCGTCTACGGTTTTGATAATCAGCCAGTTCCAGTTAAGGGAGTGATCTCCTTACCTATCACAGTGGGTGAGTTATCGAGGCAGGCTACGCACAACGTTCACTTCATCGTCATAGATTCAAGCTCAAACTACAACGCCATTTTCGGAAGACCAGTCCAATCAATAGGGCAATCCCAACAATTCCCCACCTGGCAATGAAATTTCCAACCACCAGAGGAGTAGGAGTTGTTCGTGGAGATCAGGAAGAAGCCCACACTTGCTACTCAAAGCAAGCACGGGCTCCAGATGCAACCGCCTTCAACATTGGCGGCCTTGATCTACACAGCACAACAAGCATGTATAAAGGGTGCTCTCGTCGCGAGGAAAAACCCTTCCCCGTGCGCAGAATATGTGAAACCTATGTCAGGCCTATCCTTAACTTCTTGTTTTTTATTTTCTGTTTAATGTTTAATGTTTTTTATTTCATGTTGTAAAAGCCGTGAGCCTACACTTGCGCAAACTATCTTTTATTTGAATACTGCATTGTGTTTCCTTCAGTAATGTCCAATCAGAACTCTAATAGGTAATACTGTGCATGCGGTTTGAATGAGCAAGCTCTTCACCGACCCTGCCTTTCTACGCCTCATCATCGCCTGTGCATGCCTCCCTCGTGATTGATTTCAAGAAAGCCATCAAGTGCATGCTGGAGGAAGCACATGGAAGAGGTGCGCGCGGGAGCGCGCAAGGAATAGGCGCACATAGGAGCATGCAAGGAAGCGGAGTGCGCGGGGCCACGAAAGGAGGAGACAAGTGTGAGAGCGCGCAAGGATGAGATGTGCGCAGGAGCGCGCAAGGAAGAGGCGGGAGGGAGCGCGCAAGGAAGTGACGTGCGGTAGCGTGCAAGGAAGTGGCACACACGGAAGCACGCTACGATGAAATGTGCATGGGAGCGCGCAAGGAAGAGGCGCACATGAGCGCACAAGGAAGAGGCGCGCGCGAGAGTGCGCTAGAATGAGACTTGCACGGGAGTGCGCAAGGAAGAGGCGCATGCGGAAGCGCACTAGGAAGAGGCGCGTACGGGAGCGTGCTAGGAAGAGGCATGCGTGGTAGTGCTCTAGGAAGAGAAGTTGATGAGAGAGAAAATCCGTAGGAGGAGGAGAGAGAAAATTCGTAGGAGGAGGAGAGAGAAAATCCATAGGAGGGGAGAGAAATGCGTAGGAATGATTTTCCGGGGGAGAAGAGGTTGAAATGAAGGAGGTTCTGAGACTCTATTTATAGGCCTCATGGGTGGTTATGGTGGTTACACGGCTATCCGCAGACCCTAATTACCTAATTTAATATTTTCACACTGAATTAACATAGGTCGGGACGCACATATTTATGATAATTATATTAAACACAGACCAATTCTATTTTTAGAAAAGCATTTTCCCCACTACTAGAGGTCATGCATGCAGTTTTGTTGGTGGTTACCCACGTAACTGACGGCGGCGATCACAGGAGTGCGATCAGACGGTTGAGATTTGGCGTCGGCCAAGAATCCGGTCGGCGGGAGCCGGCCAGCGATGGGGCCCGGTCGGCGGAGGAGGCCTGCCAAACAGAGGAGAAGGTCGACCGAGAGGCGAGGGGGAAGAGGCCAGCGACGATGAACATGTTGTCGGGAGGCGACGGTGGTAGCATCGACGTCGGAAGAGAAGGGTGATGACGGCGACGTTGTGGAAAAAAAGGATGATGACGACTGTGGATGACAGGGAGATCTCTTGGACAACGAAGGCCTTTCTTGACTAGAGGTACTTGGCCGGCCCCCGATGGAAGGTCGGCGGCCGAGGGGAAGGGGTGGCCGCCCCACAATATGGGGGGTCAGCTGAGGTCGGGCGGCCAAATGGTCGCCCATCCTGGGCGGAAGGAAGGCAGCCCCTGTCAGGGGCAACAACTGGCAAACGACGGGCGGCCAAATGGCCGCCCATTGCCCCTATCAGAGACGATAGCTGGCAGAGGACAGGCAGCCAAATGGCATCCCATCCTGGGCAAAAAGTAGGCCGCCCCTGTTAGGGGCGGCGGTTGGCAGAGGACGGGCGACCAAATTGTCCGCCCGTCCTGGGCAGTGGAGAAAAGGGGGGGGGCAGAAGGGCTGCCCAGCCGGAAGAAGAAATCAGCCCTTGTAGGGGCAGCCGGTGGGGCTGGCCGTACGGCCAAAGCTGCAAGGCAGCGTGCAAGAGCATGTTGTCAGCCCTACGCGTGGCTATGGATAAGTGAGCGCACGCACACGCGCGGGTCCTGCACGCACACTCTTGCTAGACCTGACCGCGTACAACATTATACACAGTCAGGTATGGATGTGTGCACGCTCGCGTGCGGCCCGTTGCCCGCGTAGGCGGTGGAACGATCGTTTAACCATGCAGCTGCTCAAACGGGCTTGCGGGAGGCATCTCTGTGCACAGGGATTTGCGCAAGTGCGACCAGCGTCCTGGACTGCGCTAAAGAGATTCACCGCTCAATCGAACCCGTTCAGGAAATCCTCATCAATTGCCCCACAAGTCCTCGCATCCTATATTCGAAGCAAACGGGACGAAGGGAATTTTATTCGGAAGCTGGACTTGGTGTGTAACACTTTTGCGGTGGTGAGCACATGACAAAACACGTGAGAGGTGCGAAGGGTGGAATGAGTGGAGGGCTCTCTACACGTTATGAGTGGTGTGCCCAATTGGTGCAGCATGCGCGAAGTGTGCGCTAGGTGTAATATGCATGAGGCATAATGCGCACAATTGTGGAGTGCGTGCAACATGTGCGTAAAGCATGATGTACGCAGTGTGCGCGCGGGGCACAAGGTGCATGGTGTGTGTGATGTTTAATGGGGTATGTTTTGTGCATTCATCACTCTATATTTGCAAAGACTTGAGCGAATTTTGCCTAGCAGGTAGCGGATGCTGCTTGCAGGGGAGGCTGATGTTATGGCGCTCCTTTTGCGAAGCAGGTTGATGTTTGAAGAAGATGGTATGAGATACCTAGCTCTGACGTTGATGTAGATGAGGCATAACTCTGCCTTTGTTGTTCATTTATATGTTTGCATTATGCAGTGGCTTTATGCGCTATTTGCAGTGCTTTGGTTGCTCTGTACGTATTGCTTGATTATTTGTTAACTGCTTCAGCTTTGAGCATTTGCCTGTGAGGATAATCTAGTATTTGAGGTGTTGGAACCATCACTATGTACATGGGTAGCTACGATTTTTTCCTTTGAGATTGTCTGTTGGAGGATGAGACCCAGGTGGGCCCGCAACCTACTACCAGGGCAGAGGGAAAACTCTTCAAGTCGTGTTGTGAGAGGTTGGGTCCACTGTGCTAGGGGATGTCGCTCAATGTGGTGGTAAAGGGCAGGACTTTGAACCTGGGCATTCGTGGAAGGTTGCAGGGCCGTTTCCCTGAAGAGACGGTGAAGGGCAGACCTTCGAACCGCTGGAGAGCACGAGGGGGCAGGCCTTGGCGATGCCCTGACCTAATTCGGTGGAGATGGGCAGACCTTTGAACTGCGGCAGTGGGAGGTTGCAGGGAGCACGCTGGCTGAAGACAAGTGTTGTTAATGAGCACGTTGCCTAGAGGCAGTTGCTATTAATGAGGGCGATGCCCGGAGGCAGGTGCTGTTAATGAGCGCGCTTCCCGGAGGCAGGTGCTGTTAATGAATGCGCTTCCCGGAGGCAGTTGCTGTTAATGAGTGCGTTGCCCGGAGGCAGGCGCTGTTAATGAGCATGCTTCTCGGAGGCAGGTTCTGTTAATGAGCGAGCCGCCCAGAGGCAGGTGCTATTAATGAGCGCACTGCCCGGAGCAGGTGCTATTAATGAGCGCATTGCCCGGAGGCAGGTGCTGTTAATGAGCGCGCTGCTCGAAGCAGGTGCTATTAATGAGCGTACTTCCCGGAGGGAGGTGATGTTAATGAGCATGTTGCCCGAAGGCAGGTGATGTTAATGAGCGCACTGCCCGGAGGCAGATGCTATTAATGAGCGCGCTGCCCGGAAGCAGGTACTGTAATAAGCACGCTGCCTAGAGACAGGTGATATTAATGAGCGCACTGTCCGGAGGCAGGTGCTGTTAATGAGTGCACTGCCCGGAGGCAAGTGTTGTTAATGAGCACACTTCCCAAAGGCAGGTGCTGTTAATGAGCGCATTACCCAGAGGCAGGTACTGTTAATGTAAACGATCGCCCTTCTATTTGAGCGAATTGAGTATGTAGTTCTGACAACGCATACGGTGTTTGCCCTATTCAGACCTGAAATGAACAAACTTTAAAAGTTATTAGAGGCACAATGATAATTTATACAAAGCATACATAGAGAAATAAGGTTGGTAAAGCATGTCAGTGGCGCGGTTAAGCCTCATTATTAGGTATGGAGCTTTCTCTTGGGATGATTGTCTAAGGCTTTGCCCCCCAGTCCTTCCCAGTGAGTCGGTGGCTGATCTCCCGTTGGCCAATTCGGTACCTGGCTTTGTAAGAATTACCTCAGTGATTCTTCTTTGACGAGATACTCTATTTAATCCTTTAGCTTGGAGCAATTTTTTGTGTCGTTCCCTCGTTCATGGTGGAGCTCACAGTACTTTGTCAGGTCTTCCGCATTCCTAGCGAGGTGTCTGGGCTGGAGGAGCGCCTCATTGCCCGGATTGCATAAAGTATGTTGGTTCTGGATGTATTGAGTGCGAGTATCTCTAGTGTTGCCGAGGTTGTGGGCTGTCGTGATGTTCATCGTTCTTCCTTAAGACTGGCGTAGCCTCTCGTTCTTCATCGTGCAGTGGGCGACGCTTTAGAAAAGATCATCTTTGAGTGTGGAGATGATAATTTTCATGGCATTGACGTCGAGGGGGACTAATCGGTAGTCATCCTCACTCCACCCTTCTTCTTCTTTGAGGAGTTTCTTGTTGGGATCGGTAGAGGATATCTTCGTGGCATGCTCTTAAGCAACCTAGCGAGAAAATTCTCCTTCAAACTTTTATCCATAGATTCAATTTGTCACTTAACTCAAAATAGATCAAGATCGATTACTCTACCTCGTAGGCTAAAATTGAGTAATCTCTCTCTGATATCACTTGTTAGCATAAGAGTCGAGTGACAACGAGAATCTAGAGGGGGGATGTTAAAATTTATAAAGGAAGCCACAAGAGGTTGCAAGAGGTCGCAAGAACACTCAACCACAACCAAAGTCAAGTAGAAATTAGGAGGAATAGCATCACAAGAGACTCCAATTGGAATTAATAACTTCTTTACAGAGCGAGGTAAACATTGCGAGACATGATTCACAATGCAACCAAAGGAAATAGAAAAAACTGCAACAAGAAGTTATATTCGCGCTGACAGTAAACTGTAACCGCACAAGTCACCAGCCCGCAAACCGAGTCCGCCGAGACCGCTAAAGTCGTCTACCCACAACTAGTCGCGTGGATTGCTTATTATTGAAATGCTGAAGAACTTGAACAGAACCCCCTTATAGACCAGGTGAACTGCTCTGCTTAACCGCAACTCGGAGGAAGAGACTTCAAGCCGCAGAGACTGCGACCTGCTGTTATCCGCAAATTGTTCCACACCAAGTTTCCACTAGTTGCCTAGTCCACCTAATGCTAGACACACAGCCTGCACAGAGTCAACTTCACTTAGTCGCAGCGGTTAAAAAACCGTAACTTGAAAATTTTAAGCGCGAACAAGTTCTCATTGTTCTAGTCTATCTATGACGAGCTGATGACTCCTATTTATATGCGCGATGAGGAGTGTTGTCACCACCCATAGTGATAGGATAACCACTCGTTAATCCTGCTTCTAGCATCACGTATCTGCACAAGTGCAGATACAAATATCAGACAACCGCTTACAAGAAATCTATCTGCAAAGAAGTGTAGACACCACTCTCTGTCTGCAAGAACGATCAGTCCACAAAGGCGGGAAGGACCAGTCCGCCAGGCTGAGGAGACCAACACAAATCCAATAAGGATGGCGAACACAACACTAGCGGGATGCCGGACATAGACACCAGATCGCACTGTCTTACGGACACAGCTCCCAGTCTGCGCAAACCTCCGGCCCGTGACTTAGAACAATGAGCAAGCCGTCAACAAGACGAGCTCGACGAGCTCTAGTAGTCCACATAACAGGCGATCTCGGCGAGCTAGATAACAAATCTGTACTTAGTCACACAGGACCAAGCCAACAACACCAGCGGACTCTGGCTATCAACCTGCCCTAGAAGGCTTCAGCGAAAAATACGGTTAGCCAACATAGTTCGCACTAAACGCCAACCTTCTTGCAAGCCAAAGAACCTGAATCTCAAGCAGACTATGCGGTCTCACCAACCAGACCGCGACAACCGCGGTTAGAGAAGTTTAACAGCTCGGTTTCAACCCAGGGTGCTTCCTGAGCCAGACCGCAAGAGAGTTCGGCAACCCGCCAAAGGCTATTCTCTAAAAGCTATCCGCCAGGTCGCGACGGACTCCGCGGTCTGTGCGGTCTTCCTAATCAGACCGACCGCACATGCTCAACCATCAGAGACCCCTCCAGCACCTTCTCCCGAATGAATTGATTCTCGATCTCGATGTGCTTCGTTTACGCGTGACAAACTGGATTGTTAACCAGTTTAAGAGCACTCTCTTGTCACCGCGAAGCAGAGTTGGACTTCACACCCACTCATTGATGTCATCCACTAATATCCTAAGCTAGATGGCTTCCTGGGCTGCCAAGGCCGAAGCCTTGTATTATGCTTTTATAGTGGAGGCAGACACCGAATCTTGCTTCTTACTACACCAAGATAGCTGCCGATCCCGTGAAGAAGACGTAACCAGACGTCGACTCTAGTCTTATTTATCTCCCCCATAGTCAATATTCATGTAGCCGTACAGCTTGAAACTCGTGTCCCTCTTGTAAAAGAGGCCCATGTCCGAGGTGGACTTCACGTACTTCAGAATACTCTTAGCCACCACTAGATGAGGCTTCCGTGGCTCGCCATATATCGACTAACCCGGCTCATAACAAAAGCAATATTCGGCCTAGTGATTGTCAGATATATGAGACTCCCCACGAGGGCCCGGAACACCAAAGGTTCTGTAAGAACTCTTCCCTTATCTCGCCAAAGTTTCAGACCGACCTCCAGAGGAGTAGAATTGCTCTTCCCTTCCCGCATGCCGAATCGCTTGACAATTCTCTCCTCATAGCCCATTTTGGGAAACGAGCACGTCATTCTTCTGCCTCTCCACCTCGACTCCAAAGAAATTGTGGAGCTCACCCGGATCCTTTATCTCGAACTGAATAGCTAGCTCAGCCCTGAGCATAGATACTTCCTCCTCCGAGTTCCCTGTGACGATCTTGGCGTCAATATACAGCAGAACGAGGACCTGAAGCTCCCCCCTTTTAATGAAAAGACTAGAATCTGAATATGAAGCGAAGTATCCGCAGAATTGGAGGTATTCTGCGATCTTCCCATACCACAGCCGAGGTGCCTGCTTCAGACCATAAAGGGCTTTCTTCAGCTTGCAGACGTGTCTTGGATGATCTTTAGATACATAACCAGGTGGTTGCACCATGAAGATATTCTTGTAAATATCGCTGTAAAGAAACACATTCTTAACGTCGAGTTGCCAAATCTTCCATCCTTGGCAAGCCGCCAGGGAGATCACCACCTGAACTGAAGTCATTTTAGCCACCAGATTGAATGTCTCTTCATAGTCCTCCCCATACTCCCGTGAGAACCTCCGAGCTATAAGGTAAGACTTGTATCACTCGATGTTGCCGTCATCCTTCTTCTTGAGTTTGTAAACCCACTTGCATATCACTGGAGTAATGCCTTTGATCTGGGGTACAAGTCTCGTTCTTCCTGAGGGCGGACATCTCCTCATCCATGACATTTTCCCACTCCTTTATGCCAGTGGTTTTCTCAAAGCTCGATGTCTCCCGTTCATCCAAGGGACCTGCAAAAAACATGAGACAAAACTCACCATATTCTCGTCCCTATACTGAGCTGGTGGAATAATAGTCCTCTTGGACCTCCATAGGGCTTGACCCTGATCCACCACTCCCACTGCTTCCTCTGTGCTAGCTCTGATCCAGAGCATACCAGAAGCATCGCTCCACCTGCTTCCAGATCCAGAAGCCTCCTCCCTTGAACTAGATGAAACTGAAACACCTGGTGATACAGGCAGCTCCGCCAGAAGATCCCGAACAGCTTCTCCTTGGCCTCTAACTGACCTACTCACTTGTAGCTCCACAAATGAACTGCCCTGGTACGATGTAAGTTCGTCGAATACAACGTTTCTTGAGACGACAAACTTCTTCATTGCAGGATCCATGCACTTCCATCTCTTCTTCCGCTCATCATAGCTGATGAAGACTAGCTTCTGTGCTTTCGCATCTAGTTTCATCCTGTGAGCATCTGGAACGTGCATGTAGAAGGTAGATCTGAACACCCGAAGATGTTCAATGTTGGGCTTCACCTTGAACATCAAATCATGAGTAGATTTCATGTTGTTCGGACTAAGGAGCATCTTGTTGATGACGTACGCCGCACAGGTCGTTCCCTCTGCCCAGAAGACCCTGGGAATGCCTTTGGAGTGAAACCAACATTTGCAAGTTTCCGTCAGATGACAGATCTTTTGCTCTGCAACTCCGTTCTGTTGTGGAGTATGTGCATAAGTAAGCTCCCTCTGAATGTCAAACTTTCTGTAGAAGTTAGAGAACTCATATGAAGTGAACTCTCCATTATTATAAGTTCTCAACTTCTTTATCTGCAGATCGAGATGTCCCTCCACGGGCTCCTTGAACTCCACGAACATCCTGAATGCCTCTGACTTCTCTTTCAAGAAGTATACCCAAGTATACCTGGAAAAGTCATCAACAAGAACCAACATGTACCTGCTACCGCCGAGACTGAGTGACGTTAGCTCCCGTTAGATCACCATAAATGTATTCCAGCGGTGCTCTACACCTAGTCTGTGATGTCAAATGGAAGGCGATTTACCTTTCTATACTGACTGCCCGCACAGACGTGACTATCACCAAAATACGAAAGGCTAGGCAGGACAAGAACCAGACCTCTAACCATCATAACCTTCAGCTTATCCATCCCAACATGCCCAATTATCTCATATAAAATAACAGCACTGTCGTTTGCCCTCATCTTATCAACATAGGAGCTTGTCGCCAACACGAACAAGTCCTTCACTCTCCTTCAGACATGAATAACGTCAGCTTTCAAAACTGACACTTTCCCGAGAAACTTCACTTCTATTGGGACCAATAGAACGTGATATCCAACGTCAATAGCGTTGGTCACCGAGAAGAGGTTTTTTTCATTCCCGACACGTGATACACACTCCTCAAGGTGAGTGACCTCCAATCACTGCCTAAAGAAACTATTCTCTCCTTCTCTACTGCATGTACAATATCATCAGCAGTAATAATGACATTGTTACCTTTGTAATCCTGCAAAGAAGAGAATTTGGACTCGTTCCTGGTGAGGTGATGACCACACCCCGAGTTTACGATCTAGTCCTCCTGATAGTTAATGAAGGAAAGTTGTTGGGTATACTGAAAAAAAAATGTACCAGATTTGGAGAAGCCTCATCTTAGTCAATGATATGCATCAATTTGTATTTGATAGATGTTTGATTTTCATTGTGCAGGTTTAAGAATTTGAAGAAATTTTTCTAAGTACAAGTGTCGACACTTGTGAAGAAACTGTGTCGACACTCAGGCATTGTGTCGATACTTATGAAGAAGTTGTGTCGACACCCAGACATTGTGTCGACATTTATGTAGGCATTGTGTCGACACCCAGAACTTGTGTCGACACTTATGAAGAAGTTGTGTCGACACACAAGTTGAGTCGACACTTATGAAGAAGTTGTGTTGACACCCAAGTTGAGTCGACACTTATGAAGAAGTTGTGTCGACACCCAAGTTGAGTCAACACTTATGAAGAAGTTGTGTCGACACTCAAACTGAGTCGACACCTAAAGAAGCAGCTGTGTAGACACCCAGAATTATGTCGACACCTGAGGCAAAATTTGTGTCGACACCTAAAGCAGAAGTTGTGTCTACACCCAGGAGCTATGTCGACACTAGAAGCAGTTGTGTTGACACACTGGACTTGTGTCGACACATCAACTCTCAAAGTACTGTGTCGAGACCAAAAGCAATTGTGTCGACACACAGGACTTGTGTCGACACACACTCAACGCCATCTGGACACACTCAACGCTGTCGACACACACTCAATGCCGTCTGCCAGCAACAGCTATGTCGAGACCAGAAGCAGTTGTGTCGACACACAGGACTTGTGTCGACACACACTCAACGCCATCTGACAAACACTCAACACCATCTGTCTACAACAGATATGTCGAGACATGAAGCAATTGTGTCAACACACAGGACTTGTGTCGACACATACAATAGAAGAAGTGTCGAGAAGCAGAAGAATGACTGAGTCGACACATGGGGTGGTGTCGACATCATGAAGACTTGTGTCAACACTTAGTCTATTTGTGTCCACACATATGAAGCAGTTTGCTGAGTGATTTGTGCTGAGTTGGGAAGTCTTTGAAGAATCAACTGACATGACTGGTGACTCGACAACTGTCATAACTAACCGGTCTGACACCTCTGTTAGAACTATCAGAAGGTTGTTACAAACCGGATCAGCCAGTAATCATGGGGAAACTCTATATAAGAGACTGATCTGTGAAAACCAAGAGACAACAACAATAACCAGAACAAGGAGAACACGTGAAGAACAAAGGAAACCCTTACGAAGGCAGATCCAGAGCAGTCTGCAAGAAAGATTTAGATCTTATTCTAAATTTAAGGAGGAAGCTGACGGAAGATCAACTTCTACATCAAGTGAAGATCCACCTTATTTTGTTCTATCATGAAGCTTTGAAACATCTAAGTTAGGTTGGATCAGAAGGGTCAGTTTATTCAAGAACTGATCAAGAAGCCTACACCAATAGAGAAATCTATCTGGTGAAATTTCTATATCTTTAAATCATTCAAGTACTTGTAGGATCTTTTATAAGATCTGAATTGTAAGCCTGTAATTATAAAGGCTGAGGTAGGGCTGAGTGCCTGAGGGTAGGACTTGTGAAAAGTCTGAGTTGTATGCCTAGTGATAATGGCTGAGGTAGGGCTGAGGCCTGAGGTAGGATTCTTGTTAAGAATCTGAGGTAGGACTTGTTTAAGTCTGAGCTATAGGAACCAATTTGGTTCTAAGTTGTAAGATCTGCGGATCCGAGCTAGTAGAAAAAAGTTGTGCTGAATCCAGTTATCTACTGGATAAGCGAAGGGGAAAAGTGGATGTACCCATACCTCGGGGAACCACTATAAATCTGGTGTATGCTGTGATGTTATTTGTGTTCTGTGATTAGAATTATTTGTGCTGATATTAATCTGCTATTTGCCTAAAATTATTTAAAAAAATTAGAACCTATTCATCCCCCCTCTAGGTGTCTAGGCTCTTGAAATCAAGTCTTTCAAGTGGTATCAGAGGGAGATTACTCAAAGATTGACCTAATAGTCTGAGTGATTCTCCAAGTTAAATAACAGATATCAAGAATGAGTTCAAATGAGAATCAAAAGGAATTTGGATCTATGAAACTGCCTATCTGCAGGAAAGAATCCTTTGACATATGGAAGGAAAGGGTCAGGTTATTTATGGAAGCATCTGATCCAAGAATCTATATCACAGTACAGGAAGACCCCTTCATTCCAATGAAGGTATCAGTTCTTGATGCAAATATTCAAACTCTAAAGAGTTATTCTGAAATGACCAAGGATGAGATCATCCTGGCAACACTAGACAAAAGAGCACAGAATATTATTGTAAGTGCTATAGATGATGCCACATTTCAAAATTTGGTGCACTGTAAAACCTCCAAGGAAATGTGAGACACATTGATTGTCTCCATGGAGGGCACAGAAGAAGTCAGAGAGGACAGGAAGTCTATGCTGAATCAGGAATATGAGAGCTTTAGGCAAACCAAAACTGACAGCATAGCTGAATGCTACAAGAAGTTTTTCAGAATAGTAAATGAGCTGATGACCTATGGAAGAGTCTTCAGCACTTATAAACTGAATGACAAGTTTCTTAGGTACCTAAAAAAGGATTGAGACACTAAGATATGTGCCATCAGAGAAGTGGCCAGGCTGGCTGATACACCTCCACCCACACTTTTTGGAAAGTTGCTATCCTATGAAATGTAGCTTATTGCCAGAAAAGAGGAGGAGAAGGGAATCAGATCTGAGTACAAAGAAAAGTCAGTAGCCTTCAAGGCTGAAGACACAAGAAAGGGTAGGAGAAAATCTCCTTCTCCACCCAGGAGTGCTGAGGAAGAAGAAGGAAATCCTGACAACAACACATCAGATAGCCACACTTCTGATGAGGACTTTGTTGTCTTTACAAGGCAGTTCCAAAGGTTCATGAAAAAGAAGAAGTGGAGAACCAGGCCATCAACATCCTACTCCAAGGATGAATATTACAAGAAAAAGAAGACTCCCAAGGAGGACAGGTATGCCTCTAAACCTAGTAAACAATCTAATTCTAAGATTGTTTGTTATTGCTGCAACAGGTCTGGACATGTCATAGCTGACTGTCCTGACAAGAGGAAGGAGTCTAAAGACAAGAAGAAACAACAAGTCAAAGTCAAGAAGGAGAAATCCCTTGTTGCTCAGAAGGAGAAGAGTTGGACAGACTCTTCATCTTAAGAATCTGGAGAAGAAGATGCAGAAGCATATGTTGGGTTGTTCTCAATAGAAGAGGATTCTATGGAACTAGATTTCATACAATTACTGGACTCCATTAATGGAGTAGAAGACTACTGCTGTAAAGGGCTGATGGCACAATCAGAAGATGATCAGTGCCAGGATCAGCCTGGTCTATGTAAGGTATACAATTCTCCCTTAGCTTCTGATTTCTTTACTGGATCAGAATCAGAAGCATCTGCTTCAAGAGAAGTGGATGGTTCTGAGTCTGAAGGGGATGTACACCAACTCATTGATGAGTATGGTGGGTTGTTGCATGCTCTGAAGAAGAGCAAGTTTCTTGTCAAAGAGCAGACCAAGGAGATTGAATCTCTTAGGCTGACTGCAGCAGATTCAGCAAAGCTGTTGGATCTAAAATTGAATGAGGTTGTCAAATTGAAAAACATTACTGTTATTCAAATGGGTACAATCTCTTTCAAAGAGAATCATATCAAGAAACTGGAGGCAAAACTTCAGCAAGAAAGAGAGCTAGTGGCTAAATTCTCCAAGACAAAATCTGTCTTACCCTTAATAGACAATTTCATTTCACATAAAGGGAAGACTGATCTAAGTTTTAAGGGAAGAACTAGGGCCACCAATTTACATATAAAAGGTAAGGCCCCAGTTCAGCCTCTAGCTGCAAAGCCGCCTATCTTCTTAAAGAAGGTGATGAATCCTACAAACAAGTATGATCATGATACTACTCATGGTCACTGTGAGTATGTAAATCTCATGGGCAAGGGTCCAAATGCCAATAGGCCACTCTATAGGCATGTCCATCATGTTCAAGAGGAATTCTTGAAGTTTTCTGCTCCAGCACTAACACTTAACAAGACTGTTGGCAACAAAGTAGTTAAGTCTGTACCTAAGAAAATGTATAATAAATTTGAGTGTTGGTGTTGTGGCAAGGTGGACCACTTTGCCATGAATTGCTGGTTTAACACAAGTGTTAAAACCAAGAGTAGTTTTACTGTCAGAACAGCTGCAGGATTTCAAACTAATAAGGACCTAGGACCCAATAACAAGTTGGGTTCTAAGGGTAAGTGATTCTTTATTTGATGCAGGTGAATCCAAGTTACCATACCCCTATATGGTACTTGGATAGTGGATGTTCCAGACACATGACTGGAACAAGAAGAATGTTGAGGGACTATGTACCCATAGAGAATGGACCCAAAGTAATCTTTGGTGGATCATAAAAAGGAATCATCAAAGGATTTGGTAATATTTCTAGTGATTCAATTA
Source organism: Platanthera zijinensis (assembly GCA_039513925.1). Lineage (NCBI taxonomy): Eukaryota > Viridiplantae > Streptophyta > Magnoliopsida > Asparagales > Orchidaceae > Platanthera > Platanthera zijinensis. The sequence continues at coordinate 4,503,906 of CM077089.1, forward strand.
CTTTCACTAAAGTGGCTTATGTGAAGGGTCTAAAATATAACCTGATTAGCATAAGTCAACTTAGTCATCTAGGTTATGACATCTCTTTCCTCAAAGGGGAGTGCCAAATAAGAAGGTCAAGTGATCAAGAGATCATTTTGACTGGCACTAGGAAAGGAAATGTATATTGCCTTAACTTAGATTGTGAGTTTAACAACTCACCCATTTGTATAGTAGCAGGATAAAAAGCCTCATTATGTGTCAAATGGCACAAGAGGCTTTCTCATCTGAACTATAAGTCTTTAGGACAGCTGTTCAACATGGGGTTAGTGAGGAATGGTCCTCAAGTCAAGTGCATTAAAGAGGGTGTGTGTTCAGCTTGCCAAAAGGACAAGCAGAGTAAGTCCTCTTTCAAAGCACTTGATATCAAAGTTTCAATGAGATGTTTATATCTCTTGCATATGGATTTGTTTGGTCCTATGCCAGTTCACAGTCTTGGTAGGAAAGTATACACACTTGTTATTGTGGATGACTATTCTAGATATACATGGGTTTTCTTCTTGAGACAGAAATCGGAAACCCCAACAGTTTTCCAGAATTTTGTTAGACAGATTCAGAATAAATATAACAATTCAGTGGTCAAAATCAGAAGTGACCATGGAACTGAATTTTAGTCTGAATGTATGACAAAGTTCTGTGAAGAACTTGGGATTCATCAGGAATTCTCCTCACCTAGAACTCCTCAGCAAAATGGTGTTGCTGAAAGAAAGAATATGACTTTAATTGAGGCAAATAGAACACTACTTAGTGACACTACTCTCCCTGAATACTTCTGGGCTGAGGCAGTAAATACTGCATGTCATGTACTCAATAGAGCCTCCATCAATAAGAAACACAAGATGACTCCCTACCAGATTTTGAAAGGCAGAAAACCAAACATTTCCTACTTCAGAATCTTTGGTAGCAAGTGTTTTGTTCTAGTTAATGGTAAGCACTATCAAATAAAGTTTGCTGCCAAATCCCTAAAAGGGATATTTGTTGGGTACAACAATCATAGTAGGACATACAGAATCTACAACTTGACTACCCAAGTTGTAGAAGAATCTGTCCATGTTATATTTGATGAGTCAAAGTTGATTAACAGTGAATTGTCTAGCTCTTCAGTTAGTTCTACAGGTCTAACAGACAGGATGGACAAGCTGACCATCAATGAAGAAGTTTCTGCTAGGCTGGATGAAGAAAAAGATGCAAGCTGTCCAGGGGGAGAACAAGTCCCACTGGATGAAGAAGACAATGAAGAGCATCAAGTTGAGGAAAATGAAAAAAGGCATGATGCTGACAGATTTCATCCAGCAAGAAGACATTTGAAGGATCATCCAGCTCACCAAATCATTGGTGATGCAAGTCAAGGTGTTCTAACTAGGAGCAAGAGCATGAACACAGTTCTATGTTCTAGCTTCCTGTCTCAAATAGAACCCAGGAAGTTTGAAGAAGCTATGCTAGACTCCAACTGGATTGATGCTGAAAGTGAGGGGATAAGTTATAAACTACTCTAGAGGGGGGGGGGGTGAATAGAGTATTCAAATTTTATGAACAACTAGTCAGCTCCCTTGGAGTTTATTTGTGGAATAAATAATCTGATTCTTGAACCCTAAGAGCCTAACACAGTGAAGTGCACAAGTGAGAGAGCTAACTGAAATTTCAGTTTAACTATAAGCCTATCACAGCAACTAGCAATCCTAGGTATTCTATCACAGCCACAGAATAAGCAATTAAACAAAATAGCCAGAGGGACACAGGATATATAGTGGTTCCCTCTTAATAGGTACTCCACTCTTCTACCACCCTAGTAGGAATCCACTGCAGGTTTTTGCTAAGGTGCCCTGCCACCAATGATCTGATTCAGGTAGATCAAACAAGACCCTTTGAGCTTTTGATAAGGATGCTCAACCACAGGTTGTTGATAAGGTGCCCTGTCACCAATGTTCACTTTTGAAGAGGTGTGAAAACTCTTTTACAAAGGGGTTGAGAGGGTTAGATTGTCTTCTCTGTTGTTAATAACAGATTAGAGAAGACTTGTGGATTCTCTAAAGAATCAAAGTCTCCCCCTGGCTCAGTGGAAGTCCAGGGAAAGCCTTTGCTTCATGATGAAGGAGTTTCAGATATACTGAAACTAAATCCTCAGAGATCTGTAGACTGATTTTTATCAGGTCTTCAGATTCTGGAACACTTGAAGCAGAACTGGAGCTGGTCTTTCTGAAGTCTTGAAAACTCTAAGCAGATGCTCAGGAGACTTGAGAAAGAAGATGATTGCTCTGGACTTTTGCTTCAGGAAAACTTTTCTTCTCTTCTTGAGAGATGGTGAAGAGCTGCTCTGATGAAGCTTGAGCGAATGAAGCCTTGAGAAGAAAATCTCTCTGTGTCTGTAACTTGCTATCTCTGCTGAGAGAGAAATCTCTTTTAAATATGTTTTCTCTTTTTCCCTTGAAACGGCTCTATTGATTTGAATATCTCGAGCCCTGCAACAGGTTATCTCAATATAGAATATAGCAATAGGAATAGAATGAGCTATTAACTCTCTGTCAGTCCCAATAAGGAAATAAATGAATGAGAAAATATCTCAGCATAAAAACTTAACATACTTGGAAATAGCATACAGCGTCAACGGCTAGAATACAGCCTGGAAAGATAAAGTCAACCTATTTTGTATAATAGGACAAAATACTTTATCAAATACGAAATCCCGTAATTTATGCTTAACATATATGGTAATTAATTCATTTGAATTTAAGCCATAAATTAGCAAAAACAACTTCAGAAAATCTCTCTAACCACAAGCTAAAACACTTGGAAATAAACCAAGGAATAGAATGAATACAAACTATTAAAGGCAGACAATAATTGTCGAACAGGGGTTCGATGATCGTCGACCTAGCCAACAGTTCGTCGACTAAGGCAAAAATCGTCTGGGACAGAAATCGTCGAACAGCTCATGCTATCGTCGACTAACAAAGAATCTGTCGAAACAGAAATCGTGAAGCAAGACTGCGATCGTTGAACTGCTGATGGCAGATCGTCGACCAATCCTTCAGAGCATAATAAACTTGCTCTGAGATCGTCGACCATCGGTCGACGATAATTGTCTTGGCTTCAACTATTCTATAGCCCTGCTATCATCGACCAATGGTCGAAGATCGCGAGGCCTCGTTCGACGATGGTCGAACGGAAAATGCCTTAACCATATATTCATTCTACAATTTCTAATCTAAGCCCTAGGTCAGTTATAAACTGCCCTAGGGAGACTAAACAAAGTCTAAACATGATCATATATAGTTATATGAATCAAGAGGGGCTGGAAAGGGATTATATGAGCCAAATCACATCTAGGGTACAAACAATCTCCCCCTATTTGGGTCATGTCATCCAATCCAATCTAAAAACTAATACAAACAAGAACAAATGCAAAGTTTAACCCTAATATCAAAACACAGGCAATTCACAGAAAACATATAAATCATAAATCAGCAGAATTATAGAGTATCAAGCAGATTTATCAGATGGTTTAGCATCAGAGGAGTTCTTTGGGATTACAGCAGGTTTGAAAATGATTTCTCTGTTTAGATTAGCTGCTTGTCTTTTGGATAACATCAGGTCATGTTCACCAATGATCTTCTTTTCACCATAGCTTGGCAGGACTGCAGCAGGATGCAGCTTCATGTATTCTTCAGTATCAAATATTTCTGAGTTGACTTGAATCTTGCTGAGTTCTTTTTCTCTGAATTCAGACATAGTTGAGTATGCTGAAGGGTCCAGTCCTTGAGCTTTGGCTTTCTCCATCATGCTTAGTGCAATTGATTCCTTGAATCTTGCCATAGAGGCAATTCTTTCAGTTTCTGTCTTGTCTGATGGAGAAGGTGGTCTATCAGTATCAGTTTGAGTGCAATCTCCATATTCCTTTGAAGAGCTGTAGCTAATCTGCTTGAGTCAATAGGAATCTGTACAGCCTTCTTAGGATCAGATTTAGCATATAAAGATCTTGGAGGTGCAAGTTCAATAAATTTCTTGTTGGACTTCTCTGAATGGACAACTCTTTTTCCTTTTGTATCAACTGTCTTAGGAATAGCAGGTTTCCTTGAAGTAGAAGATGAACCTCTCCTGGGAGGAGAAGGTTTCCTTTCTGGAGCTTTCCTTTTGGGAGAAGGAGGAGGAGAGAATGTTGGTTGCTGAAAGGTCATCTCCTTTATCTGTTCCATGGGAACACTTTCATTTCTTTGCCTTCCTTGTCCTGATTTATCTTGGCCTCCTTGGCTTTGATCACTTCTTCTCTGGTATGTCTGAGAAGGGTTGGATCTGGCTGATTGAGCAGATGGAGCGGAAGAAAGATTTCCAGAGGCTCCAGCACCAGGAGGTGGAGGAGGACCTCTGGGAGGAAATTTCTGAACTGGAGTATCATATCTCTTGGTTCTCTTCTTCTCTCTTGACTGTTTCCTTGAGAATCTCATCCATGGTTCATACTCTTTGCTCTTAGGATCAATTCCTTTCCGAATGAAATAAGGAATATCCTTGTTTGGATTTGCAGGAGGAGGAGCAGATGCTTTCCTTTTCTTAGATGCAGCCTTTTTCTTCTTCTTGGTGTTATCAGAATCTTCAGAATCATCATCATCATCATCAGAAGAGTGAGATGAGTTTTTGCCAGCATAGTCATCAAAATCTTGCTCTGAGGGATCCTTGGCAACTACAGCAGGTTCAGCTTTTTCTTTCTCATGCTTCTCTCTATCTTCCTTTTCTCTTGCCTCCTCAATGGCATCTTGCTCAAAGAGGGCATCAAGATCAACATTAGGAGTACTCTTCCAAAGTTCTGATTCAGGATACAAATCAGGAACTGTCCTGGGGACCAGTTCTGCAGTTGGGGCTACATCTTCCTTTTCTTTAACAGATCCTGGAGCTTGCTCTGGAATTAGTTCAGCAACTGTAGGAATGGATAGAGGGTAGGTAAGAATAGGTGGAGAAAAGATGACAATATTTGCAGGGGCAGATGCTTTCTCTAGAGAGATGGCTAGGGAATCCATATGAGAATTAGCCAACTCTTCAATGTACTCAGAGGCAATATTCTCAGCCATAAAGGCTATATATTGTTCAAGGTTTAGAGTACCTGAGCTTGAATCCTTTTCAGTCATCTTGGAAGCATTTTCTACACTATCTTGCACAGCCTCAACTTCTTCAGCAGCAGCAGCAGCAGCATTGTTGGTTGTGCAGTCTGAGTTAAGAAAGGATTCCAAATCTTCATCAGAATCAATGGAATTTGCAGCATCAACTTGCAACACTGATGCAAGATCATCAGCAGCATCTGGTTGAGCAGCATCATTCTCAAATTTTTGAACCACTACTTCTGAATCAGTAGTGTTCACTGGAACTTTTTCACAAATGTCCATGGGGACTTCCTCATTGTCTTTCTCAGGGACTTCTTCCTCAGAAGCTAGATTCACTTCTGGTTGCTCTGAATCTTTGTTGACTTCTGGGACCACTACTGCAAGATCAGTAGTGTCCACTGGAATATCCTCTAGAATTAGATCAGCCTGTTGATCTTCAACAGCTGCACTATCTTCCAACTCTTTCTCTGGAATTTCTTCCTCTTGTAGCTCTTGAGCTTCTTCTGCAATGGCTGGAAGGGAAGGAAGGGAAGAGTTATCCTGAAGGGTCAAGGCATCACCTGAGACCACTTCAAAAGACATCTCCCCCTGCATGACTTCAGTTGGGGCTGGAGTCATGCACCTCACTGAAGAGGGCTCAGTAGAAGATGGAATGGATTTAATGGCTTCTGTAAGTGCATTTATGGATGCAATGATAGGGGCATTGGCTGCCTCAATTATGGTTTGGATGGATGGGGTGATGAGCTCCACAATGTGTGCAAGCAATTCAGGGGTGATCTGAAATGCTGAGGGTGTGGATGTGGATGGATGACTGTGGGATGCAAGGTGAGGTGGTGAAGGAATGATATCAGTATGATCTGCCACATGATCAAATGGATCATGTGGAGATAGGGGATCATCAACATGAGTTTGGGATTCATGTTGAGATAGGTTGGTGAGGATGGTCTCAGTCACCATGTCAACACTGGCTGAAGCTGCCAGATGTCGTGGTGTTGGTGACTGGGATGGAGATGCATGTGGAATGAGAGACGAAACAAAGGGAGGGACTGTAGATGGTGTGGAAATGAATGCAGGTGATGGGGATGCAGTGATAATGAGTGAAGATGGAGGGATTGCTGAGCCTTCCCCAGCAAGATGGAGAGTGGCTGAATCAGCCCTGGTGTCTGATAAAGGGTTAAGATCAACCCTGACTGTCTTCTTGATAACCCTTTGGGATTTCTTGAAGAGGGAGGGGTCCAACCTCTTGCTTGCATTGACTGCAGAGGATGCAGATACAAGCAGCAGGGGTGCTTTCTCAGATAGAAAGACACCCAATACTCTGGCAAGAGTTGCTTCCTTCTTGCTATTCTTTCTCCTTATCAATTCATACAAAACTTTTCCCCAATTTATCTGAGTCTTGTTCACCAATGCCGACATCAAGGCAAACTGTTGCCTGTTGATGTTATCATGAGCAGAGTGTTTATCCAAAACAACTTTGCCCACCAGGTCTGCCAGAAACTTAAACTCTGGAGACAGGTTGATCTTCAGCAGCTTTGCTGGAATACCATCAGCATGGCCCATCACTGTTAGCATGCGGCCATACTCCTCTGTATCTTGTTCATATTCTTCAGTTCCAGTTGGTAAATCAAACAGCTCTGTCAAGATATCAGGAGTCAGAATGACCTCCTCTCCATTAATCTTTCCCGTCATTGCTTCGTCGCTGGAAGACGAAGTATACACCCATTCTTTAATCTCTGGTATATTGATCTTGGGCGTGGATGACATAAATTTCTTCAGTCCGTGATCTTCACACATCTGCAACATGTCTCTGATTGGTTGATCGCAAAGGCAGAAGGAATCGAAGTCGACACAGAATCCCGTGTCGAACTTCATCCCGGAAAGAACTGCTGGAAGAATCGCCATTTGATTTGAGAGAGAATGACGAATCGAGATGCAAGGCAAGGGGAGAAGAGAATCGCGCGGGATTAGAGTTCGAGAGCGAATTCTAAGCCAGAAGACAGAATATGAAAAGACGAAACTGAAGGACGACGATCTCCAGACCTAAATCGACTAAAAAAAATCTGCGATCGTCGAACACCGATTAAAATCGGTCGTCGAACAATGACTGACGATAGTCAATATTTAACTAATGGTCAAACATCGACCGACTACAAGCATACACCACGATCGTCGATCAATATATATTGGTCGACGATTCACCACACAGCAAAATAAATCTGTCGTCGACCAATTGGTCCATGATAGATACCTAAGGAGAGATCGTTGACCAGTTGGTCGACGATTTCTGCCTTACTACAGAACGAACTGTCATCGACCATTGGTCGACGATAGTCCTGACCTGGTCGAAGATCGTCGAGCAGTTGTTCGACGATTTTAGACAGAAAACAGATCTATCCTAATTTTCACTACTCTGAACCATTAATCATACCAAGCTGGTTCAGGAAGAACAAATGCTTTTGTTCATCAAGGGGCTTAGTGAAAATATCTCCTCTCTGCAGATCTGTGGATATAAATTCCATAATTATCTTGTTCTTTTCCACATTATCTCTCAGAAAATGATGTCTAATCTCAATGTGCTTGGTCCTGGAATGGTGCACAGGATTTTGAGCAATTGATATTGCACTGGTACTGTCACACAGAATTTTTGTGTTTGAGTGTGTGTACCCATAATCCACTAGCTGATTTTGAATCCACAGGATCTGTGAACAACAACTAGCTGCTGCTATATATTCAGCCTCAGCAGTTGAAGTAGACACAGATGCCTGTTTCTTACAAAACCAAGAGACAATTTTCTCTCCCAGGAACTGACAAGTCTCTGAGGTGCTTTTCCTGTCAACTCTACAACCAGCATAATCAGCATCTGAATATCCAATTAATTCAAATTCTGACTCAGCTGGGTACCACAGTCCTAAGTTAGGGCATCCCTTAAGGTATCTCAAGATCCTCTTGAGAAGAGTTAAGTGAGATTCCTTTGGGTTGACCTGAAACCTAGCACATAAGCATGTAGCAAACATTATGTCAGGCCTACTTGCAGTCAAATACAGCAGGGAACCAACAATGGCTCTATAATTCTTTTGATCAACAGACTTGCCATTGACATCAGAATCAATAACTGCATTTGAGGCCATAGGTGTGCTCATTGATGAAGCATCAGACATTCCAAATCTTTTAACCAGCTCTCTGGCATATTTTGATTGAGAAATGAAGATACCATCAACACTCTGTTTCACTTGGAGACCAAGGAAATAGGATAACTCACCCATGCTGCTCATCTCAAACTTAGAGTGCGTTAGTTCAGAGAACCTCTTGCATAGTTTGGGATCAGTGGAGCCAAATATAATGTCATCTACATAGATTTGAACTAACAGTTGTGAGTCCTTATGATGTCTAATAAACAGGGTTCTATCTACTACACCTCTCACAAACTTGTGTTCTAGAAGGAAATTTGCTAAGGTCTCATACCAAGCTCTAGGAGCTTGCTTAAGTCCATATAGAGCCTTTTGGAGTTTGAACACATGAGTGGGTAAGGTTGATGAAACAAACCCTGGTGGTTGTTCAACAAACACTTCTTCCTTTAAATCTCCATTGAGGAAGGCACTCTTCACATCCATTTGGAAGACCTTAAATCTCTTATAGGCAGCATAGGCTAGGAAAATCCTAATGGCTTCTAATCTAGCTACAGGGGCAAAAGTCTGATCATAATCTATGCCTTCCTCCTGTCTATAGCCTTGAGCTACTAGTCTAGCCTTATTCCTAACTACTATGCCTTGGGCATCAAGCTTGTTTCTAAACACCCACTTGGTGCCTATGATCAGTTGGCCTCTTGGTCTTGGAACCAAGGTCCAAACTTTACATCTTTCAAACTGGTTAAGCTCCTCTTGCATGGCTATAATCCAGTGTGGATCAAGCTCAGTATCTTTAATGGTTAGGGGCTCAACCTGAGAAAGGAAACAAGCAAACATCACATCTTTGTTGAGTTGATGTCTTGTCTGGACTCCTACTGAAATGTCTCCAATCACTTGAGATACAGGATGATCTCTAAGTGTGACAAGATCAGTAGGTTCAACAATGATCTGATCTTCAACAGTTTCAAGATTTAATTCCTCATGTGGAATTTGATCAACTGTTGGAGCAGGTGCTTTAACTTCAAGAAGTTCTACATCAGATTCAGAATCTGAGGAAGCAACCTGAGGAGTTTATTGGGGATGATTCTCCTATGTGAGTCTCAAACCTTCCAAATCCTTACTTAATTCTAGGACTTGCACTGTACTGTTAGAAGAAGAATCCTTCTCCTTATAATACATGACTGTCTCATCAAAAGAGACATGTGCAGACTCTTCTATCTTAAGAGAAGATTTATTAAGGACCCTATAGGCTTTGCTTACTTGAGAGTATCCTAGAAAAACTCCCATTGAAGCTTTTGCCTCAAATTTTCTAAGGTATTCTTTGTTATTGTTATGAACAAAAGCTACACAACCAACTACTCTAAAATAGTCTATTTTAGGTTTCACTTGCTTAAGTAACTCATAGGGAGTCTTACCCTTAAGTTTATGTATCAGACTTCTATTCAATACATAGTTAGCTGTGCTAACTACTTCAGCCCAAAAGGATAGAGGCATGTTAGCATCTGCCAACAATGTACTTGCAGCTTCAATTAGGGTTCTGTTTTTCCTTTCAACTACCCCATTTTGTTGAGGAGTTCTAGGAGCAGAGAAGCTATGTTTGATACCTTCCTTCTCACAGAATTCTTGCATAAGAAGAGACTCAAACTCAGTACCATGATCACTTCTGATCAAGACAATCTGAGTAGAATACTCACTCTGTATACACTTTAGAAAATCTGTAAGAACCTTGAAGTTATCAGCCTTAATTCTCAAGAAGAATACCCAAGTGAACCTAGAGAAGTCATCTACAACTACTAGAGTGTAAGACTTTCCTCCAAGACTCTGTACAGCAATAGGACCAAATAAGTCCAAATGTAGCAAGTACAGGATCCTGGGAGAATCACTTTTATTAACTGATTTAAAGCTATTCCTTGTTTGCTTACCTAATTGACAAGCTTTGCAAAGGCCTTCCTTCTTGTAGGGGCAAGAAGGTAAGCCTCTTACAAGATTGTGTTTAGCCAACCTAGAAATATTTTTCAAATTAACATGACTAAGTCTCTTATGCCAAAGGTTATTATTACTGGTTACTTCATTAAATAAGCATATTTCAGATTTGGATGAATTAAAATCTACAACATAAACATTACCAATTCTAATGCCTACTAACACAACAATATTATTTAAAGCAATATTACAAGCAGTGTCAGTAAACCATACCTTGTACCCAGCATCACACATTTGGCTTACAGAGATTAGGTTGTGCTTTAGTCCTGAGACATAAGCTACCTTCTTGAAGGTTACAGCTCCTATGGTGAAGCTGCCATACCCTTCAGTCTGTCCACAGCTGGAATCTCCAAATACAACTTTTGGTCCCAGCTTGGCTTTGAAACCTGACAGGTTCTTCTTCTTTCCTGTCATATGCTTTGAGCATCCACTATCCAGATACCATTTGTCATGTATGACTGGATAGGTCTTCACCTGCAAAGATATCAATTATACATTGTGGACCCAGGTTACCTTGGGTCCAGTATTCTTCACAAAAGAAAAGCTAGATATAAAAGATCTTGCAGGCTTAGATTGATATCCTAAAGGGTGTGATCTCCTAGGTGGGATAATCCATTCAGTTGAAGGATTAAACAACCTAGGGTAGTGATTAGGATTTGCAGTTCTGGAAGTTTGAATTTTATTTTCCAGCTTAAGTCCAGATCGTCGATCAATGGTCGACGATCGCAAGCCATATCGTCGATCATTTATGGTAGAACGATGTTCTGGATTCCACGATCGTCGATCACTGGTCGACGACTCAAGATGAGATCGTCGACCTCCTGCACCAAAGCTATTATACTCAGTGTAGGGGTTCAGCGATCGTCGATAGATGTTCGACGATTGGTTTGACGATCGTCGATTAATGTTCGACGATTTCTGTAAAGCTAGAAATTTTTTCTTTCTGTTCTCTTTCTTAATCTTATTACGAATTTTCTTATACTTTTCAATTTCCTCAGTATTCTTTATTCCTGATTCAGAAATAAATTTTACTGGAGTGCTAAATCTCTCCTTTGTGAGGAGGATGGGTTCACTAGGTGTAGCACCTAGGCCTAGTTTATCATTACCAACCCTAGTGTTTGCTATACTGGTTATTTCAGATAGTTTAAGGCTTCTGCCATTTAATTTTTCTTCTAACCTCTTAGATTTAGCTAGTTCTAATTTTAGGAATGTTACTTCTCCTTTTGAGCTTTCTAATTCCTTTTCTAATCTAATTATTTCAGTACTTTCCATGTCTAGTTCCATTATCTTTAATCTAAGTGACTTAATTTCTTTTTCAGATAATAGTAAATCTAAACATAGAGTTTTAAATTTTAATTTGAACTCGGGAGATGAGAAATCAAATGAGTTGATTACCTGGTCTTCCATAGGAAGATCATCTTCATTGTCTCCTTCTTCTTCAGAATTCTCTGCAGCTGACAGAGAGCTGCAGGCATTAATAGCCATGAGGCAGACCTCTTTGGCTTTCTTCTCTTCTTCTTCTTTTGAATCACTGGAGCTAGAGGAGCAGGTATCCTCTTCTGTTTCACTCCAGGTAGCAGCCACAAATCCCTCGTCCTTCTTCTTGTATTTGTGTGAGGAGGACTTGGAGTGGTGCTTCCTGTACTCTTTCTCATTTTTCTTCTCCTTGTGTTTCTTCTCTAGACAATCTGGAGCAATGTGTCCAGGCTTGCTGCAAACATAACAAATGATTTCTTTAGAAGGAGTCTTGTCATACCTTGGTTTATCCTCATACTTGGAGACCTTCTTTCTGAAGTCTCTTCTTCCCATGTTGAGGAACCTCTTGGCAATGAGTGCCAGCAACTCCTCATTTGATTGACTTCCTTCAGAAGTCTTAGCAGCCTTAAGAGCTAGAGAGTGCTCTTTCTTTGTAGGTGTAAGAGTCTTTACTTCAGTTGCAGCAGCTCTGCTCTTCAAAGTTTGCTCATATGACTTGAGCTTTCCCAACAGAGCTTCTGTGGAGAGTTCCACAGTGTTTCTGCCATCCTTGATGGGCCATATCCTTGAGTCCCAAGAGATGGGAAGGCACATCAGGATCTTGTCATTGAATTCTGTCAAAGTTATCTCCTTGTCCAAAGACCTCAGTTCACTTATTATTGAACTGAGTCTTGTGTACATTGTGTCAATGTCTTCAGCATCATCCTTCTTGAAATTTTCATACTGAGAAGTGAGGTTGGATCTCCTGTCCTTCCTCTCATCAGCTGAGCCAGCAACTATGTGGTTGAGGGAATCCCACATAGCTTTGACTGAGGTACATTCAGCAAGCTTCTGGAATATTTCATCAGACATTGTCTGAGCTTGGATGTTCATTGCTTTTGCATCAGCTGCTTTTGCCTTCCTGTAATTTTCATTATAGTCAGGAGGTGGCACAGCACTGAGATCAGCAGAAGTGGAAGTAGTAGCAGCAGGCCTAGCAGATGGTCCTGTCAAAATAGAAGAAAAGATATCTTCATCAATAGAATTCATGTATAGTCTTATCCTGGCCTTCCATATGCCAAACTTGGACAAGTTGCATACAGGAGGTCTGGTGCTTGAATAATCCTTAGACTGGGCCATGTGTGAAAGTGTTTGTGAATGGTATCAGGAAACAACTTATCACTGGATCTTTTAACCCAGGTGTTAGCCTGTATGAACAGCCAACCTCCCTCTGATACCAATTGAAAGTGAGGGGATAAGTTGTAAACTACTCTAGAGGGGGGGTGAATAGAGTATTCAAATTTTATGAACAACTAGTCAGCTCCCTTGGAGTTTATTTGTGGAATAAATAATCTGATACTTGAACCCTAAGAGCCTAACACAGTGAAGTGCACAAGTGAGAGAGCTAACTGAAATTTCAGTTTAACTATAAGCCTATCACAGCAACTAGCAATCCTAGGTATTTCTATCACAGCCACAGAATAAGCAATTAAACAAAATAGCCAGAGGGACACAGGATATATAGTGGTTCCCTCTTAATAGGTACTCCACTCTTCTACCACCCTGGTAGGAATCCACTGCAGGTTTTTGCTAAGGTGCCCTGCCACCAATGATCTAATTCAGGTAGATCAAACAAGACCCTTTGAGCTTTTGATAAGGATGCTCAACCACAGGTTGTTGATAAGGTGCCCTGTCACCAATGTTCACTTTTGAAGAGGTGTGAAAACTCTTTTACAAAGGGGTTGAGAGGGTTAGATTGTCTTCTCTGTTGTTAATAATAGATTAGAGAAGACTTGTGGATTCTCTAAAGAATCAAAGTCTCCCCCTGGCTCAGTGGAAGTCCAGGGAAAGCCTTTGCTTCAGGATGAAGGAGTTTCAGATATACTGAAACTAAATCCTCAGAGATCTGTAGACTGATTTTTATCAGGTCTTCAGATTCTGGAACACTTGAAGCAGAACTGGAGCTGGTCTTTCTGAAGTCTTGAAAACTATAAGCAGATGCTCAGGAGACTTGAGAAAGAAGATGATTGCTCTGGACTTTTGCTTCAGGAAAACTTTTCTTCTCTTCTTGAGAGATGGTGAAGAGCTGCTCTGATGAAGCTTGAGCGAATGAAGCCTTGAGAAGAAAATTTCTCTGTGTCTGTAACTTGCTATCTCTGCTGAGAGAGAAATCTCTTTTAAATATGTCTTCTCTTTTTCCCTTGAAACGGCTCTATTGATTTGAATATCTCGAGCCCTACAACAGGTTATCTCAATATAGAATATAGCAATAGGAATAGAATGAGCTATTAACTCTCTGTCAGTCCCAATAAGGAAATAAATGAATGAGAAAATATCTCAGCATAAAAACTTAACATACTTGGAAATAGCATACAGCGCCAACGGCTAGAATACAGCCTGGAAAGATAAAGTCAACCTATTTTGTATAATAGGACAAAATACTTTATCAAATACGAAATCCCATAATTTATGCTTAACATATATGGTAATTAATTCATTTGAATTTAAGCCATAAATTAGCAAAAACAACTTCAGAAAATCTCTCTAACCACAAGCTAAAACACTTGGAAATAAACCAAGGAATAGAATGAATACAAACTGTTAAAGGCAGACAATAATCGTCGAACAGGGGTTCGATGATCGTCGACCTAGCCAACAGTTCGTCGACTAAGGCAGAAATCGTCTGGGACAGAAATCGTCGAACAGCTCATGCTATCGTCGACCAACAAAGAATCTGTCGAAACAGAAATCATGAAGCAAGACTGCGATCGTTGAACTGCTGATGGCAGATCGTCGACCAATCCTTCAGAGCATAATAAACTTGCTCTGAGATCGTCGACCATCGGTCGACGATAATTGTCTTGGCTTCAACTATTCTATAGCCCTGCTATCATCGACCAATGGTCGAAGATCGCGAGGCCTCGTTCGACGATGGTCGAACGGAAAATGCCTTAACCATATATTCATTCTACAATTTCTAATCTAAGCTCTAGGTCAGTTATAAACTGCCCTAGGGAGACTAAACAAAGTCTAAACATGATCATATATAGTTATATGAATCAAGAGGGGCTGGAAAGGGATTACATGAGCCAAATCACATCTAGGGTACCAACAGATGCTATGCAAGAAGAGCTGAGTCAGTTCAGAAGATGTAAAGTCTGGGAACTGGTTTCTAAATCTAAGGATCACAACATTAGGAACCAAGTGGATCTACAGAAACAAGCTTGATGAGAATGACACTATAGTCAAGAACAAGGCCAGACTGGTAGCAAAAGGCTACAGGCAAGAGGAAGGTATTTACTTTGATCAAACCTTTGCCCTAGTGGCAAGGATGAAGGCTATAAGGCTGTTCTTGGCCTATGCTGCCTATCAAGGGTTCAAGGTATATCAGATGGATGTGAAGTCAACATTTTTGAATGGTGACTCAAAAGAAGAAGTCTATGTTGAACAACCCTTAGGTTTTGTAGATTCTCATTATCCTGATTATGTATATAGGCTTAGGAAAGCTTTATATGGTTTGAAATAAGCTCCAAGGGCTTGGTATGAAACTTTGTCTGCTTTTCTTATTGAGAATAAATTCTCTAGAGGAAAGATAGACAAAACTCTATTATATAGGGAATCTAAAGGCAAGATAATCCTAGTCCAGATATATGTGAATGACATTATCTTTGGTTCTACTGAAAATAACCTTTGTAGAAAGTTTGACAAACTTATGCAAGGGAAGTTTGAGATGAGCAGTATGAGTGAACTGAAGTTCTTTTTGGGACTTCAAATTAGACAGACTGAGAGTGGATTGTCCATATCCCAGTCTAAGTTCACCAAGGAGTTGATTAAGAAGTATGGAATGGACTCAGCCTCCACCATGAAAACTCCAATGGCAACAAGTATGTCTATAGGCAAAGATGAGGCAGGGAAACATGTTGATGAATCTTTGTATAGAGGGATAATTGGCTCCCTACTCTACTTGACTGCTAGTATACCTGACATCATGTATGCAACATGTGTCTGTGCTAGGTACCAAACTTGCCCAAAGGAATCTCATTATACTGCAGTTAAGAGAATTTTGAGATATCTTAAGGGCACACATAATCTAGGTCTTTGGTACCCTAATAATAGAGATTTCCTACTAACTGGTTTCTCAGATGCAGACTTTGCTGGATGCAAAGAAGACAGGAAAAGTACCACAGGAACTTGTCAATTCCTTGGTGGAAGGCTGGTGTCATGGAGCAGCAAGAAGCAAACTAATGTTGCTATATCAACAGCTGAATCAAAGTACATAGCTGCAGGTAGCTGCTGTGCACAATTGATGTGGATAAAGCATCAACTTGAAGACTATGACATCCAGGTAAGTAGAATTCCACTGTTTTGTGATTCTACAAGTGCTATTTCTATTGCTAAGAATCCTGTATCACACAGTAGAACCAAGCATATAGAAATTAAGTTTCATTTCATCAGAGAACATGTAGAGAAGGAAAATATTAGCCTAGAGTTTGTGAACACAGATAATCAGATAACTGATATTTTTACAAAACCTCTGGATGAAATTAAATTCAATTATTTTAAAATTGAATTAGGTATGTTGAACCTAGAATAGGTTAGCACATGCTTTCATTAGAAGAATATGTAAGCACCAAATTTCTCTGGAAATTTGTTTAAGTACAAAGTTTGTGTCGACACAAGCAAATTGTGTCGACACACTCAATATGTTGTGTCGACACAGAAAAAGGATGTGTCGACACAGAAACAGTATCTGTGTCGACTGAAGTATAGGTGTCGACACAACTTTGTCGAGACCTTATGTCTAGAGGATTTTTGTGTCGACACGTAAAAGTTGGTGTCGACACAACTCTGTCGAGACTTAAGTAGCCTATGTCGACACTGACACAAGTGTGTCGACACTGACTGTAAGACCCTTTTTTTTTTTTTTTTTTTTTACTCCGGGGTCTTATGCCCAGAACCGCCGCTTTGCGGTGATACCTTCACGTCCTGAAGGGTTATCACCACAAATCGACGATTCTGCCGGCCTTATTCGATCACAATCAAATAGCAAGTAAGAAGTAAAAGCTGAAGTGCAGTCCACAATATAATATCACATATAAATAAAAACTCCACGAAGGGAGTGTCCATAGAAAACATCAGAGTAATAAGGGCTTATGCCCTGTACATCAAAACCTCACTACAAAGCTCTCAAACAAACTAGAAAGCAAATCTACTACAACTAGGGATCGGAACTCACGGTCCCGGCTGTCTGGACTCCGGTGCTAGATTGCCCCATCTCCAAGTGCACGGACCTCCGAGGCTGCTCCTCCGTGCTGCGCTCCACGTTCCCCTGTAATGGTGTTCGGTCGCCCGTCAGTCAAAAAGACCAAGTCCTACCATCCCCCACCCCTTCCCCCATGCTCTAAGGCACCGAGCGGAGAGGAAGAGAGGGAAGGACATGAAAGTGGAGAGTACAACAAAAACTGGTGACAAGTCCTAACTAACAGTTTATAACAAGTGAGCAACATAATATAAGTGTTGTAATAGGTCAAACGAGAAAAGAAAGTAAGTAAAGTAATTTAAACCTTTACTTATGTGAGTACACATAAGCAAGGGATCTTTTGCAAGGCTCCCATCGTATAAAGAGTCCCATTCCACTTATACGTTGGGGTGTCGGTTATCAAACAGCAGCATATATATATATATTGAAATTAACCTTTGATTTATAAACTTGCCCACACGAGCTTATAGACCAAGGGGTCGTTTTGCAAGTCCTAAAGTATAAGCGTCCCATTCCTCTTATACTTTAGGTGTCAAGGTTGTTATGAATGATTATGGCATGCAGCTATATGGTGGGTATGATGATCAAGCAGTGCAACTCACACACCCAACTTTGTGTACACAAACCTTTAGTTCCCCCTTTCAGAGCCGTTACCTCCCAGGATACCTCCGTAGTGGCAGACGGAAGCGGTGGGTTGGGCCTCGCCCACCTCAAAACCAGTAAAAGCACTACCGGTCTGACCTATCGTACGCTCAACGCCTGGTGCACGAGGCGGACTCCTGCGTACTTTGCCGACTGGTCCGCCGGACTTAACCTTTGGCAAGGTGCTACCCACCTTGCCGAGTCAACGATGTCGGTGTCGGTGCAATCGATCTCCCCGATACCGAAGACCCACCACCTTTCTTTCCTATTTATGCACATGCAGCAGTTTAACATATATATCACATCTAAGGTGTCACAACTCCCGGACTAATCCGTCCGTATTAACCACAACCGAGACTAAGCTCCCCGGACTAAACCGTCCGGCTCATCTCCAGACCGAGCCTAAGCTCCCCGGACTAAACATGTCCGTCTCCTTTCAACCCTCATCCCTTTGAGCACCGCGGGATGGCGCCCCTTTGAACACCTCGGGACGACTTATCCTTTTCCAAATCTCTATCCAACTAGTGTGTGAAGTGTAAACCTTATTATTGGTTATTTTCTCTTACTCTTCCCTTTCTCATATTACATTAAACTAGACCTATGGTGGCTCGATATTTCACTCTCACAGGAACGACGATCTTTCGTCGAACCCGCGCACCTTCTACCACAACCACTCACTCCACGCCACTCCTTAGAACTTCTTTGACGACCTACCCAAATCCATCCCAATCAGCACATTGAGAAACTCCGACACTGATCTAAGTTGTCTCCAAATTCGATCTTTTACGAAAACGCTAAATGCAGACCACCCTACACTATATGATGACCATGATAGTATACCCCTTTATATTTTCATCCAAATGTCTTAAATTATTTATTGGGGGTCTATCCTAACAGGATTAAACTAAATCCAAGGTATTAACATTTCCTTAATAAATCTGATAATTAATTTATTTATTTAAAAGAGTCTCAGAGTATCAATTTGAACTTGAGGTATATCTTCCAAGTACTTTTACTGCTTCATAAATTTGTGATAAATATTAGCAAGTCTAAAAATGATATTTCCAAAGTTTGATAATTTTTACTGATGTCTAAGGGGCCTAAACTTATTTTAGTATTAATATCTCTCTTTCATGATTGATGAATCAAGTACATTACATATTCATCCAAAAATACTGAATTAATTACAAGATGTTAATATAGCCATGAAAACAATACTGGCCAATTATCATAATTTTCCTACTGGTATTTAAATCTTAATAAATCATTTACAAAAAGCTAATACAGGGGTGCTTGTGAATCAAGTATTATAAATATGAATCTAAAAATCCTGAATAAATTCAAACTAGTAGTTAATGTCCTACAAACTTCATTTCCTAAGTATCATAATTTTTCCAGTAAGATTATAATTCATAAATGATTTTTAAACCATAAAGCCCCTTTTCAATGACTGTGAATGAACTACTAGATTTATTCAATAATAATTTATATAAAAATTCAGGGGTATCCATATTGATTCAAAACACTTACTTCCAAAATTTCAAGGGGGTTCAATGAACAGAAATAGTCTTAATAAATATAAACATTGTTTTGGGCTATAATAAGCTTAACACATGAAGTACTAGAAATATTCCACTAAAACTTCTAGTAAAATTTCTATAGACCTCACCCCTCCTAAAACTCACTCTACCCGGGTTTCATAGTTTTTAGATGACTTTAAATTACTGTTTTGACCCTAAAGGCCATTCTACCCTAAAACTAGGGATTATGTTTTGAGGTACCTACCTACCTCTAAATTCTCTAGGATTATAACCAGAGGGTTAAATGTCTATCAACAACCTCTCTACCAAATCTCAAGGCCATACAAGGGCATTTGCCCCTATGTCCTTCACAAGCCCCCAAAAGTCCTCACTTTGGGTTTGTACCTGGGCCCTAGGGTAAATCCACCCTAACACATCTCCTTTGCTCCCCAAAGGCTCTTAGGATCATCCTAACCCAGTGATCAAAACCTCAACCTCTGTTGAGGTGAGTTGACCACTCATTTGTCACAAATCCCCCTTTTTCCCAAATTACCCTTCCCTAGGTCCAACTTAGGGCTTAATGGTTCCTGTTCAAAACTCAACCAAATGAGTTGAAATTTGAACCAGACCTAGATATATACACCAGGGACACCTCACCAAAACTTGGGAGGGTATGGAGGTCATTTGACCCTTCAATTTCCTAACCCTAGCTTTTATAGATTTAGATCAAAAACCTAGGTTAAAATACTCCAAATGACACCAAATTTTTATTGTAGATAGGTATAGATATAAGTAAGCTCCTGTCCAAAATTCAAAGCATTATGACAAGAATTGAAGAGTGGGGATTTAATTTTGTGATTTGTCACTATTCTAGAGAGCCTTCACTAAAATGGTTGCTGGGGTCAGCCCACTAATCCAAATTGGTTGAAACAACTTTTGAATTAAACTAGACATCAAGGGCTACAACTTTGATGTTGGTCATAGTTTCTGTAGGAGGGCCTAAGTATTTTTAATTATTATTTTAAAAACCGACCAGTAATTAGAATAAAATGAATTAATTTAATTGCATGCACTATTCATCTTCTCCAAAATAACCGAAACCAGGCCGAAAAAATGTGGGGTTGCGGGCTGTTTTCTGGCGGCTAGGGGCGGTGCCACCACCGGCCATCACCTCCTCTACCCTCACGGTGGTGGGGGAGTAGTTGGCCGGTGGCTAGGGCGGCCGGAGGTGGCGGCGCCGCCCTACCCGAGCCACCCAAAACTCCATTAAAATGGAGTTTTTTTTTCTGATTTTTAGGTTACCCGACCGGCTCCTTTGAGCCCGACTTCCATCCTAAACAAGTTCTAAGATCTAGGCATGAGGAGAGGAGAGGGGGAGGACCTGAGTTCGGGCATGGATGCGAGTTGAGCGGCGCGACGTCATGGTGGCGGCGGTGGCGGCGTTTCTCCTCCTTGGTGGCTCCGGCAAGGCTCTCTCCTCCTTCTCTGATTTCGAAAACAGTCTCCCCTCTCTCCTAAGTGAGCATATAAAGAGGAGAGGGGAGAGGGGGGCGGTTTTCATCAAGGGGCAAGTGCCTCTTCATGAAAAAGGTTGGGAGGAGAGAGAGAGGGGTGGAGCCACCCCTTGGTGGCCGGGAAACGGTTGGGGGGGAGAGATGTCAGCCACTAGGTGGCTGTGGGCCCCTCTTTGGCTGACCCCATGCCTCCTCACACTTCAAAACACCCACTCACCTCTCCACCACCTTTTCTCTCTCCTAAATATATCAAAATTCTCACTTCTTTCTCTCTCCTAGTCACCCTCACGATTTCTTCTCCCTAAAAGCCTAAAGGCAGCCCATAATTAATATTAATACCTCATAATTCAAAAGAGAATGGAGGCTCTCCCTTTCACCAAAAAATAATCCTCTTTTCTCACTTTCTCTCTCCTATATTACTCTTCCAAAAAATTGACCTAACCCTCTCTCCTAGTCACCATGTTGACTAGCCTAGGGTTTAGGCTATAGGCAGCCATATTATCCCTTACTATTACCTCATGAGCCTACATGAGGGCTTGAGCTTGAGTTAACCTAATTGAACTAGGTTTGACTTAATTTGGGCTTAGGGTTGACTTGGTCAACTTGACCTTTTGGGTCACCATCAAAGGACTCCTAGTGACCCATTGACCTCCTCTAAGGCCTAGGTATGGTTAAGTAGGGTAGGTTTGACATAATGAGGGTGAATTGTCTCAAAGGAAGGTCACCTTGGCCTAACTAGGGCTTGAGTTGACTTGGGTCAACTTAGCCACCAGATTTGCCCCCAATGGGTCTTGGTGACCCATTGATCTCATAATAGGTCTAGGAATGCCTTGGAGTCAGATTGAACTCACCAGGCCACCAAAAATTAGGGTTTTAAGATTTTACTATTTGCAGCCCAAGTGAGCCTCAACTAGTCATTTGGTCTCCTAGGCTCACTAAGGACTTGCCAAGACTGAGTCATGCTCAAAGCCACACCTAGGGGGGGGTCTGATTTGAAAAAGGGATGTTACAAATGCCAATAAACAAAACAAAAATTTCGTCCCCGAAATTAAAGTTAAGTCTATGGAAGCTTTTCTACCGAGTTATCTTAAGCTTGTAACATCCATGTTGGTTGAATTGCTTAGCCAAAGTTAATACGCAAGGGCTAGCCCCAATAAACAAAAGACTAGCCTCTAACTTTAGAAGATTCTACTAGTAAGACAAAAAGAAAACAAATAAAATCTCTTGAGGAGTTAGGAGATGCACCTGACTAAATAACTCTGGGTACTTCTCCCGCATCAGGTCCTCGGGTTCCCAAGTATGCTCCTCTTGCCCGTGGTTCCTCCACAGGACCTTGACTAGCGGGATCTTCTTGCGGCGCAAGACCCGTATCCCCCTGTCGTCAATCCGTATTGGCTCCACCTGAACGGATCGATCTGAAGCTACCGGCCCGTCCGGGGCCGTAATCTGCAACTCTGGGCGTAGCAGAGCCCTCCTGAGTGAAGACACATGGAAGACGTCGTGTAATCCAGCCAGCTCCGGCGATAGCTCCAACCGGTAAGCTAATGGACCGATCCGCTCCAGGATCCGGAAAGGCCCCACGTACCTCGAGCTGAGCTTCTTCCACCGACCACGTACTCGTGAAACCCCGTGCATCGGTCGAATCTTCAAGAATACCTGGTCCCCGACCTGAAACTCTACCTGACGATGCCGAGCATCATAATACTTTGCTTGCCTGCTCTGCGCCTCTAACATCCGGTCTCGAATCAGTCGTACCTGAGCCTCTGTGTCTTCAACAAACTCTGAGTCTAGGATCTTCGGTTCCGTATCCTGTAACCAAGATAACGGAGTCCTACACCTTCTCCCATACAAGGCCTCGTAAGGGGCCATCCGTATGCTGGACTGATAGCTATTGTTATACGAGAACTCTACCAACGGCAACATCCGCTCCCAGGGCTCTCCACGATCCACAATGCACAGTCTCAGTAAGTCCTCCAGTGTCCTGTTGGTACGCTCCGTCTGCCCGTCAGTCTGGGGATGGAAGGCCGTACTGAAGGTCAGTCGGGAGCCGAGGTAAGCCTGCACTGATCTCCACTCTCTAGATGTGAACCGACCATCTCGATCTGATACGATCGTCCGGGGCACGCCATGATAACGGACAAACTGCTCCACAAACTTCCGAACCAACACTCCAGCAGAGTCATCCTTCCTGATCGGGATGAACCTAGCCACCTTCGTCAGACGGTCCACGATCACCCAGATCGAATCGTTTCCCGTCCGTGATCGAGGTAGGCCATGAATGAAGTCCATCGCGATGTCCTCAAATTTCCACTCCGGCACCGGGAGTGGCTGTAGTAATCCTGCTGGGTTCTTGCACTCGGCCTTCACCAGCTGACATGCCTCGCAGTGGGTCACAAAACGAGTGATGTCCTTCTTCATGCCGGCCAGTAGAGTGTCTTCTTCAAATCCGCCGTCATCTTCGTAATCCCGGGATGTATAGAGTATCGGCTATGATGAGCCTCTGCCATAATGTCTTCCCGAATCTGCCCTCCATCCGGTATGTAAGTCCGACCCTTGAAGCACAACAGATCACCTCGCATCGAATAGTCCCCAGCTGAGCCTGCCTCTATGGCCCTGAAAATCGGCTCCAATTTGGCATCCTGCCTCTGCCAATCTCTAACTCTGTCATGAATAGTGTCGGTGGCGCTCGTCGCAGCTAAATACTCCTCATACAGATCGGTGTCTTCGGACGATACCAAGGTGATGTGCATATCTTCAAAGCTCCGCAATATCTCTAACGACAAGACCTGGGGCCCTGCTCCTGAAGTAGTAGCTCTCCGGCTCAGAGCATCGGCTACCACGTTTGCCTTACCCGGATGGTAGTGCATCTCGTACTGATAATCGGCTAGAAACTCCACCCATCTCCGCTGTCTGATATTCAGCTCCTTCTGCGTATCCACATATTTCAGATTTTTGTGATCTGAAAATATGTCGCAATGGACACCGTAGAGATAGTGTCGCCAGACCTTCAGCGCAAAGATAACCGCTCCCATCTCTAGATCGTGCACCGGGTAGTTTTGCTCATGCTTCTTTAGCTGGCGAGAAGCGTAAGCAATGACATGCCCATTCTGCATCAGAACAGCTCCCAAGCCCTGGTAGGAGGCGTCTGCATACACCTGGAATCCTTCCTTCCCCGAAGGGAGAGTCAATATAGGAGCCGAGGTGAGTCGCTCCTTCAGCTCCTGAAAAGCCGCCTCGCACTGCGGGGTCCACTCAAAAGGTACCTCCTTCCTCGTCAGAGACGTGAGTGGGAGGGCAAGACTAGAAAATCCTTCAACGAACTTCCGGTAGTAACCGGCAAGTCCTAAGAAGCTCCGAACATCTGTAGCTGTCTTCAACCGAGGCCAATCTCGGACTGCTTGAACCTTTGCCGGATCCACCGCCAATCCAGCTCCACTAATAATGTGACCCAGAAAGGCCACCTCCTTCAACCAAAACTGGCACTTGCTGAATTTTGCGTACAACTGGTGCTCCCGCAATCTCTGTAGTGTCAGTGCCAAATGCCTCGAGTGCTCCTCCTCGGTCCTCGAATAGATGAGGATGTCATCGATGAAGACGATGACAAACACATCCAAGTAAGACTCGAAGACCCGGTTCATGAGAGTCATGAACGCTGATGGCGCATTCGTGAGCCCAAAGGGCATCACGGTAAACTCGTATAGGCCATATCTGCTACTAAAAGCAGTCTTTGGGATGTCCTCCTCGCGGATCCGTAGCTGGTAGTAGCCCGATCTCAAGTCCAACTTTGAGAAGAAGTGGGCTCCCTCCAGCTGATCGAATAGCTCATCTATCCTTGGCAGCGGATAGGTATTCCGGACCGTCAGTCGATTCAACGCCCGGTAATCGATGCACAGCCTAAGTGTCCCGTCCTTCTTCTTGACGAACAACACAGGGGCTCCCCATGGCGAAGAACTTGGCCGGACATAACCGGCTTCTACCAGCTCCTGTAATTGGCTCCGAAACTCCACCAGCTCCTTTGGGGCCATCCGGTAGGGGGCTCTAGATGCTGGCTTAGCCCCTGGCACCAGCAAAATCTGAAAGTCCTGCTCCCTGTGCGGGGGTAGCCCTGGTAACTTCTCGGGAAAAACATCCTCGAAATCTCGCACAACAGGAATCTCCGCTACAGGAACATTGGCCTCCGCCATCTCGAATAAAACCTGGTAAATCTCGTCGCCCTGTATATGGGCCTTGACGGCCTGAATAGATGACAAAAATGAAAAGGAGGCATGTCTTATACCTTCTATTACGACGGAAGAATCTCCATGCCTCAGAATAATCTTCTTGGCCACGCAGTCAATTAGGGCATGGTTCCAATATAACCATGACATGCCCAAAATCAAATCATATGAAGGCATCCTCAGGATTGCGGCTGGTGCCTCGAATGCTTTCCCGCCAATTTGTGCCTCCATATTGCAATGCGCAGTGGTGTGTAGCTCGGACCCGTCAGCTAGTCGTACCCTTAATGCCAAGCCGATGAATCTCTCCACGCCTGCCAAGCCGTCAATGAAGGATTCTGATACGAATGAGCGTGACGCGCCCGTATCGAACAGTGTATATGCGGGCTTGCCGCTGACGAGGACAATGCCTGGGGTAATAAAAAAAATGTTTTTAGAAGCCTAACTATAGTTTTCTTTCCTAGCTTACAGTCTTCTAATTTATGAGATTTAACAAAAGAAACAAGAAAACATTTTAAAAACAAGCTGGCGTACCTGTGATCACCTCCTCAGGGTGTCGAGGCTGAGCCAGATCCAACGCATAAACCTGCTCTCTTCCTTGTCGGCGGTCTCCGCCCTGATAGCCACGTCCTTGGCCGCGTCCTCGGCCTCCAAAATACTGCGCAGGTGGGGCAACCTGCGGTGCTGGAGGAGGTACCCCCCTCATGGGGCAGTTCCTCTTGATATGGCCCACCTGATGGCAGTGGAAGCATTCCGGCGGAGTGTAAGCTCCACCTCCCGGTCTCTGCACATCCCGCAACTGGGGTCTTGGTATCTCCCGAATCTGAATAGGCTGCGGGGCCAGTATCACCTGTTCCTTCAGCTCTTGCCTCTCCTCCGGTCGAGGCTGACCCTCCACCCTCTGTGCCTCTGTCACACGGCCTCGTCGCTGGTCGTTCCGGGCTCCCCGGCTCTGATCCTCCGTTGGCCGCTTCCGGCCTCTGGTGGTGTGCCAATCTGCCTCTAACCTCTTTGCCATCTCCAGAATACGGGTGATAGGCCCGTCCGATACAAAGAGAAGGGCATCCCTCATGTCTTCCCGCAGACCTTTGTAGAATCTCTTCGTGTACGCTGCCTCATCTAGCTGGTAAGAGTCTGCAAAACGTGCTAGATGGTTGAACTCTCGATGGTACTCCACCACCGTCCTGGTACCCTGCTTCAACTGCAAGAAGCGGTCCTCCAACTCGTCTCGGGCCGACTGCGGTACAAAATGTTCCAACAGCATGGGCCTGAACTCATCCCACGAAACCTCTGCAGCCACCCTCTCAGCAAAAGTAGAGTCCAGAACCGTCTTCCACCACCGCTTGGCGTGGGACTCTAAGCAGGACACAACCAATGGCACTCTCTCCTCCCACGGGCTCCGTATCCCTGTCAGCATTTCCTCCATAATGTCCAGCCATTCTTCTGTCCGCACTGCTGACTCTGTCCCCAAGAAGGACGGGGGAGAAAGTCCTCGAAAGATGCTGAGCCAGTTGGCTCCCGGTATCTGCTGTGGAGCCGGGGCCTGCTGGGCCCGGAAGGCATCCAAGATGGCAGTCAAAGTCTGCCCCATATCGGTCTGCAGGAACTGAGCAGGAACCGGTGGTGGTGGGACAACTCCCGGAATCTGCTGGGCTCCACCCTGTGGTGTAGTCAGCACTGGGGGCTGCGCAATGAAAAATTCATCGTCAGAAAAAAAACTTTTAACTTAATAAGATGGACAATTTAATATGTGATTCCCCCTATGGGCACACCACGCTTCCGCTGCTTAGTTTGTCCGCAAACTAAACTCGAGCGGGGGTGACCCAGGGATTAGTGGACTGCTATTTGATCGATCGAGTTTTTCGCTCTGATACCACTTTGTAAGACCCCTTTTTTTTTTTTTTTACTCCGGGGTCTTATGCCCAGAACCGCCGCTTTGCGGTGATACCTTCACGTCCTGAAGGGTTATCACCACAAATCGACGATTCTGCCGGCCTTATTCGATCACAATCAAATAGCAAGTAAGAAGTAAAAGCTGAAGTGCAGTCCACAATATAATATCACATATAAATAAAAACTCCACGAAGGGAGTGTCCATAGAAAACATCAGAGTAATAAGGGCTTATGCCCTGTACATCAAAACCTCACTACAAAGCTCTCAAACAAACTAGAAAGCAAATCTACTACAACTAGGGATCGGAACTCACGGTCCCGGCTGTCTGGACTCCGGTGCTAGATTGCCCCATCTCCAAGTGCACGGACCTCCGAGGCTGCTCCTCCGTGCTGCGCTCCACGTTCCCCTGTAATGGTGTTCGGTCGCCCGTCAGTCAAAAAGACCAAGTCCTATCATCCCCCACCCCTTCCCCCATGCTCTAAGGCACCGAGCGGAGAGGAAGAGAGGGAAGGACATGAAAGTGGAGAGTACAACAAAAACTGGTGACAAGTCCTAACTAACAGTTTATAACAAGTGAGCAACATAATATAAGTGTTGTAATAGGTCAAACGAGAAAAGAAAGTAAGTAAAGTAATTTAAACCTTTACTTATGTGAGTACACATAAGCAAGGGATCTTTTGCAAGGCTCCCATCGTATAAAGAGTCCTATTCCACTTATACGTTGGGGTGTCGGTTATCAAACAGCAGCATATATATATATATTGAAATTAACCTTTGATTTATAAACTTGCCCACACGAGCTTATAGACCAAGGGGTCGTTTTGCAAGTCCTAAAGTATAAGCGTCCCATTCCTCTTATACTTTAGGTGTCAAGGTTGTTATGAATGATTATGGCATGCAGCTATATGGTGGGTATGATGATCAAGCAGTGCAACTCACACACCCAACTTTGTGTACACAAACCTTTAGTTCCCCCTTTCAGAGCCGTTACCTCCCAGGATACCTCCGTAGTGGCAGACGGAAGCGGTGGGTTGGGCCTCGCCCACCTCAAAACCAGTAAAAGCACTACCGGTCTGACCTATCGTACGCTCAACGCCTGGTGCACGAGGCGGACTCCTGCGTACTTTGCCGACTGGTCCGCCGGACTTAACCTTTGGCAAGGTGCTACCCACCTTGCCGAGTCAACGATGTCGGTGTCGGTGCAATCGATCTCCCCGATACCGAAGACCCACCACCTTTCTTTCCTATTTATGCACATGCAGCAGTTTAACATATATATCACATCTAAGGTGTCACAACTCCCGGACTAATCCGTCCGTATTAACCACAACCGAGACTAAGCTCCCCGGACTAAACCGTCCGGCTCATCTCCAGACCGAGCCTAAGCTCCCCGGACTAAACATGTCCGTCTCCTTTCAACCCTCATCCCTTTGAGCACCGCGGGATGGCGCCCCTTTGAACACCTCGGGACGACTTATCCTTTTCCAAATCTCTATCCAACTAGTGTGTGAAGTGTAAACCTTATTATTGGTTATTTTCTCTTACTCTTCCCTTTCTCATATTACATTAAACTAGACCTATGGTGGCTCGATATTTCACTCTCACAGGAACGACGATCTTTCGTCGAACCCGCGCACCTTCTACCACAACCACTCACTCCACGCCACTCCTTAGAACTTCTTTGACGACCTACCCAAATCCATCCCAATCAGCACATTGAGAAACTCCGACACTGATCTAAGTTGTCTCCAAATTCGATCTTTTACGAAAACGCTAAATGCAGACCACCCTACACTATATGATGACCATGATAGTATACCCCTTTATATTTTCATCCAAATGTCTTAAATTATTTATTGGGGGTCTATCCTAACAGGATTAAACTAAATCCAAGGTATTAACATTTCCTTAATAAATCTGATAATTAATTAATTTATTTAAAAGAGTCTCAGAGTATCAATTTGAACTTGAGGTATATCTTCCAAGTACTTTTACTGCTTCATAAATTTGTGATAAATATTAGCAAGTCTAAAAATGATATTTCCAAAGTTTGATAATTTTTACTGATGTCTAAGGGGCCTAAACTTATTTTAGTATTAATATCTCTCTTTCATGATTGATGAATCAAGTACATTACATATTCATCCAAAAATACTGAATTAATTACAAGATGTTAATATAGCCATGAAAACAATACTGGCCAATTATCATAATTTTCCTACTGGTATTTAAATCTTAATAAATCATTTACAAAAAGCTAATACAGGGGTGCTTGTGAATCAAGTATTATAAATATGAATCTAAAAATCCTGAATAAATTCAAACTAGTAGTTAATGTCCTACAAACTTCATTTCCTAAGTATCATAATTTTTCCAGTAAGATTATAATTCATAAATGATTTTTAAACCATAAAGCCCCTTTTCAATGACTGTGAATGAACTACTAGATTTATTCAATAATAATTTATATAAAAATTCAGGGGTATCCATATTGATTCAAAACACTTACTTCCAAAATTTCAAGGGGGTTCAATGAACAGAAATAGTCTTAATAAATATAAACATTGTTTTGGGCTATAATAAGCTTAACACATGAAGTACTAGAAATATTCCACTAAAACTTCTAGTAAAATTTCTATAGACCTCACCCCTCCTAAAACTCACTCTACCCGGGTTTCATAGTTTTTAGATGACTTTAAATTACTGTTTTGACCCTAAAGGCCATTCTACCCTAAAACTAGGGATTATGTTTTGAGGTACCTACCTACCTCTAAATTCTCTAGGATTATAACCAGAGGGTTAAATGTCTATCAACAACCTCTCTACCAAATCTCAAGGACATACAAGGGCATTTGCCCCTATGTCCTTCACAAGCCCCCAAAAGTCCTCACTTTGGGTTTGTACCTGGGCCCTAGGGTAAATCCACCCTAACACATCTCCTTTGCTCCCCAAAGGCTCTTAGGATCATCCTAACCCAGTGATCAAAACCTCAACCTCTGTTGAGGTGAGTTGACCACTCATTTGTCACAAATCCCCCTTTTTCCCAAATTACCCTTCCCTAGGTCCAACTTAGGGCTTAATGGTTCCTGTTCAAAACTCAACCAAATGAGTTGAAATTTGAACCAGACCTAGATATATACACCAGGGACACCTCACCAAAACTTGGGAGGGTATGGAGGTCATTTGACCCTTCAATTTCCTAACCCTAGCTTTTATAGATTTAGATCAAAAACCTAGGTTAAAATACTCCAAATGACACCAAATTTTTATTGTAGATAGGTATAGATATAAGTAAGCTCCTGTCCAAAATTCAAAGCATTATGACAAGAATTGAAGAGTGGGGATTTAATTTTGTGATTTGTCACTATTCTAGAGAGCCTTCACTAAAATGGTTGCTGGGGTCAGCCCACTAATCCAAATTGGTTGAAACAACTTTTGAATTAAACTAGACATCAAGGGCTACAACTTTGATGTTGGTCATAGTTTCTGTAGGAGGGCCTAAGTATTTTTAATTATTATTTTAAAAACCGACCAGTAATTAGAATAAAATGAATTAATTTAATTGCATGCACTATTCATCTTCTCCAAAATAACCGAAACCAGGCCGAAAAAATGTGGGGTTGCGGGCTATTTTCTGGCGGCTAGGGGCGGTGCCACCACCGGCCATCACCTCCTCTACCCTCACGGTGGTGGGGGAGTAGTTGGCCGGTGGCTAGGGCGGCCGGAGGTGGCGGCGCCGCCCTACCCGAGCCACCCAAAACTCCATTAAAATGGAGTTTTTTTCTGATTTTTAGGTTACCCGACCGGCTCCTTTGAGCCCGACTTCCATCCTAAACAAGTTCTAAGATCTAGGCATGAGGAGAGGAGAGGGGGAGGACCTGAGTTCGGGCATGGATGCGGGTTGAGCGGCGCGACGTCATGGTGGCGGCGGTGGCGGCGTTTCTCCTCCTTGGTGGCTCCGGCAAGGCTCTCTCCTCCTTCTCTGATTTCGAAAACAGTCTCCCCTCTCTCCTAAGTGAGCATATAAAGAGGAGAGGGGAGAGGGGGCGGTTTTCATCAAGGGGCAAGTGCCTCTTCATGAAAAAGGTTGGGAGGAGAGAGAGAGGGGTGGAGCCACCCCTTGGTGGCCGGGAAACGGTTGGGGGGGAGAGATGTCAGCCACTAGGTGGCTGTGGGCCCCTCTTTGGCTGACCCCATGCCTCCTCACACTTCAAAACACCCACTCACCTCTCCACCACCTTTTCTCTCTCCTAAATATATCAAAATTCTCACTTCTTTCTCTCTCCTAGTCACCCTCACGATTTCTTCTCCCTAAAAGCCTAAAGGCAGCCCATAATTAATATTAATACCTCATAATTCAAAAGAGAATGGAGGCTCTCCCTTTCACCAAAAAATAATCCTCTTTTCTCACTTTCTCTCTCCTATATTACTCTTCCAAAAAATTGACCTAACCCTCTCTCCTAGTCACCATGTTGACTAGCCTAGGGTTTAGGCTATAGGCAGCCATATTATCCCTTACTATTACCTCATGAGCCTACATGAGGGCTTGAGCTTGAGTTAACCTAATTGAACTAGGTTTGACTTGATTTGGGCTTAGGGTTGACTTGGTCAACTTGACCTTTTGGGTCACCATCAAAGGACTCCTAGTGACCCATTGACCTCCTCTAAGGCCTAGGTATGGTTAAGTAGGGTAGGTTTGACATAATGAGGGTGAATTGTCTCAAAGGAAGGTCACCTTGGCCTAACTAGGGCTTGAGTTGACTTGGGTCAACTTAGCCACCAGATTTGCCCCCAATGGGTCTTGGTGACCCATTGATCTCATAATAGGTCTAGGAATGCCTTGGAGTCAGATTGAACTCACCAGGCCACCAAAAATTAGGGTTTTAAGATTTTACTATTTGCAGCCCAAGTGAGCCTCAACTAGTCATTTGGTCTCCTAGGCTCACTAAGGACTTGCCAAGACTGAGTCATGCTCAAAGCCACACCTAGGGGGGGGGTCTGATTTGAAAAAGGGATGTTACACTGACACAAGTATGTCGACACATAGTCGTGTCTACTTAACCTAAGTTTTGTCGAGACCTAGGTCATTTCTGGAGACACGTATGCAAATTTGTCGACTTAGGCCCGTCTTTTGACCTGCCCTTTACACTAATACTATAAATAGGTGAAGCCAAAATATGGTCGACTACGCTTTCAGAATTTTTGGCTCTGCACCTTCTGTCGACAAAGACCTCCTCTTCTTTTCTCTTCCATCTCTCTCGTCAATGGCGCCTCATCAGGATGATAAAGTCAATGAAGGATATGAGCTGGTTTGTGGTGGGTTCACGACAGCTTCAGAAGAAATTCAGGGTGTCATTACCCTAATTTTTGAGAATGGTTTGGAATATTTGGTCTCTGAACCAACAAAGATTTGGAGAAAGGAAGTAATGGAATTCTATTCGTCAGCAGCCGTGGATTCTGAAGGGAAGAAGATCAAAGCTACAGTTATGGATTCCCAGGTGAAACTTACACTAAAGACAATCAGGAAATCTCTTCAGCTTTCCTTGATTAAGGATACTGATGAAATAACTTCATCCCTGACTAAAGAAGCACTAAGTTGGTGCGGGCTGAGCCCTGATGTCAAAGTAGGATCATCCATTACTCGGAAAGGGATGAATTCTCAAGGAAAATTTCTGTCTGAAATAGTAGGGAAAGTGATTCTATGTAAGACTGGTGGACATGACCGAATCTCAGTCCATATGTTCAATCTGATGATAATAATCATATTCAAAATGAAAACTGACTGGGCAGCAATAGTGTTTGACAAGATTCAAGGAGTTAAGAAACCTAACTTGGGTAGGATCCTAAGCCTTTGTCTATCTTCAATAATTCCAGATGTAATGAACCAACTACAAGGATCCAAAATCAATCACATGAGGAGAATGGATGTAAGAATTCTTTTTAGGTGAGATAGAGTTCTGACAAAGGAAGTCTCTACTCCTCAAAAACAAATAAAGAAATCTAAAAAGCAGAAGAAAGTTGTTCAACAAGCAGAATCCTCCAGTGATTCTGAAGAGAAAGTAGTCTTAAGTTCTGATGAAGACCAGCAACCAAAATAAACCCAAGATCAAGTGGAGGGCAGTGAGCCCCAAGAACAATAGATAGACTCTACTCCAGGGGGAGAAAACACTGAACAAACTGAGCTGCCTTCCCAAGGGGGAGGCATTACTGAAACTGCCCTAGAGAGTGAATTAGCTGCAGATACTGTTATGAACATAGTATCTGAAATCAATAGTGAAGTTGTAGAAAATGTTGAGAAAGAAGCTCAAGATGAGCAAGTAAGTATCTCCTTTGAAGAGAGGGCCCTGAACAACAATCTGAATGTTCAGGGAGAATCTTTTGTTTTAAAAACTAATTTTGTTCCTCCTATTCAGATGCAGCAGGAGTTCATAATAGAAGAGCTATTCCCAGATCTACCTGCTGTAAGTACTAAGGGGTAGCGGCTTATGAAAGAGAAGGAAGTACCAAGGACTGAGGGAGAGATGTCTCAGCATGCCCCAACAGATAAGGAACCAGTGAATGTACAAAGTACATCTAAATCTTCTGATGATGAAGAAGCCTCAATGGCAAAGAAAAGAAAAATGGTTGCCTTAAGAAAAAGGAGCTCAGGCTACAAAAAGGCCTTGCAAACAGGCACAGCACCATCAGCTCCAAGCATGGATTTCAGTTCCCTACTGGTCCAAATGCAAGTTAAATTGGATGAGCAAAGGCAAACTCTGGAGAAGTATGTGGATGAAACTCACAAGGAGTTACAATTCCAATTGGCCCAAGATATCAAATCTATCAGATTTGAAGTTAATCAAAATAAAAAGGAGATGATAGATTGCTTCCATAAAGGAGGTAATGCTGTGGTATTTTTGGCCAAACAACAACAAGATCTGACAACAAAAGTGGAAGACATTGCAATAAAGCAAGGATATGTACTTGAGAATCAGATAAGAATGACTGATAATCTCAAAGAATCTCATTTTGCTATATTGACAAAGATTGATGATCTTACAACTGCTGTCAAAGCTGAAGTCTCAAAGCAGATCAAGGAAGATATAGCTGCTGTTCAGGCCACATTTCAAGCTTCTCAGAAGAACATTTCTGATTTCTTGACAAAGTTCAGAGATTATTATAAAGAAGGAACTGACTATATTGTTAATCAAGTCAGATTTCAAAAAGATGATCTGAGGGATCATGTTCAAAGAGAAGTCATAAAGGGGGAGAGGTTAATAGTCAAAGCTAGCTCTGATCATGCTAAATGGATATCAAATAGCATCAGAATCACTCTTGGATATCCTCCCTTATGTGATGATGACAATATTGCAGAGTCTGAAATACAACCTGCCTATATTGAAGGAGATCAGCCTGAAGTTGCTCAGGTGATTTACCCTCCAGCTGATTTTGAAATGATTCAAGAGGAAGTTCAGAAAATGTATAGTCCTCCATAGGAGGCACAAAATGTTATTCTGGAAAAAGTAGAAATGTCAGAAGCTGCCATGGAAGCTCAGAAGGAAGCTCAGCTATCCAAGAAGAGGTTCAGAGAACAGACTGAGTTGAAGCTTGACTTTGAGCAATGGAGCCCTACTTCCAGAAATATCATACTGACTGCCTGGAAAGCTGTGAAGGATAAGACCCATGATAGGGGTAAATGGTATTCAGAGCAAGAATGGAACAAGTACCAAGCTGGACAGGAAGCCATTCTTCAACACAGAAGGAGTGCAAAAGCTGGGAAGCTACCTGCTACTGCTCAGGAGCCAAACAAGTACTTCCCAAAACCTTTTCACTATTTTGAAAGGCAAAGAATAAAGGCTGAAGAACAAAAGAAGAAATCTCTGAAAGGAAAGAAGCCTGCTGATGATACTGAACCTCCTTTGTAGGCTAAGATCAAGTCAGGAAAAGGCATTATAATTAAGGAGCCTAGTCAGTAATATGATAGATAGGCAGTAATAGTTTGTTTTTGTTCTAAAAGAAAATCATGTAAACCTATCATTTTTCTGATTAAATGAAATCAGTTTCATTATTAATTTTTATTGTTTATAGTGATTATATGTTACCCTGCTGTGAAATGAATTTACATCTATTTCTATTGTGTTTTATTAAGAGAGATGTATATCTTTGACTAAGGGTTATGACTTCTCCAAATAGGGGGAGATTGTTGGGTACACTGAAAAAAATATGTACCAGATTTGGAGAAGCCTCATCTTAGTCAATGATATGCATCAATTTGTATTTGATAGATGTTTGAGTTTCATTGTGCATGTTTAAGAATTTGAAGAAAATTTTCTAAGTACAAGTGTCGACACTTGTGAAGAAACTGTGTCGACACTCAGGCATTGTGTCGACACTTATAAAGAAGTTGTGTCGACACCCAGGCATTGTGTCGACACTTATGAAGGCATTGTGTTGACACCCAGAACTTGTGTCGACACTTATGAAGAAGTTGTGTTGATACCCAAGTTGAGTCGACACTTATGAAGAAGTTGCGTCGACACCCAAGTTGAGTCGACACTTATGAAGAAGTTGTGTCGACACCCAAATTGAGTCGACACTTATGAAGAAGTTGTTTCGACACTCAAACTGAGTCGACACCTAAAGAAGCAGCTGTGTCGACACCCAGAATTGTGTCGACACTTGAGGCAGAATTTATGTCGACACCTAAAGCAGAAGCTGTGACGACACCCAGGAGCTATGTCGACACTAGAAGTAGTTGTGTCGACACACTAGACTTGTGTCGACTCATTAGCTCTCAAAGTGCTGTGTCGAGACCAGAATAAATTGTGTCGACACACCGGACTTGTGTCGATACACACTCAACGCCATCTGGACACACTCAACGCTATCGACACACACTCAACGCTATCGACAGCAACAGCTATGTCGAGACCAGAAGCAATTGTGTCGATACACATGACTTGTGTCGACACACACTCAACGTCGTCTGGCAAACACTCAACGCCATCTGTCTGCAACAGATATGTCAAGACATGAAGCAGTTGTGTCGACACACAGGACTTGTGTCGACACATGCAACAGAAGAAGTGTCGAGAAGCAGAAGAATGACTGAGTCGACACATGGGGTGTTGTGTCGACATCATGAAGACTTGTGTCGACACTTAGTCTATTTATGTCGACACATATGAAGCAGTTTGTTGAGTAATTTGTGCTGAGTTGGGAAGTCTTTGAAGAATCAACTGACATGACTGGTGACTCGACAGCTGTCATAACTAACCAGTCTGACACTTCTATCAGAACTGTCAGAAGGTTGTTACAAACCGGATCAGCCGGTAATCATGGGGAAACTATATATAAGAGACTGATCTGTGACAACCAGGAGACAACAACAATAACCAGAACAAGGAGAACACGTGAAGAACAGGGGAAACCCTTACGAAGGCAGATCCAGAGCAGTCTGCAAGAAAGATTCAGATCTTATTCTGAATTTAAGGAGGAAGCTGACGGAAGATCAACTTCTACATTAAGTGAAGATCCACCTTATTTTGTTCTATCAAGAAGCTTTGAAACAGCTAAGTCAGGTTGCATCAGAAGGGTCAGTTTATTCAAGAACTGATTAAGAAGCCTACACCAATAGAGAAATCTATCTGGTTAAATTTCTATATCTTTAAATCATTCAAGTACTTGTAGGATCTTTTATAAGATCTGAGTTGTAAGCCTGTAATTATAAAGGCTGAGGTAGGGCTGAGTGCCTGAGGGTAGGACTTGTGAAAAGTCTGAGTTGTAAGCCTAGTGATAAAGGCTGA
Organism: Platanthera zijinensis; assembly: GCA_039513925.1. NCBI lineage: Eukaryota > Viridiplantae > Streptophyta > Magnoliopsida > Asparagales > Orchidaceae > Platanthera > Platanthera zijinensis. Next base: position 4,540,427 of record CM077089.1, read on the forward strand.
GGCCTGAGGTAGGATTCTTGGAAAGAATCTGAGGTAGGACTTGTTTAAGTCTGAGCTATAGGAACCAATTTGGTTCTGAGTTGTAAGATCTGCGGATCCGAGCTAGTGGAAGGAAGTTGTGCTGAATCTAGTTATCTACTGGATAAGCGAAGGGGGAAAGTGGATGTACCCAAACCTTGGGGAACCACTATAAATCTGGTGTATGCTGTGATGTGATTTGTGTTCTGTGATTAGAATTATTTGTGCTGAGATTAATCTGTTGTTTACCTAAAATTGTTTAAAAAGATTAGAACATATTCACCCCCCCTCTAGGTGTCTAGGCTATTGAAATCAAGTCTTTCAAAAGTGCATGAACACAAGTGCCCATCATGAAGGCACGCCCTTATCCTCCTTCCTCAGCTTTGAACTCAGCCTCCTCAATCCCTACAGCATGTCTTGGCTAAAGATTTTTCCTATAGTCCCTGTGGATATGACCAATATTGCTACACCTATAGCACCGAGGTCCGCCCCGCTTCTTCCCGTCATCATGCTTAGGAGCCTTGCTCCTTTCTTACTGTGATGAAGAAGACAGAAAATCGCTAGCAGGTGTATTCTTCTTCCCATCCCGTTTTTCTTCTTGCTAGAGAAGAGAGCCTCTCCATGTCCCCCTAAAATCGAAACTCCAGTCATCTGCTTCACTAAGCTTTCCTGTGAAGCCAACAGATTTTCTAGCTCGAGCAGTGATGACTGATTGGCCCAGCCTTGCACAGACGTCACAAAGGCAATATACTCTTCTGCAAGCCGCTAATGATGTGCCTCTTCAGCTTCGACTCTGAGATCGGCTCTTCCGGGTCCAATGCAGTAATCTCAGAGCAGATGTTCTTCATCTTCAAGAAAGAAGAAATGGACAGATCACCTTGTATGACCTTCGCCAACTCATTTTCCAAGAATTGTAGCCGAACTACGTTCTTCTTGTTTAACAGACCATCCAAGGCCATCCAAATTTCAGTTGCTGACCGACATTCGATGATCTGGTCAAATAGCTCCAGTGAAACCACACACTTCAGAGCGAATGTTGCCTTCGCATTTGTTCACCTCCAAGCTTTCACCAGCAGTGACTACTTGTAGGTTTTGACCACCGACAACTTCTCAAAGATCCTCGCAAAGAAGGTAACTCTCCATGCTAGACCTCCACCTTTTGAAGTTAATCTGCATCAAGAGTTCAATTTCAATTCCTCTTGCATAACCGCCTTCCATTTCACCCAACTGATTTACTTGATCTTCACGAAGGAATAACCATCTACTGAGATAAGTGAACTGCTAACTCCTCAATACCGCTCAAATACCATGTAAAAATTTATAAAGGAAGCCGCAAAAGGTCGCAGGAACACTAAACCCAACTAAAGTCAAGTAAAGATCAGTAGCAATAGCAGCACAAGAGTCTCCAATTAGAATTAATAAATTCTTTACAGAGAGAGGTATACATTGCGAGATATGATTCATAATGTAACCAAAAGAAACAGGAAAAACTGCAATAAGAAGTTAACCGCGCGGACAGTAAACTGTAACCGCACAAGTCGCTAGCCCGCAAGCCGAGTCCCCCGAGACCACTGAAGTCGCCTACCCGCAACTAGCTGCGTGGACTACTTGTTATTAAAATGCTGAAGAACTTGAACAGAACCCGCTGATAAACCGGGTGAACTGCTTTGCTTAACTGCAACTCGCAGGAAGAGACTTCAAGCCATAGAGACTGCGACCTGCTGTTATCCGCTGACTGCTATCTGTGAATTGCACCACACCAAGCTTCTACTAGTTGCCTAGCCGCCTGATGCTAGCCGCACAGCCTGCACAAAGTCAACTTAAATTAGTCGCAGTGGTTAGAAAATCGTAAGCACAAATTTTAAGTACGAGCAAGTTCTCACTGTTCTAATCTATCTATGACGAGCCGAGTACTCCTATTTATAAGCATGAGGAGGAGTGTTGTCACCACCCAGAGTGATAGGATAACTGCTCGTCAGTCCTGTAGCTAGCATCATGTATCAGCACAAGTGAGGAAATAAATATCAGTCTGCCGCTTAAAGAAAGCTATCCGGAAAGAAGTGCGGACACTACTCTCTGTCTGTAAGAACAACTAGTCCGAAAAGGCTGAAAGGACCAGCCCGCTAGGCCGAGGAGACCAACACCAATCCAACAAGGACGACGAATATAGCACTAGCGGGCTGCCGGGCTTCGACACCAGATTGTACTGTCTTGCGGATACAACTCCCAGTCCGCGCAAACCACCGGCTCATGACTTATAACAATGACCAAACCGTTAACTTGTCAAGTACAACGAGATCCAGAAGCAGTCCGTATAACCGGAGATCTTGGCAAGTTAGGCAGCAACTCTAGACTTATTCATACGGGGCCAAGTCAACAACACCAACAGACTCTGGCTATCAAACTGCCTGTTGAAACCAAAAATTCGGTCTCGGTGGAGTTCACCCTTGGGGAAGGTGCGATCACACACGTACTTCTCTCTCGCAAGCCAAATGACTAAGAAAAAAGAACGGGGGACAGACCCAAGGGCTCAGCGTGGAGGTCCCACCACACACCCAAAAGATCTTAGTGCGCTTCCCCTCTCTAGCAAAATGCTGAGCTAAGAATATCTCAGAAAGCGCAAGAAGACTGAGGCACAAGTAAGCATGCCTTCTGAGGTACCCCCTTGGGAATATTTATAGATTTCTGGAAATGGCCTGCCAACAGCCAACCTCCGTTGTTCCAAACAGCTATATGCAGTCCAGGTTGGCCTGCCAACAGCGCAACTCCGCTATTACAAACAGTTATGGGCTGGCCAGCAGGGGTGGGATGGTAAAAACACATCACAGAATACTGGGCGAGTGTCCCTCAGAAACCTCCACTCGCCTGGGGCGGCGAGTGCTCGGTGGAACTGGCACTCTCCATCTCTTTCCGGCCTTGGGCGAGTGCGGACCCGACTATCCCCACTCGTCCGCTATCTGCCTAGATCCTGAGGCGGGTGCGAGTCGGCTCGCTCCGACCGCCTCTTACCTGCGAGGTTTCGTTGAGTCTGATCATGCGCGGACTGGTCCACTCACTTTCCTGGCAGGTGCAGGTTAGGCTATTTGACTTGCTCGCCTCCCTTGGTGGCTGCGGGCCGGGCCTTTCTCATTGTCGGGCCCACTCGGCGAACAAGGGGTTGCACATAATCCCTACTCTTTATGACCTTTTGCAAAGCTCGGAAAGAAACATCCAACCCATCGTGTTCGGTGAGCGTCTGCTGAGCTAGAGGAAATATTTGACGGGCCCCACCCCCTGCTCTATATATATCGCCAGCCTCTAAGGAATTCTACAACATTTCTCCTTCTATACATCTGTCTCTGTTTGACTGTAGCGGAGCGATGCAGGCGTCAAAAGAAATGCGTGCTCGCTTGGTGGTGGTGCGGGAACATACGCGGGACAAGCTTCGGGATGCCACCCCTTGGTTAATGTGGGTGCCTCCCGACCCTTCCTTCAGGCCCAAGAAGGCACAAATGGTCCCACGACTTCCTCGGGATGTCGCTCCCGCCGATCCGCTGATCGGCCTGGAAGTTCTTCATCAGGTATGCGAGCCGTTTGCTCGATTTTTCATCACCTAGGGCTGACGCCTTCTCTACAAGAGATGCTTTACGACAAGGCTGATGATGTAGGATACGTTGTTTGACGCTATGACGGCAAAGTGAATAATACGTACGCCTTTCTACTTCCACTAATACTCTTACACGATAATAAAACGCAGCTCACTCACAAACAATATTATCAACTAACGCTAGCGTACGGTAGCCATGCCGATTAAAGATCGAACAAACGACTATAGGTCGTTGTTCTCTCGAGCTAAAAGGACCAATATTGGGTCCGACCGAGCAATGGTTGTACCAAAAGAGATCTACCGAAAGGTTCGGTTCGGAAATGGTAGATCTCTCCCAATAAAACGAAAGCGAGGCTCGCCAAACCTCTCGGAAAATTAAACAACTAAAAGAACAACACAAGCAATCGCAAAGATAAGCCACGAACGGAAAACGATTCCAAGGTAACGCAAAGGTATTCCACCAAGATGAAAATCTAAAATAATAAACACACAAGAGTAGAAGGTCTCGTTACCCAACCGGAATGGATGATTCCGGTTCACTTTCAAGGATCGCTCTTCCACGGCTCCACCGGAGTTTCGCCAACCGGAGAGAAACTTGTCTGCTTCCTTCGCTTCACGCCGGGATGGAGGAGAACCACAATGGGGGAAGCACCTTTGATCTTGGCCGATTGTCACTATGGGAAAGGGACTCTTGAAGGGGTCGGGTTTTGGATTGGGAAAAAGGGGGGGGGGGGGGGGGGGTGGTCGGTTTGGGGTGTGGAAGAGGTTGGCTTGAGAGGGTGGCCGAATCTTGGGAGGTGGAGTTGAGGTGGGTCGGGTTAGGAGTTGGTGGAGGGGGAAGGGCACGGTTTGGAGGAGGAGGAGGAGGTGGTTGGCCGGAGGTGCAAAGAGGGTAAGTGGTGGTGGCGGCTATGGAAGGAAGAGGAGGCCGAGCTTGATGTAGAGGAGGAAGGAGAGGGGAGGCCGAGCAAGAGGAGGGAGGGAGTAGGAGGGCCGGCGGCCAAGAGGAAGAGGGAGGGAGGTGGAGAGTTGGCCGAGTGCCAAGGGGGGAAGAAAGAGAGAGGGGGCGGCCAAGAGGAGAGAAATCACAAGGAGGTTTAGGGTTTTAGTTTTTCTTCATTCACTAAGCAAAAATATGAAAGTCCATGCCTATATATAGGCTTACAACTCCAACATGGCTATAGGCAGCCCAAATAGAAATAAAAATAACACTCTCAAAATTAAGACAACATGATGAAAAATAAAATGCAAATAAAAGACTAAATATTATTTGAGAGTCTTCTTCTTCATCATGTGGCAAATCACTGTCGCTGTCATCATCTTTAACATGTAGGAAGTCACCGTCGCCGTCGCCATCATCATCAACTGTAGGAGAACGCTGTCGCCGTCGCCTTCATCATCTTCAACTTTAACACATTGGGAGTCGCCGCCATCAATCCTCCCCCGCTCAAAAGAACTCATCACCGATGAGTTAGCATGGAGGTGCTGGCGCCGAAGAACATCATCCAAAAGAACCATCGCCGAGTCCGGGATCCAAGAGTCTCCAAGGACTGGACGATCACACCATCGTATCATGGAACGCTGAATACTGCCGCTTGGAGAGGAGAGCAAACCACCAAATATGAACCTGTCTAGCAAAAAGATTGTCCTGCGGAACTTGGGAAATGCATTAGGCAAATGAAGAGAAAATTTTTTTGCATCAACTGTCAACGTACCTCCGTTGGAGACCAATGGAGAGAACGATCCAAGAACAAGCTCACCCCCCAACCCAAATGAAAATATGGTGGCACCAAACGTAGAGTTAGATATTTCAAATGGTGGAAAAACACAAAGCGTGAAATAGGAAACATTTAAACTTGGGGAATTACCCCTTTCAGTGATTAACTTCAATAGATATGTTGTTTCACCTAATTGATTAAAAATCCGAAAAGTTCTAACTCGCCGAATCGCCAACGTTTCTTTAGTGCCCGAAGGCATCCATTTAGGGACGAGACGCACCAAGAGTAAACCGAAAACCTTATAGGGAGTCACCCTCTTATGTAAGTTAGCGGTAAGTTGATAAGAAGACATTTGTGTGAAAAGCGCTTCCTTAACATGCTGAGGTGAAATGAGAATGCGAGAGGCAACTAGTAGTGCATTTTGACTTAACATAGAAAGTGGTGATAACAGAACTATATAAGGCGGTACTAGCAGAATGAAATCATGCGCTAAGTAGGGTGATTTCTCAAAAGTGCGCCTAACTAACTTGCTACCGTGTGGTGTGAACCCATGCGCTATGTGACTCACCCCAATTATAGTGAATAAAGGAGTTAAGTCCGGGGGAACGGGATCCTTAAAATCAATGATGATTTTCAAAGGCTTGAAGATCACAGTTCTAATTTTATGGTTAATATAATCACACGTGGCAAGAAGATACGTCAAAGTAAGCCACTCATCACTAATATTAGTAAAGTTGAACGCTCCCGGGTGTGACAACAGGCGTGAACTACACAACTCACGAGGCCTAGCCGAGGTCACTAACGAGTGGGAAAAAGGATCATCAAACGGCGGGGGATATCTCAATACGGGGAGAGAGTTAAGATTGCATTTAAATTCACGCCACGGAGTTTGCATCAGGGGACGCTCATCCGGGTCTATCTCAATATCGTCCTCCAAAAAAGTAACTCTCTCACTAGGAATTTCTCCCAACACATCAGTCTCAACATCACTAGAAGTGAAAATCGCAGAAGTGGGCACTACAATATGTCTCAGACTAATAATAACTATCTCAAGTCCAAACACTTCATCGCCTATATCACAAATGGGTAAACTCTCAGCATAAGGTAAATCTTCCGACTCAACCGGAATATCAACTGCCTCGGGCCATCAGAAGACTCAATGGAAATCAAAGTAGACGGCTCCGAAATATCGTCGAAAGGGAATGGGGGTGATTCCTCAGAGGAGAATTCATCATCCAGGTCACTCGGGTAACCCATCCCTTCCACATCAATACTATCGTCAGTAATTTCAGCCTCGCCCTCAGTGACGGGCACAGTCCTAGGCACTACCTTAGACTCAACAGGGGAATCAACCACTAAACCAGGCAACTCAGGGGAAGACTCAAAATGTCCAACAGGCGTATTCGGGGTAGGACGCCCAATAGAGCCACTACCAGATTGGCCAATAGACTCACATATAGTAATCGTCTGACATGTAACCTTACTCCTAGGAATTTGGTGCTTCTCAATTTCCAATGCCGTGCAAAAGGTGGCGTCTAGATCAGTGTGACCATATAGCAATAACTTTCCCTGGATGTAGGGGCTCAACCCTCTACGAAACCTGGAAAGGGTGACCTCAGGTGATTCCTTCACACCGCTCCTAACCGTCAAATCCTTAAAGAGTTGCATATAATTTGAGACCGACTTATTCCCTTGTTTAAGGGTAGTCAAATCATCAGTTATATGCCGCTTGGCCTGGGCGTTTGGCTTATCTTCAGTCCTAAATATCGGTATGGAACTATAGCCATCAGTAGGGTAACTAGGGTGTTGCCTTGGGGGAAAGGGTGCAACTTGACTAGCCTTCAGTTGACCAATCAACGCCTTAATATCATCCACTACCGGACAGTGGAATGGCTTTCTACCGTGCCTAAGGGGATCTAAAGATTTTTCTCGGGAAGCATTGACGTCATAGGCCATATTGTGATAACCGGAGAGAAGACTCGATCCGGAATTTGTGCACATACAAGGAGAAATGCTTCTGGTTCAGATAAAATAGGTTTGTCGGAATTGTTCCCGCTTAACCACTAGGGTAATAATAATGTAAAATAGATTTTCTTGCTGAATAAAATATGAAGATTATTAATAAATTTTGTTTTGATTTTTTTGCTGAAAAATAAGAAAGTTAAGCCCCTATTGGCAGACCAAAAATAATTTTTTTTTGTGATTTTTGACAACTAACGTGCAAACAGAAGTGAGGGTAACGTGCCACAAGATGGGGGAGGGGTGCCAATTAGGAAATTGACGTGAACCTCCCTCTGATACCAAATTGATGTAGGCTACGGTGTTTGACGCCATGACGACAAAGTGAATAATACGTACGCCTTTCTACTTCCACTAATACTCTCACACGATAATAAAACGCAGCACACTCACAAACAATATTATCAACTAACGCTAGCGTGCGGTAGCCACACCGATTAAAGATCGAACAAACGACTATAGGTCGTTGTTCTCTCGAGCTAAAAGGACCAATATTGGGTCCGACCGAGCGATGGTTGTACCAAAAGAGATCTACCGAAAGTTTCAGTTCGGAAATGGTAGATCTCTCCCAACAAAACGAAAGCAAGGCTTGCCAAACCTCTCGGAAAATTAAACAACTAAAAGAACAACACAAGCAATCGGAAAGATAAGCCACGAACGGAAAACGATTCCAAGGTAACGCAAAGGTATTCCACCAAGATGAAAATCTAAAATAATAAACACACAAGAGTAGAAGGTCTCGTTACCCAATCAGAATGGATGATTCCGGTTCACTTTCAAGGATCGCTCTTCCACGGCTTCGCCGGAGTTTCGCCAACCGGAGAGAAACTTGTCCGCTTCCTTCGCTTCACGCCGGGATGGAGGAGAACCACAATGGGGGAAGCACCTTTGATCTTGGCCGATTGTCACTATGGGAAAGGGACTCTTGAAGGGGTCGGGTTTTGTATTGGGAAAAAAGGGGGGGGTGGTCGGTTTGGGGTGTGGAAGAGGTTGGCTTGAGAGGGTGGCCGAATCTTGGGAGGTGGAGTTGAGGTGGGTCGGGTTAGGAGTTGGTGGAGGGGGAAGGGCACGGTTTGGAGGAGGAGGAGGAGGTTGTTGGCCGGAGGTGCAAAGAGGGTAAGTGGTGGTGGCGGCTATGGAAGGAAGAGGAGGCCGAGCTTGATGTAGAGGAGGAAGGAGAGGGGAGGCCGAGCAAGAGGAGGGAGGGAGTAGGAGGGCCGGCGGCCAAGAGGAAGAGGGAGGGAGGTGGAGAGTTGGCTGAGTGCCAAGGGGGGAAGAAAGAGAGGGGGGGGGGGGCGGCCAAGAGGAGAGAAATCACAAGGAGGTTTAGGGTTTTAGTTTTTCTTCATTCACTAAGTAAAAATATGAAAGTCCATGCCTATATATAGGCTTACAACTTCAACATGGCTATAGGCAACCCAAATAGAAATAAAAATAACACTCTCAAAATTAAGACAACATGATGAAAAATAAAATGCAAATAAAAGTCTAAATATTATTTGAGAGTCTTCTTCTTCATCATGTAGCAAATCGCCGTCGCTGTCATCATCTTTAACATGTAGGAAGTCACCGTCGCCGTTGCCATCATCATCTTCAACTGTAGGAGAACGCCGTCGCCGTCGCCGTCGCCGTCATCATCTTCAACTTTAACACATTGGGAGTCGCCGCCATCAGCTGAAGAGATGGAGCTAAGGTGCTCTTCCCCGCGAGTATCCAAGCAGTTTGCCAGCCCCTGGTTGCGGAATCAGCACATCCCACGCCCCCGGATTTCCCTGTCGCCCCGGTGAGTCCCTTTGACCTGTATTTTATCGCTCTTTGTCCGCCCGCACCTTATTTGGATATTTGTCTATAGCCACCACCTCTGTAGTCGCCCCCTTACCCCCACCGGTTCCGCAACCTCTTACCGGTTATGGATCGGGAAAGTACCTTGCAAACCTTGCGGGCGAGCTTTTCCAGGGTTGGCCTGGCACCTCGTGCCCACACATTGCAGGAGATTTGCTGACCCTTGATAGGTTCATGTGCTTACTCGCTCCTTCATTATTCACTTGCTTCCCTAACTTTTTTGTTTTCAGGTTTCAACCTCGCCTCCTCGTCCGAAGTCAAAGCAAGCGAGGGGTGTTCTCCCCTTCTTTCCCCGGATCGCATTGTCGATTACCAGGGAGAGCCTCATGACGCCGAGGGGATGAAGAAGGGGATGACGGAGATGCTTCGAATACATTCCTTGATGCTGCGTGCGGCCTTCGACAGGATGGCTGAAGATAAGGCGGAGGCGCTCCTCGAGGTTTTGGAGGGGAGGCATCGCGAAGAAGGCGATGGGACTACTTATCCTGGGGTACACATCGCGCGGGCCGAGCAAGAATTGCAGGCGGTTCGCGAGTATTTTAACCCTCGCTTACCTCATTGCTCTGGAACCCACGCGAGAGGTAGGTGGAAATGGATGCAGTATTGATCCGCTTACCCTTCCGCGGACTAGCTTGCGGGTCTGGACCGCTCCCATTGCTTGGCCCCCAATTCACGCGATCTGACTGTCAATTATCTTCGTTTATTTGTAATAAAACCTGACTGTTATTTGGATTGCTCGCCCGCTCTCGGGACATTATTTTTTTTTCTGTATACTGTATTTCTCTTTGCTTCGCTTATTCTTTTCCTTCTTAGGAGAGTGCAAGCCAGAGCTGGCTCGCCCGGATTCCTGGCAGGCGAGAGACTCTCCTGGCTCGCTTGGCCCTCAGGCGGGCATGAGTCTGCATCAGTCCGCTCACCATTTTTTCTCGCGCCCGCCTGGCTTGCCAAGGACAGCAGGTAGGGATTCGGGATGGGCTCAAATAATGAAGCGTCGTGACATATTTCTGCTATCCGCACACCCGCCGTTAGAAATGGATTTTTCCCGCTCCTTTTTTCTTATAAATAGCCCTCCCGGATCCTTTTACCTACCACATTTATTCTCTTCCACTTCTGCTACTTCTTCTCCCTAGCTCGTCACCTTACTCGCGAGAATCCCACCAATCCGCTCACAACAATGGGAGGAGACGGCGACGCCGAAGGTCTGGGGAAATGTGCTTGGACTTTTGCTGACTTCCCCTTCGCTACCGCCAACCTCACCGAGAACGAATTTCTCTCTGTAGTCGCCACCTCCATTCCGCCGGGGTTTGAAGCGAGTCGGTCGGAGGAGGGCGAGAAGATCAATGATCTGTCCGACTTTGAGCTCGCCATCCCCATTGCCCACTTTGATGCGGTCCTCCGGTTTCCGCTATGGCCCGAGGTCTGGCTAGTGATGAAGTACTTTGGGGTGATCCCGGGTCAACTCACCCCAAACTCAATGGCGGTGGTGGTCTCCTTCGCCTGCTTCCTGCGGGAAGAGCGGATCGAGTTTAGTCTCGCGGTCTTCCGCAAGTTGTTCTCCTTTCGGGCGAACAAGGATGGCACCGCCTTCTTCTCCAGCAACCATGTAAAGGTGCGGGAGACCACCAACAAGAGCCACCACTGGCTTAAGAAATTTGTTTTCGTTAGAGGGGACTTCGGCAACGTCCCCTTCTTGCTGGTCCACCTCAGTGAGCCAAGCTATCGCCCGCCCAACTCCGGGGGCTATGAAGTTGACCTTTTCAGATACTTCTAGGGGAAGAATCTGGTGGTTGCGTTCCTTCGAAGGAACGTTGACTCGCTTACCCCGTCTTGCCCGGGGAAGGTAATGCTACTTGCTCTTCATTTACTTCCCCTTTGCTTTTCCTTGCTAACCATTGGAACTGCTGCAGGAGAGCGCAATCTCCCCCTTCACCCGCCGTATGAAAGCTCACGAGCCATGCCCAACATGTCCGCCCGCGCCGAGTCAGCCGCTATCGGCCGACGCGAGACCCTGACCCATTCTGCTCCCCAGAAGCGGGTCACCCGCGGTCAGCCTCCCCTGCCACCGCCGCCTAAGAATCCCAAATCTACTAGCGGCCCACTCTTCTCAAGAGAAGGTCAAAGCCTCGATGGACTCGCCACCAGAGGAGACCGTCTCTCTTGACTCCTCGGTCAGCAACCCATCAGGCGAGGCGATTGATGCTTCTCTGGGATACGAGCCAGAGTCCGTCGCCAAGCCTTTGCCGAGGGCACATCATAATTTCAGCTACGGCGAGCGGCCTAAGGACGAGCTCGACTAGCCTTTATTGGAATGGGACCCGAAGGATAATCGGGCACACATCTCCACCCTGCTACCGAGTTGGGTGGAGCAAGATACTATCAGCGGGGAGGCTGAAAGACTTGATTTCAAGAGCCTAGACACCTAGAGGGGGGGGTGAATAAGTTCTAATCTTTTTAAACAATTTTAGACAAACAATAGATTAATCTCAGCACAGATAATTCAAAACACAGATCACAATTCACAGCACAGCATACACAAAATTTATAGTGGTTCCCCAAGATATGGGTACATCCACTTTCCCCTTCGCCTATCCAGTAGATAACTGGATTCAGCACAACTTCCTTCCACTAGCTCTGATCCGCAGATCTTACAACTCAGAACCAAATTGGTTCCTACAGCTCAGACTTAAACAAGTCCTATCTCAGATTCTTCCCAAGAATCCTACCTCAGGCCTCAACCCTACCTCAGCCTTTATCACTAGGCTTACCACTCAGACTTTTCACAAGTCCTATCCTCAGGCACTCATCCCTACCTCAGCCTTTTATAATTACATGCTTACAACTCAGATCTTATGAAAGATCCTATAAGTAATTGAATGATTTAAAGATATAGAAATTTCACCAGATAGATTTCTCTATTGGTGTAGGCTTCTTGATCACTTCTTGAGTAAACTGACCCTTCTGATCCAACCTGACTTAGCAGTTTCAAAGTTTCTTGATAGAACAAAATAAGGTGGATCTTCACTTGATGTAGAAGTTGATCTTCCGTCAGCTTCCTCCTTAAATTCAGAATGAGATCTGAATCTTTCTTGCATACAATTCTGGATCTGCCTTCGTAAGGGTTTCCCCTGTTATTGTTGAAGAATTCTCTCGTGTTATTCTTCTTATTCTCGTCTTCTTCTGGTTGTCACAGATCAGTCTCTTATATAGAGTTTTCCCATGGTTACCGGCTGATCCGGTTTGTAACAACCTTCTGACAGTTTTGACAGAGGTGGCAGACCGGTTAGTTATGACAGCTGTCAAGTCACCAGTCATATCAGTTGATTCTTCAAAGACTTTCCAACTCAACACAAATCACTCAGCAAACTGCTTCATATATGTCGACACAAATAGACTAAGTGTCGACACAAGTCTTCATGACGTCGACACAACACCCCATGTGTCGACTCAGTCATTCTTTCTCGACACTTCTTCTGTTGTATGTGTCGACACAAGTCTTGTGTGTCGACACAACTTCTTCATGTCTCGACATATCTGTTGCAGACAGATGGTGTTGAGTGTTTGTCAGATGGCGTTGAGTGTGTGTCGAAACAAGTCCTGTGTGTCGACACAACTGCTTCTGGTCTCGACATAGCTGTTGAGAGTTGATGTGTCGGCACAAGTCCAGTGTGTCGACACAACTGCTTCTAGTGTCGACATAGCTCCTGGGTGTCGACATAGCTTCTGCTTTAGGCGTCGACACAAATTCTGCCTCAGGTGTGGACACAATTCTGGGTGTCGACACAGCTTCTTCTTTAGGTGTCGACTCAGCTTGGGTGTCGACACAACTTCATCATAAGTGTCGACACAAGTTTTGGGTGTCGACACAACTTCTTCATAAGTGTCGACACAATTCCTGGGTGTCGACACAATGCCTTCGTAAGTGTTGACACAATGCCTGAGTGTCGACACAGCTTCTTCACAAGTGTCGACACACTGCCTGAGTGTCGACACAATTTCTTCACAAGTGTCGACACTTGTACTTAGAAAATTTTCTTCAAATTCTTAAACCTGCACAATGAAACTCAAACATCTATCATATACAAATTGATGCATATCATTGACTAAGATGAGGCTTCTCCAAATCTGGTACATATTTTTTTCAGTGTACCCAACAATCTCCCCCTATTTGGAGAAGTCATAACCCTTAGTCAAAGATATATATATCTCTTATAATAAAACACACTAGAAGTAGATGTAAATTCATTCCACAGCAGGGTAACATATAATCACTGTAAACAACAAAAATTAATACTGAAACTGATTTCATTTAATCAGAAAAATGATAGGTTTACATGATTTTCTTTTAGACCAAAAAACAAACTATTACATTGTTCTATACATAAGCCTATCTATCATATTACTGACTAGGCTCCTTAATTACAATGCCTTTTCCTGACTTGATCTTAGCCTGCAAAGGAGGTTCAGTATCATCAGCAAGTTTCTTTCCTTTCAGAGCTTTCTTCTTTTGTTCTCTAGCCTTTATTCTTTGCCTTTCAAAATAGTGAAAAGGCTTTGGGAAGTACTTTTTTGGCTCCTGAGCATTAGCAGGTAGCTTCCCAGCTTTTGCACTTCTTCTGTGTTGAAGAATAGCTTCCTGCCCAGCTTGATACTTAATACATTCTTGCTCAGAATATCATTTACCCCTATCATGGGTCTTATCCTTCACAGCTTTTCAGACAGTCAGTATGATATTCCTGGAAGTAGGGCTCTATTGCTCAAAGTCAGGCTTCAACTCAGCCTGTTCTCTGAACCTCTTCTTGGATAGCTGAGCTTCCATGACAGCTTCTGACATTTCTACTTTTTCCAGAATAACATTTTGTGCCTCCTGTGGAGGACTATACATCTTCTGAACTTCCTCTTGAATCATTTCAAAATCAGCTGGGGGGTAAATCACCTGAGCAACTTCAGGCTGATCTCCTTCAATATAGGTAGGTTGTATTCTAGACTCTGCAACATTGTCATCATCACATAAGGGAGGATATCCAAGAGTGGCTCTGATGCTATTTGATATCGATTTAGCATGATCAGAGCTAGCTTTGACTATTAACCTCTCCCCCTTTATGACTTCTCTTTGAACATGATCCCTCGGATCATCTTTTTGAAATCTGACTTGATTTACAACATAGTCAGTTCCTTCTTTATAATACTCTCTGAACTTTGTCAAGAAATCAGAAATGTTCTTCTGAGAAGCTTGAAATGTGGTCTGAACAACAGCTATATCTTCCTTGATCTGCTTTGAGACTTCAGCTTTGACAGTAGTTGTAAGATCATCAATCTTTTTGAATATAGCAAAATGTGATTCTTTGAGATTATCATTCATTCTTATCTGATTCTCAAGTACATATCCTTGCTTTATTACAATGTCTTCCACTTTTGTTTTCAGATCTTGTTGTTGTTTGGCCAAAAATACTACAACATTACCTCCTTTATGGAAGCAATCTGTCATCTCCTTTTTATTTTGATTAACTTCAAATCTGATAGATTTGATATCCTTATCCAATTGGAATTGTAACTCCTTGTGAGTTTCATCCACATACTTCTCCAGAGTTTGCCTTTGCTCATCCAATTTAACTTGCATTTGGACCAGTAGGGAACTAAAATCCATGCTTGGAGCTGGTGGTGGTGTGACTGTTTGCAAGGCCTTTTTGTAGCCTGAGCTCCTTTTTCTTAAGGCAACCATCTTCCTTTTCTTAGCCATAGAGGCTTCTTCATCATCAGATGATTCTGATGAACTTTGTATATCCACTGGTTCCTTATCAGTTGGGGCATGCTGAGACATCTCCCCTTCAGTTCCTGGTAGTTCCTTTTCTTTTATTTGTAGCTCCCCCTCAGTCCTTGCTTTAGGTAGATCAGGGAATAGCTCTTCCATAGTGAACTCCTGTTGCATCTAAACAGGAGGAACAAGATTAGTTTTTAAAACAAAAGATTCTCCCTGAACATTTAGATTGTTGTTCAGGGCCCTCTCTTCAAAGGAGATACTTACTTGCTCATCCTGAGCTTCTTTCTCAACATTGTCTTGAGCTTCATTATTGATTTTTGATACTATGTCCATAATAGTATCAGCAGCTAATTCACTCTCTAGGGCAGCTCCAGCAATGCCTCCCCCTTGGACAGGCAGCTCAGTTTGTTCAGTGTTTTCTCCCCCTGGAGTTGAGTCTATCTGTTGTTCTTGGGGCTCACTGCCCTCCACTTGATCTTGGGCTTCTTTTGGTTGCTGGTCTTCATCGGAACTGAAGACTACTTCCTCTTCAAAATCACTGGAGGATTCTGCTTGTTGAACCACTTTCTTTTGCTTCTTAGCTTTCTTTATTTGTTTTTGAGGAGTAGAGACTTCCTTTGTCAGAACTCTATCCCACCTAGAAAGAATTCTTACATCCATTCTCCTCATGTGATTGATTTTGGATCCTTGCAGTTGGTTCATTACATCTAGAATTATTGAAGATAGACAAAGGCTTAGGATCCTACCCAAATTTGGTTTCTTAACTCCTTCTAAAATTTTATCAAACACTATTGCTGCCCAGTCAGTTTTCACTTTGAATATGATCCTTATCATCAGATTGAACATATGGACTGAGATTCGGTCATGTCCACCAGTCTTACATAAAATCACTTTCCCTACTATTTCAGACAGAAATTTTCCTTGAGAATTCATCCCTTTCCGAGTAATGGATGATCCTACTTTGACATCAGGGCTCAGCCCGCACTAACTTAGTGCTTCTTTAGTCAGGGATGGAGTTATTTCATCAGTATCCTTAATCAAGGGAAGCTAAAGAGATTTCCTGATTGTCTTTAGTGTGAGTTTCACCTGGGAATCCATAACCGTAGCTTTGATCTTCTTCCCTTCAGAATCCACGGCTGCTGACGAATAGAATTCCATTACTTCCTTTCTCCAAATCTTTGTTGGTTCAGAGACCAAATATTCCAAACCATTCTCAGAAATTAGGGCAATGACACCCTTAATTTCTTCTGAAGCTGTCGTGAACCCACCACGAACCAACTCATATCCTTCATTGACTTTGTCATCCTGATGAGGCGTCATTGACGAGAGAGATGAAGAGAAAAGAAGAGAAGGTCTTTGTCGACAGAAGGTGCAGAGCCAAGAATTCTGAAAGCGTAGTCAACCAGATTTTGGCTTCACATATTTATAGTATTAGTGTAAAGGGCAGGTCAAAAGACGGGCCTAAGTCTACAAATTTGCATACGTGTCTCCAGAAATGACCTAGGTCTTGGCAAAACATAGGTTTAGTCGACACGACTATGTGTTGACATACTTGTGTCAGTGTCGACACACTTGTGTCAGTGTCAACACAGACTACTTAAGTCTCGACAGAGTTGTGTCGACACCAACTTTTGTGTGTCGACATAAAAATCCTCTAGACATAAGGTCTCGACAAAGTTATGTCGACAGCAATTCTTCTGTTGACACAGATACTGTTTCTGTGTCGACACATCCTTTTTCTTTGTCGACACAACATACTGAGTGTGTCGACACAACTTGCTTGTGTCGACACAAACTTTGTACTTAGACAAATTTCCAGAGAAATTTGGTGCTTACATATTCTTCTAAGGAAGCTTGTGGTAACCTATTCTAGGTTCAACATACCTAATTCAATTTTAAAATAATTGAATTTAATTTCATCCAGAGATTTTGTACAAATATCAGCTATTTGATTATCTGTGTTCACAAACTCTAGGCTAATATTTTCCTTCTCTACATGTTCTATGATAAAATGAAACTTAATTTCTATATGTTTGGTTCTACTGTGTGATACAGGATTCTTAGCAATAGAAATAGCACTTATAGAATCACAAACAGCGGAATTCTACTTACCTAGATGTCATAGTCTTCAAGTTGATGCTTTATCCACATCAATTGTGCACAGCAGCTACCTGCAGCTATGTACTCTGATTCAGCTGTTGATATAGCAACACTAGTTTGCTTCTTGCTGCTCCATGACACCGGCCTCCCACCAAGGAATTGACAAGTTCCTGTGGTACTTTTCCTGTCTTCTTTGCATCCAACAAAGTCTGCATCTGAGAAACCAGTTAGTAGGAAATCTCTATTCTTAGGGTACCAAAGGCCAAGATTAGGTGTGCCCTTTTGATATCTCAAAATTCTCTTAACTGCAGTATAATGAGATTTCTTTGGGCAAGCTTGGTACCTAGCACAGACACATGTTGCATACATGATGTCAGGTCTACTAGCAGTTAAGTAGAGTAGGGAGCCAATTATCCCTCTATACAAAGATTCATATACAGGTTTCCCTGTCTCATCTTTGCCTATAGGCATACTTGTTCCCATTGGAGTTTTTATGGTGGAGGCTGAGTCCATTACATACTTCTTAATCAACTCCTTGGTGAACTTAGACTGGGATATGGATAATCCACTCTCAGTCTGTCTAACTTGAAGTCCCAAAAAGAACTTCAGTTCACCCATACTGCTCATCTCAAACTTCCCTTGTATAAATTTGGCAAACTTTCTACAAAGGTTATTTTCAGTAGAACTAAAGATAATGTCATCCACATATATCTGGACTAGGATTATCTTGCCTTTAGATTCTCTATAGAATAGAGTTTTGTCTATCTTTCCTCTAGATAATTTATTCTCAATAAGGAAAGCAGACAAGGTTTCATACCAAGCCCTTGAAGCTTGTTTCAAACCATATAGAGCTTTCATAAGACTATATACATAATCAGGATAATGAGAATCTACAAAACCTGAGGGTTGTTCAACATAAACTTCTTTTAAGTTACCATTCAGAAATGCTGACTTCACATCCATCTGATATACCTTGAACCCTTGATAGGCAGCATAGGCCAAGAACAGCCTTATAGCCTCCATCCTTGCCACTGGGGCAAAGATTTGATCAAAGTCAATACCTTCTTCTTGCCTGTAGCCTTTTGCTACCAGTCTGGCCTTGTTCTTGACTATAGTGTCATTCTCATCAAGCTTATTTCTGTAGATCCACTTGGTTCCTATAATGTTGTGATCCTTAGGTTTAGGAACCAGTTCCCAGACTTTACACCTTCTGAACTGACTCAGCTCTTCTTGCATAGCATCAATCCAATTGGAGTCTAGCATAGCTTCTTCAAACTTCCTGGGTTCTATTTGAGACAGGAAGCTAGAACATAGAAATGTGTTCATGCTCTTTCTCCTAGTTAGAACACCTTGACTTACATCACCAATGATTTGGTGAGCTGGATGATCCTTCAAGTGTCTTATTGCTGGAGGAAATCTGTCAGCATCATGCTTTTCTTCATTTTCCTCAACTTGATGCTCCTCATTGTCTTCTTCATCCAGTGGGACTTGTTCTCCCCCTGGACATCTTGCATCTTTTTCTTCATCCAGCCTAGCAGGAACTTCTTCATTGATGGTTCACTTGTCCATCCTGTCTGTTAGACCTGTAGAACTAACTGAAGAGCTAGACAATTCACTATTAATCAACTTTGATTTATCAAATACAACATGGACAGATTCTTCTACAACTTGGGTAGTCAAGTTGTAGATTCTGTATACCCTACTATGATTATTGTAACCAACAAATATCCCTTCTAGAGATTTGGCAGCAAACTTTGTTTGGTAGTGCTTACCATTAACTAGAACAAAACACTTGCTACCAAAGATTCTGAAGTAGGAAATGTTTGATTTTCTGCCTTTCAAAATCTGATAGGGAGTCATCTTGTGTTTCTTATTGATGGAGGCTCTATTGAGTACATGACATGCAGTATTTACTGCATCAGTCCAGAAGTATTCAGGGAGAGTAGTATCACTAAGTAGTGTTCTAATTGCCTCAATTAGAGTCCTATTCTTTCTTTCAGCGACACCATTTTGCTGAGGAGTTATAGGTGAGGAGAATTCCTGATGAATCCCAAGTTCTTCACAGAATTTTGTCATACATTCAGACTGAAATTCAGTTACATGGTCACTTCTGATTTTGACCACGGAATTGTTATATTCATTCTGAATTTATTTAACAAAAGTCTGGAAAACAGTTGGGATTTCAGATTTCAGTCTCAAGAATAAAACCCATGTATATCTAGAATAGTCATCCACAACAACTAGTGTGTATACTTTTCTACCAAGACTGTGAACTGGCATAGGACCAAACAAATCCATATGCAAGAGATATAAACATCTCATTGAATCTTTGATATCAAGTTCTTGGAAAGAGGACTTAGTCTGCTTGCCCTTTTGGCAAACTGAACACACACCCTCTTTAATGCACTTGACTTGAGGACCATTCCTCACTAACCCCATGCTGAACAACTGTCCTATAGACTTATAGTTCAGATAAGCAAGCCTCTTGTGCCATTTGGCACATAGTGAGGCTTTTTCTCCTGCTACTAGACAAATGGGTGAGTTGTTAAACTCACAATCTAGGTTAAGGCAATATAC
The DNA here is from genome assembly GCA_039513925.1 of Platanthera zijinensis. NCBI lineage: Eukaryota > Viridiplantae > Streptophyta > Magnoliopsida > Asparagales > Orchidaceae > Platanthera > Platanthera zijinensis. Next base: position 4,560,045 of record CM077089.1, read on the forward strand.
ATTTCCTTTCCTAGTGACAGTCAAAATGATCTCTTGATCACTTGACCTTCTTATTTGGCACTCCCCTTTGAGGAAAGAGATGTCATAACCTAGATCACTAAGTTGACTTATGCTAATAAGGTTATGTTTTAGACCCTTCACATAAGCCACTTTATTGATAGTAATTGAATCACTAGAAATGTTACCAAATCCTTTGATGATTCCTTTTTCTGATCCACCAAAGATTACTTTGGGTCCATTCTCTATGGGTACATAGTCCCTCAACATTCTTCTTGTTCCAGTCATGTGTCTGGAACATCCACTATCCAAGTACAATATAGGGGTATGGTCACTTGGATTCACCTGCATCAAATAAAGAATCACTTACCCTTAGAACCCAACTTGCTATTGGGTCCTAGGTCCTTGTTAGTTTGAAATCCTACAGCTGTTCTGACAGGAAAACTACTCTTGGTTTAAACACTTGTGTTAAACCAGCAATCTATGGCAAAGTGGTCCACCTTGCCACAACACCAACACTCAAATCTATTATACCTTTTCTTAGGTACAGACTTAACTACTTTGTTGTCAGCTGTCTTGTTAAGTGTTGGTGCTGGAGCAACAAACTTCAAGAATTCCTCTTGAACATGATGGGCATGCCTATAGAGTGACCTATTGGCATTTGCACCCTTGCCCATGAGATTTTTATACTCACAGTGACCATGAGTAGTATCATGATCATACCTGTTTGTAGGATTCATCACCTTCCTAAAGAAGATAGGGGGCTTTGCAGCTAGAGGCTGAACTGGGGCCTTACCTTTTCTATGTGAATTGGTGGCCCTAGTTCTTCCCTTAAAACCTAGACCAGTCTTCCCTTTATGTGAAATGAAATTGTCTATTAAGGGTAAGAATGATTTTGGCTTGGAGAATTTAGCCACTAGCTCTCTTTCTTGCTGAAGTTTGGCCTCCAGTTTCTTGATATGATTCTCCTTGAAAGAAATTGTGCCCATTTGAATAATAGTAATGTTTTTCAGTTTGGCAACCTCATTCAATTTTATATCCAACAGCTTTGTTGAATCTGCTATAGCTATCCTAAGAGATTCAATCTCTTTGGCCTGCTCTTTGACAAGAAACTTTCTCTTCTTCAGAGCATGCAACAACCCACCATACTCATCAATAAGTTGGTGTACATCCCCTTCAGACTCAGAACCATCCACTTCTCTTGAAGCAGATGCTTCTGATTCTGATCCAGTAAAGTAATCAGAAGCTAAGGGAGAATTGTATACCTTACTTGGACCAGGTTGATCTTGGCACTGATCATCTTCTGATTGTGTCATCAGCCCTTTACAACAGTAGTCTTCTACTCCATTAATGGAGTCTAGCAATTGTAGGAATTCTAGTTCCTTAGAATCCTCTTCTATTGAGAATAGCCCAACATATGCTTCTGCATCTTCTTCTCCTGATTCTAAAGATGAAGAGTCTATCCAACTCTTCTCCTTCTGAGCAATAAGGGATTTCTCCTTCTTGCCTTTGACTTGTTGTTTCTTCTTGTCTTTAGACTCCTTCCTCTTGTCAGGACAGTCAGCTATGACATGTTTAGGCCTGTTGCAACAATAACAAACAATCTTAGAATTAGATTATTTACTAGGTTTAGAGGCATACCTGTCCTCCTTGGGAGTCTTCTTTTTCTTGTAATATTCATCCTTGGAGTAGGATGTTGATGGCTTGGTTCTCCACTTCTTCTTTTTCATGAACCTTTGGAATTGCCTTGTAAAGACAGCAAAGTCCTCATCAGAGGTGTGGCTATCTGATGTGCTGTTGTCAGGATTTCCTTCTTCTTCCTCAGCACTCATTCTGGGTGGAGAAGGAGATTTTCTCCTACCCTTTCTTGTGCCTTCAGCCTTGAAGGCTACTAACTTTTCTTTGTACTCAGATCTGCTGCCCTTCTCCTCCTCTTTTCTGGCAGTGAGCTGCATTTCATAGGATAACCGCTTTCTAAAAAGTGTGGGTGGAGGTGTATCAGCCAGCCTGGTCACTTCTCTGATGACAAGGCTGGGCTACTCAGCCCTCTCTTCTAGAGCTGGAAAATCTTCTTGCCTCGCAGGAGAGCTTGGCAAGGCAGATGGCCGGGGTGACAGTCTCAGAAGGATCTAATGATGCTCTCTTCACTGAGAAGAAGAAGAAGAAGAGATGGGAATGGAAGAAGAAGCAGACTGCGACTGGAGATGAATCTTCATCTACTAAACAGCAGGAGGGGAGCCTTGCTCCTAAGAAGGACTGGAAGAAGAACCTGAAATGCTACAGGTGTCATCAACCAGGCCACTTCAAGCGAGACTGCAAGGTCAAGCTGCAGCCTGGGCATGCTGCAGGCAAGGAGGAAGCCTCCTCTAGCAAGGAGGAAGCTGGCTGGGGTGTAGCTTTCATGACGGGCACTTGTGTCCGTGCTTTGTCCACCGGTGACATGGAGGACGACTGGATCGTTGACTCCGGGTGTGGTCATCACCTCACCGGAGATATGTCAAAGTTTTCTTCGCTGCAGGCATACTCAGGTAACGAAACTATTATAACTGCTGATAATACTATTCATGCAGTAGAGAAGGAGGGTATAGTAATAGTGGGTAGTGATAAGGGGCCGCTCACGTTAAGGAGTGTTTATCACGTACCTGGCATGAAGAAGAACCTCTTCTCTGTGACCAATGCGGTTGATGCTGGCTATCACGTTCGGTTTGGGCCAACAGAAGTGAAGTTCCTTCGCAACGTATCAGCGGTTAAGGCTGATGTTGCTCATGTTGGAAGGAGAGTGAAGGACTTGTTTGTTTTATCAACAAGCTCCTATGTTGATCGCATGAGGGCCAATGATAGCGCTGCTATGTGGCATGAGAGATTGGGGCATGTATGGATGGATAAGCTGAAGGCTATGTCAAATAAGAGCCTAGTGAGAGGCTTGCCTAAGCTATCATCCTTCGGTGATAGTCACATTTGTGCTGGATGTCAGTATGGGAAGTCTCACCGTCTTCCATTTGATAAGTCACAAACAAGAAGCAAAGCACCATTGGAGGTTATCCATGGTAATCTGATGGGACCAACCGCAACTGCTAGCCTTGGTGGGAGCAGGTACATGCTAGTCTTGATTGATGACTACTCAAGATACACTTGGGTGTTTTTCTGGAAGGAGAAGTCTGAAGCCTTCCGGTTGTTTGTGGAGTTCAATGAGCTAGTGGAGAGCCGGCTTAACCTGAGGATTAAAAAGCTTAGAACTGACAACGGTGGAGAGTTTGTCTCCTCCGAGTTTTCTAACTTTTGCAGGAAGCATGGAATCTAGAGGGAGCTCACTTGTGCTCATACTCCACAACAAAACGGAGTAGCGGAGCGGAAGATCCGTCATCTGACGGAGACTTGCAAATGTTGGCTTCATGCCAAGAGTGTCCCAAGGTCCTTCTGGGCGGAGGGAATGTCTTGTGCTACCTATGTCATCAATCGGATGCCTCTAAGTCCGATCAACATGAAGTCTCCCTTCAAGATGTTGCTGAAGGAGAATCCAAGCGTTGAACACCTTCGGGTGTTTGGATCAACTTGCTATGTGCATATTCCTGATGCTCTGAGGACTAAGCTTGATGCAAAGGCAAGGAAGCTTGTCTTTGTTGGCTACGATGAGCGGAAGAAGGGATGGAAATGCATGGATCCGGTGACGAAGAAGTTCGTGGTGTCAAGAGACGTTGTCTTTGACGAACTGACGTCATATGGAGGAAGCTCGGTTGAGCTACCAGAGAGCAAGGTTGATGAAGGTCAGGAGGTGGCTGAGGTTGCTGATCAAGTGGAGCTGGCTGTGTCACCAGCAGCTCCAGTTGCTTCAAGTTCTAGAGGAGAAGCTTCTGGATCAGGAAGCAGGGGGAGCATTGCTCCAAGCTTGCCGGAGAGCAGAGGTGAACCAGAAGAAGCAGCGGAGGTGGTGAGCAAGGAGCAGCCTCTTCGGAGATCAAAGAGGGTGATCAAGCCTCCAGCTCACTACTGCGAAGGAAATACCGTGAGCTATGTCTCATGTTTCTTTGCAGGTCCTCTTGATGAGCGAGAGCCTGCTAGCTTCAATGAGGCCACTGGTGTCAAGGAGTGGGAAGATGCCATGAGAGAGGAGATGGATGCTCTCAAGAAGAATGAAACTTGAGATCTTGTGCTCAAAGTTGATGACATTACTCCGGTGACATGCAAGTGGGTGTTTAAGTTGAAGAAGAAGGCAGATGGGAGCATTGAGAGATTCAAGGCTCGCCTGGTGGCTCGGGGTTTCTCTCAACAGTATGGAGAAGACTATGAGGAGACGTTCAGTCCTGTTGCAAAGATGACTTCAGTTCGGATGGTGATCGCATTGGCTGCTTGCCAAGGATGGAGGATGTGGCAGCTTGATGTAAAGAATGCTTTTATTTACGGAGAGATTGACAAAGACATCTTCATGGATCAGCTTCTTGGTTTCGTTTCTGAAGTTCATCCAGGTTACGTCTGCAAGCTCAGGAAGGCTCTCTACGGGTTGAAGCAAGCTCCTAGAGCTTGGTATGGGAAGATAGCAGAATATCTGCAATTCTGCGGATACCTGGCTTCAAACTCGGACTCTAGCTTGTTTATCAAGAAGAAGGGGGAGCTTCGAGTCTTGGTCCTGCTGTACGTTGATGATATGATCATCACGGGGAATTCTGAGGAGGATGTTGCTAGGCTCAGAGCTGAGCTAGCTTTTCGCTTCGAGATGAAAGACCTGAGAGAGCTTCATCACTTTCTTGGTCTCGAAGTGGAGAGGAAGGAGAGTGGGTTACTCATCTGCCAGAAGGGATATGCTGAACGCATAGTGAACCGGTTTGGTTTGACTGAAGGGAAGACTTGCTCTACTCCTCTGGATCAATGCTTAAAGCTTCGTCGAGATGAAGGAAGGATTCTTCCTGATCCCTTGGTGTTTAGAGCTCTTGTTGGGAGCTTGATCTACCTGACGATTACGAGACCTGATATAGCTTATGCTGTTGGTTGAGTAAGTCGGTTCATGGCAGAGCCAAGGAAGTCTCGTCTTGTAGCGGCAAAGAACATCCTGAAGTATGTCAAGGCAACATCTGACATGTGACTTCTTTACAGAAGGGATGCGAGGTTCTCTTTGCTTGGGTACACAGATGCTGATTATGGTGGTGACTCGGATGACCGAAGGTCAACTTCTGGTTATGTGTACACTTGTGGATCAGCGGACATTTCGTGGTGCAGCAAGAAGCAGGACTCGGTATCTGTCTCTACTACTGAAGCAGAGTACAAGGCTTCGGCCTTGGCTGCTCGGGAATCCATTTGGCTAAGGAGGCTAGTAGAGGACGTCCATGAGGAAGTGCAAGGCCCTACCTTGCACCGAGGGGATAATAAAAGTGCTCTCAAGCTGGTAACCAATCCAGTTTGTCATGCCAGGACCAACCATATTGAGATCGATCACCATTTCATAAGGGAGAAGGTGCTGAAAGGATCTCTTGTGGTCGGTCATGTTCGGAGTGAATATAACTTTGCTGACATCTTCACCAAGTCGCTAGCGAAGGGGCCTTTTCAGCGGCTACGTAGTCTACTCGGCCTGATCACCACTTCTCACTTCAAGGGGGAGTGTTGAATCTCGTCGGTTGTGCGGAACCTTCTCCCGTGCTTCAGTCGCTCGGTATTCTCTTCGACTTCCCCTTTCCTCCCGTCGACTCCAGCTCCGTCCAGTGTAGTCTGCCGCTGTCCTCTCTCCGTCGGCTCGGTGCTTCCGTCTTCAGCATCCATTTGACACAAGGTGCCTGCCGTTTCAGCATTCCCTCTCCCGTCGACTCCCTCTCCCGTCGCCAGTGGTCCCGACGTAAGCCGACTAGGGATTCTCTCTGCTCAGCGCAAGGGTAACGACTGTTCCTCCTTGAATCGAGCTTGTTTGTAACTTCTCTTTTTTCTACTAGTCAGTTCCTAATAGTTTGTAACTTGTCTAGTATAGTTCCTAAACTAGAGATTTAGATAGAGTTATGTCCCTTGGATGTTACTTTTTTAGGTTTGAAATGGCTCCTCGAACCACGGTTGGGCTTCTCACTGGCAGTGAGTTGGTTAGGACCGGCTTCTCCCATGTCTCTGATGAATTCAGGAACATCATCCTGATGCTTGAGGAAGCTGGGCTCTCCTTTATCCTTGAGCACCCGTGCAAAATTCTAGATAAAGAAGTTCTTGAATTCTATGCAACCGCGAAGCTACGTCATGAGGACACCCTGATAAAGAGTAAGATTGCTGGACTAAGAATCAAGATGAATGCTGCAAGACTATCACATCATCTGCAGCTCACCAGCTCAGCACAAGAGGACTACCTGGATGAAGATGATCATGCCAGGACTCTACTATTCTGTGGACTCGCTCGAGGGACCAATTCCATCAAACGCAAGGACATGAATGAGGAAGGAAAGCTCCTCTCTGATATCATTGGGAAGGTCCTGATCTGCAAACCGGGCTCCCATGATCATATTTCAGGGGATATGTTCAAAATCCTGATGGCTGTAGTATGTAGAAGAAGATACAACTGGGGGGTCATGTTGTTTCAAAAGATTAAAGATGCCCTTTGAACCCCCAACTTTGGGAGAATCATCAGCCTGTGCCTCAATCAGATGGACGGAGATAGGTTTGATATGAGTAAGGCAGTTCCTCTTCACTACTTAAAGAAGATGGACTCCAGCGTGTTTGATAGATGGGAGAGGAGAATTGGACAAGAAGGTGCGGCTGAAGCCCATGGTGGTGAAGATGACAGAGCTCCAGAGTACAAAAATCCTTTGGATGACCCCAGTGACGTTCTTGATTTGCTGCATGCAGGAACTGAGGGGGAGTCATTACACATTCCTTCTGATGCCCTCAGGATGGAAGTCTCAGGTTCAGATCATGCAGATGCAGTCACTGACATTACCCAGATTGCAAGGGATATAGTAGATACCCTCACTTATGATCCGGCTGAAGAAGAGGAAGTGGAGGACGTGGAGAATGATGCTGATGATGATAATGATGTGGAGCATGTCGCCACTGATGGCCTTAACAGGTTGAGGGGGAGTGATGTTGACGTCCCCTCTGAGGAACAAGTTCCATTGAAAGTTCCTGATGAATCTGGTGCAGCAATGGAGGGGGAAACCTCCCGACAGAGGATGATAAGTATACATGGAAAAACAATAGAGGCTGCCCAAATCCCCCCGCTAGAGACTGTAAACCTATCAGGCTCTCCCAGTGTATCTGCAGAAGAGCACGACCAGGACATGCATCAGGTTCATCCACTAAGACCTAACCTGGCAAATCATGCGGTAAATATCATTCAAGGTATAGTGGATGAACTGAAAGCCTCTTTTGAACAATCTCACAACAATGTGCTAAAACGTATTAAGCAATCTGAGGATCTGATGCTTAAAAATGTTGTGGAGATAAATCATAAACTGGATATGATGGAACAGAAATTTGACGCTAAGTATGCAGAGGCCGGCACTGCCGTAAATCTTCTAATGCAAGGACTTAAGAAGAATACAGCTGATTTGGCAGTGGTAAACCAAAATGCACATGTTGTGGCCAACAACATCAAGCTTTTTGATGCCAACATGGTGAGACTCAACGCAAATCAGACATCCCTGCTGAACGAGTTCACTAAGACTGTTAAACATATAGATGAGTCACTGCATTCCTATGCAAACTCCATTGCCCTCGAAGCCAAAAAGGGGGAGAATGAATATAAAGTTAAGATGGCAGGGCTAGAACAAATTATGGTCAACAACTTCAAGTAGTCCAATGAATATGTTTTTGAAAGCTGTCACTGGCTGGTTCAGCAAGCTTCTGGCATACATATTCCAGTTGCTCCTTCTGATGAGGTTACTACTGTTGCTGATGAGGTAAGTGCTGAGGAGGTTCCGCTAAGTGAAGCTGATGTCAGGAAGGCTGCAAGGGCCGCTGCCAAAGCTGCTCGCAGTGCCATGTTTGACCAAGAGGCCATTGCAAAAGGCAAAAGAAAACTCTAAGAAGGGACTTCTAAAGAGACTCCAGCTGAGAGGAAAGTAAGATTGAAGGAAAGTGAAGTGAAGAATGAACGATGGAGCACTACATCGAGGAGCATCATATTGGACACATTCACGTTACAACAGCGGGGGGAACTTAATCGAAATGAAGTGTATAGTCAGTATGAGTGGGAGATGCACAAAGAGTATGAAGCTAAACGAAACATATTTTTCAGAACTAACACTGTGGAACATAAAGCTCCTCCCCCCAGATACTATCTGAAGCCAAAGGAGTACTTTGAGAGACAAAGCAAGAAGTTCTTGGCTAAATAACTTAAGGATAATCAGGCTAAGGAGAAATAGTCTTGGGATCTAGACTTGTCATTTTATTTATGCATGTATATCTTTTCATGTATTTATATGAACAACTTTTGGATATATATATATATGATCGCATGTTGACTCAATTGTTGTTCTGAATGTATTTATTATTCTGTGTCTTGTCTCGCTTATTTTGTTTTGTATATTCCTATGGTTGGTGTAATTCATCTTAGCTAGTAGGATTTTGGCTTCTTCAAATAGGGGGAGATTGTTGGGTATTGTATCCACAATTACCTGGATTTGAAGAAGCCTCCTGTCGAGCTAAGATGAATTCACATTGTATTTGACAATCTTCTGTCAAGTTATGCTTGCAGTTATTCCATGCTAAATACACACCAATGTCGGGGTGTAGTGGGTCAATATACACGGGTCTGCGCAACGTAATCCCTCGTTGAGCAGATTAATGTGTTGACTCACGTGTACTCTCTCTATTGGAGTATACTTATTTTCAAGTACAGGGTCGAGATAGATCAAGAGCAGAAGCGGAGCAAAGATGGGTCAAAGACAAAGTTCAGGAGAAGGAAAAGAAAAATCGTTTAAGTCAAAATCAACGAGAATCACTAAGTGATTCTCGCCGATTCGACGGGAATCATTAGTGATTCTCGCCGAATCGTCGAGAATCACTCAGTGATTCCCGCCGATTTCATCTGGTTGACTGTCCTCCTTCAAGAAATCTGCTAAGGCAAAATCGACGAGAATCCCTAACTGATTCTCGCCGACTTCGACGGGAATTGTTAGTGATTCTCGCCGATTTGTCGAGAATGATCTTGATTCTCGCCGATTTCCTCCGGATGACAAGTATTTCAACTGGAATTCTGCCAAGGCAAATTCGACGGGAATCATGAGTGATTCCTGCCGACTTCGTCGAGAATCACCAATGATTCTCGCCAAATTTTCCTTAGGCAAATTTGCTCTATTCGCTGGACCGAACCAAGATGCTGGGCGATGTTTTGACCGGAACTAGGGCTTCTTCATATGGGGCCCACAACGGTCATTTAGGGTTGATCTACAGTATATATACCCACATATTTTGAACTTAAAAAGTGCGAAGAAACGAAAAAGAAAAAGGGCCGCCGAGCGTGACCTAGCCAATCGCGGAACTCCTCTCGTCGCCGTCGCCGCTCGCAAGTTGTCGCCGCCGCAGATCTTAGATCTTCTTTGATCTCCCGACGACAGAACCGAGGCTAAGTATAGCGTCTCACGCTTCTCTCTCGAGATCGCTTGTCTCTCGATTTGTTGAACGAGGTTAGTTCTTCATTCCGAATCGATTGAGACGACCGATCTGATTGAGATCGTTGGTAGACCTTGCTTGCTTCGTCAAGAAGTTTGGATCTACAAAGCATCGCCGCCGTAATCAATTGTCGTCGCCGATCTTGGCAAGATCCTCTCCAAGAGAGTACTCCGGTCGTGGACTCTTCGTCTTCATCAAGAACGCTTCAACGAACGAAGAGGGACATCGGGTTCTCCACACGTGTAGTTTGTATCTCTTGTACATTCTATTTTTGTTTTGTTGTAAAGGAATAGTGATTCCTAGTTGTAAGGGTTGGGTGCAACCCGTTGTGGAGGAGTAGTGACTCCTTCGGTTGGAAGGGTGCCTTCCATAGTGTGAGGATTGGATTTCAATCCGTTTGGTGAAGTGATCGAGTCGTCCCTTATTGGGAGATAGGTCGAAGGGGGGAGTGGACGTACCCAAATCGGGGAACCACTATAATTGCATGTGTGTTCTTGTGTGCTGTGTTTGTTTAATTGTGCAGGTAATTTTAAATTCCGGAAAAGACTGCACTACACTTATTCTCCCCACTATAGGTGGAATTAGTTGACACTAAGAACTTTCAGCAAGATCCATGCACTTTTAACCCTTCTTCGCTCATCATAGCCGACGAAGACTAGCTTATGTGCTTTCGCATCTAGTTTCATCCCGTGAGCTTTTGGAACATGCACGTAGAAGGTAGATCCGAACACCCGAAGATGTTCAACGTTGGGCTTCTCCTTGAGCATCAACTCATGAGAAAATTTCATTTTGTTCTGAGTAAAGGGCATCTTGTTGATGACGTACACTGCATAGGTCATTCCTTCTGCCTAAAAGACCCTGCGAATGCCATTAGCGTGCAGCTAACAAATGCATGTTTCCGTCAGATGACAAATTTTTCGTTCTGCAACTCCGTTCTATTGTGCAGTATGTGCTTAAGTAAACTCCCTCTAAATGACGAACTTTCTGCAGAAGTTAGAAAACTCATGTGAAGTGAACTCTTCATCATTATCAGTTCTCAACTTCTTTATTCATAGATCGAGTCAGTCCTCCACGAGCTCCTTGAACACCACGAACATCCCAAATGACTCTGACTTATCTTTCAAGAAGTATACCCAAGTATACCTGGAAAAGTCATCAACAAGAACCAACATGTACCTTCTACCTCCAAGACTGGAAGTGACTGTAGATCCCGTTAGATCGTCATGGATGCATTCCAACGGTACTCTACACCTAGTCTGTGACATGTCAAATGGAAGGCGATATGCATTTTCATACTGACATCCAGCAGAGACATGACTGTCAGAATGAACAGTAATGCGACCTTGGCGGACAGGCTGTATAGCCTTATCACGGCGGTCTGGTTGTGTATCCGCGGATATGCGGATACATTTGGTCCTCACCGCGGGATAGGGTGGTGATCTATCAGCTAGGGCGGTGATCACACTCCTCTCCGCGCCTATAAAAAAGACCCATGTCACGTCAACTGTACCACAGAATGAACAGCAAGTGAGCTCGGCTAGTTGCTGCGGACAGGTTTTTCGAGTCGCGCGGTTTGAAGAGTTGACCCGATTTGTGTTGTGCAGGTGTGCAGGTTTTTCGAGTCGCACATAGCCAAAATGAACTTGGTGGCATGTGATTTGAAGTCGGCAAATTAATGTAGCATGTTTAAAATATGAATGTTGGAAAATAATTAATAATTGGCCAGAATTCTATAAGAAGATGCTCTTCTTGCGAGGAAACAGAAATTAGAGAGAGAGAGTGAGAGGAAGAGAGAGAAGCACTTGCGAGGAGCTCATCCCCGAAAAATTAAAGGTGAGTTGCAGCTTCTATCTTCTCTCAGTGCCAATTTCATGCATTTTTTTGCTTTGATCTGATCAAATATTGTCCAGAAATTTCTAGCCATTAATGCGTGCGAGCGAAGCATGCAATTGCATGAACCTTCAAATTTTTGTTTTGTGCGAAGCATGTTGTGCTTGATTTTTGGGTTTATTATAATAGTGTGCTCTGATTTTCGAGTAAAATATTAGAATAGATGGGGAATTTTTTGGAATAAAATATTGGAGTCTAATTTTATATTTTAATTTCTGTAGAATTAGTTGAAATTGAATATTTTTTAAAAAAAAATTACAAAAATAGGAGAGATTACACACACAAAAAGATTAGACCCTAAAGTCCAAACCCTCATTAGATAAAAATAGATGCATTTTTGAGTTACTCCTACAAAATATGATTCATAAAAAAGGTCGTCAAATAACACATCAAATCAAAGATATTCTTGATGAAAGCCAAAAGGACTAGTTGAAAGTGCAGAATATGCCGTTATTGGCACAACCACTCTTCATGTCCTCAAAATTTTGAAAAATATAATTAATCTTTTTTTAATTTTTTAATTTAAATTATATAATTATCTTATTTTATTATTTTTCCAGGACTTTTCAATAAAAACTTGTGCTATTTTACCTTGGAAAGAGAAGAAAAAGACTAAGTCAATATTATTTTAAAAAAACTAAGACAATATTAAAAAAACTGATGTTAAAAATAATAATATCAAAATAACTAATGTTAAAAAAATAATATTACAAAAATTAATGTTAAAAAAATTAATGTTAAACAAAATTAATGTTAAACAAAATTTATTGGTTAAAAAAAAACTAATGTAAAAAACTAATATTAAGAAAAATGACGTTAATAAATAGTAAATTAACGTAAAAAAATATGAATATCACTCCCGTCTCACTTTCATAGCAAATAATTTTTGATGGAGACGTCATAATTTATAGCATTCGGGGATGCAAATAGCCCACTCTTCATGATCCCCACCAAATTAGTGGGACCATGGATTTGACCGCCGCACACGCGATCACTGCACGCGATCCCCGTGCGCTCATCCCATTACCTGCACCATCCAAGCCGCCGCGCCAGGACCGCCGGAGGCGGGGCAGCCCGCACCCGGATGGCCGCACCAAGACCCCTGCCCGGCCATGTGGTGGAACCGCGTCAAGCCCTCGAAGGGAGTTTAATGAAGGCAGCCCGAATACCTTACGAGGTGGGTTGAACTGCCGCACACCCCTCTAAAAGAGGGGGGTGAATATTTTATTTCAAAATTTCACCATAATTGCAATTTGCTCATTTGTGGTGGAAGCACAAACAGTCAACTTGTAATTCCCTTGACATGAAAGATGTTAAGTGTTAAAGACAAGCGCGATCAAACTAGAAGCACGCAAAGATTTATGGAAGTTTTCCGTACGAAACCGGTACGCCTCCCCTTCCATAATTGTGGGAACACCCCCGTCGAGCTTTGTAAACTTTCAAAGACAAGACAAACTCCAACACAAATTGTCAGTACAATCGAGTTCCTCTATGTTGATGCCTCGGAGCTTAGCTAGCTCTTACAATCTCAAGAGTTGTGTAGTTTCTAAACCTAAAAAGATCTTCACATTGCTCATTGTTTTGAATCGGGAAGCTTGTTAGAAGAATCGGCTAGAAGATCAAGCAAGAAGGGCGGAGCTCTTCTTCTAATTTGGCGGTGGCAAGTGACGCGCACTTCTCTTGTCTATTGGAGCTCTGTTTTAGAAATTATCAAGGAGTACGTAGTTGTCTTCAATTCTTCTTCTTCTTCCAATATTAGGGTAGTTATATTTAACTCTACGATACTGAAATAAATTGGAACTGTCTGATCGTCATCTGATGGTTGACATATATCCAGATCCACTAATTTCTTAGGGAGATGATACGCTGAAAAATAGGTATTAATTTACGCAAGTGCACGTGTTTAATCAAGTAATATAGTATAAAAATATATTATTTATATATGCAATATTTTATATTATATTATTAAGTTACATATTTATATATTTAAAGTTTATAGTTTTTGACGAGGCCATCCTAAATTTATAGGAAATTTAGGGTGCGAATAGCCTCCTCCCCCATGATCCCCCATTAACTTGGCGGTATCATGAGTTTGACCGCCACACGCACGATCGCCACACGCGATCGACGTGCACCGTCCGATCCACCACCACAACCGGCCACCGACGCCGCCATCACCGGCATCCGGCCGGCTACGCTGGGGCCGCCCCGTGACATTCTCATTAAAACTAGTATACAAGAATTTTCATAATTTGCAAAAGAGTGTAATAAACTAATAATATAGGAAGGATAAGCCCACCAAAATTAGTTGTGCCAATACATCAACTTGTGTCAAGAAGGTGTAATCAATTGAGAAAGCAAAAAGGAGAAAACTTTTTGAACAATCAGATGTTTGTTGGATTATGTAGTTCTTCATGGATCCGGATCTCCGGGAGTTCCTGCGGGAACTTCAGGGGGTGGAGTTCTGATTTTGCGAAGTAATGGAACGGAATTAGAATGTTTCTAAGAGGGTCATTCCATAGTGGTGCCTGTTCTTCAAAACAGAGCTCCCGTTACACCTAAAATTGTATTACCGGCATGATTTTTTTTTTTTTTTTGTAGTTAGCTTTCATGTTGCGATTTTATATAATGACATTTCTCTGATTCAGATGAAGACAGCTGCAGATGCTTGTGTGATATATGATATGAGGGAAAAGTAAGGCCATGACCCTCCTCAAAATGGCTTGTTATGACTTACATTTTCTTTCGAGAAGCGTCGGCTAACCATGCCTGATTAGAATTTGACAAGGCTACTGGTATCAAGGACACAGGATTACAGGTTGAAGGGCATTTGGCCTCGCTTTGTATCTCTAATGATAATATCGCGACAATGTGTTGTTATAATGCGTTTGATTCCAAGTCTCTTTGAGTCTTGCCACTCTACTTTCTTGTTAAACCAATAGATTATAATCAGTTATGCATCACTGCATTTGTTAATATATCTTCTTTTTCGCCTTAACTAAGTTCTTATTTGCTTCATTTTTATGTTCATAGATGTGTTCAAGATATCAGCTTTATTTATATTATCCATTCATTGATGTGTGCTCTAATATTTAGATGTCTCGCTACTTGTTGATAGTTTACCAGCATTTTGAACGAGATTCTATTGAAAGTCAGGCCCGAGAACCCTCGTTGTATGCTTTTGCTTTTGACTTTGCAATTGAAGAAGTAATGTCATTCGATTATTATCAAACTAACTGCGATCTTTTTTTTGTCTGTGAGGACCCCGCTCGAGCTCATTCTGCTTCTAATAGTCAGAATAGTAAGATGCCATGAACTAGATTAGAATTGAGGTAGAGTTGATGGATGATCCTGGAGTCATTTAGTCGGCTATGGACAAAGCGGAGGTGAGCGATGGCGCGGAGCATTTCTTTTTCAGATTCTTAGTTTCAGTTGAGAAATCGCTATATTCTTTTTTGCTTCCGAGAGATTTCAATCCCCAGAAAGTATTTTGGGGAGCTCATATCCTTCGTGATCAGGTGTTGACGGAGGTATTTTTTTGTCAAAGCTACCCCAGTCTGGTCATCTCCAGTAAGAAGAATATCATTCACATATACAGCAAGAATCACCAAACACACACACACAAATATAATCCACATATACAGCAAGAACCCCATCCCCTGGAGTTCACATATACAGCAAGAACCTCATTCACATATACACATTATGATTTTGTTTGGTCCGACATAATTAATTTAATTATTTTCGGACTCAGTTTTTTCGGGGCTCAAATCGGGGGTCTAAACGACTTCAAATCAAAAAATATTCAACACGAAAGTTATTCGTCTCGGTGATATCTACAACTTTCATGTTAACCATTTTTTCTGAATCCGCTCCATTACTTCGCAAAATCGGAACTCCATCCCCTGGAGTTCCCGCAGAAACTCCAGGGGATCCGGATCCAGTTCTCCATATATATAATGAATGGAACAATCAGACATGATGTTTGTTGGATTATGTAGTTTTCGTGATGGCGTCAAATGTGTTTGGCAACCCCGTTACCGACGCGACTTTAGAGGGAATGCCGGAATATCAGGGCAAGACAATTACACGCAAAGACAGGGCGCATGTCGCTCTGAATATGAAAAATGCACAGGAAAAGGACAGGAACGCTCGCACATATGTGGAGAATCTAAAGGCGAGGTGGGGCACTGGGGTCTCCACACTTTGTGTGGTTTATAATAGTACTGGTGACACTTTGACATTTATTACTAGTCATGATTGGCACGGGCACATTGGACCTGCCCCATACCCAATGAAGATTGAAAACGGGCAATGGGGTGGGTTTCTACACGTGAAAACCTCTGGAACAGCTACTGGATCATCTGCGGCTGTTGTGTATCGGGGCAAGAATGATGCTGGAGATGACTGTGACTGGATGCTGTCTTGGTCCAACCCATGGGATAGAAATCTTTATGACAACAAGGTAAATTTGTCCATTCTCAAAATTTTCATGCAATGAAATCATAATTTATATGCTATCATTTATATGACTGGAAAACAAAACAAAAAAACCCCTAATTTATATGTTATTCTGTTGTGTTGTAGGCTTATACTGAGATCCGTGATGCTCACCACTATGATGCGGGGAATAACCGTTGGGGCGTTGTCTCTGACAAGTTATACGATTCCGGCCTCGACTACGCTGACAAATGGAATGGATGCTACTCAACCGCGGCAACTGGCAGTGACACTTCCCCCATATTTGAGGGAATAGTGATGCTAGAATCTGATGCCTAACTGCATGAATTCGCCTTCAAGGAAATCAAATTTATAAGTACTAGTCATTAATATATGATGTGTGTTGGAATAATTGATGCAACAATTTGAAGGCCTGTGTTATAAAGAATTCTGGAATTCTGCATTTTCAAATCCAATGAAGGATTTTTGGTTCCTTTTATAAATTCCTTGTACTTTTTTGTTTACCTCCAGATCCAATGAAGGATCCTTTAGCTTTACCAAAGAGCCTATTGTTAAGGTTCAGCTCCGAGGAGACACGCACACTTGGCCAATTTTTGGGTAACGTATTATCACGCTACGACGCGTGGGTTTGGGTGCGCCACCCTGTTAGGAATCTTGCGCCTCTAATTCCACCTGGAGTTACCACAAACTCCACACCGGACCTTGGCACACCCTAAACCCTAAACTAATATAAACACTTTTATATTCGAGTAGGGAAACACAATGTGGGAAGAAAACCCTACTAACTTGGCCACCAACAAGTACAAGTAACAAGATCAATCCCCACCACCATCTATGCCACAATTCGGCAAAAGATCAAAACAAGTAGCACACCCCTTTAAACACTCTCACACTTCCTCTTCCAATGGCAAAGAAACAAGATCTGAATCCGGCCCAAAGACAAATGAAGCTCACAATCTTGTTTCGGTCTCCGGAGATCAACTCCTCTCTCCAATGCGAACAGAATGATATATTAGGATGAGATTTGGAGCACCCCAACCTAGAGATTTCACTTCTTCTCCCTTCTACAAAACCTTCGATTCTTCCTTGAAGCGGGCTTAACGACGGCTATTCCTTGTTCGGGAAAGATGCGATGATCACTTTGGTCATCGAGGAAGAGATTCGCCATAAATATGCGCCAGCACCCGATTAACCTCCAGTCGATGTTGCGATCGTTCCAAGGCGATGAGAGAACACGCAGCTGAACAGTAGCGATCGTTCAAGGGCGATGAGAGAACACACAGCTGAACAGTAAATTAACAAGCCAAATAAAAACTGATACAGGATTCACCTAAGAGGCTAGATCCAAGGCAGGGTTAATTTGGCCTAACTAGGGCTTAAGTTGACTTGGGTCAACTTAGCCACTAGGTTTGCACCCAATGGGTCCTTGGTGACCCATTGATCTCATATTAGGTCTAGGAATGCCTTGGAATCAGATTGAACCCACTAGGCCACCAAAAATCAGGGTTTTAAGATTTTACTAATTGCAGCCCAAGTGAGTCTCAACTAACTAGTTGGGTCACTTGACCTCTTAGGTTCAACCTAGGACTTGTTATGACCTAGGCATGTTCAAGTCACTCCTAAGGGGGGTCTAATTTGAAAATGGGATGTTACATGCTCTGCTAGGTGTTCCCAGCAAACCTGAAAGGTCAAGCCCATACCTGGTTCCATTTCATGTAAGGGGGAACCATAGAAAATTTTGTGGAATTGTCATGTCAATTTGTCGATCAGCTCATCGCCAACTGTAGAATCGTTCAAGATCTCTCGCATCTGTCGGAGATTTGCTAGAACGAGGGGGAGTCACTGAAGGAATTTTTCCGCCATTTCACCGTAGAAGAGTGACATATTCCGGGAGTAGACCCCGAAATTTTGATGCGTGTTCTCCTTGGAGGACTTAGCCCAAGTGGTTTTTATTCAGCACTAATAAGAGAAACTGTGCCCAGTTATCCAGACCTTGTGCACCGGGTCGAGGCACAGATAGTAGCTGATGATGCAATCAAGGCACACCGTCAATGATTTGAAGGCATACATAAGAAAAAGAGGGGGCAGGACTATGCCCCCAAGTGGCAAGAAGATCGACACAATGAAGAGCGTCGCATTGACAAGTATCAGCGCAACCCTCAAAGGGACATGGGTCAGCAGCTGTCGCGGAAGTACATTCCATTGAACACCACACGGGCAAATGTGCTATATACAATTCAAGATAATCCGGCACTCCATCGACCAAAGGTGTCGTTGCCAAACCCCAGGAACGACCAATCCAAATATTGTGAATTTTACCGCGGAACTGGGCACACTACTAAAGAGTGTATCAAGCTAAAGGACGAGATCGAACGCATGGTCCGTCTAGGGATCCTTGGAATATTTCTGCAGGGGTATGCGCAAGAGTTGCAGGCACCGCCTAGGCAGGCAAGAGAGCAGCAAAATGCGTCCCAGGGGGCTGGTGAAAAAATGTAGATCATGGGTAACCTTGAAACCATCGTCGTCCCATGTTCTCTCCTCACAGATATTCTCAATCGGTATAATAGAAAAGAGTCATGCGGATAAGAAGTTCAGCCAGGACACCACCATCACGTTCGGTGATGAGGACCTCGAGGGATTGTGATCGCCTAACCAGAACCCGCTCGTAATCACACAGGGATCTGGGATCCCTGCTTTAATGTTAAGAGAATCCTGGTGGATAACGAAAGCTCCGTTGATGTATTGTTTCTATCTACCCTCGAGAGCATGAAGCTTACCTAACAAAACCTCGATCCCGCAGCGAGACCCATCTACAATTTTGATAATCACCCGGTTCTAGTTCAGGGAGTGATCACCTTACCTATCATAATGGTGAGTTATCGAGGCAGGCTACACACAACATTCACTAAATCATCATAAATTCAAGCTCAACCTACAACGCCACCATCAGAAGGCCAGTCCAATCAATCTTCAGGGCAATCCCAACAATTCCCCACTTGGCAATGCAATTTCCAACCACCGGAGGAGTAGGAGTCGTTTGCGAACAACAGGAAGAAGCCCACGCTTGCTACTCAAAGCAAGCACAGCTGCCAGTTGCAACCGTCTTCAATATCGACGCATTAAAGTCTACTAAAATGTTAAAAGCCGCTTTGATGGGTCCTACAATGATGACACATTGAGTTGGATTCCTCAACTCTTTTCTTTCTTCAAACAAGTTGTAATTAATCGCGTCTTGAGAAAGGGAAATATGGAGGCATACTATATGACTAAGGTTGGAGTTCAATGTGACTTTGATTGAGTTAGGGAATGATCCTACCTAATAATTTTGTGGCCATGATCAAGTCGGACTGGGATGTGTTCTGATTCATTAGTTATATATTAATAGAGGCCATCGACCATTTTTTTTAAAAATAAATTTTTTTTGGGGTTGTTGGAATCTAAAAATATAAAACTTATAAATAAATTAACCAATGAAGATATGCATCCAAATTAAAAAATTCACACAGTAAATATATGAGTCATTGGAAGAAGCTTGAGGGTGAGTCAATAGTGACACCATTCAATACAAAGTTTGTTATTTAGTGAGTGAATCAAGAGTGAACACTTCTCCCCATAATCACTCTCCAAATAAAAACCCTGAATGATTGAGTTTTACATTCACTAAAAACATTTTCTTTTTTGGTTGAACGATAAGAGAAGGTGTGGTCCAAGTAATCAATAAAGTGTTTTCTCCCACCTATAAAGTCTGCATCTCCCTGGAACTAGTTTACACTTGACTATCTATTTAATCTATCTATAGTTTAAGATTTAGGGTTTAGGGTTTAGGGACCCTAAACCCTAAATTATAAAATCCTAAACCCTAAACCCTAATGTCCATATGTTGTGGCACTAATATGATTCAAGATCTTGATCACTTCCTAACATTAGTCTTACAACAAAAACTAAAGCAAAGTAAGAAAAGTAGCAACAACAAGAAGAAAGATACAAAGTAATAATCCTAGGGAGGATAGTACCTCCCCTTAAATCCCCCATATGCCCACAGTAACACCTGAACCGGTCGGTTCAATTGACCTCCTTATGTAAACCTTCCCAAACTTAGTGTTAGGCCTTGGAGTGGGCTCGCTTGTAGGGTTAGTGGGACGGTTCATAGCATCCCCTCCTTCATCATTTGGTAGCTTGTCCTCAAGCTGGAGGTTAGGGAAATGCGTTCGTAGCTCCTCACAATTCACCCACATATTATCTCCTTCCGGTAGGATCTTCCATTTGACCAATGCCTCTGTAACATAATACGTGTCGCAAAGCTTCCAACTGTATTCCAATATTCTTCCCATTTGAGGTAGGATCTCCCCCTTCTTTGAAAACTCTAATAAATCTTTCATTTCGATATTCTTCGAGCCTAATTTTAGCTTCAAGAGTGATATATGAAATACAGGATGTATCTTCGAGGCTTCAGGCAGATCCAATTTATAGGCCACTTGTCTAATCTTTTGTACAACCTGATAAGGTCCGTAGAAACGAGGTGCTAACTTTTGATTTCTTCTTTTAGACATCGACAATTGTCTGTATGGATGTAGTCGGAGGAAGACCATATCACCTTCTTGGAAAGATCTCCCAACTCTATGACGATCCACTTGTATTTTCATTCTTTCTTGGGCTTGCCTAAGATTTTCTTTGTGTTTTTCCAACGCCTCGTCCCTTTCTTGTAATGACTTTTACACTGCGAGTAGGGAAGCCTATACTTGATCATAACTTCTTAAGGTCGAAGGTGGCAACCCATATAACACCTCAAATGGTGTCTTCTTAGTAGTTTTTTGATATGATGTATTGTACTAATATTCCGCCTGTTGAAACCAGTCGAACTAGTTTCCCCTAAAAGCTCGGATCTAAGGCTGCAACCCACGCTTACTTTCTTTGGACCATGCTCCTAACAAGACACCTAAAGGAACAGACCGGGAGCTTCAGCTCGGAGGTCCCACCACTCACCCAGAAGGACTAGAATCCTTCCCCTCCCTAGCCAGTGCTGAGCTAGGTGTCTGAGTGAGAAGGAAAAGGAAGGTTCCACATCTCCCTTCTCAGACACCTTACCGGTCTATTTATAGGCTTCAGGATTTGAACTGCAAATAACCAAAACAAGCATCTGTGAAATTACCTGAATACCCTGGGTTGGGTCTGCCAACAGCCAAACTCCGCTGTTCTGAAGGGCTATGAGCAGACCCCCGAGGGTAAAAGAGTAAAAAGGCCAAAAAGGATGAACCGCTTGCTAAGTGAGCCGGTCCCCACCCAATTGCTGAACCGGTCTTATCTCTTCCTGCCGACCCGATGCTTGGCGAGAGGACCACCTTGCGGCTGAAAAGGATTACCTCGCGGGCGAGACCCTCAGACGACATATAGACAATCTTCCTTTGACCCCCACCCGCCAGGCGAATGGTCCCACGTTTTGGTTCCTCTCGCCTATTGCGAGTAGACCCTCTTTTGGGCTCCTCTCGCCTATTGCGAGTGGACCCTCTTTTGGGCTCCTCTCGCCTATTGCGAGTGGACCCTCTTTTGGGCTCCTCTCGCCCATTGCGAGTGGACCCATCTTTTGGGCTCCTCTCGCCTAGGGCCTTGTCTCCTTTTGAGGATTCTTCTAATTCCCTCTCTGCCGGGTTCCCTCCTGTGAGCCCGAGGTTGTACACCGCCAATGGTAACCACTTCACTCATTGATGCGGTTTTCCATTGCAAAACATCAAAGATATGACTCCATGCTACCATTAAGAGATTCTGATTGCCAGTCGGTTTTCGGTTGATACAAGGAGCTCATGTGTATGGCCGATCCTTGAAGTTTAAATAAGTCCTTCCAAAATTTACTTATGAACACAGTGTCTTGATCACAAATAATCGACTTGGGCACCCCATGTAGGCACACAATCTCCTTAATGAACTGCTCCGCTACTCCTGCTGTATACGAGTTTGTCAATGGTATAAAATACCCATACTTAGACAATTTATCCACCACCACCATAATTACCTTTTTTCATTTGACTTTGGTAATCCTTCTATGAAATCCATAGTTATGTATTCCCATATATTCTTGGGAATGTTGAGTGGAGAGAGTGGCCTCGCAGGTGCGGTTGTTTCATACATACATCACACTCTTTAACGAATCAATTCATATCTTATTCCATGCCCCTCCAATACACACTCAACTTCAAATGGTGATACATTTAGATTATGCCCGAGTGTCCTCCCATAGGTGTCTCATGGAACTCTCTTAATAACTCTTCTTTGTACTTGCTCCTCTGGGGTAGTACCAATCAGTCACCCATATAAAGTCTCCCATTAATTAGCTGGAACTTCTCCTCCCGTGGGTCTCCGACATTTTCCCCCTGTATTATCTCCTTCAACTCCTCGTCTGCCTCTAATTTTGATGACAAGTCCAAAAAACCATTGAAACTCACACCAAAGATGCTATGAATTGCAACCACTTCTCTATTCGTGATTTGGCATCGATTGCTATGTTTTTCCTTCCCCTTTCTGTAAGCAATTTCATAGTTGTGTCCCAACATGTGCGACACCCATTTCTACTGCTCACTAGTAGATATGAATTGTTCTAAAAAGAATTTCAAAGTTTTTGATTGGTGCAAATTTGAAATTTTCAACCATGATATATGGTCTCCATCGACCCACTGCTTGTATGATGTCCATCATCTCCTTTTCATATGTCAAAAGTCCTAATGATCTTCCTGGCAGGGTTTTGCTATAGAAGGTAATAAGTCGTACTTCCTGCATCAAAATAGCTCCTAATCCCTTGTCTAAGGCATCGACTTTTATGAAGAATATTTACTCTAGCAGTGCTAGCACTGGAGCCATTGTCATGACTCGCTTCAAGGATTTGAAGGCCAGCTCTACCTCTTCTGTCCTCATAAAATGTCCTTTTTTAAAAGCTTTGTTTAGAGTTGGGCTATAAGTCTGTAGTGTTCTATGAACCGACGATAATACCCAGTTAATCCCAAAAAGCCCCGCAAGGCCCACATAGTAGTCGGTCTAGGACATCCCACCATACATTCAATCTTCTTCGGGTCGACACGCACTCCTCCCACCTACACTATGTGTCCCAAATATTCCACTTCACATTGTCCAAATGAAAATTTAAAGAACTTGGCTAAAAGGTAATGTGGTCTCAGTGTCAGTAACACATGTCTGACGTGCCTTTTGTGGAAATCCATGTCTTTATAGTATATTAGGATGTTATCAAAAAGTACCAAGACATAATTTATGAGCACGAGTCTAAAATTTTCATTCATAAGTGCTTTAAAGGTAGAGGGAGCGTTAGTCAACCCAAATGACATGACTAAAAATTCATGTACCAGTAATAAGTAAGAGGAGCAATAATATCAATAATTAATTAGGCTGATTTCTAGCAATATAAGCGTACAAACATCAACAAGAGCAGCGGTAGCATCAATATTTAAATAAGCAAGGTATCCAAAATTATACAATTTTCCATCATCGTACAACTTATTCTAATGACGGTTATACTATACGATGTCGTACCAAGGTGAGAGCATAAGAAAACACACAAACACACACACATATATATATATAGTATGATGAGTATGAATGCTTGAACTCCCTGTCACACATATGAGATATCACAATCACTTTCCCCTATGTCGACATAGTGACCTGTTAAGAGAAGAAGCTCACTTCTCAGGCCTCACCGCCGTGGCCAGACGATGACACACTACAACAAATATGTCAATTAGGAACAAAATTATGAAGGCATTATAATTTGATGCTAATTAGCTACAAATTTAGCTATGTAAATGATTTTTGTCTTTTGATACAAGATTATCAACGAATATTTTTGTTGATGATTTAGAATCAAATATATTTATTGCAAAATATCACATGATAGTTAGGAAGGATTTATTTTGTGCTCAAAATTCGTTGGTGAATAATCTCCCCCCAAAATGTATGGAGGAAAAATAAAAAATTCCCCCCAAAATTTTAGCACCAATTTATATATATTTTTTCATTATTAGTTATTACGTCATTAGCTCATTTTCACAAACCCGGCTCTATCTCGTCGCCCTCCTCCAGTCACCTTCCTGACATCATCCTCCTCTCACCAACCTCCCATCGCACTCTGTCCGTCCCACTCCTAGCATCATCTTCCCATCGCCCTACTCCGGCCAGTCGCCCTCCTCTCATTGCTCTGCTCCTGTTATCGTGCGTTCCCTAGATAGATTTCCTATCTTGCCGGAAGATAATCACTAGTGCCACCATTCTTAGGTGGACGATCTCCCAAGGTAAGATTTGATGCTTTGTGCAAACTATTTCTGCGTTTGATTTCTCCCTTTTCACCACTTCAATTTCATTCAAATACAAGGAACATGAAAGGCAAAAAGCTAACCTCAAGTAGTTTATACATGTTTTTACTATTGTGACCGGTAATATGCTTTCTTTGCTAACTTGATTCATCCTTTTAAATTGACTCAGATGCTTACATTAGTTGTGAAGCATTAATTTATCCATGAAAAATGTTGATGTCCAAGTTTTTTAATTGTAAAATGTGTTTAACGTAATGATTTCATGTTACCTGACTTACCTTATTAACCGGTCCATCGCAAGTTAATTGATCCATATCCATAGGAGTACATGTGAGTGCCACAAAGATTGGTACAAGTAATTACATGTGTATAAGGGCGAACAAAGCCAATTCACCTAGTTGGCACAAATGATTATAACAGTCTTTAAGGTAGCACAATTTCTTGTCAGATAACCTCTGATATACTTTCTAGAGGCTCATGGATGAAAGGAGATTTGCTATAGCAGGAGCCAAATAGTATTATATAATATTTGTTTGATGAATTTTTTTCCTTCTGTTATGCATCAATGAGAAGTTTACATCAAGTAATCATGCTTATAGGGTTTTCTGATTTAGCAACTTTACATTAATAATGCGTACCATATTTTACCGATTTGGCTTGGCCCCCCCTTTTGAAATATGATAAAGATCTTTCTGCTTAAGGTGGTATTTTATAAGTGATTAGGAGATGTGTACATAACCATATTTAAAGCATATGACAATATCATCAGAAAGTCTACCTTTTTAAACATCATGAATGTACAGATAGAAAACTGTCAAATTAGATAGAAATGCTGCCCAGCTCGCCCAAAGATAATCTCCAGTGTTGTCCTCTTAGGTGGACGATCTCCCAAGCTAAGATTTGATGCTTTATGCACACTATTCTTAGGTTCGATTTCTTCCTTTTCACCACTTCAATTTCATTCAAATGCCCCAATTTATTGATATATGCTCCAATGTTTAAGGTTTATTCAAATTCCCCAAATTTTAGCACCAATTGATATATTTAAAATTTTGCATTCACATCCCGAATATTGAATCTAGATAGATTTCTAATTTTTAACCAAACATACATCTACGATGTTTGGAGGGTTGGA
Source organism: Platanthera zijinensis (assembly GCA_039513925.1). NCBI lineage: Eukaryota > Viridiplantae > Streptophyta > Magnoliopsida > Asparagales > Orchidaceae > Platanthera > Platanthera zijinensis. The sequence continues at coordinate 4,585,413 of CM077089.1, forward strand.
TTAAGGATTACGGGTGCCATGAGAACAACATTTATTCAATTGAACAAATTAGATCAAAGTTGGAGGAGTTAATGAATGATGAGAAGATGAAAGAAAGATCATTGACATTGAAGGAGAAGGCTTGCAAGATCCTGGAGAACATTGCATCTTCCTTTAATAATTTCACCAACTTTATAGATACAATGAAAAATGTTTAAATGTTTCCAAATGAATGTTTGATGTTTCAATTGCGTGATTTGACATCAAAATTAAAAGTTAAGTTATAATAATGTATGTGTGCTATATTTTATGAATGTAATTTTTTCTTGTTCAGTAAGCTTATAATTAGTTTTTCTTGCTAGCCCAATTTTTTTTAAAATTTACTATAAAATTATTATTTATCATACTACTTGAAATGAAAACAAGAACATGAATATAACCGATGAAAGTATCCAAAGGTTTATGAGAACATCAAAATCTGTTACAAGCTAGCATACACAACTATAATCGACTACTTTTACTTAAGATGTTATAATTGCATATATTTACTTCATGTATATATATAGATATAATTAGACTTTAATATGTTTCCATGGTGGTGTCAATTTGTAAAATGTTATAATTGCATATATTTACTTCATGTATATATAGATATATTTGAAAATTATATTACAGCTTTATGTGATGTTTAATTGAAGTTGATGGCTTGTATACATGTTTATAATAAATATGTAGTGAATAATAATTTTGTATGTTGTATATGCAGAATAACAATCATGCATTCAGATAGGAGATGGATTAATAATCGTGTTTGTCCAGGAGGATATAGTATTATAGATGAGTACAAAATGGGGTTAGTGGATTTATAGAATTGTGCCAACAATATCCCGAATATATGGATCAAGGAAAAATTTGATGCCCATGTTGTGATTGTAGGAGCTTGAAATTTATTATGCCTGATATGGTTAATTTTCACCTTATCTCTAGAGGATTTGAACGTGATTATATTAATTGGGTCAGGCAAGGGGAACCACCTTGGGATGAACCATCCACTAAAGTATCTATAATTCGTATGCATGAGCAGATTATGTTTGAGCAAAGAGTCATGGAAGAGCAAAAAGATTCTTTGAGGGATATGGTTGTTGATATCACTGGTCCTATATTTAATTGGAATATTAGGGATGAACCACAAGATCCTAACCCGACGGCAAAGAATTTCTTTGATATGAAGGATGCCACTGATAGTCCTCTTTGGCCTAGTTGTGAGAATTATTCAGTATTGTCAGCATTGACAGAACTCTTAAATATCAAGTCTGAGTCAAATTTAAGAGTGAAACATTTTAATCCATTTTTAAATGCGTTTGGTCGAATGTTGCCTAAGGGCCATAATTTACCTGATAGCTTTTATTCATGCAAGAAGATGGTTGCTCCACTAGGCCTTGGACTTCAAAAGATTGATGCATGCGAAAACTATTGTATGTTGTATTGGAAGCGTGATGAAGTGTTACAAGAATGTCAGATATGTCACCACCCTAGGTTTAAGCCTATGAATAAATGTGGGAAAAGAAAGCGTAAATCTATACCATTTAAGCAATTGAGTTATTTAGGAGCTTGAAATTTATTATGCCTGATATGGTTAATTTTCACCTTATCTCTAGAGGATTTGAACGTGATTATATTAATTGGGTCAGGCAAGGGGAACAACCTTGGGATGAACCATCCACTAAAGTATCTATACTTCGTATGCATGAGCAGATTATGTTTGAGCAAAGAGTCATGGAAGAGCAAAAAGATTCTTTGAGGGATATGGTTGTTGATATCACTGGTCCTGTATTTAATTGGAATATTAGGGATGAACCACAAGATCCTAACCCGATGGCAAAGAATTTCTTTGATATGAAGGATGCCGCTGATTGTCCTCTTTGGCCTAGTTGTGAGAATTATTCAGTATTGTCAGCATTGACAGAACTCTTAAATATCAAGTCTGAGTCAAATTTAAGAGTGAAACATTTTAATCCATTTTTAAATGCGTTTGGTCGAATGTTGCCTAAGGGCCATAATTTACCTGATAGCTTTTATTCATGCAAGAAGATGGTTGCTCCACTAGGCCTTGGACTTCAAAAGATTGATGCATGCGAAAACTATTGTATGTTGTATTGGAAGCGTGATGAAGTGTTACAAGAATGTCAGATATGTCACCACCCTAGGTTTAAGCCTATGAATAAATGTGGGAAAAGAAAGCATAAATCTATACCATTTAAGCAATTGAGTTATTTACCACTTACACCAAGGCTGCAAAGGTTGTATATGTCTAAAGTCACTGCAGAACATATGAGATGGCACAAGGAAAACATTAGTGAGGATGGAAAAGTATGCCATTCGAGAGACGGCGAAGCTTGGAAGCACTTTGATCCAACTGAATCTATATTTTCTACCGAGCCACGAAATGTTAGACTTGGGCTTTCTACTGATGGTTTCAATCCACATAATCAAGGATCTTAACCTTATTCTTGTTGGCCGGTTATTCTCACAACTTATAATTTACCTCCATGGATTTGTATGGATAGACCTTATTTGTTTCTTATCTTACTCGTACTGAGTCCAAATAGTCTATGGAGTTCTGGGGTTGAAACTTATGACATCTCTACAAATCAAAATTTTTTTATGAGGCAGCACTAATATGGACCATCATTGACTTTCCTGCATATGGAATGTTGTCAGGTTGGAGTACACATGGAATGTTTCAAAGCTCTTTCCTTTTCCTTAAGAGCAGCTTTTTCTAGTTCTTCTTCCATGGCATCCTGTGCTAGGAGAGCATCTAAGTCCAAGCCCGGGGAATCATCCCATACAGTAGATTTTTCAATCTGGGCATCTGCAGCTGATTCTTGAATCTCAGAAACTATCATAGTGACCAGTTCTGCTTGCACTTCTGGCTGAGCAACTTCAAAAATTTGAACCTCTGGTTCTGGTTGAACTTCTGGAGCAGGTTGGATAACAGGCTCTTAAACATTTAGAATTTCTTCCAATTTATCTGTAGTATTATGAATAAATTTTTTCTAAATGACATCTAATCATGCCTTCCAGATATTCCCAAACTATCATATCAGTTATCAAGTCTAAAAAGTAAGTAAAGGGAATATCTTCAGAATCGACCACAACATGTCCTAACTCCCACAATTCATCTAGAAAGGAGGTGATGATTCCTTCTAGGTACAGGGCAACCTCCCTCTAATACCAATTGAAAGAGAAGTGATAGATACTACTCTAGAGGGGGGGGGGGGGTGAATAGAGTAATCAAAAATTGCACTAGCAAAGTTGACTTTCTACTCAACTCCCATGGAGTTAAATGCGGAATGAAGGTTATAGATATTTGAGATTAAACCTTAAAGCCTAACACAAGTGATGTGCACAAAAGGCAGCCAACTGTAATTACAGTTAAGGCTTGAAAACCTAAACAACAACTAGCAATCCTAGTTAAGATCTAATCACAGCCACAATGCAAGTAATTAATTAAAGCAATCCAGACGACACAAGGAATTTATAGTGGTTCCCCAAACAACTTGGGTACGTCCACTCTTCTACCAACAAGGTAGGAATCCACTCAGGTTTTTGATCAGGTGCCCTGCCACCAACAAGATCTGCTTCAGGTAGATCAAGAAACCCTTTAGACTTTTGATCAGGTGTCTAAAAAACCAGCACAGGTTTTTGATCAGGTGCCCTGCCACCAAGGGATACTTTTGAAGGGAGTAATAACCATTTACAGGAGGGGGAAAGGAGGTTAAGGTGTCTTCTCTATTTTACAATAGATTAGAGAAGCACAATAACTTGCACTAAGCTAGAAAGCTTTAAAAGAATCAAGGCTCCCCCTGGATAAAAGAGCGTCCAGGTGAAGTCTTGCTTCAGTGCAGAAACACTTCAGAAAATACTGAAGGAAAAAGCTACAAGAAGATAAAATAATATGAAATAAGATTTTCTTCTTCAGACAGCTATCTTCTTCTTCTTCTTCTTCAAAAGGCTCTGAGTGAAGATCTTCCTGTAAGCAGGAGAACTCAGGTTGAAGAAGAGTGAAGAACTAAAGCTTCTTCTCAGTTAGATGTGAATGAGCTGAGAGCAGTTGGAGACTGTAAGCTTTTTGTTTGAATGCTGCAGTTAGCTTTTCAATGTGTGAGAACTCGCTGATTTCTTCTTCAAAGAAGTCTTTATATAGCACCAGCAGCAACGGCTCTAACTTGAGTTTGAATCTTGTCTTCTACTGAACTCTGCAAGCTGGGCTGCAAAAAGCATAAAGCAAAACAAAATATTGCAGGCAGATATCCTATAAAAGGATAAAGCTTTCTAAGAAGCTGCAAATAATTCTGATGAAATAAAACTAGAGAAAGTCACATCAGAAAAGACTCTTTACAGCCAAAGAAGACTTTTTGAGTCTAACGGCTATAAAGGACAGCCTGGCAGATAAAGCAGAAAACATATCTCAGCTATAAGACACACAACTTTGTCAGAAAAAGATTAGCTCATGCATAAAGAATGGAACTGATATTGCATGGAAATAATATCACAATTTATTCAGATAATCTTTTATAACATATGCCAAAATAAGTATGAAATTAGTCACATCATAGAAGACGACAAAACTACTCAAGACATACAGCAAAACGTCGAACGACCCTCGGAGATCGTCGACCGAAGCTCGGAGATCGTCGACCTATCGGACAGATAGTCGAACGATCCAGATAGTCGAACTGTCAAAGAAGATAGTCGAACTACCTCAGCAGATAGTTGATCTATCAGAACAGATAGTCAAGCTATCAGATAGTCGATCTATCCGGACAGATGTCGAACAACCAAACAAAACAGATAGTCGACCTATCAAACAGATAGTCGACCTATCACAGAAAAACAGATAGTCGACCTACCAACAGATAGTCGAGCTATCAAACAAAACAGATAGTCGACCTATCAACAGATAGTCGAACTATCAAATAGTTGAACTATCCAAGCAGATAGTCGAACTATCAAAGCAACACAGATAGTCGACCTATCAACAGATAGTCGAACTATCAAAGCAACACAGATAGTCGACCTATCAACAGATAGTCGAACTATCAAAGCAACACAGATAGTCGACCTATCAACAGATAGTCGAACTATCAAAGCAACACAGATAGTCGACCTATCAATAGATAGTCGAACTATCAAAGCGGACAGATAGTCGACCTATAAACAGATAGTCGAGCTATCAGATAGTTGAGCTATCCAAGCAGATAGTCGAACTATCAAAGACAACAGATAGTCGACCTATCAACAGATAGTCGAGCTATCAGATAGTTGAACTATTAGGACAGATAGTCGAACTACCAAAGCAAACAGATAGTTGACCTATCAACAGATAGTCGAGCTATCAACGCAGACAGAACGTCAACCAACTGATAGACGATCGTCGATCAGCCGATAGACGATAGTCGAGCGACGTTCGACTATAGTCGAACGAAAAACTACTTAACCAAATATTCATCTGGAAAAGCAATTCTACACAACTAGAGAATCTAACCTATCAACTAACCTTTGACCATAGATAAATCTTGGGTCAAGAGACAGAAAAAGAGGACTGAACTCAAATCAAAACCTAGGGTTCCAATAGTCAGGTTGGAGTACACATGGAAAACTAGCATGTCCATATTGCATGAATCATATCAAGTCATTTAGACTCAAACATGGTAGGAAACCATGTTTTTTTGATTGCCATCATTTATTTTTGCCTTTAGATCATCCTTATAGATATCAAAAAGACAACTTCACTAAGGGATGGATTGAGACAGATACACCTCTCATTCACTTAACAGGTCATGAGCTTGAGGCAATAGTTGCATCATTACCATATATTGAATTTGGTAAGACAAAGGAAAAGTATAGATTGGAAGGGTTTGGTGAATCCCATAATTGGTTGAAAAGTAGTATTTTTTAGGACTTGTTATATTGGAAAACAAATTTAACAAGTCATAATCTTGATGTAATGCACATTGAAAAAAATGTGTTTGATAATGTATTTAACACTATTATGGATGTAAAAGGTAAGACCAAAGATAATGTTAAAGCTCATATTGACCTCTAGAATATATGTAAGCATCGAGATCTTGAGCTTAATGAGGTGAATGGAAAATATTTTAAACCTAAGGCAAGTAATGCATTATCTAAGGATGAAAAAGAAATTATTTTGAGATGGATAAAAAACTTGAGACTTCAAGATGGGTATGCATCCAAATTAGGCAGCTCTGTTAATTTGGATGATTGTAGTATATATGGAATGAAGAGTCACAACTGTCATGTTTTTATGGAGAGTTTGCATCTTCTTACATTTCTGGATTTATTACCAGAATTTATATGGAATGGCTTGACTGAATTATCATAATTTTTTAGAGACTTGTGTTCAATTATTCTGTATGAATCAAATATGAAAAAAATAGAGGAGAACATAGTCGTAATATTATGAAAGCTTGAGAAGATATTTCCTCCAGTTTTTTTTGATTCAATGGATCATTTGCCAATACATTTGGCATATGAAGCAAGGGTTGGTGGGCATCGATGGTTGTATCCTTTTGAGAGGTAAAATCCTTTAACTTATTTTTTTTATTTCAAATTATATATATGTGTATATTAATTTTATATCCACAGGTGTTTGAACACATTGAAACGTAAGGTAAAGAATAAGGCACGTATTGAAGGATCAATTATGGAAGCTTACTTGATCGAAGAAACTTCAACCTTTTGCTCTCATTTCTTTGCTCCTAATGTAGAAACAAGATCTACAATTATTGGGCGTAATGATAATATGATCAATCAAGTTGAACCATATGGTCACATATCTATGTTTAATTCTTCTAGTAGACTCATTAGCCTAAAAGATCACAAGCATATTTTAACTTCAACTGAAAAGGCTGCATGCACAGTCTATATAATGTTGAATTGTCCAGAGATAGCTGAATACGTTGAGTAAGTAACATCATAATTAATATTTCTTCATAACATTCATTGTTATTTAAATGTTATCACAAGGTATGCTTTGCATACTTTATGATGTTAAACACCGAGCACAAATACCGAATCTAACTCCTAAGGCATTAGGAGTTATGCGTGATAAAGAGTTTGCCAAATGGTTTGAATAATATGTAATTTGATATGTCATTATATGTTATGTGATTATTTACTATATATTGTTCGTGCTAAGATCAAAAAATCATTTTTTTTGCTTAATAGGTTGAGATCCAGTCAACCAAATAACGGACAATGAAATAAAAGTCTTTGCACACAAATTTAGTAGCATTGCCAAAACTTAGAATGGGTGTATAGTGAATGAATATAGATTCCACACACTCGAGTACGGAGAAACAAAATCTACAATGAATAGCGGCGTCTGTGTTAATGGAAGCTATTATGATGATTCTAGTGAAGAATATTATAGAGAATTGATGGAAATTCTTGAGCTGAGTTTCTTAGGGTCCGTTGCCAATACTATAGTGATGTTTAAGTGCAAATGGTTTGATATCGGAAAACGAGGAACAAAGGTTCATCCAAGATATAAGATTATTGATATTAATAATGATCGTAGAATGGCCGAAGATAACCCCTTTGTGCTTGCTTCCCAATGCAATCAAGTATATTACACATCATATCCTTGGAGAAAGAAAAACTTGATCGTCGTTGGCGCACTATTTTTAAGGTTAAAGCAAGAAACACATATGAGATAAATTATACTCACATGCATTGTCAACAAACACCACCAGAGGAATTCTACCAAGAGGCGTCAACTACTAATCCAACCCATATTGTATTAGATTATGTTCCTATTCTAAGAAATATTTATTGACAAGCAGAAGAAGTATGCCTAGATGAATTACAACAATCAAGGAGGGATGTTGAAAAAATTGTTGATTCTGATGAACTAAATGAAGTGAACTCATATGAGGATGAAGACATTTGATCATTTGTGTTTGATCCAAGCTTTCTTGTTCCTTTGTTGTTAGTATTCATATTTTGCTGATCTTCTATTCTATTTACTGATTAAGAGTACCTATTTCACTATTTAAGAGTACCATTTTACTATTTCACTCTTTTTATGCAAATATCTTCTAAAATATCTTCTATTTCTTCTACTGTCAAATACCTGAAATGAATATCTCTATCATGTCTACTATGTTGTTCACCATGTTGTATTAGACGATGTTTCCACTCCATGAAGATAAGAATATATAGTTCTATTTCAAACATTTTTTGCTCTAAATGTTGTTATATGTTATTTCTAGCATCTCAAATAAGATTTACACCATTCTTCGAGCATGATGAGAACTAGAGGAAGGGGAGGTAGATTATTATCTAAAAGAAGCTGCGAAGATCCTTTTCTAAGTCTTTTAATGCAAGATGTGAATCATCACTCGACCTCTGATTCCGACTCACAAGATGAGGAGCATGATATATCTAAAAAAGTGAGTATTGAACAAGTCATATCCGAAGAGGTGAATATTGAACATGTCATATCTGAAGAGGTGAATAATGCTCAACATGATTGCTTAGATCCTCCTTTGGACCAAATAGAGTCGACTAATTCAGATTGCAAAGATGAGGTTGAGCGTGATGAAGCCGGATGGGAGATATTGATCATCGTTGGAAAATGGTAAATTTTGTCTTTATAATTCAATTTTTTCTATTCATAATATTCTAATCTTTTTTTTATATTTATATTTTCATTTGTATTGCAGCACCTAGGTTTATGTTGAACTGTTTAAGAGGTTGGTTCAATGGAGTTTGGCCCACATTTAGTAAAATTCCAGATGATGTAAAACAAAACTTCTTCAATATGTTCAAGATAAATCTTCCATTTCTTTCTTGATTTATTTGTCAAATTAATGTTCATAACTTCAAATTTTATGATAATGTTAGGAGAAATTTACATGGCGTGCCCCAACAATAAAACAACAAATCTATAAAATTTGAAAGAGTTATTTTTGTAGAATAATGACTTCAGAGATGAGACACATTCGAAGAGTTACAAAGTCAAAGTTTGCTCCTCAGCCGACATGGATGCGAAAAGAAATTTTTGAAGAATTATGAATATATGGGTAGGGTATAAATACAAAGCTCTTCAAGAAAATAGTCGTAGAAATAGAATCTTTGATAGAGATGGCCTTGGGGTAGTTAAAAGTACAGTGTGATCTATTTCCATTCCACATCATGCTTTTAGAATAGTAAGTGATTAAATCTTTGGACATTATAGCTTTTTATTTGAATTTTTAATATTGGCATTCAAAATCTTCTATTTCCATTCCAAATCATGCTTTTAGAAAGAACATTCTATTTCACATCCAAGTCCTAACATATGTCCACATATACTATACATCATTTTTCATGATCATGGAAGGCCAAGGTAGGGCTATACAACTTTCAACTTTTACTAGAAATAGCATATATAGTATATGAAATAACTGTACAGAGCATAAAGAAAATCCAAGTAATTGAGGACAAGGCTAAGGGTTGTTTTTTCCAACTTCAAAAGAGCTTTAACTTCACACAGTTTGTAGACAAAATCTTAGTTTGTTTGAGTAGTGAAAATGAGAGCAATGAGAACAAGTTTTGGATAGCCAAGGCACCATGAACTGTACCTAGATAGAATGTCTTATATTGCCTTTAGTGAACCTCCCTAATCATGGTCATGAGACTTCCTTAATCCATATATGTTTTTTTAAAATTTTCACACTTTACCTCTGTCATTAGTAGAGCTGTACCTAGATGGAATGTCCATGTAGACTTCCTCTTCAAAATTTCCATGAAGAAATACATTTTTCATATCAAATAGAAACTACTCCCAACCATGTTGAGGAGCAAATGAGGGAAGGATTCTTACTATATTCATCTTTGAAATGTAGTAAACATTTCCTGAGTGTATTCTTTTGCTGCTAGTTTTGTCTTATATTGATCAAGTGTACTATCAGACCTATATTTCAATGTATACATACATCTGCACCCTACAAGCTTTTTACCCCTTGGTCTTTCAACTAGTTCCTAAGTTTCAAATTTTTTTCTAGAGTAATCATATCATCCTTCATGGCTTGAACCAAGTTCTTGTCATTTAACACCTCATGCATTGACATTGAGATTACTATAGAATCAATGGATACAATATAATTTATGTGACATATAGAGGGATTATTTTAGGAAATTGTTATGGTCACTCTCTAGATGACCCGAAACAAGATCAATTATTATGTCCTGCTTTTTAGCATCATGATTAAGTGTCATCTTTAGTTTTGTGCTTAAGTGTCATTAACTAGCGAGTAATTAAATATCCATGCCATGTTCCTTTTATTTTTTATGTACGAGTATCATTTTACTTAATGATAAGTAAGAAGTTATTCCCTCCTCTTTTCTTTAGTTCTCTTCTCCCCTCTTAGGGTTTGGGATTGCCAGCTCTCCAACCCTGAGCTTCCCGTTAGGCAGCCGTGATTTTGACTTAGTTGTATCTTTATCATCCTTTTTACCTCCAACCACCCAATGAAAGCTTTCGATATGTTACTGCTATGCCTGGAACAATTTGATATTAGAGCAAGTTGAACCTCCTTTATATTTTGTTGTCCACTTAGTATCCCCCTCTTGCTGATATCAACTCTCTTTCCTCTCCCGTCGCTGCAAGAAACAAGGTTTTTGACGACAACGAGCGTTGAGCCCATCACCTTCCCTATATCCCACAATCAATTAGGATTCTAACGATAGAGGGCGTCAATCTCGTTGCCTTCCCCAGATTCCTCCTAATCATTCTGATGCATTAGTGCTTGTCCTATTCAGTGTCAACATCCAATCAAAAACGAGATTCTTCGAGCGAGAATCTTCATGCGCATGAAGTTGTTTTTTTCGAAATCAATGTCTCCAATTCATCCACTACCCTCAACCTCTCCTACATGCCTGTGAGGTTGTTGACTTCACCCCCATGCCTTGTTGAGACCCATACGAGAGTCGAAGGAGATGACCTATGTCTTATCCTTACGTATTACATAATGTCTCTTCTTTAGCACAACAAATCTTATTCTTTTCTTCGAGCCAACAACTATAGTAGCCACCTACCCTTTTTCCTTCTTCGAGTCCAATGCCACCGATCGTGCGGCAGAATTAATTGATTACATACTTCTTTGAGTAATTACTTAATCAGTTTTATTTATTGATATATTATTAGAAGAGGGCATAAATCCTTTAATTAATTACTAAAACAATTGCTTTATTATTTTCAATTGCCTCCGTCCCTCACTGCTATCATGGACGCTTACACTAACTTCCAATTAAATTACACATAATTAATGGTGCTTTTAGAGACGTACACAGAACATTTCAAGGTTGTCAATGCACAATGACTAGACATTATGTTGGTGCAACTACTAGAGTTCATGGTGCATCAACTGAAAACTAAAATACATGAGAAATGATGCATACAATATATACGTCATTTTTCATGATCATGGAAGGACAACGCAGGGCTATACAACTTTCAACTTTTACTAGAAAGAGCATAGTATATGAAATAACTATACAAAGCATAGAGAAAATCAAAGTAATTGAGGATAAGGTTAGTTATGGCTTGGCCTACAGTATTTAACATATGAAATAATTGTCAATACATACTCTCAGTTTGTTCTCATTTTGGAGCATTTTTTGGCCTACAGCAAACTACTGTTGTAGAAAGACAACATAATCGAAGAGTTTGAATATATTTCACATTTTGGAGCATTTTTAGGCCAAGCCTTGTCTGCCTCACTAGTTTGAATATATTTCTTATTTTCTCTAATCATCATCTATGTTAAATACAATGCAGACTCATGCTAATGCTGGGTTACCGGTTCCTCATGAAAAGATTTTCAACAGTACTCATAGAACCAATAAAGGGCCAAGACCATTTGTCGATAAGAAATCAAAGAAAACATTTGTAAGTATTTTTTTACATTAGTTTTTAATAGATGCTAATATTTTAATTCTTAATGTCATTATTACTTATAGTTTTTAATTTTCTTTATAGGAGTCTTACACCCTGAAGTTAAATGAGAAGCAAGCTCAAAGCAATGATACAACGATATTGGCTTCTACCAATTCTTCTTCGACATATTATCCGGATTTATGGATTGAGGCTTCTGGTGGTCTTAAAAATGGTCGTTGCTATGGATTTGGCAATTCATACGATGAGAGTGTCATCTTTGGTACGAGTTCAAGAACCAATGCCCAAATTGTAATTGAGAAGTACAAGGATTGTGTTGAAGAATTAGAGAAACTTCAAATGGAGATGAATAATAGTTTTGAACAAAGGATAGATAGTGTTGTTAAAGATATTGTTAAAAATGTCGTTCTTACTGCCTTAGAGGTGCATGGAATTTATCAAGGCCATCACTTTTCTCCTGGAAATTATTCTTCTCCTAGATCATATACTTATACTCAATTTTCTGCTCCTGGTTCCGGTTATTTTTTAGCTCCAGTTCTCGGCTACTATGCAACTCCCAACTATTTTTGAATACCAAGTCATCATCCGCAAGCTCAATATCAAGCTCCAAATAAAGATTCTTCTCCAGTTCAACGTCAATCTTCTGACATCAATCATTGTCCAAATCAGCTGATTCCATGCTTATAGTTACATCATATTTTGTTTTCTTTAAATTTTGATACATGTTATCATATTTTGGTGGATTTACTTTTGATCAAAGTTTGCTGATATGCCAATTTTTGTGTATATGTTGGTTGTTAATTTGGCTATCTAATGACAAGTTTTGTATGACATTTGATCATATTGATGACAAATTTATATTAATTATTTTATTGGATGTATTATTATTTAATGATTGAATAATTATGCAAGCAAAAAATTTTAATTTTAATTATTGTTAAAAATATGAAAATAATACATTATTATTAATTCAATCATAAAAAAATTTATTGTCAAATAAATTTTTTTGTGTGTTTGACATTTATTAGCAACACATTTTGTAACAATTTTATTACTAGCTAATATTAACATCAAAATTATTTGATGATGATTAGCTTCAATTTTTTTGGTAGATAGTCTTCCTTATTAATTTAGATAGCCAAAAATTCGTTGTTGATTATTTGTTGTTGATTAGTAAGGAAAATCACCCTTACTGAATTTAACTAGGCTCAAATTGACTATGAAATGGTTTTGTTCCTAAATTCCTTCCCAATATAAATTAGCAACAAATTTCATCATTTAGCAAGGAATTCTCCACCTTGTTATTTGATGTTTTTGTTGTAGTGACAGTGGGTTGGTCATTCTTACTTCTAGGTTATGGATATACCCCAACTTCCTAGGCCTTCGTACATCTATGAAGACTAGGTACTCTCGGTGGAAACAAATCCTCACCACGTGCAGAGATCGACCCTCGGCACATAACCCAATAGGTGTGAGACGGACCTGTGTGGAAAGGGGTAGCTAGCCCCTGATCCTCTTCACCACAAAAAACCAACAGAGTTCGTCGTGACAACTTCCCCCGTAGTGTATAATAGGGGAAAACCGACGAGCCCGCCACATCGTATTCATGCACCCTCCGGCCAATATTCTCATGCATTAGATAATGAATAAAATGAGTATAAGCAAGTACATATAAAAAAATATTGTTTGTGAACAAAAAAAGGAAACTGAGTTCACTTTGCCATGTTGTGGCCGATATTTAAATTATTTAGAGCCTGCAGATCAGCAATATAAAACATGAAACATGTAGTGCATATATTCTACTTCAATGTCATTTCTCACGTACATCCCATAGATCAGACTCTAAGGTCTCCAACTTAGGTGTTGAAGTTCACTAAAGTTAACAATTTACGCAAAACATCAACTTGAAAACTGATTTGGACTGTTTATGACTAAATTAAAAATAGTCTAAGACTCCAGATCACAAAAATTAAAACATGGAAGTTATAGGGAAACAACTATATGTAATAGCGTGACACATGCATACAAAGATTTAGCCTCTAAGGCCTCCCAAATGGGGTCTAAGGTTTAATAACAATAACAGTTTTCGACCTAGGCAGAAATTTGAAAATGATTTTCAATGTTGATGACAGAGTTAAATTATTAGGAAGCTCCAAATCACATAACTCAAAATATGAGAGTTGTAGATAAAGCATTACCCTATAATAGTGTCTCTCACATGCATTTTGTTATTTGGCCTCTAAATCCTTCAAAATAGGGTCTGAAGTTCGGGTAAAATACATAACTCTACATAATAGTTTTATAAATTTTCAGAATGATTAAATATACCTTTCAAGTGCACAAATAAATTTGTTAGGTGATCAGTCCAATCATAATGTAACACCCCTATCCGTCGCATAGCATATAGCAGTAGGTCCGGCCGGGGCCCGACGCCATATACTACGGACAGACCGGTTGGTTACGCGTTGAAACCATTCAACCAATCATGTCGTCCTACACAACACCTAGCGGAAACAATTTATTAGGTTGCAAAAGAAATAAGAACCCAGCCACAACAGCATGAATGTCCACTACAAACTCAGGAATGTATACATACACCAAAAGAGAAATGACCTTAAGGCCTTACACTGTTCACTTAACAAAAGAAGTGTTTTCCAAACTTCGGCACGCAGGCCGGCCATACATGAAAAACGGGAAAGAAACATAAGCAATTAGGCCTTCGAGGGCCGGCACAGCAACAAGGGCTTTAGCCCGCTATTTCCCGCTCTGCTCCGCAGCACCTGCAAGCCACAAACCACCGCCCAGTGGCAAACAATAGCAACGATCAGCAATGCTGACCAAATTATAACGATCCCGCCCCCACATTCGGGGCGGCGATGCTCTTTCCCTGCACTTTATTAGCATAGGCAATTATATAAAGTATTTGCACTTCACCACAGGCGTGGGCTCGCACGGCCACACACCCCGTGCACTCAGGGCACATTCTCGGCGAACCGGCCAACGTCACGTCAATTCAAGCCATAAACGTTCCCAATCCACCACCGCCTCTTGGACGGTCATCCATATGAGCATTTTGTCTTCTTGGCCTTGGTCACGGCAATTTAAGCCATAGACCGCCAAAGACCCTCATCCATGCCAACGGTCTTACCGAACGACATAGATCGGGTACGGTTTCGCCTGACCCGTGCTCACACCGCAACGGCAATTTAAGACATATGCGCAGGTCAAGACTCACCGAGTCCCGTTTCCACCACAATAATCACATAACCCGGTTATGTTCACGTTGGCTCCCCGGCCACCGTGTTGGAAAAACACGCTTTTGCCCAGTTTTTCGGGTGCACCTTGGAGTTAATCTCCAAGGCTCCCTGATGCAATCTACCACGTAGAAAACCGGAAAAACGCCCAAACACTCGGAGTCTTCCCCGGTTCATATGCAATGCAACATCACCGATCCAGCTCTACTTGTCCGGATAAGCTTCACACACAATGCATATGTCCGTTTTCGCATACGGACTCTACACAAGGGGGACTTTACATATCTACCCCAAGGAACGCTCCAACTCTTCGCTCACTCGCGAGAGAGGGCTTCCTATGCAAAGGGAAAAAGGGCTTCACATGCCCAAGGATGAGAAATCGTTACCCTTGCGTTCTTCCGCGGTGCCATGAAAATCTATGCGGATGAAAAGCACCGCAATCTCCTTGCCTCCGCGGATCCGAAGACGGCTCGTGATTTGGAGCTCCAAATCTCCACCGGCCACCGGAGTTGACCTCCTTCTTCCTCCTCCAAGCTCTCCCTTCTCTCTAGATTTTAGAGAGAGAGTACCCAAGTGAAATAAGGGTTTCAAAACCCTATTCCCGGCTAAAACCACCCAGGAGCAGCCCCCCACCGTCGGATCCAAAGCCAAGGAAACGAACGGCCAGGATTAGATTTGAAATCACAAAAACTGGGCCGAACACGGGTTCACACACGGCCGTGTGCCTGGCCGTGTAGCTCATTCTCCGTCTCGACCAAAATTGAAAACCAGCAACACGGCATGTGACACGGCCTCCGACACGCCCGTGTCACTTGCGACACGCCCGTGTCGGGACCCGTGTCACGCCACTCGTGTGCAATCTGCCAACAATTCGCAGTCAGAGAGGTACACAGCTTGGTGACACGGCATCAGACACGCCTGTGTCAAACTAGACATGCCCGTGTTCGTGCTCGTGTCACTGCCTGTGTACCCCACCGTACAGCCCAGGTGTGACACGGCCTGGGACATGCCCGTGTCCTAGGTCGTGTTCCTCCACACGACCATCGTCGACCTGAACTGGTCGACTGCATGGCCAGCTCGACGGCCCGAGCTCTACACGCCCGACACGGCCTCCGACACGCCCGTGTCGGGGCCCGTGTCACCTGCACCAAAACCTTGTCTTGGCCAAAAGTGATCCCCGTCGCTCCTACAACATTTCGGGGTGTTACAATTCTACCCTCCTTAAAGAATTTCGCCCACGAAATTAATAAAGGAAAAACAGGACTTAACGTAAATCAGTACCTGAGCGGAATAATTTCGGGTACTCCTCCAGCATAGTCTGCTCCCGTTCCCAAGAGATCTCCTCTCGCCCGCAATTATCCCACATGACCTTAACCATCCGGATCTCCTTGTTACGGAGTCTCTTGACCTCAACATCTTCGATACGAATGGGCTTGACCCTAGTCGTCAACCCCTCGTCCACCGACACTTGGTCAATCGCGATCACCTGCGAAGGCTCCTGCACCGCCTTCCGCAACACAGAAATGTGGAACACATCATGTAAACCACCTAATTCCTCCGATAGCCTCAACCGGTAAGCCGCTTGCACGGATCTGGATTTGCTGCGCGGCTTCTTCTTCCTCCCGATCTCCAGCCCTAGACGAATTCCGCCCCCTCTCTTGGCTCTTCTCTTCCTCTTTTTCAAATTTCTATCTCTTTTTCCAAATCTCCTTCTCTCCCCCTTATTACTTGTCATAACTGCTGTCTAAATTCCCCCCAAAAATCCCCAAGAGACGCACCCTTCCATGTTTTCGTCCAGCACCAAAATTCAATTTTTAGATTTTAATTTCGCCCCAGGTTGTTGCAACCTTGTTTTTCTGCACGTTGCAACATCTGCGCCTGCGCCTGCCTTGCCAACCCGAAACCTGATAGTTACAACTAATTTTTTTGTGGACGTTGCAACCTCTTTTTCAAGCTATGAAGTTTTGGCAGATTTCCTTTTCTAGACAAATTTCTTTGGCACATCTGATACAAATACATCGAAACAAAACCAAATTAGCCACAATTCAAATAAATAAGAGTTTACTTTCATTTCCATATCATTTAAACTTATTTTAATAATTTTATCTGAATAAGTTGTTGGAAATAACGGCATAAATAACTTCTTTTTAGAAGTTATCACCGCTTCGCCGACTCGCTCCAGAACCTCAAAAGGTCCAAGGTATCTTGGGCTCAGCTTTTTCAAGCGTCTCACCCGCGAAACCCCCTTGAACGGCTTCACTTTAAGATATACCCAATCGCCTACCGTGAACTCCACGTTCCGGTGCTTGATATTGTAATACTTCGCCTGCCGGTCCTGAGCGATCAACAAGCGCTCCCGAATGATCCGCACTAACGAAGTAGCACTCTCCACCTCCTGCTTCTTGTACAACCTTGCCTCACCCGTTTCAAGCCACGATAACGGCGTGCGACACTTCCTACCATACAGGGACTCGAATGATGCCATTTGTATACTTGCTTGGTAGCTGTTGTTGTACGCGAACTCCACCAAATACAAGTGGTCTTCCCAATGTTTACCGAAATCCAGAACACACATGCGTACCATGTCCTCCATCGTTCTATTGACCCTCTCGGTCTGCCCATCCGTCTGCGGATGGAAAGCTGTACTAAACTTTAATATTGTTCCCAGCATCTACTGCACCAACCTCCAATCATTTGACGTGAACCACCCATCGCGATCACTCACAATGTTACGGGGCACACCATGCAGTCTAACTATATTGTCAACATACAACTTTGCCAATTTTTCCACTGGATCATCCTTCCTATGCGGAATGAAATGCGACACTTTGGTTAGCCGATCTACGATCACCCAGATGGCGTCGTTCCCCTTCTGCGACCTTGGCAACCCGTGCACAAAGTCCATAGATATATCGTCGAATTTCCACTCCGGTATAGGCAAGGACTTCAGAAATCCTCCCGGCTTTTGGCACTCCGCCTTCACCAAGGCGCACGTTTGGCATTTAGCCACAAACAACGCCATATCTTTCTTAAGCCCCGGCCACCAAAACAGCTTCTTGAGATCACGATACATCTTCGTGCTCCCTGGGTGGATTGAATACTTGGTATGATGAGCCTCGTACATCAACTCCGCCCGGAGGTTACCCCCACTCGGGACGCACAACCGATGATCCTTCCTTAATAAACCATCTTCCACCGAGAACTGGGAATTTGACCCATCCAGAGCGGCCTCCATAAGCTCCTTCATGGAGTCATCTAACTCCAATGCCTGCCGAACCCGGTCAGCCAGGTCATACTGAACTTCTGTTCAGTTTAACATTGCTTTGGCGCTCATCTGCCTGTCAACGCAACAGATCTCAAGCTCCTCCAACTCCCGTACTAGCCGCTCATCATGCACCGACAACCAGTTGGCTTGGGCGGGAGCCCTGCAGCTCAGCGCATCCGCAACTGCGTTGCCTTTCCCGGATACATAATGTATTTTGAAGGTGTAGTCCTCTAGGAACTCCATCCACCTCCTCTGCCTCATATTAAGATCCTTTTGATCCAACAAGTATTTTAGGCTCTTGTGATCGGTGTATATATCGACCCTTACGCCGTAAAGGTAGTGCCTCCACAACTTGAGTGCAAATATCACGGCCGCCAACTCCAAGTCGTGCACCGGATAATTTCTTTCATGCACCTTCAACTGACGCGATCCATACGCTATCACTCTCCCATGCTGCAACAACACGCAGCCCAAGCCACTACCCGAAGCGTCGCTATACACCTCGAAGCCCTCGGTCCCACTCGGCGAACTAAGCACTAGCGCCGTGGTCAATCGCCTCTTCAGCTCCTCAAAAGCTTGCACGCACTCTTGCGTCCACAAGAATTTCTTATCCTTCCTTGTCAACTTCGTGAGAGGTAATGCTAACCGCGAGAAGTTCTATACGAAGCACCTGTAATATCCGGCAAGCCCGAGAAAACTACGGACTTCCGCGATAGAAGACAACACAGACCACTCCCGTATCGTAACGATCTTCGCCGGATCCACCGCTATACCTTCCCCACTAACAATGTGCCCAAGGAACGCTACTGAGGGTAGCCAGAACTCGCACTTGGAGAATTTCGCATAAAGCTCATTCCTCCTCAAAGTCTCCAACACCAAATGCAAGTGCTTGAAGTGATCTTCTTCGCACTGCGAGTACACCAATATATCGTCAATAAAGACGATCACAAAGCGATCCAGGAAATCTCAGAACGTCCTGTTCATCAAGTCCATAAATATCGATGGCGCTTTCGTCAGTCCAAAGAGCATGACCGTGAACTCGAAATGCCCATACCTTGTGCTGAACGCCGTCTTCGGGATATCACACTCCCTTATCCTCAGCTGGTAGTATCCCGACTTCAAGTCCAACTTAGAATATACTGACAATCTGACTAACTGATCAAAGAGATCATCAATCCTCAGGATCGGGTACTTGTTCTTTTCCGTCAGCTTGTTCAACTCTCTGTAGTCGATACACAACCGCATACTACCATCCTTCTTCTTAACGAAGAGTACCGGTGCGCTCCAAGGCAATGAGCTTGGATGCACATACCCTTGCTCCATCAGCTCCTCTAGCTGAGCTTTCAACTCTGCCATCTTCTTAGGCGCCAACCTATACGGAGAACGTGACACCGATTTGGCCCCCGGCACGAGCTCGATGGTGAAATCAATCTCCTGCTGCGGTGGGGCTCTGGGAAGACTATCCGGGAACACATCGGGGTATTCGCAAACCACGGGAATGCTATCCAACGTGGACTTTGGCTCCACAGCCCCCACTATTGCGAAGAACAGCTCTACACCAGCACGAACTGCCTTTATCACCTGAAGAGCAGACATCAGCGTCTTGCTCAACCCCTTGAGTCCTTCGAATGTTGTCCCCCGCCCAACACCCAGCTTGACCTCCTTTCGGTCACAGTCAATCCAAGCTTTCTGCTCAGAAAGCCAATCCATCCCAAAGATCACATCGAACTCTACTAGCGGCAGCAATGACGCTAGCAAGTCGAACTCTTGGCTCCCAATGTGAACCTTTACGGCGCATACCCTGTCCGCACGCATCGAGCACCCATTCGGTAGCAGCACATCCAACTTGTCCTTCGCCATCGAAGAAGGGACTCCGATGCGCGATATGAAACTTTCGGACAAGAAGGAATGTGAAGCTCCCGTGTCGAACAGTGCCCGTGCCGGACTATCACTAATCACAACAAAGCCTATACAAATAATATTAGGCTAACAAGCAATAGATAACGGTATTAAAGCTAACTTGCTATAAATTAACTCATACCTGTCACCACATCCGCTTGCTTGATGGCCTCCTGCTGGCCAAAGTTATAGACTCTAGGCTGAGTCGGAGCATAGTGGGATGCGGTCGACTCCACCGCTTTGCCCTTCTCCTCGTAGGTAGCTCCTTGTTTCCTTTCGGACTTTGAGCGTCCACTCCAGCAATCACGGGCAAAGTTCCCCGTCTTTCCACACGTGAAACAAGCGCCCGGGGTTCGATTGGTAGCTGCCCCCGAGGCACCTGAAGAAGCTAGACCCGACGTCTTAGCTTTCTTATAGAATCTGCGGTAGCCCGACTTCGACGTAGTCGGTGCCTTGAACTCCGCTTTCTTACTACCGGATTCCTTCTTCGCTTGGACATTCTTCATGTCCTTCTCCAAGGACCGGGCTAAATTGACCAGGGTCATGAAACCCTGCGCCTTGGGCCCCGACAGTAGCAACCTTAAATCGTCTCTTAGCCCTTCATAGAAGCGGCTCGTCTTACGCTCCTCGTCTGCGAAGGTAGCGCTGGCATATCTCCCCAACCGAGTAAACTCGTGGAGGTACTCATCAACGGTGCAATCCCCTTGCACCAACTTCTGAAATTCTCTTTCTAGCGCAATTCTCTGTGCCGAGGGGAGGTATCGAGCCATGAATAGTCTCGCAAACTCCTCCATCAAAACTTCGGCCAACGGCCTTCCCCGCAACTGATGTAGCTCTAGGCCTTCCCACCATAGTCTTGCGTCCCCATCCAAAAGGAACGTCGCTATAGTGGTTTTCTGCCACTCTTCCGTTTCCGTCGCAGTCATCACCCTGTTGACCCTTGAGAGCCAATCGTCTGCTTGGGTCGGGGTTTCTGCCCCCGTGAATACCGGTGGATGAAAGCCCATCACGTGCTTCAGTTGTCTTTCAGTTGCTCTCCGAGGCAACTCTGGCTCCAAAACTACTTGCTCAACCCTCCTTTGCTTTGCCGTCTGAAGCGGTACTTGCTCCACAGCAGGAGCAGGCTGCTGCACCTGCCTTGCAGGCTGCGCATTGATCATTGCCATGACCGCTTCTGCCACCAACCTAATGGTCTCGGCAGACGGAGGTGTTGCAGGCACATCGCTTGGCGCACTGCTCGCCTCAGAACCTGGCCGTTCAGACAGCCCAGCACTACTTCTGGTCACCTATAATCGTGCAAAACACCGATAAGCGACCAAAAATTACTGCAAACAGCAATTATAGGAACACGCAGGTTCCTCAAATATGTATATTTTCATTCCTAAGTGGACATTCATGGGTTCTTTTCATGTTATAACGATGACGCACACATGTGCTCACCACCCCTTAAAGTGAATTCGTCCACGAATTCATTTAAGCTTGACCGAAACCAGAAGTCTGATACCAATTTGTAACACCCCTATCCGTCGCATAACATATAGCAATAGGTCCGGCCGGGGCCTGACGCCATATACTACGGACAGACCGGTTGGTTACGCGTTGAAACCATTCAACCAATCATGTCATCCTACACAACACCTAGCGGAAGCAATTTATTAGGTTGCAAAAGAAATAAGAACCCAGCCACAACAGCATGAATGTCCACTACAAACTCAGGAATGTATACATACACCAAAAGAGAAATGGCCTTAAGGCCTTACACTGTTCACTTAACAAAAGAAGTGTTTTCCAAACTTCGGCACGCAGGCCGGCCATACATGAAAAACGGGAAAGAAACATAAGCAATTAGGCCTTCGAGGGCCGGCACAGCAAAAAGGGCTTTAGCCCGCTATTTCCCGCTATGCTCCGCAGCACCTGCAAGCCACAAACCACCGCCCGGTGGCAAACAATAGCAACGGTCAGCAATGCTGACCAAATTATAACGATCCCGCCTCCACAATCGGGGCGGCGATGCTCTTTCCCTGCACTTTATTAGCATAGACAATTATATAAAGTATTTGCACTTCACCACAGGCGTGGGCTCGCACGGCCACACACCCCGTGCACTCAGGGCACATTCTCAGCGAACCGGCCAACGTCACGTCAATTCAAGCCATAGACGTTCCCAATCCACCACCGCCTCTTGGACGGTCATCCATATGAGCATTTTGTTTTCCTGGCCTTGGTCACGGCAATTTAAGCCATAGACCGCCGAAGACCCTCATCCATGCCAACGGTCCTACCGAACGACATAGACCGGGTACGGTTCCGCCTGACCCGTGCTCACACCGCAACGGCAATTTAAGACATATGCGCAGGTCAAGACTCACCGAGTCCCGTTTCCACCACAATAATCACATAACCCGGTTATGTTCACGTTGGCTCCCCGGCCACCGTGTTGGCAAAACACGCTTTTGTCCAGTTTTCTGGGTGCACCTTGGAGTTAATCTCCAAGGCTCCCTGATGCAATCTAATACGTAGAAAACCCGAAAAACGCCCAAACAACCGGAGTCTTCCCCGGTTCATATGCAATGCAACATCACCGATCCGGCTCTACTTGTCCGGATAGGCTTCACACACAATGCCTATGTTCGTTTTCGCATACGGACTCTACACAAGGGGGACTTTACATATCTACCCCAAGGAACGCTCCAACTCTTCGCTCACTCGCGAGAGAGGGCTTCCTATGCAAAGGGGAAAAGGGCTTCACATGCCCAAGGATGAGAAATCGTTACCCTTGCGTTATTCCGCGGCGCCATGAAAATCTATGCGGATGAAAAGCACCGCAATCTCCTTGCCTCCGCGGATCCGAAGACGGCTCGCGATTTGGAGCTCCAAATCTCCACCGGCCGCCGGAGTTGACCTCCTTCTTCCTCCTCCAAGCTCTCCCTTCTCTCTAGATTTTAGAGAGAGAGTACCCAAGTGAAATAAGGGTTTCAAAACCCTATTCCCGGCTAAAACCACCCAAGAGCAGCCCCCCACCGTCGGATCCAAAGCCAAGGAAACGAACGACCAGGATTAGATCTGAAATCACAAAAACTGGGCCGAACACGGGTTCACACACGGCCGTGTGCCTGGCCGTGTAGCTCATTCGCCGTCTCGACCAAAATTGAAAACCAGCAACACGGCATGTGACACGGCCTCCGACACGCCCGTGTCACTTACGACACGCCCGTGTCGGGACCCGTGTCACGCCCCCCGTGTGCAATCGGCCAACAATTCGTAGTCAGAGAGGTACACGGCTTGGTGACACGGCATCAGACACGCCCGTGTCAAACTAGACACGCCCGTGTTCGTGCCCGTGTCACTGCCCGTGTACCCCACCGTACAACCCAGGTGTGACACGGCCTGGGACACGCCCGTGTCCTATGCCGTGTTCCTCCACACGACCATCGTCGACCTGAACTGGTCGACTACACGGCCAGCTCGACGGCCCGAGCTCGACACGCCCGACACGGCCTCCGACACGGCCTCCGACACGCCCGTGTCGGGGCCCGTGTCACCTGCACCAAAACCTTGTCTTTGCTAAAAGTGATCCCCGTCGCTCCTACAACATTTCGGGGTGTTACACATAAAACTTATAAAATAAAAATTTTAAACCATATAAAGTACTACAATTTTGTATCTCACGGATATTTTCGAGATCTGCATATAAGACCAATAAAATTCATTTCAAAAAATGATAAAATTTAAACGTTTGGCATATTTTTTTCTGCTTAGGTGCGAATAGGATCAACACACGGATCTTGGCGAAGAATTATGGTGTTCAATCCATCGGACAAAGCTAGATCAAACAGGACTTGCATGAGATCTTATACATATATAATTATATGCATGCAAAGGGCCGGTGGATGCTACAACGCCACCGTCGGCCTTGATTTTGCGGGGTCTCCCCACCGTCGCCGGTGGAGAGGAAACTTGGGCCACCACCCCTAGTGAAAACGCCCGGGGGAAGGCGCCACGTCGGGGCACTTTCCGGCGGCCGGCCGCCGCCGGCGGAGGCCGGAAAAATGCTATTTAAAATAAATTTATATATTTTTTGGTTTCTGATTTCTATTTTTGGATGGAGGAGGCCTCCAGACTGGATTCCGATAGGTTCTTCCGCCTCAAGGTCCATGCGAGAGGGTCTTGTGGTCCCTATCTCCCCTTCACATGCCCCCTGCGAGGCCGAAATCCGCAAAGGTGGCAGAGATCGTGGCGGTGGTCCGAAGCTATCCATGGTCGGGATCGCCGGCTCTGGTGATCGGAGTCGGCGGGGACTGGGGATCGACGACAAATAGATCTAGGGCATGAGAGGAGTCGTAAGAACTTACCTGCATGATGTTTAGGCGAGGGGATCGACGGGAGGCAATGTGTGGTAGATATCGCCGAAGTTGAGGAAGAAGACTCTTCTGGTGATCGTCGGGGCTCCGGTTCTTGCTGGTTAGGGGTGTAAGATGTTGGAAAATGAAATTCCAGCATCCCTTGTGTTTTATATAGGGGTAGGGGTTGGTTTGTGCATTTAGGAAGGGAGTAACTCCTCATTCCTTAAAGGAAAATGTCCCTCCCCTAATTCATGGGGTCAAAATCTTCTCCCTCAGTCTAAAAAGGTAGGAAATAATCCCCCTCAGTTGTTCCTTAGCTTGAAGAATTAATAGAGTTAATATGAGAAGGATTTATTACATATTTTGAGCCGAAAAACATTTTAAATAATTAATTATAGGTCAATTCAAATTCAAAATTTTATCATAGCTTCCTGGTGTCATAAATAAATTTTAGAAATTATTTATAAATTTTGTGGGTATTTTGATATTTTATTTCATTTTATTTGTGTATCGAGGCTTTATTAAAATAAATAAATTTAATTTAATCTTAAATAATATATTTTAATTCATAATTTAAGTTTTAATATTTTTATGGTGTCTTGGTAAAAATTTGGGATTTCTCAGAGAACATTTGATATTTTTATTATGTTCCCTTCTTATTTATTTAATTATCAATTATTTTAATTAATTAAATTATCTAAATAATTTTTAGAGGTCCTTCCCATATTCATGTGGTATTATGCAGTCACTCCAATGTGTTGGCGGCTCAAGGGCATCTTCCGTCGATTGAGCTAATTGAGTTGGGTAGCTTGGTGTGCATTTAGTCTAATTAGGACAATTTCCAGTTTTACACAGTCCAAATAGGTCGACTTGATGAGATGTGTCATATTCAGTCAATAT
Source organism: Platanthera zijinensis (assembly GCA_039513925.1). Taxonomy (NCBI): domain Eukaryota; kingdom Viridiplantae; phylum Streptophyta; class Magnoliopsida; order Asparagales; family Orchidaceae; genus Platanthera; species Platanthera zijinensis. The sequence goes on from CM077089.1 coordinate 4,611,018, forward strand.
GATTTACTTAGGGAGTTAGTGTATTATTTGTGTGTTACTAGATTATCAAGGCCAAATGCGATAATTTACACACGAATGAGGGTATATTACTCGTTTAAGTCAAAAATGTTCATATGACCTAGTGGGTGGATTGAGTGACTTATTGGGTCAACAACACCCAATAGAGGATTTACCTATTATTTGGGTTCCCACCAAGATCACGGAAACCCAGTGGGTCAAACGACATTAAAGGGTCTAGAAGTCCGAAATGGGATGTTATAATGTAGATGTGGCATGCTGCTCCGGCCGAAGTAAGGCCCTCCGAAGTGAGGAGACGTGGAAGACGTCGTGCAGGTTCTCTAACTTTGGTGGTAGTTCCAATTGGTATGCTAAGGGACCGATCCGCTCCAGGATCGTGTAAGGTCCCATAAACAAAGGACTGGGCTTTTTGTGCCTCCGCACCTGCGAAACACTATGCATCAGACGTATCTTCATCATAAACTCTATCCCCCACCTGGAACTCCACCTTACGATGCCTCACATCATTGTACTGCGCCTGTCGGCTCTAATTCTCTAGCATCCTGTCTTTGATCAGTAAAATGTGTGCGTCTGTGTTCTCGATATAGTCCCATCCAAGTGTCTTTTGATCCTCGTATTGGACCCAAGATAACGGCCTCCCACACTTCCTCCCATATAAAGCCTCGGATAGAGCCATCTCGATGCTGACCTGGTGGCTGTTGTTGTAAGAAAACTCAATCAATGGTAACAACGCCTCCCAAGGCTTCCCTGTATCCAGAATGCACAAGTGCAACAAGTCCTCCGTGGTCCTGTTCGTCTGCTCTATCTGTCCGTCGGTCTGTGGATGGAAAGCAGTGTTGAAAGCAAGATGAGAATCCAAGTATTCCTGCACCACCCTCAACTCCTTAGATTGAACCGACTGCCTCTATTCTAAATGATAGTCATGGACACATCGTGGTACCACACAAACTGCTCCACAAACAACCTCACCAACAAAGCAACTAGAGCGTCCTTCTAGACCAGAATGAACCTGGCTATAGTTGAAGCCAAAAACTGGCCTCAACGAGAGTTCAGATCTTGGGGGGTAGCCAACACATACTTCTCCAAAATCCGGACCCCTGACTAGCAACAAAGAACCGAGAACTGACCCTAAGCCTCATCTAGGAGGTCTCTCCACTAACCCAAAAGATCTCTGAGCGCTTCTCCTCCAAAGCCAATTGCTGGGCTAGGGGAACCTCAGAAAGCACTAGAAGACTTACAGAATGATCAAAAGCTTGCTCTCTGAGGAACTCCCTGGGTCTATTTATAGGTTTTAGTATCTGGTCTGCCAAAAGAGCAATTCCACTACCCTGAAATTACTGAAATACCCTAAGATGGTCTGCCAACAGCCAAACTCCGTTATTCTGAGGGGCTAAATAAAGACCCAAGGGCATCCAGGTAATTTCACCCAAGGGGTACCCCTGGCGGAAGCCTTTCCGCTGATCTTGTGGGCTTCCCGCTTATCACGTGCGAGAGCCTCCCTCCTACCCCGGGCGGGAGCCAATGGGTCAACTCTGAGCTCAGCTCGACGAAAGCAGGGCTTAGCTCGACGAAAGCAGGGCTCATCTCGACGAAAGCAGGGTTCAGCACGACGAAAGACGAGCAAGAGCCTTCCCGCCTATCGCAGGCGGGAGCAAAAAGATCAAAGGGCACTGAGTGGAAAGGCCTCACTCAGCGCCAAGGCGTGGAAGGCGTCGAGAGCATTGAATGGAAAGACCTCACTCAACGCCAGCTCCACGGGCTTCCCGCTTCACCTAGCGCGACCCTTGGCGCACGCCTCGGGCGAGAACCCCTTCCGCCTATTCTTCTGGCCTGACCCAATTTGCTTAATGTTAGCCCAGGTTAGCACAATCCCAACCCAACGGGCATTTAGGTCCCACCCAGTGAATATGGGGTTGTACATAATCCCCGCTCTTTGCGAGCTAGCCATGCGCTCAGAAAGACACGTAAAACCCCTAATATTCGATGGTCACTTGCTGACCTGACAGAGAATCTTTTGTGGCCCCCACCACGCTTCTATATATACACCGCTGAATCTGTTCTCAGGCCATTCCTGTCGTCATCGCTCTTTGCTTGAGATCCCGCAAGGCTTTGAAGATGCGCTCCAAATGTGCCGAAAAACCGCTCTCGCAAGAATTTCAGGCTCGCCTTGCCGCGGCCCATGCGCGGGCTCGCGCCAACTGCGCCAAGGTAACTCCTTGGCTGATGGGTAGGAGGTCGGCCGACGAGTCTTCTAAGAGACCAGTCGACGAGATCCCCCGCCTAAAGAAGAAGAAGAAGGCCAAGTTGGTTAGGCAAGATCATTCAAAATAAAACCGAGCCTCGCCTACCCTGAACCCTAACCGCGACGAGAACCCCTCTTCCCTACCAGAGGTACTATTCTCGCCTCGCCCATTGGCGCAAACTTTTTAATGAACTGGGTTGCGAACTGATGCATCGCCCTTCTCGCAGGGGACGGTTCCGAAGGATGTCGCCGACTCTCTTCCGGCGGATGCTGAGACGACCCGCCTTCTCCATGGGGATCCGCCGTCAGTCTTGGGGCTGTTCCGCCAGTCTCGGGGGTTGCCCCTCCGACCACCCCGACCGATCTCCCAAGCACTCCTGGTATTTTGTCATTTTGCTGATGTGGCTTCCGCTTTAAATGATCTGCTTTACCTTCTGCTGACCATGCTTTTCGCAGCGCCTATTCATGGGAACTTAAACCTCATCGACCTGAGGCCAAGGGCTTCCCCCCTAGGATCCTGTCAACCTAGTGGCCTACCCCTCTCCCGCGGCCGGAGGGGTTGCCGCTGAATCATTAGCACCCGTGCCGGAATCCCAGCCACCGACAGGAGAGGGCGACTCTGTCCCCCTACCGACGGAGGCTGAGACCATGGAGCGTAGGAAGTTCCGTCCCGGGCGGGGCAAGCCGCTTCACCTGCTCTTTGGAAAGAGTCCTGAGGGGCTGCCCGGCCCTTCACGCCAACCGTCGGCGGAAATCCCCCGTCGTACGCCAGGTATGCGAGAACCTACCATTTTCTCTTTCGTTCCTCCTGGAATCTGACAAACTATCCTCCAGGTCCCAAGGTGCAAGAGGCAGAGGCTGAAGAAAAAGATGATGAAAAGAAGAAGAAGAAGAAAATGGGGAAGACTCGCCCCTCCCCTCGTCTGGCGAGATGGAGGACTTTCTTGAGGCCTTCAGGAGTGTTAAGACGCGGAGTT